>CM042443.1:10730134-11362634 GCA_023631565.1 Gymnocephalus cernua
TTAAAGCGATTCAATAAGAACCCATGTTCAAAAATTATTTACTGGTTTTGACTAACGCAGAATCGTAACACGGTGCAATACCAGGGTGTAGAAGCAGTCAGTGTGTGAAGTGAGATTTTCAAGGGTGCTGACAGGTGCTGATGTTTTCTCTTCAGAGAGCAAAAGGACCCTTTGTACCTGCGGGATAAACTCTCACAGAAACAATCCAAGGAGCAGTATGAGGTGGCACAGAAAATAGAGCAGGAGTACAGCCGCTTTTTCACAGGTTGGTGCAAATTGATTAATTTCTCTCTGATGTACTAAAGATAGCATGAATACAGGAAATACAGTAACAACAGTAATTATTTTGAGCTTATAGAGACATCCATGGTGCTCTATAAATGTATTTCAGGTATTAAATATGTATATGATGAACAATTTGAATTTAGGGCTGAACACCAGTGTGTAAATAAAAGTTCATCTTTTTAATCCTTGTATCACCGGCACAGACCAATTTTTAAATTGTAATTTTAGGAGACCTTTTAAGCTCTACAAATAAAAAATAAAATACTTCTCCATTCTATTGCGATGGTGGCATAAATCTCAGCAGCTGATATCTCAAAACTAAACATCAAATAAAACCAAAACTAACTGCACTGATATCAGTCCGGGTAAGTGGTATTTGGGTGAACTGGCCCTTTAAGGCAGAGTCTGTTGCATATGTCTCTTTTCAGTCTCTTATACCAAAGAGAAACCAGAATACACAAATAAAATGAGTGAACCATCTAGCAAACAGAGTTACAATAAGTTCCTGGTAACAAGTGTGAAATTTGAATACGGTCTACTTTAACCAATGTGAGTTTCCGACAGCACTGAAGGTTATCTGAGGTTTTTGGAGCACAGTATCTCTGTGGTCTTTCTCAGATCAGACACACAGTTTGGTATCTGGAGCAGCAGCCAGTCTGACAAACCCGCCTGTCCAGCTGATTAATGACTCTATAAAAAGGAGAAGATTTATGGGGAAGGGCAATGGAAATGAACACATACCGCCGCTGATCCCCTCTAACAGAGAGAGGTGCCCGGCCAACTTCTGCACATGAGCCACGACGATGAGAACTGCAATAATTAGCAGATGTAAATCTGAGTATCTGGTGGCATGAAGTGAAGCTGATCACATCTCTGTAGTCCGAAAGTTCAGGACTGAAATAATTTGGCTGCACAGTCCTGTTTGTCCATGAGAGCATTAGTGTTGTTTATATCTCTGAAATTATTAGACAGTGGACAGAAAGTTGATCAACAAGGTTTTGATGCTTGTTTCTGTTTTATATTATTGAAAATTGAATATCTTTGTGTTTTCGACTGTTACTTGGGCAATACAAGCATTATGAAAACATCACATTTGGTTTTGGGAACTTGTAATGAAAAAATAAATAAATAGATTAGGCAATCAGCAGAAAGTCTATACGCAACTTTTCTGACAACCAGTATGTGGTTTGCCATTTTCCAAGTTAAAAACCCCACATATGTTCTAGTTCCAGCTCCTCAGTTTTTAAGAGTTGCTGCTTTGCTTTGTCTTATGTGATGGGAAAGTCAGTATGTTGACTGTTGGTCTGACAACAATTTGAGAATGTCCCATTGGGATTAAACAAATTTATTATTATGAATGTTTCACAATGTTCTTACATGTTACACATTTAACACCTAAAGGGTAACTAATGATTGTACACATCAAAGTATGTTTACAGGCCTTGGGGAGTACCACTGCGTATGTGGGGGTAAAAGACTTTTGTGATTTCAGAGGGAGCTGTCAGAATTCTGATAAATTGCCTCAAGTGATGTCACTTGAAGACTACAAATTTAAAAAATGAAAAAATCTGGGGGTGAAGGATTCATGAGAAGTGAGCTCCTCATTTCTGCTTGAGGCTAGCTCAAGGCTACATTAGCTGCTACTAGCATAACACCCAAATCTCTGACAGAACTGTTGGCGGTTGACTTGCATTACGGTAATGTAGGCAGTAGGTTTTGCAAGCAAGAAGAAAGCATTAAAATAAAAAGTCAATAACTTATTTATTTAAAAAAAAAAATGTAACTGTTTATCATGTCTCAATGAGACAATGCTATCGCGAGTGCAATTCTAAATCGGTGTTCTGTTTCAAACAAGAAGAATATAATCATTAGTTGAAGCCCAACATTATTCACATTTGTCTAACATTTGATAGACAAATGAATGACCGATGAATTGATAATGAGAATAATCACTAGTTGCAGCCCTCGATGCACATATACAGAAGCAAAGTTTCAGCCAAATCTGGCAGAAATACTTAACACTCCTCGTCTCTCTCTCTCTCTCTCTCTCTCTCTCTCTCTCTCTCTCTCTCTCTCTCTCTCTCTCTCTCTCTCTCTCTCTCTCTCTCTCTCTCTCTCTCTCTCTTTCTCTTTCTCTCTTTCTCTCTCTCTTTCTCTCTCTCTCTTTTTTTTTTTTTTCCCCCCCACCCATCCCTCTCTCCCTCCCCCTGTTGCAGGCGTTGTCCAGGGAGGCAGCGTCTCCTACATTTGCACTCAGATCATGACCATCGTGGAGCAGGAACAAAGTAAAGTACTGTGGATTCCAGATGGAGCACAATAGACATTTCACCTCAACTTTCTACGCACGTCACTCCGAAACATTAAGAGAGGATATGATTTTTTTTATTATGGGATACACAGTGAATCGGTACAGCTAACATGCTTTTTCCACATGCAGCAATATCAGCACTGATAATGGTGATCATGTAATATTCCCACTACAATAGTGATGTACTGTACTACAGATAGATTTGTTTACACTAGTATTTAATACTTGAATGTTTTACTTTCAGTAGCACTCCTTTTAATCCCACTTTGTCCAATGAATATGTCGGACCACAGGAAGTCTGCATCGATGCAAACTGAAGACTTTATTCTTGAGGTGAAGATAGTGGGCCACTGTGTTCCCATCTCTATATTTATATGTATTTTCCTGTCATTTAATTTATCTAATCAAATCAAAGATGTTGGTTATGAACTTTTGTTATACAAATGTAGTTGTCTAGTTAATAGGAAGGATGATATTTTCTGATTAATGTTCTTATTTATAGAGAAATTGGGGCAAATTTGCTTCCATTCTTCACATTATGTTGCAGTCTTCTTCTATGTTGCTCTCTGATGGCACAGTTTTTTTTCAGTCATCATTTCAGTCCTCAAAAATAATATTGTGCCAAGCTAAAATATGTTTGCTAATTGCCATTGTTGGATTTATTAACACTACAACTTCCATTATAAATCACACATCGGGTATTTTCTTTTCACCACAGTTTGTCTACTGGTTACTGGTATTGCCAATACTGTTCCTCTGTGTCAAGTGGATTTTTAAGAAGGGATATTTTATTTGTGGTTCACAGTTTGCTGTCAACTAAACGCATTTACATGCACCTCTTGGATTTTCAGTACATCACGGTGTCAACATTTCATGTTCAAGTTGGATGAAACACTTTCGGTCTTCTTCTAATGAAGTTGAATATTTCTATAAAATATTAAAAACAGAGTAATGGAATGCAAGTTGTCTTTGTTTGCCATTGAAGTCTGTTTGCTCATCTGATGAATTGAATGCCATCCTCAGCTTCTGATAGAAAGTTGGATCTCAACGATCAATGCACTTTTTGTCCACTCGGGGGAGTAAACCACCACTGTGTGAAATGGTAAGATGTCCTTTTATCACTTTCCATACCATATTATCATGGCTGCCTACTCTAGAGAATACTCTTAACCATTGACTTGTTAAATAACTCTCCAGTCGATATAGGTACATATTGTTTTTATTCCGAAGTCAAACAGCTGTGCTGCTCCTTTTTACTGTAAAAGCTGTGATATGCTTTAATGCTGCAGTCCTGAAGTATTAATTTCATACTTTGAGGATTTGTTTTTTTAACCCTTAATAGACATATACGTTATGATAGCATGATGTTAAGTTTAATCTCTGCTTCAACATCTTTAAAAGTTGATGTAGTTTTATTGGTTGCCCAAATACTATAATTTAGAACAAGAAAAATCGTGCTTTAACGTAAAAAAACCAGAACTAGCAATTGTATGGCCCAAGTAAGAAGAAAAGGGGGTTAAAGTTAAGTATTGGATGCCACGCGTTACAAAACTGACAGTGTCTCCACAGAACTGATAGTTTCAAAGTAAGCTGGAGGTAACCACAAAGTTAAAATCATCAAAAATTGATGAAGAGGTCACTATAAATAACCAGAGATCCAGATAAGCATCGACGTCTGCTATCGATGGCTCCTCCCCCGCTACCTGTAAATCTGCGATGCCATCTCCCGACAAATGGATGTGTGACAAGCGGCCGTCGGAGACCGAGAAAGACTAAATCCGCTCTTCAACACAAGAACCCTCTTTTTTTTTTTCAAACAACATTTCCTTTAAGGATATCTATAAACTGCGAGCTTGAACGCGAGGAGCGCATTCAACAGTGCGCGGCGCGGAGCTCAAGTAGCTGCGCTGATAAACAAGGTGGAGGAGTGAGTCCCTCGACTACCGAGGACGACACGTCTCTTCAGCATCATAATAATAATAATAATAATAATACTTGAACAGTTTGACCCATCGGGAATCAGGACAATCGTGAGTTTTTGAGCAGTTTGCAAGAAAATGTGATTATTTTTTTTCAACGCACAGATCAAACGGATGACGCGCAATGCCAGCCATGAACGCGCATCGTGAGGCGCACTGACATCTTGATTACAAAGGAAGTTTTTTTTATAGGTATTACTGTGCGTGTGATTGCTGTCGCCTCAACTTTTACGTCCTTGCTTAGTGGAGCCACATGAGAAGGCAAGGGAGCGGAAGGTGGTTGACTTAACATGGCTGAGCCGCTGGGGCATCAGGGGGCGCTGGCTGATGCTCCCCAAAGCGTCTGAATCCCACTCCAGTTGATTGTTTTGGGGGCTGGCAGATGACCAGAGGCCGATAATGTCGAAGAGGGAGAAATTCAACCCGGATCCGTCCATTCACATATCCAAGATGAATGTCATCATTCCGTTTACATCAGATGTGCCCTGTGACAGCAACGGCCAGCGGATGTGGTGGGCTTTCCTCGCCTCCTCCATGGTCACTTTCTTCGGGGGTCTCTTCATAATCCTCCTGTGGAGAACTCTCAAATACATGTGGACTGTGTGCTGCCACTGTAATGCCAAAAAGAAGGTACGCCCGGTCATTTCATAAACCACCACACCCCAATGAAATGACTTATTTATTACAGGGGCTTTTGTTTAGCAGTGAGCGCTGGACATCACTGTGTCCAGCCAGTTTGATTTATGAAATGTGCTCGTAATTAAATCTGGCCTCATCGACAGAGAGCTTTAGTGCATGACTTTGAATAATGAACTCACTAATGTCGCACACAGTAACAAATAGATACCATTATACTAAAACGATTTCACCCTACTGGTGAACGATAGTGTGTTAAGGCAGATTTTTTGTTATAAGTGCAGCTGACACTTGTTGGTGGACCATTCGGCCTACGTCCATCCATTAGGTTGGTTTGTGCCCGTTACAATTATTATAAACTACTTATCTTCTAACTTCTATTTATTGATATTTGAATATGTAATAAAAATCTGGCAGAAAATGGCAGATTTAAATATTACTGTCAGGATTTCATGACGTTTTTCATCTGTTCTATTTCTTAAGATATCCTTTTTTTAAAAAATAAAATAAAAATAAAAAATAAAAAAAAAACATTTTGAGATTTGGGCTTGTTATGGTGTTAATGGAATATTTAAAGGGTTCACACACACACACACACACACACACACACACACACACACACACACACACACACACACACACACACACACACACACACACACACACACACACAAAACATTTCCCCCTTCTAATATCTTCTTTTGTGATTAGTCAAGCAGATAATTTGCAACATTTCCTCATAGAGATTTCTGCCTCCACCCAGTAACAGAGGTGGATGGAATATCATTAGGGCTACTGAAAACTGTAAAAAACAAAACAGTACAAAATGAATCAATGGCAACTTGTGGTCTAGAAACATCCTTCTTGTTATTCTGGATCATCCACAGACCACCCTGTGAACATTTTTGCACCGGAACTACTTTTCTATTGAATAATTACTCCCACTGAAAACTGTTCAGAGTAACAGAGAAACTTTCTGCGAAGAGATGTTGCTGTTGAATCTTATTTCCCAATGCTGTGGCCAGAACAAACCAAATCTCATTCACTGCCCTTTTATTGGGGGTTGAAGACACAATTTATTTTCTAATGTGAATGAACTCACACTTTTAAGATGTTAGTGCCAGAAGCAGACATTTTGAGAAACTTTTGGATTTAAAAGGTTAAAAAAGGGAGAGTCTTGCCTTTAAGACCAATGGTACATGTAATTTAAAAAATAGTCATCCATAGCATCCCATAACATCAATATAATCTGAGGTCATTATTTGCTGCGTGAAACCCTCCAATGAACTGTGCAGCACCATTTGTTTGACATGTTTCCAAAAGTCAGGAATAGTTTCGCCTGTTTAGGACACACAGAGCGTGTCAGCTGTCATCCATTGTTGGAAGTCCAACAGATATTCTCTTACCAGTGGTGTGTATCTGTCTAACACTGTGTGGAGGCTAACACTCATGCCACTGTGTAATCCCCAGAAATCATTTTCATAACATTTAAGGCAGACTGCCACTAGATTCTCTGTTTCATGATTGTTACGACACCATCTGCCTGAGGCGGGTCGCAGTCCTGCGTTAGGAAAGAAATATCTTGCAGTTTTTCTGTTGTATGGAGTGTTCATTGGGCTCAAACTCTTAAAGTTTGTATCCCTCTTCCTATAGTAAAGGACAAAGATGGACTAGCTGATACAGGAGCCACAGATGTAGCAGTTTATCTTTTTACCTAATGTATGTATGTGCATCTATCTCTCAGACAGGCAGGGAGGACGAAGAGAAATGGCAGTAGCTGCATGCAGGGTGGTGCTGACCTTTTGAAGGGAGATGTCTGTTTCATTTCCTTGCTTTGGTTGAAGCTGGTTACAATTAGGGCTGCAACTAATGACTACTTTCAGTGATTCATCTGGTGATATATATTTGTATATTAATCACATAGTCTTTAAAATGTCTGACCGAGAAGAGCTGCCAATCTTCACATTTGAGAATTATTCTTTGCTTGTTATGACTTAAAAGAAAGATCAGCGTTTCAGCTCTAGTTACAAAATTTTAAAGAATCCATTAGCTTGCATCCAAGTCTTATTTATACATGGAACATAAATACATCTGTGAAAAAAAGATCAGGGTGAGGTTGTTGCTTTTAGAGTCCACAGTCGAACACTGTTCATGTGTGAATACAAGAGAGCAGTCAGATTTTGTTCAGATTGTGCCTAGTGAAGCTGTTGAGCTCCACCAACCTGTTGTGCTCCTCTGTGGGAGTCAGCCAGAGACGGGTCATTCTTTCACTTCCAATCTTCTCTCTGCCTTTTGCTCTCATTCATTTCATAACTTCTGCCCTGTCTTTTTCTCAACCTCTTTTTCTCATCCAAGAATCAACCTTCCTCCAAAGTGTCAGAAATGCAGTGTCAGGCGCATATGTGCCATATGAATCAGGGTTTTTGTTGCTAAGCAACTAGCAAGCAAAGGATTTCATTATAAGAGTAAATCTCTCTCTGCAGTTGTCTAGGCTGTGAGATGTGGCAGGTTGTGTTGGAGGAACACCTCCCCACTCCCTCCCGGTCTGTGCATGTCATTAGCAGCCCAAACATGGGGCTTTTAGTGCACACTGTTATCGTTCATAGATGGGAGTTGATAATCAGTTTCCTCCTTTTCTGATTTTCAGTTGGTTTCTCCCCCCCTCCCTCCCCCCACCCGTTCTGTTCTGGCAGCTCTCATGTCTCTGAGACTTGAGCCGAACTGTGGATCTGCTTTCCCAGTCTGATGGTAATCGATGAAACTCGAAATAGTTTGAAAGGTTCTGATGAATGACGGCTATTATCTGTCTGGGAAGAAGAATGAAACTGTGTTTATTGTAAATGGCACTGTACTCACGATGGAAGGATGACGAGCTGTGACAGCTTGTAAGTCCTTTTTCAGACTCACAGTGAGCAAATTTCATTGAAGGAAACACAGTGGACTGCTGTTCAAAAGTAGATGTGGCATTAGTCGATGTGTTATGTGTTCAAGATATTGAAAAAGGCCCCTCGCCACCCCATATTTAGATCTTGATGAATTACAATGAACTTTTGTACAAACATTCATGGTTCCCTCAATATAAATTCTAATAACAGTGGAGATCCCCTGACATTTTGTCTAGCACACACCTGAGGTTGACATTTTTGGTTTTGAGTGAAATGTCCCGACAACTATTTGAGGGATTGCAGTGAAATGTGCTACAGATTTTCAAGGTCCCCAGGGTCATCATCAGGTCACCATTTTAATTTGTCCAATATTTTGACTACATACCTGCAAAACTAACATTCCCATCAGTAATTAGCGAATGTTAGCAGGATAAACTAAGATGGTGAACATGGTAAATATTATTAGCATGGATGTTAGCATTCAGCTCAAAGCACTGCTGTGCCTGTAAGTAGAGAGCAGCTAGACTGGCTGTAGAGTCTAAGTAGAGAATAGTTATTTTGTATTAAGTTTAATTTTATATATTTTTTCAAATCAATATTTGTTTAATCAATTACATTAATTTAGATATTTTTTTCATTATTTATGTTCATATTCATGTTATGTTGTGATTTTTTTAGCATTTGTTTATGTGAAAGTGTCTTGTTCTGCTAGAAATACTCTTTTTCAATAATTAATAGGGGTTTCACCATTCTCCAAATCCATGATTCGATTTTTTTAGAGTTTACGAGGTGCACCTGAATGCACCACGAGTTTACGAGGTGTACCTGAATACACCATGAAGTCTTTCAAAGCCCCAGCCCACACCTGGTTGTTGTTTGTTAATTAACTACTAGGGAAGGCAACATGTTGCCACACTGGTGACTTCAGGGAAGCGGAAGGATTTTCCAGTTCTGTTGTTTCTCCGACATCTCCTGCAGTGGACATGGTGTCTGGAAAAGTGCAGCTGCAGACTACCAGTAAGCTGACGTTATGCTGTGTCTTTAGCTGCATGCTACCGGCCTGCCTGTGTGTTAGGACGTGCACAAGTATACACAGGGGTGGCAGAAAAAAAAAGTGGGAGATTGCCGATCCTACTTTTGATTTCGATGATGGAAATTGATTGCTCATTTCAATTGATTTTCGATTTAGAATCAAAACTGTGACACCTTTCACTGACACACCTAATGATTACCATTTACTGCGTGATGTTTTTATGTTGTGTACATTTCTGGTTTAATACGGTTTTCTTTATGTCTAAAAAGGCATGTTACGCACTGCACATTCAGAGTGTCATGTGCATCTTCTGGCAGTGACTCAGTGTCCTTAGATGTGTCAGGTGCATTGGGGGTTGGTGGGGTGATTTGAGGATTCAGATGGAGAGTCACTCTCATGCTGCTTTCAAGTGCCATCTGAAATATTGTAATTATGAGCCGAGTGCTTTATGATCCAAAAGTAGTAATTACGAGTCAGAAAGTTGGAATAGCTGAGTGGCACTTTGCTTGCTCTCTCTCTCACTCACTCACTCACTCACTCACTCACTCACTCACTCACTCACTCACTCACACACACACACACACACACACACACACACACACACACACACACACACACACACACACACACACACACACACAATGGCAGCAAGTCAAGCAGAGTGAATATTAATGCTGCTCAACATAAACTACTTCAGCTATCATGGATTCTTTTTAAAACTAGCATTTTTTTGTTTATTTTATCTGTAGCCAGGAGCTTTAACACATTATTCTTAAATATTCATATACTTTGAAGAAGAAACACTTTATTTATTTAACGTTGAGAGTCTAGACCTTCAATCTTTGGACAATAGTCTCTGCAATTTAGCTTGTCAGTCTACTTCTACGCTGTAAAGGAAGCATATATATTCCTTGTAATGTCTTTTTAATTGGCTGTGTAATTTATTAGGCAGGTATTAGCCACTCACATTGCATTATATAAGCAGCACGGTGCAGCTTGGCTGTCATTGCACCATCTGGGATCCAACAGGTCTCAGATTAACACAAATGTTAAACATCTTGACAGTGCCAGAGCCTGCTCTGCTGCTTTTTATTAATCAGAAAGACAAACGATGCACTTGATTATGTTGCAAGACAAGTTTTAAGAACTCTTTAAGTATGTATACATGTTATTTTTTTTATATATATATTTTATTACTTTTAGGCAAAAGAAACAAAAACGCTCTGCTCTACTGCCTTGTGCTGACAGTCCTTAACCATTTTCACTGATTTCCATAGCCACATTTCACTGTTTTGCTGTTGCATACACTTTTCAACAATTTAAAATAGTTTGTGATAAAGTTCATCAACAGGTGAGTCATTCATTAATACCCAAGCATACTACGTATGTCCAATTTTAGCTTCTAATTCCACATAAAGAGTGATGGTGACCTGCTGACTAGAGGCCTAGTTTCCCTGCTCTTTGATATTTGTATTCATGTAGATATTAACAAAATAATTGTGTTCATTCATTCAGCGAGTCATTGATTGGAAGGGCATGGAGCAAAGTGCCAGACAATACAGATAATGCAGACTTTCTTCACACAGCCAAGGGGCCATAGATCAGTTATGAGACTATTTTTCTCTGCAGAGAATGTCTTGATTTATTATTAATGTGATTTATATTAATATATTTTTAAATAATGTATTCACTTTTGCAGGAATTGTGTCACAAGCCGCATGTTCTATTTTAGTTTAATGTGCTCGCCGTTTGAGAAATGATCATGGTGGATCCTGAGAATAGGCTAGCAATGCTAATCAATGACTTGTGGTGTCAGGAGGACTAGATTTAGGCGACACAGTGAAACCTATATTTGGAGGTTCAGACTATTGATCAAAGTGACAAGGAGGAAATGTGCTGCCTGAGTTGGTGTAATGACTACATCTAGTCTTCTGGCGCATGTCTGCTGCTATTAAAAATGTATCCCGTCTATTTTCACTTCATTAAAATAAAGTCCAGTGGAAGATTGTCTAACCCTCTTGATGTGTCGATAGCCAACTAAAACTACAACTTCTACAAAAGCAAGTATCGCATCCGCAATAGGCTTTTATGATTATTAACTATTATATAGTATTATAAATACTAAATCAACGTTTTTCCTGCAGGAAGGAATTTTAAATGTGAAAAACGCAGCTCTCCATATTCACATTGAAGGTATCTTCCTGCACGTGACCTTAAGAACCTGACCCTTTTTAAAAGAATAAATGGACATGAATCACAAATCATTGATCTTTGAACTCTACCTTTAACTGGCATTAAAAAATATCATGGTCAAAGTGTTTTCAGTGTACAATTTTAGATTTGGTCATTAAAGTGCTGGGGAATAACAGCGTGATGCCAATTAAGCCTTCTTAAAATGGCTTCCCTCAACACAGCCTGTGTCACTCTATTCATTAAAACAGGGAAGGAAAGTGCAGTGTCATATTAATACTGTACATCAAGTTAGTGTTTCATAGAGTTGTGTGAGTAAGAAACACTTCATGTGAATTGTGGCATTATCGCACAGAAAACAAAGAATCCTGCACACTGGCCATCACTTGTACTTTATTTGCAATGACAACAATAAGCTCTTCAGATATAAAAACAAATACTCAGCTCTTTCAACTGTAAATGTACATTATTTACCAATATTATGGAAAGTAGATTGACACCACACAATCCTTTTAAGTTGTTTTTTTTTCTTCTACAAATGATTCCCATATTACACAATGTAGCCAGTTCAGATGATAGAATATGACACTATAGGCAATCTATAAATGAAAAAAGCCTAATAATCAAAATATTAAAAACATTCATATTACCAAAGACAAATCCTTTTAAAAAAATGTAAATGTATATATCAATGTATCAACAGTTGAAATGTATCTGATCAAGAACACCTTAAATGTACAGAGCCCCCATCTACACCAAAATACTAAATTAAAGCCCCAGTGTGTAACATTTGTAGTTGTTTATTATCAAAATCTGTATTGCCCTTCACAAACTTGTCCTTTTTTATGAATATTGACCACCACCATCAATTCCAAGTATTCCTCTTGGCTTGAATGTTTACATTTGCGCTTACATGAACTGGGGTAGACGCTCCATAGCCATGCGTCATCTTTAAATACGGTAGCCCGTAAGGGACATGCAGGCTATACTGCTCTGCATTTCGCGCTTTTCACTCAGTGGCACTGACTGTGACGAATGCCAGGGAGGGAGGGGGAGAAGTTTACTTGTGACTCACTGCCGGTAGATTTTGGACATGCAACTAAGTCGCCGAGGAAATTAAAACAACAATGCGACAGGCAAAGCAACAACCAAAGTTAATATTGTTGTGGCTTTTCCAAGATGGAAAGAGCTGATGAGGAGCAAGGATTTTAAAAGAGACACTGAAGTTGCCTGCTTTCTTCTCAACAGGTAATTCTGCCTATTTGTGTAAATTAGAAGTTTTATAGTTGCTACTTGCTTGGCTAACTAAGTTTCTTTCATTAGAGCCACGTTGCCTCTTAAAGGTGCTGCATTCAATATTTATATTATCAATATCAATATAGCCGTAGACAGTAAATATTTGCTATGGAGTAATAAACTGAGTAGAAAATGAAGTCACACTTCCTCTGTGCGTGTTGTAATCTGAGCTTCTTTGTTTAAAAGCCGGCCTGGTCGCGCGTGCATGTGAGTGCCTGGTGAGGGCCATGACAAAGTGTTGGTATTTGATGAGTTTGGGATCGGTCTGTGAGAACCGTTTGGATACAATTATTTTTGACGCATGTTTTCTGTCAAATATTTGAAGTCTCAAGCCCAGATTAACCTGATGACATCACTATGACATCATCAGGGTTATTTTCTGAGACTTGGAGAGGTCTTATTCAACAGGCTGCTGCTGTTCTTTTTCCTTTTTAGTCTCTAACCCATAGTCTGATCCATTCACCCTGATCTCCTTAAGGGGATTCAAAAGTGAGATTTAACAAAAAATTCCCCCAGAGGCTCTGTTTCATGACCAGCCTAATGACATTTTTGGACCTTGGATGGTCTCACTGGCTTGGTTCACAGTGTGAAATAGCTGCTTCGGAAGTGCCTGTTTACCCATTTTATTATAGCAAAACACGCTGCACTTTACAAAACACTGCCTGAAAACAGCTGATACCTGCCTCTCATCTCTAAATTGCCGTTTCATAGAACTTTCCGTTCCTGTGTCTCGTTGGCTGCTTTAGCTACTAAGTGAGCTGGACATGCTATTATAGTGTCATCAGATTAGTGCTGCAGGGCTCTGGACAGGCGTAGGAAGTGTAACATGGTCTGCTGGTGGTCATGCCTGTCTCTCACTAATGGCTCTGAACGTGATTGAATTTCTTAATGCAGCCAGCTATTTCATAATAATAATGGAGACAGTTGAAATGCGTGCCGTGTGGTTGGGCACCATTATGAAACGTGCTAAAACCGTTTTATACATTTAAAATGTATAAAATATGTAAGAACAATAATACTATTTCCATTTTCTGAAATAATGAACTTTTTACTCCACATTTATCAGCACAGAGCATTTGTTGAGTTCATCAAGATTTTTCACGCTTTTGATTAATATATTGTTATGATAATTAGTATAGTAGAGTCTGGTGAAACCCTAAAAATGGTACATTGTGGGGTGTTGACACTCTCATACTCTGCTGTTGGGAAATGCTTGCTTGCTTGGAGTATTTACAGCCGTAGGATGCTAAGGTAATGAAGGAACATGTCACCTAATGCAAGAGTGTGGCTCATTAATGTGTTTTTGGACAGCAATGCAGGCTCTATGGCACAGGAATATATCAGGCTTTAGCTACACAGGCAATGCTTAGAAAAATATATCACAAGACTAATGATCTAAAACCACATAAAGGAGCCATATCTTTGCACATGATGACATGTTCCCTCATTTGATGAACATGGGCACTGCAGTTTAATTTAGTTTGATCCTGTACACACCGTCCTTAAATACTCACTAGCACGCAGACTCCGCAGCTAAAAATAGTTCCCAACAAAAACACCATTTACTCCTGCTTGAGTAACGTTTGCTAAAAACGTACAATGCCCAGCTGTGTGAAGCTACATATATATATGTGAGCCGTTTGTACAGATTTACATCTCCAATAGGAACCAATGTGCTTGGGACTGAGAGCTGGGGAAGTCCAAATCCCAATCACAAAAATATAGAATATTGATTACATTTATTTTCCCACCCATCTTCCTAAACAAGACCTGTTGTCTCATCACAACTGTGTACCACATAGTACTCCATATGTTGCAGACCATACATATTAATGTATTCCCTAATTTCAGTGGTGCTGCACCCCCTCCAGCTTTACAAAGATTTATGGTGGAGTGGAAGCACAACACATGTTGCGTGGTTGCATGCCAGGAGTTCTTCGAAGCTATAGCTGCCCTATCTCGGGGACACATAGCCCATTCTGCATTTGGAGAATGTGGCATGTTGAGCTATTGGGCATTAACACTACAACAAAAAGACTGGTGCAACAGTGTTCACACACATTAATGGAAACCATATAAGCTTTAACTTTTAACTGTGAAGTTTTTTTTCCTCCTCTAAAACTTTGAAGTGCATCAACTAATCCCACAGGACTAGCAGATCTGCAGGAGAAAAGCCTCAGAGAGAGTGATGTGTGACACCATTAAGGTAGAGAAGGAGTAGGATGTCACAGGGTAAAGAGTCTAAGTCGTGTTAGGGGCTGTTCTTGAGGCTGTGGGGTGTTTCATCAGGGAGCATAGCCAACCTCTGCATCCTGTCTCGATTTCCTGCTCTGTGAAACATGCCGGTCCAGCAGACAGACAGACAGACAGACAGACAGACGGACAGACAGACAGATGGACAGACAGACAGGTTGAGAGACAGACAGGCAGTCAGGCAGCCCACTCATTGGAGCAGAAACACCAGGAGCTCAGTGGCTGCCATGGATACACTCCTGGAGTCTCTTTGCTGCTCTCACTCTGTATGTTTACTGTATGCATGTGTGCATGCATGTGCGTGGGTTTATTTTGGAAGCCTTGAGCCTGGTCACTATAATAAGGATGATGCATTTATGTTTTTTAAGTGGTGATTTTTAGGTATTGAGGTTTTTCATGTTATGTTTTTGCATAGCTGTCAATCAAACACACTTTTATTTCTGTAGGTGGTACTCTACTCCTTTATGTCAACTTAAAGCAGATATAATCAATATGTTTGTATTAATGAAGTGACACTTTATAATATAATAGTGACAAACCCACAGAAGATTAACGCAGACTGCAGTTCATTTTAGCTCGAAGAGTTTAGTATCTTTCCACTCCTTGTTTTGGTTTCATTAACATTTTTTCCAGGCGTATGCCACCATTATTAACATAATGGAGTCATTTGGAGTTTAAAGCTGCACTAATCAATATTTTATATATAAAAATCGATTTATATTGCTAGATTTGAGTCAAAGATTGTCCATCATCATTATTACTTTACTGGTTAGAGTAAACAATTATTTAATTGCCTTTTTGTGTACCAACATTGTGGTCATATTAAACTACAGGAAGCACAATCTTAAAGCTGCACTGGTCAGTATTTTTATATTTACCAATGGTTTACATTAAATGACTAATGTAAAAAGGTGTAATGCGTTGTGACAAACCCACAGAGCATTATTACCTAAATCTGCAGTTCTCCTTAGCTTTACTAAGTGTTAAAGTGCCTTTTATGCTAGCTCATAGTTTTGGCTTGATGTCCTGCAACGTTACTGTTTTCGTTCACTTTCCACACTCTCAGCAGCATCAGGCGGCAGTTTTCAGTAAAAAAGCTCAGATAAACCCAGTATCTACCTTCCCAGTGGGCCTACCAAACAGCAGACAGAAAAAGTTAGCGACTTTCCGGTGAATATAGCGGAGCATTTAGCAGCTGAAGAGCAAAATATTTTTCTCAAAAGTTGTCTGAGACCAAAATAGAAGTAAAGGAAAAGTGAATACTGGACTTACATTTGTTGGGTGGCCAGAAACATGACTCCAAATTAATTCTAATGTTGCTCCATGTCTGGAACATGTCTAACATGTTAGTTATAAGATGATGTAATTAATGATGCTAGCAGCTACATGCTTCTAGCAACAGTTACTGTTAAAATAAATACTGAGTGCAGAAGCTAATGTGTGTGTATTTGGTCAGGCTGAGTCAAAACAATGACAATCACATAACCGTTAGCTGTAGCCTACTGTTGTTAGCAGCTGTTTTTCTGTTTTTGGTGTTTCTGTTTTTACTCACCGTTAATGACAGAAATAATATTACACTTGTCATACACAAACATCACATTATATTATAGACACACTAACTTTGTAGTAAAATGCCCTCTTATGGACATTGGCTTAATTTGTTGCGAAAGAGAGACTGCTTTTGCAGTGGAACACATGTTTCCCTGTGCTATAGGATTTTTCCTGCGAATGATCCACCTGAACAGGAAAAAGGCTGTTATATAATGGTTGTAGGTTGATGTACAAGGGATAGGCTATTGTACCATAGCAACGAATGATAACAGGAAAACTATAATTTATGTTCACCAAGTGTTTGTTGTACTCTGAGAGAGTTTCTATTATCATTTACTGTTAAACTCTGGTCAAGTGTCAGGTTTTTCACCGTTACCTTCTGCACCCTTTCCTTACAGGATGTCCATCGGATCACCACAGGCGATGGCATTATCAAGCGCGCCGGCAAGGATGACCCGGCGGCCAGCGAGGTGGGCTGGATGACCTCGGTCAAAGACTGGGCTGGAGTCATGATATCCGCTCAAACACTAACAGGAAGAGTCCTGGTGAGTTCACACTCAGTCATCATCCTTCGTTTGATCTTTGATTGACATCTCAAGTTACTTTAGCCTACGTGTAGCAGGCCGTCGGTTAAGACGTCAGTGAAATGAAGTCAGCCCCCAACTTCCTCATGACAGCTAGGCACTCAGGTTGAACTCCCTCATAGTATATAATATTAAATATGTCTTATTATAGGACAGGCCAGAAACCTTGCTGAGCAGGAGCTCCCATCTGACAAGCCACAAATCGTGCACGCTTGAATGTTCCTTGAATTTATTTCTGCTTGTCCAACGCATAAATATACCGTTTTGAAGTACATATCTTGGTAGCTTATCTCTCAGACAGGGGAGCCAGACACATCAAAACAAAGCCAGTGGAAAAAAAGAGGAGAGATTTAAAGAGTATTAAGGTCATACACCCATAATGCCCTCAGACAGCGGGGAGAAACAGATCCAGAAGGACGGAGGGAGGGAGGGACATGTACAGTTTACCAATTGCATTTGGTCAGCTGAAGTGGTTGCCATGGCGCCTGGATTGTCTGTTGACAGTGTAATGTGGAGAACACACGCCTCTTCGACCACATGTTATGAGATCCTTATCAGATCCTTATTTTGCTGTAACCTGGCGTCTAGTCAAGGACAGTTTCAGTATGATGGAGATTCTGCTGTACTTGTATGTGTGAGTGTTTGATGATTTCGATGACTTGGAAATGCAAGAGTAGGACTGACAGAAGAGTGATGAAATGGTGTGGGAGCACCATGCCAAGGCTTGCCGCAGTGCTCGGGGCTGATCCCACTTTCACGCACCCCACTAAATGTGGTGCAGCATCTCCAGTTGGCTCAGTACGTGGAGGTTGTTAATCATGAACGCTGGGTTGGCTGCCACACTCAAGCAAACTGGTTTGATGTGTGGAATATTAACGAACCATTTAGTTCATGTTTGTGGGATAAAACGATCTGCAAAAAAATGCTACTGACATTATTGGAAGGATTACAAGATAGGATCAAATCCAGCTCTAGTTGTTGTAAACAATAATTTATTCACAAAGTCTCTCACTGTGACAAACACTTCATGTCAAGTGGTTTAGTCATGAAATGTGCATCATGTTTGTATGATAATGTTCCTGCTTTTGGTGTATGTTGTCATTTAAAACCCAGTGAAGTGAAACATTTGTTGTTTTGAGATGATTTGTGTAGCCGTAAGCTTCTGCAAGAAGGGGATTAATACCAAGTTAGGAACGGAATAAAACCCATTTTTATTTGGCTCAGCTTGGGCTAAAAACAGAACGTCATCTTCCTCCAAATGTCATAAAACAATCTGATGACTCAGGCTGAACTTTTGAAGCATGACTTCAGCTCGACTGCCTGTTTCCTTGTTTTTAACTCTTAAGTGTGTGTGTGTGTGTGTGTGTGTGTGTGTGTGTGTGTGTAGTGCCCTGTCTCAGTGATGGTTCGACGTACGACTGTTTAGCGAGCGCTCATCTGTAACCATGGCAACTGCAGCTTACCTAAACATGGCAGATGTGTGTTTTCTATTTCAGCCTGTTTAGGGGGCACATTAAAGCCTATTTCCAGGCCATCTACGAGGGAATTTTACTGGGGAGGTGTGTGTGTGTGTGTGTGTGTGTGTGTGTGTGTGTGCGCATCCTATTTTATGCATCTAGCTGTGTTTGTTGAGCTGCTATTCCCACATCTTCACCCACGTTGTTGTTCTCTTTAAAAACGTACAGTAGTACTTCTTGTTCTGAAACTGCTTTCACTCCAGGATATTAAACTTTACCTGTTTTTTACAATTGCGGCATTTATTAATAAAGACCAGTAGATGGTGGACTGATTGTTTTTTAACTTTTAACCTCTCCATACCCAGGTAGGAGAAAAAGATTTTCCAACTTTTCCATGATACATTTGGTGCATGTGAATCCAAGAGAAAAGCGTGTTCTTTGATTCATTTTCCAAATTAAACCTGCTTACATTCTTAAGAAAAGATGTGGATGCAGTCAAGGAGAGAATAAATCT
This sequence comes from Gymnocephalus cernua, assembly GCA_023631565.1. Lineage (NCBI taxonomy): Eukaryota > Metazoa > Chordata > Actinopteri > Perciformes > Percidae > Gymnocephalus > Gymnocephalus cernua. Next base: position 10,749,106 of record CM042443.1, read on the forward strand.
GAACCCTTAGACAATTTTATGCAAAAAGGAAACTCAGCTCCAGGATGCCTTCAGTAATTTGGAATTGTGATTTAGGTTATGGATTGGTCAAGCAGACATTGGTTGATTTCTCTGCAGACTCAGTTACTTATATAACTCTTCTCATTTCAGAATAGTAGTTACAGAAGGGAGAAAAGATATTAAAAAAAGAACATTTTAAGTTAACTATAACTCAAATATATACTCACAAATCATACATTGCTGTTGTATGTTTCTGTTCAATTAGCTATAAAAACTTAGGGTGCAACATGAGACAAAGGTTAAGAACCTGGTTACAGTTTAAAGTACACAACACAGGCCTCAGTTTTCTGATTTTACCTTCAGTTAGCTTCTTTGTTGGAGGTTTATGCTTTTATCGTATTACATGAAATTAATTTCTCTCGCATAATTTTCAAACTGAAATTCGAGGTATTAACCTCAACAATCGCAACATGACCAACCAAATGTGATCATCGCTGCACTCTGAGCTTTTTACCTCTGACTGTGAAATGTTGAGTGATAAACAGGTGCAGGCTGCCCTGTGGAAGGCCCAGAGGCCTGATGTTCATTTGCCCAGCTGGCCAAGCATCTCAGCAGATTTGAAAAAGATCAAACCTTGCCTTTAGGGCTATTTGATTAGCAGGGAGGACACTTCCCGATGACCTTTATGTCTGTAAAGGTTTATCTGCTGGAGATCAGCGCTTCACTCCTTCACTCACATAAAACAGAAAAGGTGAGGGCTCGTGTTTATACTCTAATTTCAGATCTATCTGAGGACATGGTTTCCCCCAGATTAGGGACACGGAAGGATCCCATCTGTCACTTTATGCATTATTGCATTTCCCCTCCCCCTAGTCACTTTCGCATCATACAAGAGCATCCTCCCTATTCATGAAAAATGTCATCACGTCACTGTTTGCTTATGTCAAAACAAATAAAACAAGCTTTGGGGACTGAACAGGTGGCTGCAGCTTGTACCTGCGCCAAGAAACCCAGTGGGTTTCCTGTAATGTCACAAATCTATTTCCTGGTCAGTGGCACTTCTCAGTACTGGAGAATTTGATTGTCAAAAAGTTGGAAGATGGGGAGTGTGGGATAGAGCGAGTCTAAGGTTAGCGTATTCTGGGGGGAAATGTGATTTCTCTTAAATGATGGAATCCTGCTGAGTGACATTTAGCCAGTCAGTTCTAGAGGTCCACAGGGGAGGCTGTGATGTCGCAAAGCTATTATTCTGGCCAGAGAAAGGTTTTCTATTAATGGAAGCACAGAGCTGCCCTCTGGCACTATTCAGTTTGCAGTCTTTGCCCCCTAACCCCAATCGCAGTCACAGGTTGAACAGTCGGAGATGTTAAAGTCAGATTTGGATGAGTTGTCTCGGCTTGTTTGCTGTTGTTGTTTAACTCTCTTTTCTGACAAAGTCACTAAATGTCTCAGTCAGGATAAGATAGGCTACTTAGAATGCCATCCTTTGGCATGTAAGTGGTACTATACATGTCCGAGGATTGTTTTTATGCTATTTTAAATTGCATTTATTTGTTTTTTTGCCAAAGGTCAACACACAGCAAATATCTGTATATGAGTGCATAGATGGGAGTGTCTGTGTTTTAGGAATATGAGAAACATATGGCTGGGACATTCTACTGTCAAATTTTTTTTATTGGTAATCTTAGAGGCAAAGGAAGAAATTCCTGATTTTTCTCCCTGTCAATCCTGTGGTTCTTGTTTTTTTTCGTATTTTATATTAAAATGTTTTGAGATTTTGGCACTAAGGGTTCCCATCATGCTTTGGGTGATGTAAACACAAGTATAAAATTGCCTTTGAGTCAGCCATTTAGCTGTGGGCTACAACTGTTTTTTTCATTCAGTAGCACAGTTATGTTATGTGTATTATGGAAAATATGCTTCATGGAAAGTCATGCTACATTAGCAACTAGCACTTTGCATTTTAACCATGGATCCACAGAGAACAAAAACAAGCAGGGTTTCTTTGATCCTGACGAAAATGTCTAAGCATGATGATTATGAGGCAACATCTGTTTTAATTATAGAGAGCAGTGTTGTAGTACTAAGTAACTGTAAGATCGGTCTTGTGAGGTTTTAATACCACACAAAACCTTATATATCACAGAAACAGAACAAACATCCCCACCCAACCCCCAACCCATGGCGACCTCATCACCAGCTCCCCAAGGAATAAAAAGATACAATACAAAAATACAAATGTAATATAGACATGGTAAAAATTAGTCAAATACATTAATGCTGCACTCTTTCTTTAACCAAGGTGTAAACTTCATCCCATGCAAGTAGAGATTTCTGACTAGCTCCATGTACCCGGGCCACAGATCTCTCCATCATAACTATGTCTAGAAAAGGGTTGGCTGCTGTCACGATAACGCGTGAGGCGGTTGCCATCGCAAAGCTCGAGACGGCGTTCTTAAACAGAGACCATTGTTTGTTCCAAAAATAATAAATAAAAGAATCATGTTAAATAATAACTTAACCAAAAACATAATACTTAGATCTGACAGGTTTTGTCAAAATGTAACTCAAAACTAGCCAAGGCACAGACAAAGCCTAATATAAAATAACCAGTAACTCACATACAACTTCTGCACCAGTCTACGGATTTTTGTTGAGAAAAATAAGCAGGTTGACATGATCTGGGGTCAGACGCGACCGCTACCTGGTGACCGGCAGTACAGCCACCGAAAACGCCCGCCGGGATGCACAGGTACCTCCGTGCTAACTTGGCCGGCCCGGGTCGGAGAACCTTATTCCGTTCTTCGTAGTGAGTTTCTACCAGTCTGGTGATGGTACGTCGTGACGGAATGTGATATGCTTGTTCAAATATCCATCTCAATGAACTTGCAGATCCCTTGGGTAATTTTCTCTGCTCGTTGTGCATCGCAGCTCCTCCGTGCTAACGCCGAGTTGATGCTAGGTGGAGACTGAGAGCAGGACGCACCGCCACCGACATTAACCAGGGTCGGATGCACTTTGTTTAAGTGGTACATCATTTGAGTCGTGGCCGTGTTGTACTTATACACGGCATTGCAATGTTTGGAGTGAACTAAGTCGTTTTTTAAATCAAAATGGTCCCACGCCACACTTCGCCGTGACCTCTTTATAATTACTTTTGAAATCAAAACGGAAACTCGCAGCCAGGTAACTGAGTAATAGTATGGAGTCAAATATTGCCCCCGGGTGGTAAAATGTGTAATTGCTGCCACACAGTGAAATTAATTTCATTGCTTCAAGACTCACACTACAGAACGCAACCTGCATTAGTTTAATCGATAACAAATTAACGTGATCGCAAAATTTTTAATAATCAATTATTGATCGTCAAGCAGTTGTTGCAGGTGTTTGTCCTCAATGTACGTCAGAGAAGGTGCTATCACGTACAGTGTAAAGTTTACTGACTATGAAATTATTTTTATGACGTGCATTTTGATTTGACCGCGTTATGACTTTGAGAAGAAGAGGTGCAATTTTTGGTGCAAAATGTTTTAAATCTGTTGCTAAAATGTGTAGTTTTGTTTGATCTTTAAACAGTGTCTGAGACTGCTGCATCCAACCATTCTTGTATCTGAAACAGACGCTCTCTTTATGTAGCAATAGGCACCCGAGTGTGTTTCCTGATCACCATCTGTATGATTCATTGCGTCAAGACTACAAAAACACACACAAGACACAGAGTTCTTTCAGAAAGGATCAAGCATGCAGTGGGATACAGTGTGGAGGAGGCTATGACGGGAGGTTTTTGCCCAATCCCAAACCTTTTATAGGTTAAACAGTGTGCAAAAGGTGTCTGGGATGTCACCTCTTGCTCATTATTACCAGCTACCAAACAAAAAGTGCTGCAGATTCAGAATAGTCTAGGATTACCGGGGTCAACATGTTGAGAATGTCCTATTAGAGGACAGGGTGAAAGAGTCATCTTCGGTCTTGACTGCGGTCTAGATTTGATGTCGCTCAGGAGCAGGCTCGGGAAGAAAGGAGCTCTGAATGAAATTATAGGTGGGCCAGAAGGGCACTTTCATCAGGCGGATAAACTCACCTCCTCCTCTGAGGGACTTGGTGAGCAGCGGCAATTGTACCACTACATGGAAAAGCTTTTTGTCTGATGAGAGTGGGGGGAAAAAAGAGGGGGAGAAAGCGTAAACTTGCTGTCTTCTCTGGCACTGCAGCAGCAGAAATGTCCAATGTGCCATTCAGAAGTGATGGAAGCATGCACTTGTCCTTTACATGACTGAGAATTCAGCTTAGTGCTTCTTTGTTAGCACACATTTTCCAGTGTTCAGCTGAGAGGACTCAAACAGCATATACTCATATGTATATATGTGCCCTTTTTATTGACATTCCCAATTGACTCTTGGCTTCAGATTAGGACGTCAGTGTTGTTGTTATATGTAACAGATATTCTACCAACATGCCCCTGGCCTTGTGACAGAGCCGGGAGGCTGTTTGCCACCTGTGGACTCTGGTGCCAGCGGGATTGTGTGTTACTTTCACCGCGCCCAGTGCAACACAGTGAACAACGTGGGGAGCGTCACTGAGGCTCTCTGCCTGCCTCTAAGTCTGCCGCTATTTTCGGGTGACAGCAGCTGCCAGGCCTGTTTTGTCAGGGCCTTGCAGAAGGAAACAATGCCATGTGAGACTGCCCCAGTCCAAACAAAGAACATCATATTAGGTCATTTCTGTCTATAATTGCTTCATATAAACTTTTTTTTCTGAAGCCATGTGCAAAAATCTGCAGGTGCAGTAAGAATATGTCAACATCTTTCCAATGGACTTCAACGTGTTTCAAGAATTTTCTAGAAATTAGGGTTTGATGCAAGGAAGAATATATAAGGCAGGTCAGTGCACTAAAATCAATGAAAATTAAACTTGATTTAAAAAAATGAAACAAGTTTGATTTGAATTAGCTGAAATAATTATCCGGAAAATGTAACCTTAAAAACCTAGGTACACACAAAATGACTTGGTGAGAAGAGATTTAGTGCTGTTTTTCACAAAAAAGGACTTATCAGTGTTTCTTTTGATTATTTAAATGGATGAATGGCAATGTTGGTTGCTACAAACATCCATGCCCCCCCCTCAGGTTGAGTCTAGCTGTTTCATCTTGTACCATCATCAGGTCAAACTTTGAATTTCTCACATACAATACTAGTGACAGTGCCATTTACCAAATGTTATCATTCTAACACACTAAACTAAGATGGTGAACATGGTAAACATTATAAAGCACCATTGTGCCTAAGTGCATCCTCACAAAACCGGTAGCGACTCTTAGGCCCCATCCACACGAAGACGTATTTTGATGCAAACGCACATCTTTTGCATCGTTTGGGCCGATTGTCCACACGAATCCTGTAAATGCACTGCCCGTAAACGCACTTTTTTGAAACCTGGTCCCAGAGTGAATTAAAAAAATAAAACGGCTCACGTTTGGCTTCGTGTGTACGGCAAAACCGCATAAGTGCGTATCGATGATGTCATCCCCACACACCTCGGCCCCACAGCTCCGCCTTCAACCCAGCTGACGGCTCTAACAGGGACGCAATGCTGTTTATAAAGTGGAAGTAGACAACTTATCAACTAGCTAGCTAATCTGTCTGCTCATCAACTCCTTGAACGGATTATAGTAACTTTTACCACGGCTTATTGTAGAAAGGCTACCGCAAGAAAAATGTGTAGCTAGATTATCAAAAAGACATCGGATCATTCACGTTTGTTTTGACTGCCGATGTTAGCTAGCGCGCTGCAATCATGTCCGATAGCAGACAGAATTGCAAAATAGAAAGCAATCCAGCAGCACATTATACAATGTAACGTTTTCTAGCGGTGGCCTTTATATTATGAGCAGTGGTGAAAGTTATTAAAGTCTAGTCCATGGCTGTAGAGAACTATGGTATGTTATGAAAGGAAGTGACTGAAGGCTGCTCTTCTTCTTCGTTCCGTTAATTTCTGTAGCAATAACAGCGCCGCCTACAGGCCTGGCATATGAAGTACCGTGTTGAGTCATTTACATATGGATTCATGTACGTGAATTTTCTTGAACCGAATCCAGGGAAGACGGATGCGTTTTCATCCTAACGTCTTTGTCTGGATGGGGCCTTAGTCTTGTTTTTTTTAGATGGACCCTGGTGCATATCAGCAACCTATTTTGCATTTTCTTTAAATTTTTCTCTTTTTATGAACACAATACTTTTCCGAGCTAAATGTCCCAAAAGGGCCTTGTTAACTGTGGTTGTCATTGTTTTCATGCAGCAGGAGACATAGGCTACCTTTTGCCTGCTGATAATTGGTTTAAACCAATCTGGTCTTTTCAAGAAATCTTAAAGATCTTAGCTGAGTTCATGCAGGTTCTTAATTCTAATGCAAAGGACGAGACTGTCTTCTTTACTGGTTTGCTTTTTGATGGTGTCTGGAGTCTGTTTAGATTTATAACAGCATTAAATGTGCCCTCTGTGCAGCATACAGACACATCTTAGTGTTGCTTTGACATACAGTATTTATTTGAGAGTGTCTTGAACTTGCTCTCATGGGGCCAAATTCTTGTGGCAATCACACTATTGTTTTTGGAGACCAGCTAGTATGAGGTGGGATAATTACCCCCCTATATCCAGTTTCAAAAATCCAATTTATGAGCAGTATTATGATAAGAAATCCTCAACTATCTTGAATTTGGTTCCCCCGATTTCATTAACAATTGTTAGTTACACAATGACCTGGCAAGCGCTGCTGACACATAGTCTTCAAAACTCATCAAAATCTTCCCTTTTTCTCTCACAGGAAAGGCAGACATAAAGGAGGTGTAAATGAGGTAACTCCTGTTTTACATCGGGCAAGTTCACTTTAATTAACACGGCCATTTGGAGAAAATTAAAATATGGAGGTTATAATAGATCAAACTGGTCACAAGACAAGTTCTAACTTTGAAAGCTTACTTTAAGTACAGCCCTTTGCTCTGTGCACTTAATTGCAATCAAATTGTGTCAGATTGCAGAATATGAATCCAATCATATGCATCAATACCTCAGAAACATTCTCCACCTGCTGCTGAGCTCACACGTCATGCATCTGCAGCACTTCCACCTTTAAAAATACATGCGGCTGCTACAGTTACAGTGTGTCCAACTTCCCAGATGCAGAACATGATTTACATTTTTACACTTGACAGGAATTTCCATTGTCAGAGCAGGGCAGAGTCTCTCTCTCTCTCTCTCTCTCTCTCTCTCTCTCTCTCTCTCTCTCTCTCTCTCTCTCTCTCTCTCTCTCTCTCTCTCTCTCTCTCTCTCTCTCTCTCTCTCTCTCTCTCTCTCTCTCTCTCTCTCTCTCTCTCTCTCTCTCTCTCTCTCTCTCTCTCTCTCTCTCTCTCTCTCTCTCTCTCTCTCTCTCTCTCTCTCTCTCTCTCTCTCTCTCTCTCTCTCTCTCTCTCAAAAAAACCCCCTCCTCTCTGAAGAGATGCCAGAGAGGTGAGTCATCGCTTATCCTCCAATCAAACTCCTTTCCGTCGATAGACATCAGAGAAATAGTTTTTTAATAGACAAAAACATCTATTTTCTTTTATTACATTTTTGTGTCAGTTCCTGACACAAAATTCCTTATTTGTCAGCTTCTTTCTCTTGCTTTCAAGACTCTCAGGCAAGTGACTTACAACCTCATATTTCAGCTGAGACAGACAGCCAGAGGCTGGGTGAGACACATCCATCCCCTTCCATCCTAAGCTCTTTACGCCTCACTGTGAGAGTGGTTGGACTGCTTCCAGGATGGCGTAAATCATGGATTAGCCACTGTGGGATTTGAGCTTCTATGCTGCATATTTTGATTGTGGGTATTTTAATAGCTTGATAATGTTGTAAACTGTAGTAATTATAAGTCTCTTATTTACAACAGAACATGCCATTTTGCTCTAATGACAGTTTTGGATCAATTCCTGTCACACGAAAGAGATACAAAAAAGGAAAGCTGAATCCCAAATAGACTTTTAAGTCGAGCAAGACCGGGAGAGACGTTCTACAAGGCTTGACTCAAAATGTTCAAAGATAGCAGCATTGTTTTCACAGCTCAAAGAGGATGTCATCAGCACTTATAGATCAGGTCACTCACTATTCAGTGACCAATGTCAAACAAATAGAGGCTCAGGTTTCAGGCCATGGGTAGTTACAGTGCAACCTATACAACATGAAACACAAACTGAGAATTGTGTGTAGCTGCCAAGGGTTTAAAAGAGGATCCAGTTTCTAAGCGCTTTAACCGCCATTATTTTATTTTTTGGCTAATGGGTAGAAGCCAGATATCAAGCTACTTTCTTACATCTTGAAACGTAAATGTATATATATTCTTTGAAATATGATCACTGTTTGAACTTTACTAATAAAACACATGCTACTGAAGCTACTACTACTGCTATTATAATAATATAATTCTATTTGTATGTATTTGTATTGCGCCTTCATTTTCATGTAATATGGGTTTTAAGGTTCCTGTTTAGAAGTGCAAGATATAGGATACATTTTTGTCTGAAATTTAACATCTGAGACGGACAGAGCCTTGCCAGGTCCATGCAGTGAGTGAGAGAAACAGTGAAATGTCTTAATAGTAGCAGACTAAGAAAACACTCAAAGTCAATGGTAAAGAAAATGGCAGCAAATACAAATATCGCTTTCCATTCAGCACCACAACACAAGACAACAGAACGGCAATGCAGCAGTTATTTTTCACAGTTTAACTTTGTTTTCTGCAGTGACCTTTTTAATAGCTCACAGCAGCACCAGTCCAGTGTAATATGACTAAAGCAGCCAGTAATACTTATGTACATTATTTAACTCAGAATATTTGCATATCTCAGTATAATTTGCAGCAGGCTGTGTAAATATCCCACCACTGTATCTAGAAGACCAAACCACTTGGAAAAATGTCATCCTCTAAATGTTGGAAGGAAACAAGAGAATTAAAAGTTTGTTTGAATGTTTACTTAAGTAACTCAATTAGTGACTCAGAGTACCTTTTTGTCCCCTTTCATGCTGCTGGGTTAAATATTTTGGCAGTGGGAGGATGAAGAAATGTGTAAAATAGACTCACACTCCAAACAAACTTGGTGAGCATGCCCTTATTTGTACAATAATTTGGACAGTGACAGGGATTATTCATCCAAACAGGAAAAAGGTTGCTCACCGATTTCACAATGTTGTATACACAGTTTAAAGGTGATCTAAAGTGTCCCTCTGAAATGGTGCAATTAACCCCCCCATCGTACCTACAACACGAGTCAGGCCTCCTCCGCCGAGCTCTGTGACTAACCGCTTTCGTGGCCTTACTCCACTTTTCTACCTTTCTCCTGCTGCTGTAAACATTGAAATGTACTTTTTAAGAAATAACCAACACATGTATCATCAGCACAGCAGGCATGTTCATGTTTTTTAAATCTAGTCACGCATTCACAAACCCCTGAACCTATTCCCCAGTCTGCCCAGTTTTGTCTACATTTTTGGATTCCCAGTAGAAACCTGCAGGAGTCTGTTATACCAGTTCACTGAGCGGGCACTCGTTAGAGCTCGGTGTGTTGATGTTGGGGTAAGGAGTCAATCAGGAAGTGTGAGTGGCTATAGAGGCCCTGCAGGCACTTCCCCAGGCACACCTCAATTCTCAGGAGTATACTGTTTTTTATAGTTGACAACAACACAACAACAATTTTCCTCTGCTGTGTCCTCTGCACCAAGAATGGAATATGGCTGATTTTGTTTTTTACATGTACTACAAAAAATATATGATTTTAATATCGAGATTTCTCAGTTGCAGTCATGTTGCATGCCACATTCAGAGAAGGTATTATTTATATAAAGTCATAAATCAATGTGCATCAAGCTGCCACATACTGTAATTTGGACAGCAGCTGTTGGGAAAGTTCACCGGTTATTTTTGACCTGCTGTTTTCAACACCAGAGAGTGTTTGCTAAAACAGTTTTAATAATTATAATGTCATCAACATACACTCTCTCTGACGATGTGTGTTTAGAATATATGATAATGCTTGAAAGAAGAAGCTACATATGATTTAAATAAATAAAAAAGAAACAATATTTTAGCTATTATCTTATAATATTTTCCTATCTTAAATTCACTTAACATGTCTGTTAAAGAAATGTGCAAATCCTTAAAGTAGGACCGGAGAGTATTTCAATTTAGGGACCTCCTCAGTGTTTTTCAGGACTCAAACTGGCACCATTTACATTTCAGATAGTGGGCTTGGAGAAGTGTTTGGAAAAGGAAAAAGAAAGAAGCACATATGTTGTGTCTCAAAGTATACTCCTAAGACATATTTTACTTTCCATACTGGCTTTATCCCTGGTGTGCAACATTTGTCTTTCCTGCTGATGTCCGCGAAGGTGTATGTTAGCTTCCTTGTTTTTAGTCCCTCTGCAAATTGCAGCTGTAATGTTGCGATACTTTGCTGCAGCTCCAGACAGGCTCCGTGTCTCCGAGCAGGAATGAGAACTTCTAATTAGCTTTCAAGAACTGCTGTACCGGGAACATTTTTCTATTGCCTCCCACAATTACCAAACACAATATTCAAAAATTGCACAGTGGCAAGTATTGTTTATGCTCCATCAACTGTATAAATCAGGGGCTGTAAGGGCACATTAAAAATCAAATAAAAAAACAGAGCTGAAGTTGTAGCAGTTACATACAGTAAGTGATTGACAGCTGTGATCTAGCAATGGCAGTGGTTGGGATCAGACTCAAGGGGAAAGCATCGCTGTGCTCCTCATTTTTGAGGTGTTCATTGTTTTATCGTCTTGGTCTTTAAGATCTTAGGACCCCGTTTGAACTAACTTTTAACATGACAACCTTTTGGATTCAATGTGTTCTGTTAGTCAGTAGATCCATAAATAAATCAAATCAGAAGGTCATGATGGTATGGCTGTAGGTCAGGAGCTTTTTATTAGTAAAGGTCTCTTAAATGTCAGACATACTTTTCCTATTTTAGGTCAATTCTGCTGTTGGTTCACTGTAAAGGAGGATACATCCACTTTGTGAGTGATGATGTTATTACTGAATAGCAGGTCTATCCCTTTGGAGCTGGCAAGATGCTGGTAGTGATCCCTAATGATGCGGAAGCAGCTGCATGCAGCTCCACAGGAGACCTGGTAGACAAAGAAATAATCTGCTTTTATTGACAAGATGAGAGAGAAATCCCTTAAACCCACTGGTTTTGCTCTCAAATATGAAAGTTGCTCGCACAAAAGGAAAGCCATTGATGAAGCTGTGCTTAGGGATACTGTACTGTCTGCACAATGTAATGTACTCATCCAGAGGAATATTCTGAATGATGCAATACAAGCCTTAATATAACATATAATCTGTCTGTAAGGGGTTTACTAGGAAAAAGAGGAATTGTTGAATTAAATCAAATTTGTTTTAAAATGACTATTCTATTCATACTGTGTGTTACACTCTAATATCTCACAAGGTGAACAATGCCGCAGCAGTTGCTGTGACACACAGCTTGAGGCAAATAAGGTACCATTAGTGCCCGATTGCTGCAATTTTGTGTAAAAGGATTGCTCATTCTTGGACTCATAACTCAGTTAAACAGACATGCTATACATATGTCTAGATTCAGTGTAACTTACACTTTCTGAGGATATCATTATTTTTATTGTATTATGTTCATCCTGAATAAACATCCATAAATCACTATGGACTCTATATCTCCAGAACTCCAGGCAACATTATACTTCCTGTTTACATCCCCCAAAGCTAAATTCTGCGAACTGAAGTTCCAAAACTTATAGCATGGTTATCCTTCGCATTGAGGTAAGACAAATAATGATGGGAGTGACAAAATTAATTTCTAGTAACTTTTTTTTAGATTAGATTCAACTTTATTGTCATTGTGCAGAGTACAAGTGCAAAGACAACGAAATGCAGTTTGCGTCTAACCAGAAGTGCAAAAAAAGCAGAAAAGTGAAATGTGATATACAAAGTATAGACAGGTGGTGCATAGGCAGGACAAGAAATATATTGCAGTGTTATAAGAGCAGAATAAATATGACTACGTATAATATGAACAATGTACTTTGTTCATGTTTCACAATAATTATTTACTGAAGCTCAGAATGTTCCGTCAATATCTGTTAATCAGATACAACACACTGCACAGAGGTTTATAATACCACAAAGGAGGATTTTACAACTACAAGTTATTTGAGCGATAGTGTAGTAGATTATTTATTTTGCCAAGAAACAGTTAACAGGTAAACAGTAGAAATGCAGCCTTTACAGTACAAAGTTCTTTACACTTTCAGGAAAATGTGCTTGCATGTATTTAAGTGGCCATCACAATTAGATGCTGTATTATTTGATCTGGCAAACTGCCCTTTATTTTTTATTGTTCCCCTTTTTATCTTTTTAAACATAAGACCCGGCTGGAATTTCACTGTCTTTATTAGTTATTGGTAGGGTGTGGTTAGAGGGTAAACGGATACAGTACACTTCATTGCACATCACGGCAGAAAAGTGAGAAGAAGATTTTCAGGGGGTGTTTAGTTACTCATTATAATGTTAGACTTGTTGGGTTTAATGCAAAAGATAATCATCCACTGGGGTTTGTGGTTTCTTCGTGGTTTGTTCCTGGATAGAAAAGTCGACCAACAGTACAATCTCCAGTGTTGTTTCTGTTATTTATTTTTCTCTGGCAGCATGTGGTTTTAATAGACGAAAATTAAAGCTAGAGTGTGGAAGTTAAACGAACGTCCATTACATTCAAGCCCTTGCCAAACGAGTTCACACAATGCTGATCAAGCCTATCGCCGCCAGGGAAAGCGCTCTGTATTTCTCAGTATACCCAAGTTGTGGAGTCCGGTGTCTGTGGCAACATTCCCGCGCTGGGGCACCAGAAGGATGCCGATGCAACTTATTTGTTTATTCTTGCTCTCTGATATATATGGTAGGTCAGTCTACCTGTATTACCCAATACCTTGACAGACAGGAAGGGGGAAGAGACCACTGCTTTTCTTAAGCACATTGACTGTGTTTGTGTAATTACTTTCACTGCCAGAGGAAAGAGTTTCACACTCCAGCTTTAATGTCCTATATGTGTTCTTGCTAAACATGATCTCCTTTTTGATTTGTGTGTTGTTGGGTTTTTTTTCTTTTTTTTTTTTTAACACTGCCAAAAACGGCACATGAGCCAGTAAAGGCATAAAAAAGCTATTTGTTGCTAAAAATGAAAGTTAAGAGAACAAAAAACAAAAAATTAATTTAATGTCCTTATTTTTCAAGCTCAATGCCATACCTAGGTAGTATAGTAGGTTGTAGGTGCTATCTTTCTTTCTCTAGTTATGAGCTAACAAACATGTCAACACAGTCTTTCAGTCACTCTGCTCCTATTGATCAGTCTGTCTCTGACACATTGAACCTTTAGCTTTGCCTTAGTTGTGAATCACTGGATTGATAAAACAGCTCGGGCATGATCAGAATGACACATGATGAGCTACTTTGTTACCACACACACACACACGTCTGGGGATTATATAATATTTATCATCCTTCTGCTGCTGTCGTCAGTGACTGCAGAATTATGCAATCTGACTGTTATCTTATCTTGTGATGAGTAATGTGACACTTTCTGCCGAACAGAGATTAGGCTTTTTGTTGATGCCTTTATATGTCTCAATACGGGACTGTGTATAAAGCTTCCTCCTCTAAAACTAATGAAGACAGCCCACTCAGGCCTCATTTTACCCTCATTCTTTTCTCCAAGTGTAAGTGTAATTTATGTAAGTGATATTAGCATTGATCAAAGTTGCATGTCACTCAAATAAAAGTAGTAATCTCGAGAAAAGAAATCATACATTTTGCATTTATAACACTTTATTTGGGTTTGCACTGAATACCTAAAAAAATGAGGAGCATGACTATGCTTTCTCCTCAAGTCTGATCCCCAATCACTCTCAATCCCAAAGCTGTCTTGCCATTGCTTTTTGAAATGTTTTGGTTTTGACCTTTAAACTGGGAATATATGTAGGTTTGTCTTTCCTGCCTGCAACCTTGTCAAACACACCCGAATAACACAGAACAGCTGTGATTTGGACCATTTCATTATAATTTCTTGGTCAGGCAGATGAAGCTGTCGGCTGCTCATGAAACACATGCTGACTTGGTTATATTAAGATCATGCTTGAGGAGGATGCCAGGCTTCAGGAGAACCACCCAAGAGCCTATTAGTATGCATGTTGTGTTTTTTGCTTGTCGCCACAAGCATGGAGCACACAGACTCAGCCAGTGAATGCAGGTCTGAGCTGAACAGGGACGCTGCTGTCTCTTCAAGGCCATATCTGGCATTCTTAAACCATATCATTTACAAGTAGAGGTTATACTTACATGTGCAATTGAACAGTTTGTTGATGAAAATGTTTGTTATTGTTAACAGATCATACATTAAATGTTGGGCCTGTTTTGATGCTGTGTTCACAAACAGGACTGAGGTCAGCATCAGGAATAATTTTTAAGTTGCATGACAATGTTAATATAAAGATATTGACACGTCCAGCTTTAAGATTGTTTGAAATAGCCACATAGTTCATACAGAAAAAGGGCCATTAGGTAACGGTTTACCCTAATCAGCAAAGATTAATAATTCAGATTGACATTCATCGACTGAAATCTAGCAATATAATCAGGATTATTATTTTAGCCATAAAGCCATTATTGTGTAGCCCTATTTCAGGTCTGACAAACGCTCTGCGTGTACTCTAAGTGCTCCAAATACAAAGTAGTATCCGAACAGTTGAGAACCTCAAAGTATCAACAGGTCATAATGAGGTCATCATCCATCATGGTGTTTCAGCAACAAAGACTGTAAAATATGGAAACGATAACAACAATAGCTTTAAACCGCAGAGCCGAAGACGCATCAGCCGTCACAGATGTCCTGTCAGCTGCAAAGGAGCAGGAGTTCAACAGTAAATATCTCATTGTTCATTCTGTGTCTGCGTTGATCAAGGCTGCCGTCGATCACGTTTATGGCTGTTGTAAACATGCTAATTTGCTGTTATCACCCTGGGCGAAGGATAAACTGAGCCGGAGTGGTGTAAACAAAATCTAGTTAGCAAGGACAGTAATGATAACCAAGGTGTCTATAACAGTTCAAGGCCCATCACACATTTACAGCTGAGCATGGGCCTCAAAACGAAAAAAAAAAAAAAAAAGGTGTAACTAAATGGATTTTGTGGTAGTTAATGAGTGTGTTAATTACAGTGTTTAGTCCTGTGAATGTACATTTTACAAGGCTGTCCTGTTCGTGGAGGGAAACACGCTGCAGACTAGAAATTCACTAGAATTCATGAACTGAATAAATACATTTACATGCCACTGACAACTTTTCTAGCTCTGAAAAAGAAATCTGAAGAAGGAAAAGTGATGTCCCCTTATGTTGGAATTCATATTACAGTCTGTAACTGCGCTATTCAGCTTATGAATGGCACATTGTTTTCTCCTCTATTGTGCAGGCCTGTATTTTTGTGTTTTCCATTATGTCCAAGATGCCTTATTAATCAATGTGGCATTTGAGGACAGTGGCTGGAATTCACCAGGATAGTCCTTAGGTCATTTTATTTTGAAAGCAGCTGAGGGTCAGACAGTCACCCATAAGGAACACCAGGCCAGTCACCGGCTCCTATGAACATGCACGCCATTAAAAGGTGAGATGCATGAACACAGGGTTTAACAAAACAAAGACTGTTTGTTGACTGCACACGCACATCTCTGGCATCTCACGAATGAGAGCTCTGTGACCGCAGGCTTTAAAGGGAACAAACTGACCCCTGGTTTTTCTGAATCCTGTTTTTAGATACTGTAGCAGCTCACAGAGTAACACAACCTCCCACTGCAGAATTTGTAAAACATGTTTCTGCTGTACCTGAATCTAAGTGAGCCCTCATCAGATACAATTCTTTTAACTAGACCACTGCTGTACACAGGGTTTCAACAGGGTCTTAAAAAGTCTATAATTTCAAAATTAGGCCTTAAAGAGTCTTAAATTGGCTGAAGTATTGTGTTCTAGGTCTTAAATTTGAAACGGGTCTTAATTTTCCTACGTCCATGTAACGCTACCTCTGATGCTCATTGAAATGTTTTGTTTTATTCTGTGGTGTTGTAGTTCTTTCTTTCGCTAGTCGAAATATAATTTGCTGTATATGTACAGATTATTACTCTAATTTTACTTACTTTACAATTACTTTTTGTGACTGCATTTCATTGTACTTTTATGTCATGATATAAGTCTTAAATTTCATTCATAAAGGTCTTAAAAAGTCTTAAATTTGACTTGTTGAAACCTGCAGAAACCCTGGTACAGTTATAATAACTAAGGCTCTTAACATACTCAAAGCTAAAAGCATCCTTGGTTGCCATTGTTTAATTTTGAAAATACATAATTTGACTCAATGTCAAACTTGTGTTTCTTTCCCTACTTCCCTACTTCTTTTCTGCAAAAGAAAAAGCCATTTTATTCTGAATTATCAGAGAGACCACCTTGGACATTGAGCTCGCTTCCCACAATAAAAGAGATTATTCTGCCCAAGCGAAGTTCCCGTTACTTTGGCAGGTTATTCACGCTGGTTGATGGTGAGTCACACTCCAGGAAGAGTGGAGGAGCATGAGTGGGTTCTCTGATGTTTGTAGGTTGACTTCTGAATGCTTGAGACCTGCTGGTGCACTCTGCAGGGACGAGACATACTGTGCATCATAGACAGGATCAGTGGTGGCATTGTAATCTGCTGTGAAATTGGACCTAGAAGTTATTTTTTTAAATGTATGATTCACAATGCTTTCATAAAGTTTTTAGATATTGTTTTTTTTTTCTTTCTAACAAACAGTTTTAGCTAACTATTTTCAACTCTTCACAGCTGGACCTTATGATTTCTAAGAAAAATAATTAGTTGTTTTCAGCCAGCATCATTTTTTAACTTTTTGTGATCTTGACAATTGTGTTCCAGTTTTAGTTTTCCTCTTCAATAATAGTTGTAGACTTGATACATAAATCAGACTTTTTGGAATTTGTAAAAAAAAAATAAAAAAATAAGAGGACTTGAGACTTGGCTTGGACTACTGTGAAACATGACTTGACTCATTAAAGACTTATATTGAGACTTAAAAGCAAAAACACTCAAGCCAAGGCTCTCCTGTAGTTTTTTCATGGAGGGAAACGTGCTTTCTGACTAGAAATTCACTAGAATTCATGAACACATGAATACCTCTTTTAATTCCAAAGAAAATGTCTCTATTGATAAAAACTAAGACTTCTGATCACACTGCCACTCAAAACTCCTTTAAAGTTCTGAAAAAAAATCTGAAGAGGAAAAATGGATTTCCACTTATGTTGCAGTTCATATCACAGTCTGTAACTGCATTATTCACCTTAAGGATGACCTAAAGAAATAAAAAAAGAAATCAAATGGTGGCAAATGATTACACAGCCTTATTTTACATTTTAGGCTTATAGATTGAAAGGACTTGGTTTCAGCTATTAAAAAAACAACACAGTTTTTAAGGGAAATTTTGAAATCCTGTTTGATTTTAACATTACACATTTGAAGACTGCTTCAACTTATCCTCAAGGACTTGAGATTTGACTTTGACTTGTCTTAGATGACTTGAGCCTTTTTTAATAACTTGAGACTTGCTTCAAATAACTTGCTCTGATAGACTGCAGATTTTACTTGGACTTGAATTTACACTGACTTGTCTCAAATGACTTGTGAGTTGACTAGGACTTACAAATAAATACTGAAATAAAAATAAGTGACTTGAGACTTTCTCTGACCAACTTGAGAGTTGACAAGTCAACTTGACTTACTTTGACAGACCGGAGACTTTTTAAATCTCCTACAGTTTCTTCAGCATGTAGTTTGTTTTTTGAAGTGATTTCCTTTCTGGCCGGGAATCATTATTTTTCATTTTTATTTGAAATATTTGACATTTTCTTTTTTTACAATGTGATTTCCTTATCTCATTCTTGTCAGCAATAAATGAATAACATAAGAGTATGTTGGCATGCAGTGGTCGGTCCCCTCTGTGAGTCTGAGCTCACTGGGCCTTCTTGTATTTTACTGAGGGTGGCTGAATATACAGATGTGAAGCATCATTATCTGTTGACTGAGATGAATGATGAATGCTGGCACAGTCTGCTGTCAACTCATTGGCAAACCCAGTCACGATTGCCCCCTCTTTGTTGCAGCCTGTGTGTTTTTATTTACTACCGTCACCGAATCGTCATCTGCCGGCATCATTAGCATTTTTAGGGTCGCATCAACATTGTTTCTAGTTTCTAAACTGGGATGGTCAGAGACACAAAGAGATTTCCTGGCTTTCAAAGAGGAAGGGTTGATTAAAAATGCATGCAGGTGTTTTTTGTCCTTACGGAGCCATCAGTGGTTGCAGGTTGACAATACAATTTCACATCATGGAAATGAATTAGGCTGAGCTCATTCATTATGGATGCCCATTGGTTTCTTGTTCAGGATGGCCTTTGTGCCATTTCTAAATGGATAAAAGCCAGGTCGGGTCGCAGATAACCTGGTAGTGTATTTCAGGATGTTTAACATTTGTTTTGCTGTCTGGGTCAGACCCTCCTCTACATTAGCACTGACTTTGACTTTCAAGGAAACGATAGGACACTCATTTTGCAACAGTATTAGTGAGTGGCTGTGCTTGTAGACATCTGCAGATGTACAATTAACATTCTAAATAATTAAAATCTAGATATTTTTTTAACCTAAATGGCAGAAAATGTATAAACTCATGACCTGTATTGCGTTTTAGTTTTGTAGCCTACTTTGTAATAAGTATGCTCTAGTTGGGTAACAGAGATGTTGTCCCCTGCCCTGCATTACTGTTAATCTTCCAACTTGTTCTCTGGTTAGACAAACCAACATGACAGCAGTCACTTTTTTGAATTTTTACTGTGTTATTCTGAGTGACAGCAGCGTTGTCAGGTGAGAGCACAGGTTGTTTTCCTACACGTAACATTGATCTTCACCTCAAGCTCAGGTTGCCCTCTAATGTCTATATACACCTATTTGTATTAACACTTTATTCTGATTTTTGTTTGCTTAAGTTTCACCTAAGCTCTATCAGTGTCAGAGCTATCACCCTGACATAATTTGCTTTGTTCACTAACACCCCTGGATCTCATGTTTATTACCCTGCAACCTGCCTCCCAGTCTGCTCTGAATGTCTCTCCACTGACTCCAGGCTTCGGTTTACTCAGCAGCGTCTCCCCCTGCAGAAAGGCAGAGTGACTGAGTAAAAGCAGTGCCCTGGTTTTTGCTATCATGTTGCTCCACTGTGGCCACACAAAGCTTCGGGCTCAGCTGCATCAATCCTCGTTTGTGTCTGAAAGCTGAAGCCGTTTCTGTCACCTCTTCCACTCTTCCACTGCCTATTTACATCACGAGCCGAGCTTGTGTGTATTTATTTATCGGATATACAGTAGCTGATGAGTCTGTTTGTGACACTGTTGTTCCAAACTGTGACTCTTCCTTTTTGGTTTATATAACACAATTATAACAGGCTGACAAGATGCATCAACTAAAGATGATTTTCCTCACTGGTTTATGTGCTGATTATTTTGTCGATTAATTGTTTAGTATTTAGAATGTCCGAAAATAGTGAAAAATGTCCATAATTTCACAGAGCCGGCGTTGAAGTCTTCAAATATTTTGTTTTGTTTGAGCGTCAGTCCAAATCGCAAATATATTGAAATTACAATGATATAAAGGAGTTTTTGTGGCAGAAAAAAATCAGCTAATCAGTGAATGGGCTTATTGTTGCAGCTCTAAAATCATCAATTAATACCGTGTCTGAAAACATTTGTCATATTCTGTGCTTCTCTTTTTAAATGTAATTGCTAATATTTGATTTCACCCTGATCATTTATTTGTCTGGTTTTATGTATAAAGCACTTTGTAGCTTGGGTTTAAAAAGTGCACTTTAAAAAAAGTATTTTAATTATAAAAAGTTTTTTTTAAAAGTTAGCAATTTGCACACACATCACTTGAATTAGCAGAATAAATTAGAATTTCCAGCCAAATAGGTCAGATGCATAAAGCTGGTGTCCTCCTTTTCCCATTTCCTGTATTGGAGTGTAATGCATCCGAAGATTGAACATCCACTGTCTAGTTCTGAACTAGTTTTTATGTGAAAGGAAATAGTGGGTGATTTATTAGTATCATAACAACTTAAGTAAAATGCTCCTTTTTTCTTTTTTTTCCCCAGGTGGTGCTCGTATTTGCTCTCAGCATTGGAGCCCTTGTTATATACTTCATAGATTCTTCTGAGTAAGTATTCTTTTTAATGTTAGTCATTGTACTTCACTATTGATGCTACTCTGGCTTATAGGTCCCAATGAACCCTGTTTAACATGTTCCACTGCAGAATACTGAGCAATGGCTTTCAGTTTGTATCTAGGTCTTGCTGTCCCTCAAAGCTAGCAGTGGCTTTATTAAAGTTACAAGTTGTCCGATTTATCTCAGAGAAATATAGAAATGTACCAATTATGCTATATGTTATGGTCTTAGAAAACCCTGCTGTGCTTCAGTTACAAAGATTATAATGGTTTAATGGACAGTTGTATGTATATTACATGTCATTTACATGTCATTTCGCAGACGCTTTTATCCAAAGCGACTTACAATTAAGTGCTTTCAACTGTGAAGGTACAAACTCCAGACAACAAGTAGTAAGTGCAAGTACATTAGCTTTAAATAAGTAAAGCTACAAAGAGACATATGAAAGTGCAAGTAGATAGCTTAAAATAAGTAAAGCTATAAAGAGACATATGAAAGTGCAAGTAGATAGCTTAAAATAAGTAAAGCTACAAAGAGACATATGAAAGTGCAAGTAGGTAGCTTAAAATAAGTAAAGCTACAAAGAGACATGGAACCGCATGTTAGATTTTTTTTTTTTTTTTTTTTTATCCGAGGTGTAGTCTGAAGAGATGTCTTTAGCCTTCGGCGGAATGTGTGTAGGCTTTCAAACATGTATATCAAACATGTATGATTGCCTCAGAGACCTCAGCCATTAACTCCTCATAAATCCTCATATAGTGCATATACTGTAGTTTTAGCCTTAATTACATTGAGTGCTTTGTGCTCTGTATTTGAGAGCACGCACTTGCTGGCTGTTTTTATCTAATCCCCTTCCAGGTAAACTGCTCTGAGCTTACCCGCGGTCTCTGCTGACCAACATCCAGTGCTCACAGATGAAATGTGCTTAATCTCTGTAATGAAAGGTTCAGACTCTCAAACGGGCAGGAAAGACCCAAGTTCCTGTTCTACCCAATCACCATCGCTCATCGAACAGGAGGAAGTGGAAGCTCCATGTGCGACAGTGTACTGTTACTGCAGCCTGGTGGTGTTTGGACAGGATGTGCCAAGTAGAGCAGAGGATAAAAGCTTTTATAGTCCAAAGGGAGTCTCCGCTGGGAGTAATGTTAAGGCAGTGAAGAGAAATTGGGCTGTAAACTTGTGTAATATGGCTTATGCTCCTGCAGGCCGGCATTCAGGTTATTTGTTATTTCATAAGACTGCATACAGCTGAGGGCTTGGCTTGCTCTGATGTGGTTTGCGAGCGTGATCTCATTTCATTAACTGGACAAGCGAGGTAGAGTTACATCCTCACCAATGCCATCTGTGGCCTGTTCTCAGAACGTGCTCTTAGTAGCGCCTGATACCCTTTTCACCTGATGAAGGATGACCTACGACTTCTGTCTTTAACTTTTTCACGCACAGGAAAGGGAATTGTTAAACGCACAAGGGGCATGATGCTGCACCTGTTCAATGACTTATATTAATATTCATCTATGAGGCTCTTTGTCCCAGTTTCCATTCTGTCTTGTCCAGGTCTTTCTATTATTTATGCAGTATTTTCTCACTACCTGTAAACATAAACAAGCCCAGTACTTAAAGCCAATGAGCAGTCAGTTAGCTGCTCTCTTGCATGCTTCTAAGTGGCAGCAGGCTGTAACAGATACAGCCCTTCCTGTAATTAGTCCTGTGGGGCTGATGTGGCTTTCATATGATGGACATGAGATGTAAACACAGCAAGACCCACTTGGATGCATAGGGAAGAACTCACGCTACGATCTGCAGAGATGAAGAAGCCGGTTCAGTCCCACAGGGAGTTTTATTTCATAGTTGGGTCTTACGTTGCACTCTATGCTTCCATGTAGTCATTTGTAAAGCACACTGTTCTGTGTTTCATCAATGTTAATGTAGAGCTGGGTGTCCCCTCAACACTGAGTGCTCAATAAAGTGAGTGTTTAATGCTGGTGTTAAATACTTAGACTATTTTCCTTGATGTTAAAGTTTCATTCATAGATTTCTTGTGCCACTAGGGGGCACAAACACTCTACAGCAAGCAGACAAATCCACAGCCTGGCATATAACAGTCTTATGAATTCAAGTTCACCTACCATAGATTTAGTGTCACCATACTTAGTTTGTTTGGATGAATTTATTATTCAGCTATGCAATGTGCCATTAGTAACTGACTTTTTAGCTTTGTTTTAGTCTGCATTCACCGCAAAACAGGCATTGCAGCAAAAAACACCAGTCTTATTCATTTGAATGTGGCTAGTGGGTGTAGGCTGTGGCTGTGGGGACCGCAGAGGATGCCGGAAAAAAGAAGCTGAAACAGAATGCACTTTTGGAGAAACGCAGCTAGGGATGTAACGATTACCAGTGTAACGGTAAACCACGATAAAAATGTTGATAACAATTACCGTTTTCATTTAAAATATCATTGTTATCACGGTGGTTTACCACGGTGTGGAAACCCTGTGTTTTATCCTTCCCAGCTTCATCCGAGTCTCCTGAAGTTGCGGCGCAGGCGCACTACTTTGCCTACAGCGTGCGTTTCTTGAAGTTGGAATCATGGCGGAAGGAGATGACAGCGCTCAGGACATTTATCAGCCCTCTAAGAGGACTAAGTTTGAAGCATGGGCATATTTTGGTTATTATAAGAATGCTGAAGGACAGTTGATTGAAGATAGTTATCCTGTCTGCAGAACGTGCAGGAAAAACGTTGCTGCTAAAGGTGGCAATACGTTAAATCTCCTGAACCCTTGTTCCTTTGATGTTAAAAGTTGCACTTTTGATAAGGTTTTGCCTATATTTTTGTAATATAATAAACACTGTTACATGCGATAATACTGAAAACCGTGAATTTTGGTCACGATAACCGTGAGGTTAAATTCTCATACCGTTACATCCCTAAATGCAACCCACCATCACGCTGCAGTGGCCAATCACGTTACCTACCGCCGATCAGACAAAACACAATGCAGTGGGGAACACGATAGACACATCGGCCATTTACGTGACATTACCACACCACCACACAACCCTGCGCTAAACACAGCAACGCCTGATTTAGCCTTTATCTATTAGTGAAGCTTTAAATCAAGGTGAGTTTAAAATAATTATTTTGCATAATGGAAGAAAAAAAAAACATGGTTAAAGTAATATTTGTGGCCTTTTCTTGACCATTAAGGTTGTAAATCATGTGCAGTGTCATCAGACAACATTAAGGTCTCCTCATCCTGTTTGATCCGAGTCTGAATTGAATGAGGGAGAGAGAGAGACCAGAGCAGGGAGGGTTTGTGATCCATAACAGGCTTAGTCCTCTTTCAAACAAGGTCTACTGGAACTCAATTATTTAACAACGCAGGTCTGCCCTCCGCTATATGGTCTGTCACCCTGCCATGGCAGGGATTTACCAGGCTGACGTGTCATAACCGCGAATGAGGGCAGAACTTTCTAACGTTAACACTTTTCATAGAGATGCCTAAAGAAGGCTCTTTTATCTTAACAATTGAATGTAGAAGTTAAGTTAAATTCAACTCTTAGGTTAAATAATAGAAGAAAAATAAATATATTACTTTTGCTGAAGACCTGCAAAAATGCAACAAATGGAGGACAAAGCAGCCAAACAAAAATGAGTACAAGCAAAACATCAATCAGTTCTCTTTATACTATCAGATAACCTGTGTTAGGACCCGGCTCTTAGGCCACAACAAATAGGAGACACACAATGATAAGGTTTTCCAAAAATATATTTTATAAAACCAAATTAGACCAATTTAACGGATGATCAATGTGTGGGGTGGGCTTGTCACTATAGTCATTGGTGTAAGTGTGCATGAGTAATGGGCATGAGTGATGGATATGTGTGTGTGAGTGTAAAATGCAGACAAAGCATATACTGTACAACAGAATCAAACGAACGGAGATGCAGGGAGAGCTGGAACAGCAGCAATTGGCAGGCAGGCAGGCAGGCAGGCAGAGAGAGAGAGAGAGAGAGAGAGAGAGAGAGAGCTGCACTGCAGCCAGGCTCATGTACACTCAGTTGTTCCAGATTACACTAATGAGCACCTGCAGAGACAGGTGAATCACACAACAAACGCACGACAGCAGGGGTCGTCACACCTGCAAAAGATGAAGCGCATCACTGTTTTTCCAAAAGATTTTTTTTTTTGTGAAATAGCTTGTTGGATGTTTGAATGAATGGAAACAAGTTGTTTTACTTCAAACTTGGTTTAAGGACCATTGAGGATGCAACATAACAGAATGGCAGTCACACACCACTGGAGTTACACCTCCAGCCAGCCTACAGAGTAACACACATGCACAGGACAACTTCTACTAATATGGCACCTGCCACCGCTCAACATAGACTGTGAGCAACATATACTGAACACAGTGACTGATTTACATAGCTTATCTTTTTTAAAGGCAGGCCAAGTCCCTTTCAGAAAATGTTCCCATGAACAGGGTGTGTATTGTTTTGCTTTAAAGATGCAAAAAGTAAATACAGATTTTTCGTTTTCTTGTGATCATAAAGCCCCTAAGATACATACTCAGAATACATAGTGAGAAACTTCTTTACCCGTGTAAAATCCAGTAATTTTTACAAAAAGTTGATCATTTTTAGATGCACCCAAATGCAGTGGAACAAGTCCAGTTTACACTTGAGCGTTAAAATAATGCAGTCTAGCTGGAGTAATATATCATCTGCTGGTCAGGATTTTAATAAATACTGCCTGTATTAGACAAAGGATGAGATGTGATGGTTGCGTGAGGACAATGAGGATAGTTTGAGTCACGTCACCGACCTCCTGATCAACCAAGCTGCTGTGCATCAGATCGTTCAATAATAATCCCTGAGGTATTTTAATGCTGCCTTATTGCAACTCCGCGAGGACAGTGATTTATCAAACAGAGTTTATTTGATTTTTTTTTTTTTTTACATAACAAAAGCAATTTACTTTCATCCGAATGGTATTATTATTACAGGGGACGTGGCTGTTGAGTGATGTGGTCTGCATCAGTGAAGCTGTGAACGTGAGTGTAGGGATCCTGCAGGTAGAAGACGAACAAAGGGGCATGAAAACAAACTTAACTGAATGAGAGGGACATGTTTGGCACTAACGTGCTGCAGAGAAGAAAGACGTAATTTACGATATCTGTTTTAAGGAAGTGATCCCAACATCTGGTTACCCTTTAAAATGAAGCAATATCTTTTTGTGGCCCCTCGTCAAAAGTCACATATGTTAAAGACTATTAAAAACTTAGTCAAAGAGTTATTTTTCCTTCTCAGATTCATTTATTTGGACTGATGTGGTGAAATGAGATCAAGTCACAATGTGTTTCTGAAACGTTTTTCTCAGAATTATTTTGTGCTTTCCTATGCTGTTAATCATTTTTGAACTTGTGACCCCTTGGAGTTGTCTCGAGTCCTCTCCCCCAGGTTGGGAACCACTGCTTTAGGGCTGCAACTAATGATTATTTTCATTATCAATTAATCCATACATGATTGTTCTGTTTTGTGTAAAACCAAATGTCATAAAATAGTGAAAAACAAGTTCCAAGAGTTCAAGTTAATGTCTTCAAATGTCTGTCTGACCGACCGTCCAAAGATATTCAGTTTACGATATAAAACCTGGAAAAACAGCAAATCCTCACATTTGAGAGTCTGGAACCATCAAATGTTTCATTTCAAATGAAATGAATAATCAATAGCAAAATTGTTGTATATTAATTTTTTGGCGAGCAACTAACTGATTCATTACTAATACAATTAACCATCGTAAAAATCCTCTGTTCCTTTTTTTTTTTGTTTCACTCAACTATTCATTTAAATGATATATTAATCAAACATTCACAGCTGTACACTCAGTTAATTAACTCTTTCACCACTGCCTTGTTTAATTTTGAATGTACAGTTAACCTGTGTTTTCATTTTAGGCTCATATTTTGAGAGGATATCTTTTAACTTCCAGGTCATCATTTTTATTACATAATTCTACTAACCTGTTACAGTCACGTTTACTTGGTTAATTATTTCTCTTTATTTGAATTCTTAGTGCCAGATACAAGCTTTTTGAGGGTGAGACTTCACTACATTGTTAGCATTTGCTATGGCTGCCTGATTTCATAAAAGAAGACATGAACCCTGCATGCATTTAACCCTTAAACTACTGCCTTGGCTCTGCATTTCCATCATGTTTGTTGCCTATGAGATCTGAAATGCGGGCCTGAAAGGAAAACGGCACCGTTTTCATGATGTGATCTTGCACCTGGAATATGACAGATTGTTTTGCAGTTATTTAAGGGTTAATCAGGTGTCTCGACAAGTTATTGCTTGTGTGAAAATAAATGCATGTCTTTTCTCAACAGAAGAACCATTGGAAAATACCAACTATTGCACTTTTTTCAACACTTAAGTTCCTCTTCTTTTGGAAGTCTTAAAAATGGAAAAAGGAAAAGAAGAATGCATCTTTTATACTTTTTGTTATACTGTTGACATATATGCATTTTACCAACCTTTCCTCACTTGACCATCAATATTTTAAGACAATAACATACGTTGTTTCTCCCTCTCTGTCTAATAGTCCTATTGAGTCCTGTCAGAACTTCTACGAAGACTTCACGTTGCAGATCGACATGGCATTCAACGTGTTCTTCTTGCTGTACTTTGGCCTCCGCGTAAGTAGAACTGAAGCTGCCTACATTTAAAAAAAAAAAAAAAGACGAAAAAAAAAAAAGAAAATGTCGTTTATCTTTACTCTTATCTATGTACCTGAAAACTGTGAATCTCACCTTTGACCCTTCCCTTCCATCAGTTCATTGCTGCAAATGACAAGCTGTGGTTCTGGCTGGAGGTGAACTCGGTAGTGGACTTCTTCACGGTTCCTCCGGTGTTTGTGTCAGTGTACCTGAACAGGAGCTGGCTCGGTAAGGATGCTCACATCGCACGCACAGGCTGTACATTGTACTGTGGATCTTTGGGTTGTAGTCCCAGAAGGTTGTGCTGCCACCCAGTGGCTATAACTGGTCCAACAGCTGTTGGTGAATGCAATGGATAATCTCAGCCAGTCACTAAAGCTGAAAAAAAAAAATCTCTTAGTATGTTGTGGTCATTTACATGGGGACACCTACAATATCAGCCATACAAGTTTGAAATGTTTTGTCACGAAATTAATTTAATGGGACATTGCATGACGTGCATGAAAAGTTTGAATGATCCTCACTAATACTGTGGAAATGCATCAAATTAAAAGACTGCTACAGCACAGCATAGAAAACTGAAAATCATGGTGACTCAAAAAGCTTTATGAGCTTTACTCGTCAAACTAATGCTTGTTTGCATGACAACACTACCTAATATTGTATGGCTGCCATCTGGTGTGCCATTTAAAAAGTGCATTTATTCAAGTCGATTTAAAGGGAAATATAATGGGCGCCATGTCTTTGGCCATGTGTTGTGAGCAGTGGGCATTGTGCTGCAGATGTCCTTTACCTCTCCAGCACACCTACAATAACATTCGGATGAAATTATCCTGTGTACGAAAAGTACATGGAATATAAAAAAAAGGTAATAGGCTTTGTTGGGGGCTCGAGCACTAGAATAGAAGTCAATCTGCTAAATGTGTGAAGCTCATCACTTGGAGAGGTCTGTGAGGAATTACAGGATTAGGAGGGGGGGGGGGGTCCTTTTTTGCTGCATTACAGGTTTTTATAGCTGCTTTTTGTTCTCCTGTCAGTTTAGGAACAAACCTGCCGTGTAGCCAACTCCAGCAATGAACACTCTTAGAGTAAATATGACAGCTTGATGGGTACAGTTGCATAACGTGCCTGTGTTTTTCCCTGGGCTAATGTACTGGGATTTATGGTGCAAAAACAATAAAAGTATAACTAGCCACTGCTAGTTGCTGGCGCCATCTAGTGGACATGTGTGAGTATGACAGTATTGTCATGTTTTGGGCATCGGTATAAAGTGTCCATGTCATTGTTGGTTGCATTATAAGTTATTGGTTTGTTAGCAACAATGCGTTTGTATTGGCCATTTTATTTCTATAGTTTCAGCAAACAGTGTTTGCAATCAAGCTTAAATGAGTCAATTTTTTTTTTTTTTTATCTCCAACTCACTGTATCCACTGGATTTGTCATGAGGTCGATCTGTGTTTTCTTGTGGACTTTTTATGTGCTTCATTTCAAAATATGTGCTTTTTGGTATCCTGTTTTTAACTTTATTTTAAATCATTTGCATGCACATTGGCTATTGCACTACTTTAGTGCTATTTAGTGCTTTTATTTCTCTTCTGCGCTTCACTTTTCTACACAGACACCATGCTGTAGGGCTGGACGATTAATAGAAAATGTATCAACATCAAAATTCTGAAGCTGTTACGTCTGGAAACATTTTTGGCTTCAGAAAAGATGATTTAGAACAATGTGATTCACATATCGTTCATTTATCGTTATCGAGGTAAAATGTTCAATTAATTGTGATTTTGATTTTAGGTCATATCGTGCAGCCCTACCATGCTGTCTTAAAAGAGTTAGCCCTCAGACCTCTCCTCCCCTGCATGGCCTCTTGTTTTAGTGATGTTCTGGGTTTACAGATAGTTATAAAAGGTTTTCAACCAATCAAATTAGAAGGCACAAGAGAATTCAGCTGCTCAGTATGATGCTGCTTTCTGTTTACTGAACCCATCACTTATTTTAGAAAGATATTCACATGATATTGCAATATTTTCTCTACATGATTGTTTTGGCTCCATTTCTTAGAATTAGAGTCAAACAATGTGAGCATTCCTGCAATTCTGTTGTTACTTTTCCCATCTTGTTGTTCGGTTGCTACCGTTTGTGTAGGTGTTGCTCTTGTCATCTACTCCACCAAGCATACATGCTGAACAGTTCTTCTATTTTCTGTATTTCACACAAACCAAAATGCAGCACTTCCTGCTAGACTCCAGCAGACAGCAAACAAGTATCCATGCACGTAGTTGACCGTGTACAGGTTTGAATACATTTGTGTAATTTTTGTTGTTCAAATGAACATGAAGCTTAAAAGAGAGACTGATATTTCCTGTGATTTTTTTAGATCTAATTCCAGTGGAAAGAATTCTGTCAGACATAATCTCAGTCAGTATTGTCAGTGAGCAGTTGGTCGTGGAGGATTAGTGACTGATTTAATGTTTAGTTAAACTGAGGTTAAACAGGTGAGTAGGTCATACCAGCTCAGCAGCAGCTGTCCAACTCCTCCTCTGATCAAAACTCTATATTTCACCGGGCGCTCTGCCAATCTGCCAGTCTGCCAATCCTCATGTCTGAACATTTCGACACAAATACACACACTGTATGTGCTAATATTCTCTCATACTAACATTGATGCATGAATGGCTTGCGGGTGCAAGCATGATACACATTTGGGATGTTGCGTAGAACATGCCTTCATGCAGAAACAAGCTTGTGTGAAATACTGTACAAGCAGCATGTTCTTTTTTGAAAGTGAAAATAATCTAGTCCAACTCTTTCAAATATCACAAGGTAAACAAAACAGATAAGATATTCATGTCCTGGTTGCCACATGTTGCAGCTTTTTCCTACTGAGCTGAAGTGAAGGAAGCTTTTTTTTAGGTTAAATTGTCCAAACAAAATGTCCTTAAAGGGGAACTCCGGCGGCGAGAGACAGAAAAAACAGCCCTTTTTGACGCCAACCTGTTGGGTGCTAATATCATAAGAGCACATTCTTTTTGTCTTGTTTTTCTCTTTTTTGGTGGAGGATCATATATTTGTTTACATGGTAGCTGGCAACGTGAATGCAGAATAGTGAAGGTGTGGATGTGAAGCAGCTTTTGGACTTACCGTTGGAAACTTTTGCCTACAAAGAGTAAGAGCGGTGGGCATTAGCTGCAGCAGCTCCGTCTATGTAGCTGCTGTTGCGCTAACGGTTTTTGCTATAGACAGGTCTCGCATAGTTATATTTAGCAAGATTAACGTAAAAATTGGCCGGAGTTCCCCTTTAAATGCAAATACTCTAAAGCAGTATTTCCTAACTTAGGGGTCAGCAATTTTGTAAATTCTCTAAGGATTTTACTGTAAATAGCTATGTAATTAGATTAAGGGAAGAACGCGAGGCACAGTTCTGAGACAGTCGTTTGAGTTTAGTTTGTTGTGTTGAGTTTATGGGCAGTTGTTGATTTCCAAAATTTCCTTTTTAAAGAGAAGCTCTCTTTTAGTTTATATTTTTGCATGTTTGACCTTTTTGGCTTGTGACCCCCTTAAATCAAAGCAACATCTTGTTTGCAAACCCCTAATCACCTGATATATAGGTCTCCCAGTTGTGACCAGTTTGACTTTAGAGTGATTTAAAAAAAGGTTTTTGTATTTGAATAATTAGAAGAGTCCTGAAGAACCAAAGTGATCCAATAATACAACAAGAAAAAGCCAATATTAAAGGAAAGTCAGAAAAGAATGACATAACTTTGTGTAGCAACTTTCTTTATTTTAATCAGATTTAAGTTGCAACCCTTTTGGGGGTCTGCTCTATACTGTGCCAGCAACTCATTGAAATCACAGTACCTAACTGGAAGTGTTCCAATTGAACATTTGTTTTTAAATGTTGCCTAAAATTAGCACAAACCATAGACATAAAACTTTCATATGCATTTACAGTTATATAATTTATAGGAAATTATAAGAAACTATAGGACCTGTGAAATAAAACCATATGCCGTCACAAAGTTGTTGTATTTTTCTAATCATTGCCCTCCTTTTTTAGAAAAACAAAAACAGAAGTGACACGTACAATTTTTTATTTTTTTTACATTTCAGCTCAAATGGACTTATTTGCAGTGGCATTTTTCATGCTGCGCATTTAGATTTAACATCAACTACAATGGCGGTTATTACATCAGCTGTGATTAATTTAGGGATTAATGCAGAATCACTAAACCCATAGAAAAAACAAAATGATTTCCAAAGCTTGTCAGTTTTCCCATACACAGCTTTGCTGGCCGTTCACATGACTTGTTTTTTTGCTATAAAGGCGAGACATGCTGTTCTTGTCCAAGATTAGAGAATGAAATTTGTTTTGTCAAGAGCAGTTGTAGAGTCATAGGGATGAGTTGTAGGTTGCACTGTGAAGCCAGCTGATGGACAGACTCGCTGTCTGGCCTCTTCCTTTCCCTGGATGAATCCTAAAGGAGCTTACACTCTAATATCCTGATGGGAAAGGGTTTGCTTTAAGCTTGCCCAACGCGCCTGATCACAGCGAGGATGCTATGAAGGTCTGAGGTGAACAGATCAAAAAGGCTTCGTCAAAAAACAGCCCTTTTTGACGCCAACCTGTTGGGTGCTAATATCATAAGAGCACATTCTTTTTGTCTTGTTTTTCTCTTTTTTGGTGGAGGATCATATATTTGTTTACATGGTAGCTGGCAACGTGAATGCAGAATAGTGAAGGTGTGGATGTGAAGCAGCTTTTGGACTTACCGTTGGAAACTTTTGCCTACAAAGAGTAATTTCCAGACATGATTCCCACTAAGATGTTAGTGTACAGGGGGCCCGATGGAGGCACACACTCTCAGACAGTTTGTAACACAAGGAGGCGCAAGAAATCGACCGGGGAGCTCTTCCAGAAGGGCTACAGAGTCAGGATGAGCCATGCACAAGTCAGCGAGAAAGAGGACCAGGACAGCATCTGCTACAGCCTCAATGCATGCTTCCATGTAATCTCCTACTGGGGTAAGACCTGCTGGACTTGGGAACGAGGGGAATCTCCACTAAAGCTGAAGGCTGGCGTGTCCAGAGGTATTTGGACTCCAGCTGGATCAGGTTCAGGATTGCTCTGTATTATGCTCCCCATCTGGCAAACCCTCACTTGAAATGAAAGATGAGCTTTGGCGAGGCACACCACAGTTCACGTCATTTCATAAAAGATTATTTATTTATACTTTCCTGGCTGAATGATTGCCCGTAATGTTTTTGTTTTTTGTTATTAGGCATTCACACAAATCTATTCCAGTCGGAAAATTTGTCTGCCGGTTTTAAGTGTTGCAGAAATGGATTTTACTTGATTGCTCACTTTTGGCTGAAGTGGAATTTAATTGTTCGTGCCGCACTGGCACTGCAATGGATTCTGTCAGATCAAGGAATCATTTGGCTTTTAAACTCAGGTGGGAGGTTCCATTTAGCAGGTAGTTTACCATAGTGCACCTAAATGATGAAACATAAACAAT
The DNA here is from genome assembly GCA_023631565.1 of Gymnocephalus cernua. NCBI lineage: Eukaryota > Metazoa > Chordata > Actinopteri > Perciformes > Percidae > Gymnocephalus > Gymnocephalus cernua. The sequence goes on from CM042443.1 coordinate 10,781,726, forward strand.
ACATTTTTTTTATTTTGCTCAATAAATCATGTTTTTGTAGGAGATGATTGTCTGACAGAAACAGCAGTAAACTGGTTATAATGAGGTTTTGAGTTCACGTATATGAGACTTGAATGGTGATGTGATGCAGTCAATCAGTAATCGTGTAGAGGAGCTCAGGCTGGTGTTGTCACTGCTGATTTTGTTGGTGTTTTGCCGTCCTTGAACTCTTGGCAACTGGCACAAGGTTTTTTTTTTTTCTTCCCATAAATACCCTCACATGTAGGATTTGACGTCACTTCGGTTTAATCATTGAGTTTGGTGTGACAGTGTCTACCTGTCTCTAATCCAGGTTTTCATCTCGTCCACGTTTCATCCAGTAGGAGTGAAACGTGTATCAGGTAGATGCCGGTGCTTCCCGAGGCTCGTGAGATTAAAGACTTGGTGAAGCGATATCTGGGATGTTGCGCTTGTCTTCATTTTTTTCCCCACTTATTCCAGAAAGTTTCTTTTATGATACAGTAAGGCTAAGTATTGCTTGATCAGTTGGAGTTTATTTTTTCTAACAATATGAATCCAATGAAGTTGATAAACATGGATGAAAGTATGAAAGGTATGATGTTCTTGTAAGGTCGAATTGCTTTTGATGTCGTTTAATTGTTATTGATCATCTCTGATAACTTCTTTATGGTCTTTTTTTTCTCACAGGCTTGAGGTTTTTAAGGGCCTTAAGGTTGATACAGTTCTCAGAAATTTTACAGTTTTTGAATATACTAAAGACAAGGTAAGTGTATTCATATTTTATTTACTTTTTGCCAATGTAGCAGACCGTTTGCAGTTAAATGTGTGAACATTGCATGTAAAGTGATGTAAAGCAAACTTTTTTGTCGCTATAAGCATGAATATAGTTTTTGTTTGTTTTGGGGGAAAGTTTTTGCAATGTTTTCCCTGAAGCAAAATGAGCATGAGCACTTGCTTTCATTTGATTTGATAAACATTAATATTAAGTTTACTCCTCAGTACTGCAGTCAGCAACGTGTACTTATATGATGGAGTTTTTGTTCAAGACTCCAGCTTTCTGTTTGTCTGCTCGCTGCTCAGAATTAAAGCTTTTTGCACAGATGTCAGGAAGAGCTTATAGAGCAACAAAATGCTTTAGAATAATCTCTTCTCTCATTCACTCAGATGAAGGTAAATACAGAACACAGTAGGAGAGGACAGAGGTTAAGCAAGGACTTATACTGCATACACAACATATACTGTATTATTTAAAGAACGTCGCACATATAAATCTTACAGTACATACATAGTGAGGAAGACATTTACTAACAAAGTGCATGTGATTACATTTACATTAGTCATGTTTTTTATATCATAAGATGCTTTTTGTGTGGAAATGAATGGAAATGTACGCAAACTCGTGAAAATACATTACATACACTTTTTATGACAAAATAATATAAAGTATGCACTTTAATTCTATACTATAGCTGAAAAAATATTTCCATTACATTAAATGTGATAGCTTTAAGGAGGATTTGTACAGCATGCTTTTGTTGAAGTCAAGCTTTTTCTTTTTATAACTTCTATTTATAATTCATCATAATTTAGTAATATAATAATTTCTCTCTGTAGCTCCTTTACACAACATCACTCTCTTGACTGAATACAATTTGAAATCTATATAATGCATTTTAGAACATTTATCTTCCAATCTAGCAATGCATTTTGACATTTTGGACTATATTTTCCTTATACCAATGTAATAACTAATAATTAACAACTCAAACTTTGTTGTCTGACTTTTTTTAAATAGCAACTCAATAAAGCTGGTGAACCTGTGTTCAATCTTCATAAGCACATGGCTAACTGCAGCAGGATTCATTCATTTGGTAAGTTAGAGGGAGCCATTTAAGTTTGTGAAAGCATGTTGGTATTGCAAATGAGCACTCACTTTGTACTGATTTTAGTTTTTACTTTTAATACTTTTCATACCACGCACTTACTTTTTCCTGGTTGTTGTACAAATCTCGACCTCTGTTCCAGGTGGAAAACTCAGGGGATCCTTGGGAAAACTTCCAAAATTCCCAGGCACTTTCCTACTGGGAATGTGTCTACTTACTCATGGTTACTATGTCCACTGTTGGCTATGGAGACGTTTATGCAAAAACCACCCTGGGTCGCCTGTTTATGGTCTTCTTCATCCTCGGTGGTTTGGTAAAAATCCCTCTCATTACTTATTCCTGCTTAATATCCTCCATGCAACCAATCATCACAGCCCGCCAGGTGTCCCAAACGCATGGGACGTGCTCTCAACTCAGGACGCCCTTCACCTGTTGTTTACACTGAGGTGTTTTTGTGGCTCACCACGTCACCACAGTATGTTGCATGTCGTGTATTGTATGAGTTGTCCACAGTATTGCAGCATTTATTCAGGTATAATGCTGACGTTTTGTTCTGTTATTTATTCATTCATATGAGATGTAGAATATTTGAGATTTTTTGCATTTGTTATTAACTGTAAAAGTACTGCGGTTTCAGGTGGCTTCACCCTCCTGCCTCCCATCCCTCTTTCCAACAAACACAATGATACAGATGTGATTTATTATAGCCTAGCTTGATGGATGTAGCGACATTATCTCAGTTTCTGCACAATCATTTAAAAAGCAAATTAGGGTATGAAATGCACGAAGCGGAGATTTCACAAAATGATATGATGATCAAATAAATCCTTGATCTTACAGAAAACATATTTTGTGGGATTTACTACAGACCTTACTGAGTTACCTGATTTAAAGAGTAAAGCCAATGATAGTTTCGAGATCATAAAGTATTATTCATAACAGCATGGTGACACACTGTAATATAGGTAGAGTTGAGTATAAAAGAGGTTTAAGTGGCATATTATGTGTCCACTGAAAGCCAAAGTTAATGTTCAATCAATCAATTTTTACACAAATCCTAAATGAATCCTAAATTAAAGAAAGTTAACTGTTTAAAGAGCCACATTTATCTGCTTGATTACATTTTTTTACAAAACATGCTTATTACAGTTAACTATAATGAAAAAGATGCAAGCATTCAAAGTTTTTATTTTACTCCTTTTGGAATATCTGTGAAACTGCACTTGTGCCCGTTTTACACACATTATTTTAGTTAGTAAAATAGCAATGGCAGACAAATGTATTTTAAATGAAAGTCCTCACACTGACACTTAAATAGGATCCAGCTGAGTTCTTCTGGTCGTTGTGCAGCAATGTAGACCATTAGAGTTAAGTTAATGTCTGCCATCCATTTGGCTGCGCTATCCAGATCAACCTGACATGTGTTTGTTGGACGAAACATGGCACATAAGGCTTTTTCTTGATTTTTTTATTTTTTTTATTTTGATTTTTCTGTCACAGATTGACATATTGCTCATCAGCTGTCATTTTTCTCCTTTACTCTTCCAATATATCCGTAAATATTGGTTTAAATTTCCTTTTTCATTTTCATACTTTTCTTGGAATTTTGAATTGTACATTCAGTCGACTTATTTGGATGATTTTTTTTATTTTATTTCTCCTTTTTCCTGTTAGCAAATAAATACTAATACTTCTTCTGCACACACAGTAGTGTTCCTCTCTTAGACATATTTCTTTAAAAATAGAGGACCTGCTCTTCTTTGTCTATCTTTTTTTTTTAGTCTCTTCTTCTGTCTCCTATCTTCTCCTTAGGCCATGTTTGCGAGCTACGTCCCTGAAATCATAGAGTTAATAGGAAACCGCAAGAAATATGGTGGTTCCTATAGTGCGGTTAATGGGAGAAAGTAAGTATTCAAGGAGGCTCTACTGCCTCCGCTGCAGTAGAACCTTCTCTGCATGCCCTTTTCTTTTTCTTTTTCATGCATGTAGGCCATGTTTGCTCGCTACGTGCCAGAAATTGCTGCTCTCATCCTTAATCGGAAGAAATATGGAGGGAGTTATAACTCGACCAGAGGCAGAAAGTAAGTCAAACTAATGAAAAAACAGCAAACTTTTAATGGTGTGGTTGTGTGTGACTCAATTGGCCCTCTCGTAAAGAGGTGGCATACCCTGATTTGTGCTTAAATAGACATCATGAAACTGTAATTTGAGATATAATGAGCTCAATTAGCACTAAAGTCACACTGTGACTGAAGAACCTGGCCATGATCAATGTGTAGAGTTTGTTGTATTGCTGCTGCTTTTATCTGTGCAAGCTGTCATTGCTGCTTGTCATGAATGAATGTCTGCTTTTACACTGCAAAAAAATCTCTACCTCAAAAACTGATTTTTGTCTGTTACTGAATTCTAAGTCTTATTTTCTCTTTAAAAAAAAACAAAAAAAAAACATTGTCAGTATGTTGAACTTGATGATTTTAGTTTTTTATGTTGATTTTTGTTTTCAGAAAATAGGACTTTTAGAGCTCAGAAAATAGACAAATATGACTCGATAGGAGAGATTTTTGCTGTGTATCCATGTAAATGTATTATTGTCGATGGGACATGTAGGATTGTCTCTCTGATCTATCCCTGTAATATAAACTGTGATTATCCATGCCAAAACATTTTTTTTAAATGTACTGTATAATGAGTAGCATTTTTAATTAAGCAAGAGTATATTTTATTTCTTATTCATTTTTACATTTTATTAAATGTTAGTTTTACTTCAGAAATCTGTAATTGTTGCTGTGGTTAAACTTTAACCAGAACTAGGTTTGTATCTTATATTATGATTTTAACGGACAGCTGCCAGCCAATCAGAAATATGTGTTATACAGCGATATAAAAGTGATAACTAACTTTGGTTATTATAACAGCATCCCCTATTATACTGTGTATAACAACGTTATTTAAGAACAAAAGAGAGATTCAAACAGGTGTAGCACAGTTTATTCTACTGTCACATTGAAAATCCTACATGTTTTGTGGTGTCTTACTTGTAATGAAGCTGCTTATTGTCAATGTACATTTGTGCCAAATTCGTGTTTCTAAATCAGGTTTTCACAGTCATTCACACAGTTTGATTTTGTTCACCCATCTCTCTGTTCACCCACCCAAACTCAAATTTCTATACAAGACAAATTGCCCAAATAACATAACATAAAATAAAGCAAATATCTCTTCAAAGGAAATTAAGGATTGATAGACAACCCTACTAATACTTCTCACTAATGATCGTTTTTATACAGTATGGAGTTGCTATAGAGATAAATCACTTTATGTATGTTTTCTCAAATGGTATGAATTTATTCATACTAGTGGGGGGAATTTAAAGACATGAAATTGACAAAATTATAAACTCAATAAACTGAAGTTTCAGAGTTCAGTATTTATTTATTATTTAGTTAAATGATCAAACTCATACATCCGATTCCTTATGCCATTGCTTGCTTCGTGGTGATCTTTGTTTTTCTGTTCTAGGAAAAACTTTGTTGTTGTTGCCATGCTTGTCTATTTTTCACGCTTTTGCTGCAGAATATTCTTGGCCTTTATCTTCAGTCTGACCTACACCCTCAGGACTAAATAAAAGCTATGTTGAGTTTACAGGAATAGTTAGAAAAGTTAGATAGTAAAATGTCTGTACGATAAATATAAAGCTAGGGCCAGGAGTCAATTAGCTTTGCTTAGCTTAGCATGTAATGGGCCTCTGACACCGCCACACAGTAACTCACCGGCTATAGTTATTTCAAGCGGTTTCGATCACAGCGGTAAGGGTATGAAGTGGTTGCCACACGTAAATGTGCACAGATCTTGCTCTGCCGCGCATAGTTCACTGTGCTGAACTTCTGCCGGTAACCGCCTGGCTTTGGCAAGCCACTTTGGGGAACGCTCTTGCATGTAGGCGGTTCCCGCGCTGTGGTGTGAAAACACCTTAACGCCCCGTAAAAATACAACTTATCTCTTGCATACATTTTTGTGCCTGGATTTTAAGAAACATGTTAATTAGTGATCTTTAGATGTGCATCTGGTATGTATATTTTTGTCATTAGACAGAACAAGGCTAGCTGTGTCCCCCCCCCCTGCTAAGCTAAGCTAAGCTAATCGCCTCCTGGCTCTAGCTTCATATTTAACGCACACACCAAAGATTAAAAAAAAAGTGCATTTCCCCATCTGTCAAACTATTCCTTTAACATATACACTTTCGTGTACTAAGCTCTGCAGCTGTTTCTAAAGATAGTGAGATTCTGCTGGATGCCTCCCAACAAAATATGGCTTCTTGTAGCATGCTTTTGGTACTCGTTCACTTAGTTTTGAAGAAGTCAGACTTGGTTTTGGAAACTCTCTTAAACCAAATCTTTGCATCTTTTGTTTTGTAGAAATCTCACAATTAGATCTTCCTAAGTCATGTTTTTGTATCTTGTCCAATTCTGTAGCCATTATTCTGTCATTTTTTTTGATTATTGGTGAACAGTCAGCTTGTTTGTGTTTCTGTATTTGGTTAGATTTACTCACATAAACATCTGGTCAACATAATAGCTTTACAGTTTTAACCGCTAACATAGTCCCAACTTTTCACAAACAGTTTTGAGGAATTTAGACCATCTGTGGACGTAATTTTATCCCTGTATGATTTTATTTTTGACTCCTTGCATTTAAATACTAATGCATTATTATTTTTCTATTTCCCTCTGTTTTCTTCATCTCTATTTGTCATTTGCACCTTTAATGTCATAGATGTAACATCCTCCTGACTGTTTTCCTTTACAAATTAGCCGAACAAGTGAATAACGAGCGAATAACAGTGATTCCGATGCATCTATTGTACATTAAAGTCACAAAGAATCACTGCAGTACAGTGAGATGCAACCTGAGTAAACATCTGAAATTATTTTGTAAATAATTCCTAAATAAAAACAAACACATAGGAAGAAATCTAAACTGGGTTCCTTACATAAATAATCAGTGATGTGTGGGAATCAAGATAAACTGTGCTGATTTCATAATCTCCGTCTAAGTAAACTGATCCTTTATAATCTGATACTGAAATCCACAGTGCTCTCTGACCTACTCAGTCCTCACCCGTCACGACAGGAAACATCAAACATCTATCCTGTAACATAGTTTTTATCATTTAAAATAAATCATCTAAATAAAAACAATACTGATTACTGTATCATTATATTTCTCTCATCTCAGATTTACCTTTTGATTCCAGGACAAAGATGAAGATAAAACAACAATTTGTGTGTGTGTTTTGTTGTTGACTTTTATTCAGGCTGCATTTTAGTTTCATTATGATTCTGCACGTCATTTTCCAGGCACATCGTGGTCTGTGGTCATATAACGCTTGAGAGTGTGTCCAACTTTCTAAAAGACTTCCTACACAAGGACAGGGATGATGTCAATGTAGAAATAGTTTTTCTCCATAAGTAAGTACAAAACCGCAAATTTCATCACTCAAGAAAAACAATCATCTCTTCATTTGAATAGAAATAGTGCTCCTCCTCATATTTAAGAGTTTCTCTTCTTTATCTCAGTATTTCCCCTAATCTTGAGCTGGAAGCCTTGTTCAAGCGCCACTTCACTCAGGTGGAGTTTTACCAAGGATCTGTCCTGAACCCACACGACCTGGCCAGAGTCAAGGTAATTGACAGATGAGACTTTGTCCTCTGTGGCTCAGAGGGAAACTGTGCTGTCTATAAAGTATATGCTTAAAGTTACTGACTGATGTTTTCTGTTTGCCGTGTGTGATTTTTGTTTCCAGATCGAATCAGCTGATGCCTGTTTGATCTTAGCCAACAAATACTGTGCAGACCCTGATGCCGAGGATGCATCCAACATCATGAGGTAAACCAAAGCCGCTGTTCCACAATTTACGTTATTTAAAAAAAATAACCAACCAATTTATGTTCAATTGTGTTGTAGCTTCTGAGAAATGTACATAGTTTTGGAGTGGAAGAACTGAAATTGGTAAAAGTTCAATGAAAAATAGGACTGGATGCGCTCAACTCATGTATTACTCAGACGGCTTTGGGCGCTGGATCTTAAAAGTGAATAATCATAAATAAAGCTACTAGGACAGCACTCCAATTGTATAGTTTATGGCCATAAAATGGACGTTTCGGGCAGCGCCGTTCATCAGCGTGTGCACAGGCAATTACAGTTTTCAATAACAAATTTGGACGAGAAAACAAGTTATTTTAATGGGTTTCAACTTTAGTTCTTCAAAGAACTGTTTCTTCAAAAGATGCACTGCTATATAAATACAACATAAAAAGCTTAATGAAGAATTGCATTAAGGCAATAAATATTCAGCTCTTTAGAAGTCAGAAATTCATTAATGTAGCATTATACAAATGTTCAATAATCTAATCTACTGACACAATACATACAATAGGCCTAGATTGGATATATGACATGTTACCAAAAGATCATACAGTACTTCCAAAAGTGAGTTTCATATTGTTCCTTCTTCCTGGACTTGTAAGCGAGCATGTCAGAGTTGGCTCTCACTTTAAGCACACAGACTCTGCATGAAGAAACTCCTTGTGCTCACTTTCCCTTTTGGAAACTCATCAAGAACTCAGAGAGAAAACATGAATCAGTTACAACACTAAAAGATACAAGAAACTGTTTTGTCTCAAGCTTTAAATCTAGGCATAAATAACTGCCATCTGTAAATTGTGTTAATCATATACATTTATATTTTGATGATACAAACGTGCCCAGCAAAAGTTGACACTGACACAGGAAAAGTCTCTGCAAGTGGTCTGATTTTTTGTCCTTCCTGTCATGCATCAGAGTAATATCTATCAAGAACTACCATCCAAAGATCAGAATAATCACTCAAATGTTGCAGTACCACAATAAGGTTGGTATAATCTTTTACTTGATTTATTAATTAGATGTTTGAGGTTTTTGTTGTATTTAAGCATTTTGATATGGATATTTATTTTTGTTAGTACTGTAAGGCTACCACGTTACTTTGTTTTTTTTGCCTTAAGGCCCACCTTTTGAACATCCCGAGCTGGAACTGGAAGGAAGGAGATGACGCTATTTGCCTTGCAGAACTAAAGCTGGGGTTCATTGCTCAGAGCTGCCTAGCTCAGGGCCTCTCCACCATGCTGGCCAACCTTTTCTCCATGAGGTCCTTCATCAAGGTAGCCACAGCTAAGATGCACCCATCTGTGCTCACTGGATTAAGTTCATAAGTAAAATTTGCCATACATACAGTCTGAATAGATAATATTGATTATCCCAGATGAGGCCCATGTGCAGCATCTGGTGAGTTGGTGGCGATGAACTTTTTAGCTTGCACTATTTTGCTTTTTGTGTTCAGTTGTTTTTGTAATGGTACAATCTTTCTGTATTTTGTTATACATCTTTGTTGTAGATTGAGGAAGACACATGGCAGAAGTATTACCTGGAAGGAGTATCCAATGAGATGTACACTGAGTACCTGTCGAGTGCATTTGTGGGCATGTCCTTCCCTGTAATTTGCGAGTAAGTGCACTGAAACAAAGGCTTTTTAAAAAAAAAAAAAAAGTAATAGTGCTTTGTGGCCTCCTCTTCTGTTTTATACATGCAAGAAATTAACACTCTTGGCATTTAGCATGGGTCTTTTCCTTACACTTTTAAATGAAGAATCAGTAGAGGGTGAAGATGTGCAAACAACCGTGTGGAAGTCTATGATGAGATCATGTTTTAACCTTAAAGCTACAGGTTTCTACAGAATCTGAAAGTTGCCGTGGTTGCAATTGTTTCAATGATTTTATTTATCTCAAGATCATAAGATAAGTATCTTGTTATGTCAGAATAATTCTGTAATTTTCTTGACAAAAGAAAATCTTTTTATTTTGAGAAAAAAAAGGCCGTTTTCTCAAGCCTTGTAAATTATCCCCTTACAAGAAAACGGCAATAATTAATGTAATGATTGGTATTGTGACCTACAGATAATGGAATAAAAAAGCAACCATTTCTAGGGATGGGTATCTAGTATTTTATTAATTCCAATATAGATGTTGTTCATCAATAGCGATACTTACCGATACTTTTATCGATACTACTGTCTATAATTTGGTGCAACGCTGCAAAAAAAGCATTGTTGGCAGAAAAGATAGTATTTCAACTTGACATGTTTCCTTAATATCTGATTACAGTATTATTACATTAATTATTAATTATTATTATTATTACAGTAAATATATTACATATTGGACCTTTTAACTAAAGTTATTTTGACTTTTTTGCAGAAATAAGTTAAATTGTTTCCTAATTAAAGAGGAACAATTTCTACAAATGCCTGGTCTAACAACTATAAGCAATACAAAGTTGTATCTGGTTGTGAGAACAGCTTACACTAACATTAGTTCAGCTGAGCAGCTTGTCACTAAAATGACAATTTACTGAGCCTGGACGGACAGCTAGCTTCTCGCTCACGTCGGGGCCAACCCCCTCCACTTTAATCAGCAGGTGGGACTTAGCTTGGGTCTTGTTGAGTTGTTGTATTGTTCATTCGCCGACAAATAGCCTAAATTGTACACACACGACTACAGTAAGTTCAAAGCTATAATCTTACAGCTTTATATTCACCACCGTCTCACAGCTAACTGCTAGCTAGCTTCATACTCACCGTCACACAGACGGTCTTTGTCTCTTTCTCTCTACCGCTCACTAGCTTACATTGTACACACATGATCAGTTATTCCTTGAAGAAGTTCGCTACTTGTTTTATAGCCTAACAAATTTTAGTTAAAAACATTTCCAGATGCTTAGACACAGTGTGTGCCCCAGCGGCGTTTCATAAAAACTGATAAGTGTCGTTGTTTGTCTAGGAGCTTATCGATACTTTGGTATCGACCAGTCCGATACCCATGCCTATCGCCACTCTATGGCTTCTGTATATGTAAGGGCCATCTTTCTACAAAATCCTTGATATTACCCTATATTCATTTTATAATTACAATAATTATTCTTTCAACTACTGGATTTGTTAGTTTAAGAGTCGAAGAAGCTACGATTGCAAAAAGTGCACTCACTTTATGCCAGAAAAAAATGGTTGGTCAGCCTCAAATATGTAAACCAGACCTATAACGTTACATAGAAAAGGGTGGCACTTAAAGCTGAGACGATTTTAAGAAAACTGCATCCATGAGGTCTAATTATATTGTTCTCTTTTGCAGACTCTGTTATGTGAAGCTAAAGCTGCTACTGATAGCTATAGAGTACAAGTCTGATCAAAGGGAATGCAGGTAAGTGGATGTGCTCACAGTGGATTATTGAATCCATTAAAATTCATGGATGCAAAAAACCTTAAATACGCAGGTGTGTTTGCTGTCAGTATTTGCTTTCAGTGATGACATTACTTTGAATCAGAATCTCTGTTTGACTGCAAACATAAGCTGCTTTACAAAACATGCTAAATTGATGTCTAAATTGGTTTGTTCACAGACATAACGAGGGTTTCTGATTACATTCTGACAAATTAATGGGGAAGGTGGTAGTTGGTCTCTTTAAACACAGTTGAAGCCTTGTTTTAGTGGTTTCTCTAATGCGCTGCTCATTTTATACTATTGGAAGTGTCACTGCTATCTGCTTTCATTAACTTAATATAATGAACAGAGGCTATCGTGCCAAATGAGTTGTGAAAAGTAATCCTTCCAGCATGTGACACTGCCAGTGATTAGTGCAAAGCGTAGCAAATTCTGTGATATAACTTTCTGCTGTGACATCTTTGGTCTATAAATCCTCGCAGCACCCTGATAAACCCTGGAAACCATATGAAAATGCAGGAGGGGACATTGGGCTTCTTCATTGCCAGCGATGCCAAAGAAGTAAAGAGGTGAGTGACCTGAGATCCAATGGTGTCTAAAAGTAAAACTGCTCTGATAGAGCCATGCTGTAGTAAAAAAGGCAAAGATAACTTTCCAAAATGTCATTACAACGTAGACAATTCACAGGAGGGCTGTATAATTTAATTCCAGGTGGGTTAGGCTGCGTGCTGACAGTGCTCACAATATGATTGTTAGCTTAACTTGTTGCTAGCTGGTTGTTGTTAGTTCAAGTTGTTGGCTGGTGATGTTATAGAAGGCTTAAGTGTATGTTCAGAATCAGAAAATGATTCATCTTGTTTCTATTCCACAGGGCGCTGTTTTACTGTAAAGCCTGCCATGATGACATTACTGATCCCAAAAGGATAAAGAAATGTGGATGCAAGAAATGTAAGTGACTGCATATAAAAACACACACACACACACACACACATATATATATGAGGCGATTTATTTAATATATATATATATATATATATATATATATATATATATATATATATATATATATATTAAATAAATAATATAAAAGTTTGTTTGACTTCAGTGACATTTCTTCACAGCACTGAGTTAGTATCAATCTAGCACTGTGATGGTGTATTTACATGACCTACATAGCCATGTGTCCAAACCAATTAGTTCCTACATTAATTATTCACTTTCTTGTAACTTGTGCATGAAGAAAGGTCATCGTATTTCTTTCTGCAGCCAAAACAAACAGGTGTACAGTTTCCCTGGAAAAACTACACATTTGGGCCTCTGTATAACATAAACACCTGCCCTTATTAATTAGTCAGTTTACCCAAATTACAAAACACAACTTTCCGCTGGTATCTATTTCTGCAGATAGTTTTGGTTTTATGTGCTGAGGTTTTTCTTCTCTAATATCTGCTTTTGTGTGATTTGGGTAAACTGATTCTTTAAGTATTCTTTAGATTCTTTCTTTGTGGTTGCTCAGGGTCAGAGGATAGAGATTATTATTTAGCATATTCTCTTTTCAATGTGATTCCCACCTAATAAATATATATATATATATATATATATATATATATATATATATATATATATATATATATATATATATATATATTATACACACACACACACACACACACACACACACACACACACACACACACACACAGAAGTGGGAAATCAAGCTATAACCTCCCCTCAAACCACCTGTGAATACATTCTAAATGTGCATTTTGTCTTTTTGCCTCTGTGAATGTTTGCTATGTCTTCTGCGCTGTTCGAGTTCATTTATAACTTTGTGACGTTAACAGGCATTAAGAGAGACTTTTAACACCACAGGTACCTGAACAGATTGTTTGTAGAATTTAAAAACACCATGTTGCTCTTTTCTCTTTGATTTAATATAGTTTGTGTTGTCCTACCTTCTACAGCTAACACCTAATCTTAACATGTATTCTCTTCCTGCTGCTTGGGAACTTGACATACTTGCCTTAAAAAATCACTTTATAGTGATATATTGTGAGTAATGTGGATTCATTTTCCATCCGAAAACACAGCCTGCCCAATTGAAGCAACCTGTTTGAATGTATTTTAAATGTTGCATGTACAATGGTTGATGCTGCCTGGATCCCCCCAGTTGTCATGTGCATGTCACTTTCAAATTTAGAGAAACATTCCAAAAAAAACAAAAAACAAACACTAATTGTATCATTATTATTATTAAAAGGAATTGAGAGGAATTGCAATTTTTGAAGGAACCAGAGAGACCAGGATAAACAGCTGAGAATGCAATGCTTAAAGTACAATTTTATTTAGTTATTGCAGTATCAACAATTGTCATGCCTGCTTGAGGTGGTACTACTCCACATCACCACCAGATGTCCCCGCAGTCCTTTGACAAACGCAACATCCCTGAAAGATGAGCAGACCTAAACCACCAGGATGAAGAAGTGATGAACAATTCTCAATTTTAACTTTTTTGATAAAAGGAATAAATGCTTTGACACATACCCCAAAATTATGTAATTCACTGAGATGACTGCACAGGGTCTCTCAGCACATCTGGTAGCAGGGATGTTTTGGGCAAATGGCAAAGTTGTGGTGGGGTATGTGTTACTTGAACCATCAACCATGAATTTATTTTACACAAGTGTTGTAACTTGACGTTTTTATTTTTGTCTTTTCTGGATGCACTTACAGATCTAAGTGCAGAAAACAGTGTCACATTTACTTTGACCTTTAGTTGGAGAAATGTCTGTCAGCTTAAATTCTCTGCTAGAATTAGAAACCAGTATAATTATTTAAGATTTTTAAACTTATAGCACATGCAATCACATGGACGTGAGGTTGTATCGGTGACGTTGAGGTAAGGGCTGTTAAGGGTGAAGTCAGAGAGTCAAGAGGGAACTCGTTGGAATTATTGTCTCTTCTGCTGCTAAAAAAAAATCACCTTCCCCCCACCCTTATGTCAAAATGTTCCCCCCAAACCATGTGCCTTTAGGACCTCATGATATTTCCCCTACTCATCCCAGGAAAGACCCAAACTGAAAAAAACAGTGGGAAAAATTCAAAATTCCTAATGTGACATTTGCACGCTGTCAAGACAAAGTTTACCTTGTGCATCCCAGCAGCAGCCTTCCTCTGTGCCCTGTCTTGCCTTTGTCCACTCTTCCTCCAGAATGACCCTCTACATTAACCTGCTCTTCCTCTCCTCTCGTCTGAACCCGTGACTGTAGCCAAGAAGGCTGCCTACAAGAAAATGAGACTGGCATGTTGTTTTGATTGCGGCCGCTCAGAGCGGGACTGCTCTTGCATGCCAGTTAATGTGCGTTGTAACATGGACTCCCCTCAACGCGACATCCCACTCTCTGCTGTCTGTGTTAATGATTGCTCAGCCACTTTACGTGCCTGTAAGTTGTCGCCATGACGTGCTGTTCAGTGTTTGTAACATGCACTGTGTTAACCGTACAGTGTGTCTTCAGCTTGTGTGCTGTTTAGCTCTAGCAGCTGCGTCGTCACTATCATAGATGTAGATGTTGCTTCAGTGTTTTAGCTTTATGATTTTCAGTCTGCTCGTTTTCTTCACCTGTGTTGCTACGTTTTGGAGGTGACTTTTAGCTGTTGTGAAGCATGCCAGTGTGCTGTTTTGCTGGTGTTTTGTCAGAGAATGTGAATTCAAATGGACGTATAGTTTAACTTAATAACTCAACGGTCACAAATACAAAAGTCTTGCAGAGTGTGAAAACTAATTTTCCCCTGAAAGATATTGTGCTTATCCCTCCAGTGTCTTCGCCAACGTGTTTACAAGACATTAAAGCCGAAGCCATAAAAATGTACAGCTGTGCATCCCTGCCACAAATCTCGTTGCACACTCAAACTTGGGAACCCTGGCAGAGAATTTGCATGCATTTCTTTAAATGATTGGTTTTGATAGGAGTGTACAAGGGCTCTAATGATGTCACTGGAGAGCGTAACTTCATCTTTTAAAGGGAAAACCCAAGTAACATCCATTTAATCCAAATATTTCACGACTTTACCCTCCAGGAATGGGTGAACAGGATAGGATTTGAGATATTTGTATGTATGAACGCCACTGACAGTTAATTTAAATATAAAACATAAAATGCAGTTTAGAGAGTGCCTAAAGGGATTTTCTGAGGGTAGCTTTACATATTGAGGTTAATGTACTGGTTTTACTAAATTAAGATCAAAAGCTTGGACAACCACTGAGGGTAAAATCTCAAAAACATATACACTACACAAACCAAGGCCCCGTTTGTCGCCAACGGAGAATTGTACAATACTATGAAGAGAATACAATGGAATAGAAGAGGATTGTATTGGTTTGAAATAAGATTAAAAGACAGTAGAATAGTGCTGGACATTATTGGATTTCAGTAAATCAACCTGAGCTGAATTGAGCTGCATATAAATTCTTAACTCAAGTGTAGAGGGCATGTTAAATTGTACTGATGTATGGCAGAAGGCATGAAGAATGTGTCTGAGTTTGCAGAGCGTTGATACAATTTGCTGGAAAAAATTGCAGACTGTCGTACTGTTTTAGTGAACGTCTCTTGATCAAAGACCATTCTGTGTATAGTTGAACGTCTCTGGGCGTTTCCACCCCTCAACATGTCTTCCATGGTTGTGTGCTGTAAGCATCGCCTGGCTAGCTGAGCTCGAGCCGAGCTCCAGTGTTGCTGTCGACACGGTGCGGGAAACGCGCGCAGCAAGGCCTTATACGGCCTGACATGGAAATTATGTTTGCATTTTCATTTTTGGAGTGCTACCGGTTGTCATGAAACTCAGCCTGACAGTTCCTAACCACCAGGCAGCTGAGTGCCCCCGCCCCTCTCCTCCTCTCTCGTTGTGGGACAGATGCTAGCCTGTTAGTCCTGTGACTCTGCTCGCGCCCTCCAATTGCAGGCGACAGATGCCAGGACCAGCAAGGTCCCTGTTTGAACATTGCTGTCACTGTCCTGCCTTAAGCTCAATGCATGACCTTTATGGTAAGAAAGGGGTTGAAATAAGGTACTAATGAGCATGTGTGGGACTCACGGCTCCAAAAAGTGACTCACAGAAAGTTCCATGCATCCGCGCAGGTTGTGTCAAGCAGTGCAGAGGAATGGGAAACAACTTTTGGGAAAGAGAAAAAATAAACACAATACTATAGACATAAGAACAAGAACACATACAGTCACATATTTTAAGTCTTGTTACATGCATACCTACCGCCTAAATGTTAATGCAGGTCTGCATTTTAAGCATTTTTCATGTCATAAAACATCTTGACATCCAAGTTAAAAACCGGCTACATTTGGTTATTATATTTCAATGTGGGCTGTACTATGGACCTGCATCTCATTGAAATATAGTAATTTAATGCTGCTAAAACGTTATAGTCAACAGAATCTGCAAATATTTTGATAATTGATTTATTTTTCAAGTACTAAACAGTTTCAGCTTCTAAATTGTGATGATTAACTGTTTTCCTTTGTCTTATATGGAAGTAAATCAACAATTTTGTGAGTTTGAATTGTGGTTCATACAAAACAAACATCAGCTTGGGCTTTAGGAAATTGTAGCGTTTTTTTTAATTTACTATTCACTGACATTTTGTAAACCAAACAATTAATCATTAATTGAGAATAAAATCTTTGGATTCAATAAACTTTTTTTTTTAAACTCAAATTTATCCTCAACATCTAAATGCCTTTTGACTTGCAGATCACCAAATCAGTGCTAACTGTTCCCCCTGAAATACGACTGTTCTTATTCAGCAGGTGGCCACCTACAAACATCAACAGTGATCCACTCTTTAAACTCGCTGACCACATTGATGAAAAAATCGTATTCCCAACTGCCCTGTGTTTTATTTCTCATTGCTTTGTCCATGTTGTCTTCAAGGCATCACTCTGTTTTACTGTGCCTTAAAGAGGAATCTGTCAGTCTTCAGTTGTCATTTATAATTTGCTTTCATTACAACCTGTTCTTCCGTGTAACCTCTCATCTGTCTCTGCATTTTTCTCAGCTAAAAATAGCTATAATGGATATATCAAATCAAGTAAGTTTTGATTTCCATTCTCTCTTTTGTTTCTAACCCTTCCACCTGTGCATTCTCAGTTATCACCAGTTGAACTGTCTCTAACTACCTGTATTTCACTGTTTGCTGCTCATTGCTATGTCCAGTCTGTCATCATCATCCATCATTATATTTTATATGCAAAGCATTAAGAAATTGTCTCTGAGTGGTTTGTGTTGGGTATCAGTTACAGCTCAGCAGTAGATGGTGCTCCTGATTCACTGTGGGTGGGGATGAATACATTTGGTGTTCAGCTGAAAATACAACCTACAACATTTGTTTAGTAAATGTGTGCAAGAATTTATAATGGAGCATCATGTTGGAGAAAAGACAGGAGGAATAAAAACACTTACGGGTTAGTCTAATATTTTCTCAGTTCTCATCCAGCCATTAGAGGAGTGTGAACCATGTGGGCCGTTCACTTCAACAGGATCTGTGATAGGTAGCAAATCTGCCACAACGTGTTGTCCTGGAGAATTGCTGTGTATGTTTGACATGGGGCAGATGAATAGTGGAGGTCTGGAGCAGGGAGGATAATCTGCTAGACAGCTGACTGTTGAAATAATCATCTCTATTCTCCAGTTTTAGCTCCTGGCCATTTTTTTAGAGTAAGGGGAACACTTTTCCTCTGCTTCCTTCTTTCCTATTTTATCATGTTATCATACTAGTTTTACCTATACTACAACACTAGTGGAGCTGTAAGCTTTCACACTCAAATAGCTGAGTGGATACTGAATTCATTCCTCTCTCAGTAGGCATAAAATGCACACAGAAGCTAGTGGTTGTTAATTCACGTTGTCACCTCCTTGTTCTTATGGCATAACAATCGCTGGAACACGTGAAAGCATATTTATTAATTCATGTTTATTATAAATATCAAAGTAAATGTCAAATCCAACATTCCATTGGTGGCTATATATGGTTAAGTGGTGTTTAATAAAAATGAGGTTTTTTAATTATTCAGCTATTAGCATTCTTGTGCCAGAAAGAGTTACCCCCAAAAACCAGTGATAAAGATGTTTTATTAACATACACACTGCAGGTCTTATTGAAGTCAGGTTAAATCAAATCATATCTTGTGGTTAATGCGAAGAATTAAAGGGTTTGTTCACCCTAATCACAAAGAAAGCATTTTATGACTTCCCCCTTCTGGTATCTAGTCATGCAGATTGTATTCAGTTTAATGCACCCACGCTTTGAAATATGTGTCCCTGAGATTTATGCCTCTACCCAACTCAATGGAGGTGAATTAAATTTCGTATGTGGTGCTCACAACATAAAGAAATGGCACGTCTTTCCAAAAACAATGTCCTAGTTACTCAGGATAATCTACAGAATATACTGTGAATGGTTTTCATAGTGACCATTTCTTCAGTAGAAAGTAGTTCCAATTAAAACTGTGAGGTCTGAGGATTATTCAAATGTAATGTTTCAATGTTGTGCGTACCCAGACAAAATTGTATTCACCTGCTGTGTATTGAGTTGGAGTCACACATCTCAGACCACAAACTCAAAACCTCCACTCATAAAATCAAAGCGATCAATGTACTAGATACAACTAGAGGTAGGGGGGGGTAGGAGAGACATGTTCTTTGGGTGAATTGACACTTTAATAAAAATTAAAAAATATCATCCATTTGCATTGTACAGATCCTGATTGTGACTCCTCTTCATTTAGCAGTAAACAACGGTCCCATAATCCAGTCATCAACTTATCAATTCAAGTCAGCTAAACTGAACCACAACTCAGCCAGCAAGGTCTGTTGGGGCCCCCGTAGTGGAGTCACTGTTGTGTCGGTCCCACTGGTAAACAACCGCAAGGGAAGCCTGCTGCCCCCTGCTGAGCCCTCGGCTCGGAGACTGAGCTTCATGGGCTCTGGGGACTTGGGCCAAGTGGGTCGGCTACCAGGGGTTGCAGAAGAGGCCAGCCAGCTCCACCGGGCACGTAGTCTTCCAGTGAAATACAGATACCACCCCAGTCACTCCAATAACGCCACGCTCAGTCACAGGCACTGTAAGGGCCACCCCCACCCACCCCTTGGCGTGTTTGGCAGGCCTGTACTCAACAACAGCACAACCAAAGCATGTGCTTGCCAGGCTCGAGTGGTTGCATGTGTAGCATTCCTTACTAATGACCCACTGTGTGCAGCTGTCAGCTGTGAAACATTAAATATTGAACAGGCCAAGCAAGATGTGAAGGGCCAGTGTGCTGGAGCATCCCACTCCACTGGAAGCCCCTCGTAACTCAACATTTTCCATTACAGTGTCACTCTTAGACATGCTAGCAGTGCTTGAAATCCTGCGTTCATCTGCAGAGCAGGATCAAGCTCTTTTAGTTTCTTTGTTGTTGATGGCTCAAACTATCATTAAAGGATACTCAATCTTATTTTCCATGACAAGCTATTCCCACTTAATGACGTCTGTTAAAATGCGATTAGCGAAGACACTTTTCTTGCTGCTTGTTTATTTTACCGGCAACTGCCACGGAGTAGAGTGGTTTTCTTCAGCTGTAATATTAGCTTGTAAAAATATTTGCGTGATTACTTTACTCGAGGGTAAAACTTTGTAATTCGTTCCTTATGAAGAGCTCAGTTTCGTGTAGTGATAAAGACGATGTCCAGGGGCATCTAAGCTGTACATAAATCACTCTGGCAAAAGGACCAACGTAATTATATGAGCCAAGGGCACCACTTCCAAAATGAAGAAAGACCAGCAATCAAGACTGGATTCAGTATTGGCACAAAAGCATTATTATAAATAAGCCTTATTTATAATGCTAAATGCATGATGTTATAAGTTGTATCAGAATGTGAATGATTAGTATGGCCGAAAGAGGAGCTATCCAAATCCAGGTTTGAGGAAATTTGTACTAACAAAGGATTGAAAAAAATAATAATAAAGTATTCAAATACTCTTTGAGGTATTTATGGTACTACATTATCTGGATTACAGCAGTTCTCTGGATTGGTGTTTATGGTAAATAAAACCTCACAGATTAGACTTTAGCAATTGGCATGGTGGTTGATGATGGCACTATTGCATGTTTTCATCTTCATACACAATCATGAAAATGATGTGCTAATGTATGCTCTCGTCATCATGCAAATATTGAACTGTTTATCGTTGCACACAAGTTAAAGTGTCCTGTCCACTCGTTTACCCATCATCTCTTTCCACTCTGTGTCTCTGTACCCGTAATATCTCTTTGAATTCACTGACCTCAAATTGTGCTGTGTTCTTTTGCTGTCACTGATTTATGTATATTTGTGTGTCTTAAAAAAATTTGCTCCCTCATACCGTTGCCTTTGGTTGCAGTTGAAGAGGACCAACAGTCTGCGTTGTCGCCTAAAAAAAAGCAACGTAACGGAGGCATGAGAAATTCTCCAAACTCCTCACCCAAGATAACGAGGTAGGACAACAATGCTGACATTTCTGCTTTGTTTTTGTGTGTTGAGTTGGTGTACATTTATTTCCAAAATGCGTTTATTAAGTTTATTATTTAACTGTAATAACCAAATGTGTTAACAGTTGCTTATATGTACATTTACCACACACGGAGCAACTTTAGCGAACGTTTAGAGTCGTGTCTCTCTTCCCCGAACAAATGTAAGTCCAATATTCCTTCTCTTTTCAGCTCTGTTTTTGGTCTCTTCCAATTCCTCAGAATAATATCTTTAGCTTCATTATGTTCAGCAGATAGTTGCTAACTGTCATTTGGTGCTGTGCAGGTAACGTACACTTGGTTTATCAGACTTCTGCCTTCTGTGTCTGGAAACGAGGTAGATGAGAGCAGGGAGGGTGAACCAAAACAGTGAAGTTGCGGGGCGTAAAACCAAAACAATGAGCTGAAAGATGCAGATATAGGTGATAATTCTCTGTGGGTTCATCACACTCGTTTTACATTGCACAAACAAATACCTGCTGACATATTGCTTCTATGATTATTTTTTTTTAAACTCGTATCAAAGAAATATATTATGGGAAAACATCCTAAATAAAATGTTTGTGTGCTCCTTCCTTTCATGGCAAACAAGTCTGACTTTCAGAAGGGCCCTATGCCACAATGTTTTAAGTGACTCCCACCGACTGCAGCGCTTAAACAAGCCTGGCACTAATGACAGCGCCAGCCAGTCAGAGAGGCTCTAAAGGATAGATAGCCCAAGGCTATTCATCTATTGTTGGATCCCTCTGAGCTGTTTTCAGCACGTAAGGCCACAGATGATGTGTATCATCACAATGAAAGGTGAATTCAAATGCTACCTTGCTTTTATCTTGTCCCTTAAAATTAAATCGCCGCTTATTGATTTTGACTGGAGATAACACTGTTATTCAACAAGAAGCCATTACAGGGGTGATAATAGTAATAGTCATTGTCATTAAGTGCCGTGTTACAAGGAAGCAAGGCAACAGGGAAGTTCTGCAGCCTGACGTATACAAAGTGGAATTGTACGGATGAAATTGAATTAAGACTGACAGATGACTTTATGTTCCCATTGCTTATATGGCTGCTATTCATTTGACATTCGGAAATTAAATCCACACGTCTGTATTGTTTGATGCTATGAAATATAGATCAGAAACATACCGTAGTACATTAGTCATAAAAGTGGCTTGGTGTTGTATATAAAAGGAGTGTTTATTTGCATAATTTAGCATTCTCCTTTTGATCTATGGCCTGTTTTTTAAGGTGGGCGTTTGCTCGTGTTAGATTTTTGATTTGGTTCAAAGTGGTGAATGGCTCCAGGTGATTTCTAGACTCTTGGGAAACAAAACCAGGCATTTCTAATGCTATAGCCATCAGCTAAATATCAGCGTACCAAACCAATCTATCTACTTGCCATGCTAATACACCATACGGTACAGGTGGATGTGTTATTCCATCTAGTGTGTCTGCTTCCTACACGCTGGAGATGGATTCGCTGCAGTAGCCTTAGGGATACTTCATTGCAACAAGCCGAGAAAAAAACATCTGGGTGTATAATATATCAAATGTGTTTTTACAGGACCTGCGGTCTCAAGGCCTTTGTAAATAAGTAATGATCAGCAGATTGGCTGTGGGTTTTGAAGAGCAAGCCTTTGTCAGTTTGCATGATGGGGAGGATTTTCAAAGACTTTGCCTGCCCTCACTACTTGTGCAGTGTTACAGTCAGCTAGTGCAGTGATGCTGAAATAGAAAATTTACATAATATGCATGTTCAGCTTCTACTTTGTGTCTTTCTCAGCTGTCATTACGCTCCTCTAGAAGACACCTGGCTTTATGTTTTGTGGTCATGACGTGTGAAGTCTACTCAAACATGTCATCTTACCACTAAAGTAGTGAATTATGCTGCTGATCATTTTGAATGTTTGGAAGCGCGCTTACAGAAAAGACACTCGCAGACGCCTCTGCTCTGTAATGAAAAGAACTGCACAAAATAAGGAAGCGATCAGCCATGGAAGCAGAACTGTCTCTTGTTTCCAAATGTATCAGCTAACTAACATGTCCTGTCTGGAACTTAGCAATGACGACCTCACTGAAATTAACACCATTTCCACAGGCTCCTTGATGGGTCATAAGACACATCTAATTGTGGGATGTCACAACGCTTTCGGTCACATCGGACCGTGCCGTGACATGCACGTCATGTTTGCTGCAGGACTGCTGAAGCAATTGGCAGTGCAGGAGAGTGACAGGCCGTCATGGCTGACAGTGAGCGATAGCTATCCTGGCAGAGCTCTGCCTCACAAGTCATCTTCCACAAGGACGAGCTGAAGTGACAGCAGCTCCACTGAGTGAGCGGTGAAACATTCGACTTCTGATGAAATATTTAGCTGGGGTGTAAAACCACTAAATGCTTTCATTCTTATTAGAACTTGCATTTCAGACTCGAGCAGAAACCGAGCACACAAGTTATGGAAGATGATTGTTATGGATAAATAGTGCTGAATTTATCGATTTGTTTATTTACTGGGGATTTGTTAACAGCATCATTTATCAAGCTGCTTTATTTCTTAATTGAATGTTTGGGTTTTGGACAGCAATTTGAAGATGCCACCTTGAGTTCTGAGACATTTTTACAAATTTAAAATTTTCTAGACTATTAATCATAATATAAACTGATTGTTTGAAAAAATGAATAAAAAAGAAATCAACAAATGAATCAATGATAACAGTCATGAAGTCTTGGCTGCATTCCTACATGGAAATAGCGTTTAAGGGGTCAGTGTCTCAATATTGCTAGACAGAAACTAGGTGATTTCTCCCTCAAGCATTTACATGTTTTATGTTTTGGACTTTTAAAATAAATTTTTTTTATAGTTTCACCCACAGAATTTATTGTGCACACACTGTTTCCTTTCAAATTAGAATTGCTTTGACAGATGTGATTCTAGAAACGTAGAAAGTGGCAGAAAAGACATTTTCTTTTCCAACTACTTCCATTCTTGAAAGGACATCCAGGTCTTGCCTAAGGGTATATCAGCCCAAGGCGGGCTTTTCTGGCTTCAGTCTGTTGCAGCCCGAGGGATGGTTGTTTCAGCTGACACTTTCATGCATACTTAACATGTTACTTAAAGTAACATTCTTTTAGAGTACTTACATGGATTAAAGAGATGCTCTTCATAGGGGGAGAAGACTTGAAGTATTTAAAAGGTTTTAGACAGAGACAGAAGGCCTCTGTCTGAGTTTCAGAAGATAACATCTTTAACTCTGAGCTGAATCTGACTTGTGTTGGGCAGCACTTGGCCTCCGTGGTTAGCGCTGTTGCCGTTGTAGCTGATAGTGTTTGTCCGCATTGGCTGGTTAGGGCTTTTCTTTATCAAGTTTCTATAGTCTCCTTTAGTCTGTGTGGGTTTTCTCCAACAGTCCAAAGACATGCAGTGTGGGCGAATTGGAAATAATAATTAAATATTATAATACATCGACCTTCAGTGGAATCGTATCGGGAAGATGTGATCGTATTGTGTTATCATTTTACAAAATAATGTCCAAATGAAGTATTCCAAGCAAACTGTAGTTTCAAAATTGAAATTAAAACCTATAACTAATATGAAATTTCTGTTTTATGTGCAAAGAGTTTGCACTGCATTGAATGTCACATTATTTTGTGTGTGATTTTGCATACATACACAATATATCGATCGGATGATTTGAGCTGGATCGTATAGTCCTTATTAAGCCGTAGTTGTAAATGTGTAGATGTACAGTATGTGTTTGCCTACTGCATGTAACCCTGTGATGCACTGGGGACCTGTCTCATAATGCATGCTGGGAACAATAAGACGTTAAATTGGTTACAACAGAATTGCTGGAACTGTAAT
Organism: Gymnocephalus cernua; assembly: GCA_023631565.1. Classification (NCBI taxonomy): domain Eukaryota; kingdom Metazoa; phylum Chordata; class Actinopteri; order Perciformes; family Percidae; genus Gymnocephalus; species Gymnocephalus cernua. Next base: position 10,806,334 of record CM042443.1, read on the forward strand.
ACTTTAAAACGGCAACAACAAACAACATTCTTTTAGCTAAAAACTGGGTACATTTAAATGCGTCAAATAAAAATGTAAATGTATGGTATGGCTCAAGAAAATAGCCTCATATATAGCATGTTGAAAAATGGAATATTTTTTGACGATTACTGGAGTAACTTAAAGCTATATCCTAGCTCCTGGTTTTGGGTATGAACATGCATTATTTCTGTTAGGAGGGAGGATGCTATAGATATATATTTTTTTTTAAAGTCATTTTGTTTTTTTTGTTCTTTTGCAAATTAATCTAACTTGTATGCAATTGTATGTTTTTTGCTTTTCTATTTTTTTGGGAGGGAGGAGGGGCTCAAGATAGGGGACAGGTGACCATAAGAGTATCTTATATTTTAATATATCTCTAGGAGCTCTGTCAAAAGCTCATATCACTCTGAACAAGCGTAGTACAACAGCAGGTACTCATGTCGGGAGACCACTTTAGTGGTCAGTGGTGGGTAGGATGAAGCTCACCACTGTGCTTAGGGAAATTAGTTTATGTAGTTCTGATGCTCTGTTTAAACATTAATACCCTTCACTTCGAACAGCAAATATGATTGGGCAAATTGCTGAAATATTTAAAGCCTGGTCTGTTAAAGCTTTTACCACGCAGCACACTAAGTCAAAAGCTGTATGCAGTAAGGGGGCGTAATTGCATCTCCGTGCTCATGCCAGTCAACGCAGTGTGTTGCTGCCATCTCCTTCCGCCTGGCTGCAGCTGCTGATGTCACTCTGCTTGATGACATGGCAGTTTTGTTGGCATTTCTGCAGATGGCCCCTGACAGGAATGAGCAATTTGTTTGAAGATCACTAAATATTCTGATGGTATATTCATGAATGTTTTTGACAATTAAAAACGTCTATTTTATGCAGTATTTTAATTTCCTTATCGCAATTGGCTGATTTTACTCGTTCTATTATCATAACTTGTGATCTCTTTTTAATCATAATTTACCCACGTAGTACACCATTTTGTTTCGAAAGGTGCTGTAAAACATAATGTATATCTGCCTGTGAACTATATTCTCAGGTTAATCATGTTATACTTTAGCTTTATTAGTCAAATGCCAATAACTAGTTAACTAAATCTACATTTACAGTGTCTGACGGTATTCTTTCATTTCCTCCCTCCCGTCTTTTTGGTTGTTTTAGACATGATCCGCTCCTCATCCCGGGGAACGAGCAGATTGAGAGCGTGGATGACAATGTAAAGAAATACGACTCCACAGGGATGTTTCACTGGTGCCCGTCCAAAGACATCGAAAAGGTCACCTTGGTGGGTTCTGCTCTTTTACTCGGCACACGTCATTTGTCCCTGACACTCTTCTCCCCGCTGACAGATGTGTCATGTCACAAAGCACCATCAGAGGTTGACAGGGCACTTAAACACTCTGTAATGAGGTGTTTGACATGTCATTTGCTATATGGGGTCCCTGTACCTAGAACATTTCTTGTACTAATACATATGCCATTTTTCAAATCACTTTCATAGTCTATTGCAGTCATGAACTGCATGATATATTTTACTGGGTGAGTAGGCAACTGAGAGAAGAGAAAGCACTAACATTTGCTAGAAAAGCCAGTTCAGCCACCTTTGTCATAAACATAATTTCGGAGAAAAAAAAAAAACAACTTGTTCTTTATTTCTCTCTCAGACCCGGAGCGAGGCAGCCATGACTGTTCTGAGCGGCCATGTGGTCGTGTGTATATTTGGAGATGTGAAATCGGCGTTGATCGGTCTCCGAAACTTTGTCATGCCTCTGAGAGCGAGCAACTTTCACTACCATGAGCTGAAGCACATTGTGTTTGTTGGCTCACTTGAGTATCTTAAGCGGGAGTGGGAGACTCTTCACAATTTTCCAAAGGTTTCCATTTTACCTGTAAGTATCACAGTAACCACCAATTTCACGTATTCATCTACTGGAGGTTCAACTAAATAAACAATCATGTCTCCTAAAAGGACTTTCATATGTAACTACTGTAATTTGCTTTGGCAAATATGTTTTGTAGCAAAACGTCCACCACTTTGATCTGGACTGAAATATCTAATATCTATATCTATAACTATTGAATGCATTGCCATGAAGTTTTGTACAGACATTCATGGTACCCAAAAATGTATCCGTATGACTTTGATGATCCCCTGACTTTTCCTCTAGCGTCACCATGAGTTGACATTTGTGTTTCTGATTGAAATATCTCAACTATTGGAATAAGTGCCATACAATTTGACAGACATTTATGTACCCCTCAGTATGAATTGTAATAACAGGTCAAAATTTCAAAAGAAAAACGCATTTCATGTGTTTTACTTAAAATATTTTCTCCTGACAACTTGAGCATTTTATGATTATGCTTAAGCAATGTAAAGCACTTGGTTAAGGTTAGGAAAAGATTATGGATTGGGCTTAATATTTTAAAAAACTAAAAGCTGACTTGAAGACGGGATGACTTTTTCAATATTGAACCAAAGCAGAGATCTTTCAATAGCCTAAACATGTGGGATGCAGGATGTGAATACCTGTGATCTCCGTTTTGCTTTGTTCGCTAAATCATCCCCCACAACCACCGCTCTTATAGCTTTTGTTCAGCGTCACACTTCTAAGTTTCCTCCAGAACACATACGGCAAAGTGATTTAGTAATGTATTAGTGTTTTGTAGGAGACCGGGTTGACATGAGGCTCAAAGATAAAAACTGCAATTTAAAAGTTGCTACATTTTCATTTACCTCTTGTATCATATAGGTGAGATAACAAATTCTCTCCTTCACTTCCTCTCAAAGGGCACACCGTTGAGCCGGGCAGATTTGAGGGCTGTCAACATCAACCTCTGCGACATGTGTGTCATTCTGTCAGCCAATCAGAACAATATTGACGATGCATCACTGCAGGACAAAGAATGCATCTTGGCGTCACTCAACATCAAATCCATGCTGTTTGACGACAGCATCGGGGTTTTGCAGGCTAATTCCCAAGGTAAGGAGCGCCCTATCATAGTTCACTGCACTGCCTGGAAGGGACAGAGCCCTGGCACAGAGAATATCCCTCACTGGGTGCTGCGTGGCTGACCTGGTGTCGCTGCGTTTGACAGTAAACCCTACTGACTATTCCTCAGGTTACTGGAACACCTGGTTTCTTTACAAACATAATAGGTGGCAACAAGCACAGTGTTGGCACAAAGGCCTTACCTGACTTACACATTTGATTTAAATTTTTCCAGTATATTGGACTACTTTGTAAAAAGAATGTAATGTGTATCATTTATAAATATTGCATGTTACAGCTTTCAAAACAGCAACTGAAGCACTCCGTTAGCTTGAGATGGCCTTTAATATCGGTCATTCTCTGGCATTGAGAGAAATGCTTTTAGAAACCTTTTGACCTGAGAAGAGAGAAAAAGAATCCCTGCCAATTTAATTATTTCTCTAATACATGTATGACCTCGCATTTGCCTTAGTCAGCAGCAAGTGATGGATGTCAAAACATGGCCTATGTATAATACATACAACATCACTGATTTAATGTGCTTACTTGTCAGTCTGAGGAAAGCAAGGAATGTCAAGTCAATTTGAATTCAATCTTGCGTCACTTATTTTCTATTTCATGGCTCGTGTGTGTGTGTGTGTAAGGTTTCAGTCTCCATGCAGACACAATCTAAGGGAAACAAAATGTGCAGTATGTCACATCTATTATGTATAGACCAATGTTGGACCTTGACAAGAATACGGTAACATAGCACTCACCAACTTTATGTTTTAGCAGTGGCTGGGAATGGATGAAATAGCCCTGGTGTATTAGTTCTGCTGCTATGCCTGTTTGTAGCCTCTGATGAAGTATTGAATATTGCATTAAACGATGTGCTAATGGTGTGTGTTTGTGTGTGTGTGTGTATTTAGGCTTCACACCACCAGGAATGGATAGATCCTCTCCTGAAAACAGCCCAGTCCATGGATTAGTGAGGCAGACTTCTGTCACAACTGGAGCAAATATTCCCATCATAACTGAACTAGGTATGCTTGCTGCTGTATTTTTGTGTCAGCTGATTGGTTGCATGTTTTTTTTCAGTTGAGTCGTTGTAAACAACAGATCTGAAAACACAATTTTTGCAATTAGAGGCTGTCAACACATTAACTGTACTAAAAGTTGAGTTTTTATGTGTTTTTTTTTTTTTCTCTTGTTGACATGCTCCAATAACTGTTTTTCCTCAACAATTGTCTAGCACCATTAGCAAAGCCAGGCAAAAAACTGCCTGTGATTTCATTCAGTCAGGACACAAGCAGTGGGACCAGCATACAAATAATAACTGAGCTGGGTAAGAAGTGCCTGTACTGCAGTGTTGTAACTGCTGCTGCCTCCATATCAGCTTTCTTTTGATTTCTCTCGCTGCACAAGAGGCTCAGTCCATTCCCATGGCATCACTTTGAGCACATTTTACCCTTGGTTCTGGTTGAAATTGCCTGTCTTCTTTTGGCCCCTTATCTCAAAGCAAATTTTTTCCCTTTTATTTTTCTAAGAATTACAAGGCCTTTGATCCCCAAGACCTTGTGGCTGTTTTCATAGCATCTTCTGTCGGATCACATTCTCTGGCCCGTGCCCTTCTTTCATCTCAGCCCTGTCGATGTGACTGACATTTATTTCTGTCCTCACAGAAGTAGCAGTTTTCCAACTACATTTTACATCATTACTTTCTTCCAGCTACTGCATGTGTTTTTGTGCTCAAAGACATCTTCAAAGAAGGTTCTGGGGCAATGAGATACTTTCATTTGTTTTGACATGCAAGTACGAGTAATTGGAAGTTCTGTCTTGGATTTACAAGACAAACAATGGCATATTGGTATTTCTGATACTGACTTCAGGAGGACTTTGAATCAAGGCCTGAAGCTTTGACAATATGCATGGTGTCATGAGTGTGCATGGCCTGGATATGGAATGTGGCAGAGGCAAGTTGGCCACAAGGCTGAACACAAATACCAGACACTGTTTCATTTCAGTCGCTTAAGAGACTACAATTTTGTCCAAATTTGGAACAAAGGAATTAAGGAAAATTTGTTAAACCACACACAGATTTCTGATACAGTCCATATCTGCTGCTTCTGATGATTGTTCACAACCACTATACTTTTCACATGAATCAATAATTTGTAATACTTAATATATATTTATTATACATTATAATTCCATAAGATGTGGTTTGTAGTGCAGAAAATGAACATGAACAATTTAAAATAAGTGATGGAATTTACATGTTTACCTCCATAGTGAATGACTCGAACGTTCAGTTCCTGGACCAAGATGATGATGACGATCCTGACACAGAGTTATACCTGACTCAGCCTTTCGCCTGTGGGACAGCCTTCGCCGTCAGTGTGCTGGATTCTTTAATGAGTGCTGTAAGTCAGAATTCATGAAATCTTACAGACTATATTATATTATGATAGAGGTTTTTGTGCAGGGATATATTGTAATATGTCAGTGATATGCAAAACAAACTGTTTGATATCCACACACAAAAAGTAGGCACTCTCCGCTCAAGTTAAAACAATGGTTGACAAGACTGGAATTTCTACTAGGTGTGATGGCTTCACTTGTCTGCCTTTCAGTTTGAGTGAGGTTAGAACAAAGCTGCCTTCAAGTGCGCTCCAGTGTAGACAAAGGTAATGCTACCTAATGGACAGCCCTCATCCATCATCTTAGTCAATAGTGCTGTCAGCAGCCAAGGGAGATGTCACTGTGCTGCACAAGCAGGGAGACCAGAGACTGTGGTGCAGTCATCTGCCCTTGTTAAAATCAACAAAGCAGTAACTAGTTGGAATTAAAAACATAGCAACTTCACTGAGTAAAGTGCATCTTCAGGCTTAACATGCCGTTTGTAAAACGTTTTCAAATAATTGTCTATTTAGCTGTTAGAAACACATGGACAGCATGAATGTGAGCATGTACTTCCTGGGTCTTTCTCTGATGGAAGTGAGAGTAACCTGCAGTAATTGGATTCTCCTGTCTTTTCACTCAATGTGCAGAGCAATGTGACAAAACAGAGCAGGGTTGGCTGGCACATTGAGAAGGTTCAGTTGTGACTCTGGTGTTTGCTGAAGGATTTACCCCCTCCTTACCTTCATTCCTTTAGACATACTTCAATGATAATATCCTCACCTTGATCCGGACGTTGGTAACAGGCGGGGCAACGCCGGAGCTGGAGGGGCTGCTGGCCGAGGAGAATGCGTTACGGGGCGGCTACAGCACGCCACAGACGCTGGCGAACAGGGACAGGTGTCGTGTGGCACAGCTGGCTTTGTACGACGGGCCCTTCGCCGACCTTGGGGTAAGTGGCTGGTCTTTATCACCCAGGGGCTAAGCACATCTTTGACTGCTTTAGTAAAAGTGCTTTAGTGAAAGGATTCAGACTAACTGTGATTAACAGTTCTTTGACAATGAAATTGTTTTGATCCAATCCAGTCATCATCAAATAAGTATTGGCGCAACATTACATTTAATAAATTCATAGAATATGACCATAGCCATATATAATATGTTATCCAATTTTAAAAAGTGAGTATCCACTGATTGCAAATTTGTTGTTGTTTTGAATGCTGGTGTGGCAAAGCTTTTAGGATTATCTAAAGAGTGCACACATGGTTAAAATCTAATTACATTCCCGTCTGTATCAGATAAACAATTATCAGTTCGGGACTAATTTTTTTAAGTGTTGCTTTTGTTAAAATACAAATTGTGTACTACGCTGTTTTTTGTCCCTGTATTGCAGGATGGTGGTTGTTATGGTGACCTGTTTTGTAAAGCCCTGAAAACATACAACATGTTGTGCTTTGGCATCTATCGGTTACGAGACGCACATCTTAACGCACAAAGCCAATGTACCAAACGGTGAGTACGGATCTTATGTGAGCTTGCATTTAGATTATCAAAACAGCCACAAAAAGAGCCATTTTCTCAACCTATCCTAAATTTGGAACTGGCCTCCCATCTGCTTTCTCTCTCCCTCCTCAAGGTATGTCATAACCAATCCACCATATGCGTTTGAGCTGGTGCCCTCAGACCTGATATTCTGCCTGATGCAGTTTGACCACAACGCTGGCCAGTCTCGAACCAGCCTCTCCCACTCTTCCCATTCGTCCCATTCCTCCAGCAAAAAGAGCTCCTCTGTCCACTCTATCCCAGCCACCAACCGCACCAACCGCGCCAAAAGCAGGGACTCACGAGACAAACAAAAGTATGTGCCCCTCTAAAGCTCTCTGACTGTCTATGTCCGTGAACAGTGCCTGCCAACAGTTACTGTCCTGTGTGTCCTTTTGCAAACAGACTGTAACATGTCTGGGTGTGTATGTTTGTCTGAATGTGTATGTATGTGTTACTTGTATGTCTTTAGCCCTATTCTTACAGGACTAGTATTACCTGGGGACCTCTAGTAATTTGTAATAATTGAATTGCGGAGATCGTCTGTGATCTTAATCCCATGTGAATCTGCCATGTCTGTAATTTGTCATGTAAAAATTTCACCGTTAATGATTACCAAACACAGAGGTTGTGTGATAATATTAGCCCCGTGCGAATTGGCATCTCTGTGAATTGGGTTTGTACTGGCTGCGTTGGCAATTATAAATGAAAGTTTTGACAGACCATTGACGACATATGCGGGGGATGTCAGTAAATACGGTTAAAATACAGGCTTCACTTATCCTGTGCAAATGCGGCGTACGAAACAGATGTTGGTAAAACTAGTCCCGTGTGAATAGTGCTTAAGTTCATCAACCCCCATGTAGTACAGAACAGTGTGGTTTGCCTCTTGACCAGGGCCGTAGGGCAAAGTAGGCAATCACAAAGGGCTTCTGTCTTTTTGGAGTTTAGAGTTTATTTCCAATCATTGGTTGTTACTTTGGTTCTGAATTTTTCCGTACTTGTATATTTCTTATGCCAAGGACCACAGTAAACTTTTACTGGGGCTGTGAGTAATTCTGTCATGATGTAACAGTCTGTCCTGTTATTTTAGAAACATAACATTTTGTTTATAGTGAACTTTGTGAGCCACATACGAAGAGGGTATGTAGTGTTTGTTTCTACAACTAAGTCCAATTAAATTGTGAAGGAAGGGCCCTTAAAGCAATATAATTTATGTGTGATATTGGCCAACACAAAATACATGTCCCCTCAGAGTAGGAATTGGCAAACATTTCCACACCTTTTACTTATGTGCTTTCTTGTGTTAATAACTCTCACATCTGTGCTAAAGGTCACTTGGTTTCTTTTGTTTTGTTTAAATTAAAAATGAACCTTATTGTACTTGAACTGCACTTTAAATTGTCTTAAAAGTTCATAGTGTGTCATGTCTATGAAATACTGAACAGCTTTTTCTTTTAATGCCTTTTGATTTCTATTCTTTTAATCTTGCCACCATGAAGTATTAATTGTCAGTTATTAATAAAGTTACACCACTATTATAATTACATTGTCTTCACAAATGAATGTCACATTTAAATATTTTATATTTGCTAAACTTTTTTTTTTAGCCATTTTAGTGAACATCTATCTAACAACATGGTTATTCTTACTTGTTGGATTACCAGTAATTTCATTTTTACCAGAAACTGGATAATAAGCAACTGCCCCAGTGTTTTCTGAGAGTCATGGTTCAAAGAAGCAAGGAGAACTGCATCATCAGCAAAAAGCCAGATGTCAAGCCCTAAAGTCACTATACCAGACATTCTCCACTCCTCGGCTTCTCCTGTAGGTTCTGTCCTTGAAAACCACAAACAAAATCCATGGTATGCCACTTCCTTAGTGGAGCCCAGTGCAGAACATGCTTGATTTTTGTCAAAAATCTCTCCTCTTGACATGTGAGCCATTATAATCATAGTTTGTCTAAAATGTCATAAAGATTTTAAAAAGTGATAGCATAGTATGTCATAAAAAGTCAAACATAGTATAGTAGTTAGAAAAAAAGTCATAATATTTCAATAAAAAGTCATAGTATGGTATTTCGAGAAAATCATAGTATACTTTGTCAAAAAAGTCATGAAAATGTCATAAGTCATTGTATGTTGAAAAAAAATCAAAGTCATAGCATATAGTATGTCGAAGAAAGATTTTTCAAGTGATAGAATAGTATGTCATAAAAAAGTCAGTGTAGTATTTCGAAAAAGTCATAGTATAGTATGACGAAAGAAGTTAAAAAAAATAAATAAATCATAAAAGTCAAAAAATCGTCAATAGCATAGGTTGTCGAGAAAAGTTTAGAGTTCGATTCCAGCCCTGGACACCTGCTGAATGTCTTCCCTCTACTGTCCAAATAAAATGCATGAAGAAAACCTTTTTGAAAAAAATCAGTACAGAATGTTGAAAAACAGTCATAGTATACAAAGTCAAGGTATAGTATGTCAAAAAAGGTCATAGCATAGTATGTCATAAAAAGTCATGGTATATCGAACAAAATCAGAAAAAAGTCAGTCATAGTATAGTATGTCGAAAATAAGCATAAAAAACCCCGAAAATTTAATAACAAAGTCATAGTATATAGTATGTCGAAATATTTTGAAAAAAGTCATAGTATAGTGTGTCGAAAATTTAAAAAAAAGTCACAGTATGTCGAAGAAAGTGATCAAAAAAGCCATAGTATAGCATGTCGAAAACTTTGAAAAAAGTCAAATTCATAAAAAGCCATAGTACAGGAAAGCAGCACAGTGGCCCGATGGTAAGCACTGTTGCCTCACAGTAAGAAGGTACAGGGTTCAAATCCACAAAGTGTAGTATGTTGAAATAAGCTATAGTATGTCAAACATTTTGAAAAAAAGCCATAATATACTATGTCGAAAAAGTGATTAAAAAGCCATAGTATATTATGTTGAAAAGTTTGAAAATAGTCATAGTATGTCGAAAAATTCACAAAAAGCCATAGTATAGGAAAGCAGCACGGTGGCCCAATGGTTAAGAAGGTACAGGATTCAAATCCACAAAGTATAGTATGTAAAAAGAAAATAAAAAGTCACAAAAACATCATAGTATAGTATGTCGAAAATTTTGAAAAAAGTCATAGTATGGTATTTCGAAAAAAAGTTATAGTATAGCATGTTGACAAATATTATAGTATGCCGAAAAAAGTCATAATTAAAGTATGTCGAAAAAAAGTCATAGTATAACAATGTTTAAAAAAAACTTGAAAAAAAGTTACAAATAGTCATACTATATTATGTTGAAAAACCTCGAAAAAAAGGCATTGTATAGTATGTTAAGTGTCTGTCTTGTAGTATATACTAGGGTTCAAATCCACAAAGTATAGTATGTAAAAAAAAAAAGTCACAAAAACATCATAATATGGTATGTGGAAAAAAAAAAGGCATAGTATAGCATGGTGGAAAAAGGCATAGTATAGTATGTTGAAAACTTTGAAAAGAAGTCATATTATATATAGTATGTCGAAAATTTAGAAAAAAAGTCATAGTATAGTATGTCGAAGAAAGTGATAAAAAAGCAATAGTATAGTATGTCAAAAAATTCATTAAAAAAAACATAGTATAGGAAAGCTGCACGGTGGCCCAATGGTTAGCACTGTTGCCTCACAGCAAGAAGGTACAGGGTTCATATCCACAAAGTATAGTATGTAAAAAAAATAAAAAAGTCACAAAAACATCATAGTATAGTATGTCGAAAAAAAGGCATAGGATATCGAAAATTTTGAAATAAGTCATAGTATAGTATTTCGAAACAAAGTTATAGTATAGCATGTCGACAAATATTATAGTATAGTATGCCGAAAAAAGTCTATAGTACAGTATGTCGAAAATAGTGATAAAAAAGCCATAGTATATTATGTTGAAAAGTTTGAAAAAGTCATAGTACAGTATGTCAAAAAATTCATAGAAAGCCACTGTTGCCTCACAGCAAGAAGGTACAGGGTTTTATTCCACAAAGTATAGTATGTAAAAAAAACAAAAAATCATAATATGGTATGTGGAAAAAAAGGCATAGTATAGCATGGTGGAAAAAAGTCATAGTATAGTATGTCGAAAAAAGTCATAAAAACTCATAGTGTAGTATGTCGAAAATTAAAAAAATAAGTCATAGCATAGTATGTCGAAGAAACTGATAAAAATGCAATAGTATAGTATGTCGAAATAAGCCATAGTATAGTATGTCAAAAAAGTGATAAAAGAAGTCATAGTACAGTATGTCGAAAATAGTGATAAAAAAGCCATAGTATAGCATGTTGAAAAAACATAGTATATTATGTTGAAAAGTTTGAAAAAAGTCATAGTTTAGTATGTCAAAAAATTCACAAAAAGCAATAGTATAGGAAAGCAACACCGTGGCCCAATGGTTAAGAAGGTACAGGGTCACAAAAACGTCATAGTATGTCGAAAATGTTGAAAAAAGTCATAGTACAGTATGTCGAAAAAACGTTATAGTACAGCATGTTGACAATGTTATAGTATAGTATGCCGAAAAAAGTCATAGTATAGTATGTTTAAAAAAACTCGAAAAAAAAGTTAAAAAAAGTCATACTATATTATGTTGAAAAACCTAAAAAAAAAAAGGCATTGTATAGTATGTTAAGAAGTGTCTGTCTGGTAGTATATACTTGTAGTATATAGTATAGTATGTAGAAAAGAAAATCATACAAAAGTCATAGTATAGTATGTCGAAAAAAATCACAGTTATAGTACAGTATGTCGAAAATAGTCATAGTATAGTATGTCTTAAGTTATTAAAAAGTCATAGTATGTCGTAAAAAAAAAATCATAAAGTCATAGTATAGTATGTTGAAAAAAGTCATAAAAGGTTATAGTATAGTATGTCGAAAATAGTCATAGTATGTCATAAAAAGTTATTAAAAAGTCATAGTATAGTATGTCGAAAAAAATCACAAGAAGTTATAATATAGTATGTTAAAAAAGTCATAGTATACAATGTCGAAAAAAGTCATAGTACAGTATGTCGGAAAAGGTCATGAAAGTGTCATAGTATAGTATTTTGAAAAATGTCATAGTATGTTGAAAAAAGCCATAGTAGAGTATGTCCAAAAAAAGTCAAGAAATCATAAAAATGTCATAGCATAGTGATCCTCCCAATAACCCCCTATAGGTTTCCCACCTTAGCTGTGAAGTCCTCCAGCAAAAATATGGACTTGGACTGGCACCTTACATAGGACTGGAACCAGATACTCAAAGAAGACTGGAAATTCCAAACTGTTGTTTTCTGTACAGACACAAACACACAAAGAGCAGTTTGAGACTATGGTTGGCAATAGGGCAACATGACAAATTGAAATGGCCTTAAAGGGATACGCCACCGTTTGTTGAAATAGGCCTTATCACGGTCTCCCCTAGCTGTAGATAGGTGGGCCAACAGATTTTCGGTCTCAGTGCATGTAATTAGGTTGTTTTTTTTGTCTTTTGTTGGCTCACTTTTACTCACAACACTTTTAACCGGCAACATAGGATTCCATTCACTACGCTAAACTAACTAGCAGCGGTGCTGCCGGCGTTGCACCGGACTAAAACAACGCATGCACTAAAAATTTGTTGGCCTACCTATCTACAGCTAGGGGAGACCGTTACAAGCCCTATTTCAACAAACGGTGGTGTATCCCTTTAACTCATTACATCGTACAATGTAACATTCCCAGACAGGATGTAGGATTCTTTTCCAAAATATCGCAGCTGCTATTGTTAATAAGCATTATTGTCCATCTCTGTGTGTATTTTGATTACAAATATCTAAACATTTTCTATCACTGACACATTTAGAGGATTTCGCAGAATTGGCGGAGGTATGCGTTCTCCAAGTACTTTATAATATAATATTGTTTCCATGGGAACATTTTCACATTCAATTATTCTTTGATTGTTCATTCAAAAAATATATGAGCATGTTACATTTTCACAGCTGCTGAATGAACATTACAAGCTTTCTATGGTTAGTAATCTGTTCCTATTTAAAGAAAAAAAAAAACATGTTCAGCTGCACAAACCCATTTGCATTGCAAATTTGACAGAAATACATTTATTTCTCCCTGAAGTTGCTTGTTTTGTGCTGATCAAAGTATATTATATTACACATTTGCTGTGTTAGCTGCATGCTGCTCAGTGGGTTTCTGAATTACATCTAAAACATGGACATCATCTTTTCAATTGCTTTGGCAACAGGCATGGATACAATATAGGTGCTTGACACATGCTGCAGTGGCTAAATGCATAGAAATGGCACTTAAAGATTTTCTGACATGATACATGTTCTGTTTTCTTTATTTTTGAGTTGTTGGTCAACCCCTACTGTTAAACCTACTCCACATCCATATGTAATGAGAGCATCTGCTGTTTTTATACCTTTGATCATTATGCTGTGCAGTTTCTGTTATTAATGGTCATATTAGTATTTCCCATTTAGCTTACATTTAGTGTACCACTTTCTTTTTCCAAAGTGCAACAAGGATGAATAGAGTGGGCCAAGGTATGGATGTGAATAATTATGCATGATGTTAAATAATGCATCGAATATGGTCATGTCCTTGCTGACATTTTGCCCTCTGAATGAAAGCCAAGTAGTTTAGTGTTTCCAAATGACTGCATCAGGACTGCATAGTTATGACCTATGCAATACATCTCACTGTAGGTTTGACTGTAGAATGTGATTGCAACTGAATGGTTTGATGCTACTTCACTATTATGGATCAGGCGATGTTTGATGTTTTATTATTGGCAACATGAATCTACTGGCATATGTGTTAATGTAGTGCAGCACTGCCTTAAGTCATGTTGATGAAAATGCATGACCATGGACATTGCCAAGTGGATGAATCACCAGCGATATATAATGCCAGACTATCCATTTCCTTTTGAAAGAAAAGAAAGTTGCATCATGCCAAAAGCCTGAAGCCCCTCCAAAAGATAAAACCATTGACAGTATGGACTGTGAAGTTAAAAGTATTAACTTCTAATTTGGTACATTGACGTATAAAAAACAGACTTTGTTTAACTGGTGACCTGCATGTCTGCTGACCCAACAAAACAGCATGCTTAAATGGCCGTATGAGATGTATGTATATGTATGTATGTATGTATGTATGTATGTATGTATGTATGTATGTATGTATGTATGTATGTATGTATATATATATATATGTATATATATATATATATATGTATATATATATATATATATATATATATATATATATATATATATATACACACACACACATCTCATACGGACATTTTTTTTTTTTTTTTGGCAATGAGATGAGTGACACTAGAGGTCATTCTCTGGGACACTGACACTTATTCGCCATGTAAAAAACTCATCTTGGAGCATAATTTTTATCATGTCAGAATTTCTCTCTACAAAATGAATTTATTTAAAATATTTCTTTTAAAATATACAATGTCCTTCCTATGTTCTGTGTGTACTTGAAAAACAAACTGACATTGTAATGGATGTCCATGTAGCATTAACTGTCCCTCTTTTTTGTCTCTGTATGATTTTGCCTCTCTCAGAAAAGACATGGTTTACAGATGAGCCAGAGAATACCCACCTGAGGACCATGCAGATCAAGCCTGTGAATAAGCTCGTCATCAACCAAGTCAGTCAGTATAAATCCACAAGCAGCTTGATTCCACCCATCAGAGAAGCAGAAGATGAGTGCTGAGCTCCGGACACACACTGACACCTGGACGCCTGGACTCCCAGAAGACTCATTGTGTAGTTGTCAGACTGGGATTCGGGTGATCTTCTCATCTGCAAACATAAATCATTAATTGACGAAGATGAGACAAACACAAACTGCTTTCCTCATTCACCTCTGCAGCTTATTGTACAAGATTTATAATCATACATGAAATATACATGAAGACAATCATAGTCAAATGTCGCAACCACTCAACTATTAGTTTGCACAGGTAATCTTTAATGGTGACCAGACTCCATGACTTTTTGTTCCATTTTGGGGAATGAGTGTCACTTGAAGGAGCAATGTAAAAATGACTACTACTACTTAAAGAGGTGATTATTATAACTGGATCAAGTTTTGCTATGTAAAGGTTGCATTTTTAACTGCTGAGGAACAACTACTACTACTACATTGACTTAACCCAGTGTTGCAGAGTTATTCTGTACAGTATGTTAAGATGTGTATTTTACATCGAGCTGTGATCCCACCACAATGGCATTGTTAGTGACTGACTCAGTGATTCCTTTGCCATTTGGAGCTAATTCACAACATTTGTGACAGTTAAGATGGCCAGTGTCCATGTGTAAATGGCATTTGGCTCCAGCCTTATCTTTATCCATTTATATTTGTCTTATCTTTGCCTTTTTCAGTCGTTTGTTATGAGTTATTTCATGTTGCAATTTGGTTGCAATGTCCAAAACCCCAGAAATCGTATTAAGTAAAGCTTTTAAGTATCTGCGAAGTTTCTCCAGGGGAAAAACGTTAGGAATATGATTTTTTTTATTCTTTTTGTCAATAGCCAAATATGATAGAGCTGTTTTGTTGTCGACCAACAAAATCAGATTTATAATCATAATATACAGTTTATAATACAGTGACAGAGATATTCATTTACCTAAGACAACATAGACAGCAAAGCTAAATACTATGGTATAGCATGGCACCATATAATAAGACTGTAGATAGGTTGAATGTGAAAGCCTCATATCGCATAAAGTGGGCATCTTTAAGTCTTTAAGTCCTTCTTTGGCTGGAAGCACTGCCTGACACAGGATTGTCTTGGAGGCCATTAAGCACTCTTATGTTCTCCATGACCAATCTGACCAATGTCTACTCAGACATGTTCATGCTTTTTGTAGATACATGAAAAACAGCTCTATCATAAAACGTTATTTTGGCTATTTATGTGTTCATCTTGGTGATCAATTATATCTGATTCATTCATAAAACAAACACCTAATGAAGCACAGATCATTTGTACATTCATGAGTCCAGAATACAGACTGGTTATTAATCTTGTCTTGTCTTATTTAAATTATAAAACATAGCTATATTGGCACTGTTGTCACTTTAGTTCAGAATCATTGAAGGGGAAAGAAAGGTAAAAAACAAACAAAAAAAACAACAACAAAAACTCAAGCCTAATCCACCGAGGATGTGTCACAGTCTAGGCTAGGACTCATGTTGGATGAGAAAAGAAAGAGGCTGTGACATTTGTATAGGCACAGAGAACATCTAAACCATCCGTCCCTCAGTGCCAGTAATGTGCCAGGCAGTGCTGAAGCCAACGGAGGACTCAGAAGACCCACTGTTGCGAAAAGAGGCTTCTAGTTTATCTGAATTTAAGCAAACTTTACTTCTGCTGTGTGACTGAGAAATGTACCTTCCTCTTTACTCAGAGACCATTCTTTTAAATACTTGTCTTTGAATTTCTTAATACAAGGCTGTAATTCCCTGGAGATAACTAGAAGTGTAGTAAATAATTTGAAGTCTTAAAATTATTTTTAAATGATCCATCTTCAATAGCAGAGCCTGATAGCAATTCATTTTATGTACTCTTCAAATAAATCTGTAAAGCTTAATGTAAACTATTTATTTCTAGTGTGTTCTTGTTTGACTGTACCTGTGGGGTTGAGAGACATTCGGCATTACAGTCTAGTTTGTATTGTTTTGTGAATTTCTTTTTAGCACATTGACTTGTGGATACAATGCGACAGTGCTAAGTTGATATTTCTGACTATGTCATAATAATATCCAATAATAAATACTGTTTATTGTCTTGTACAAATAGGCTTGTACATAAAATTGTACATGATTTCATTTTGTATTTTCACAAATTAAAAGCTGATGTATTGTGTTCTAGGAAGTTTCTGTACCTGCATGGCTAATGGTTAGACATGAGGCTCAGTACAGAAAACATACAGGCCACATTGTACACATGTATCTATCAAAAAGGGACTACATTTAGCCTCGTCCTTTGATGATGACATAAGGTACTTTCTGATTGCCAGACGGATCATGTAACACAGGACACCTCGGTGCACCCTCTGGATAATGAAACTCTCCACATTCTCACCTCGGGATGGAGAGGGCCTATCATGTTGCCTGTAAACAATTTTACACACCATGGTGCTGTGGGAGACTGTCAGCATGCCAATAATATTTACAGTCTAACACCTCACAGAGAGGCCGCTGATTTCCCTGATCATCCTGCCAGCGGCAGTGTCACCTTCTTAGTAAACAAACAAATGTAGCCATCGCACCATCACACCTGATTACTGTATCAACTGTAAGGAAATCTGTTAATTTAAATGGATTTTTAATAAAGGTTCTATGCAGTGATGTGCTAGGCATAATTATAAATGTTCTGTCAAATTATGATGGAAATTGTGTCAATAATTAAGGTTAATTGTCAACCAATGTTGCAGATAAGTTCACAAGGAACTAAAAGAAATAATCTCATTGGTTGAGTTGAATCACAATGATTACTACAGATTTTCTAGCTCAGTAATATTAAACTGCAACCCACAGGCGAAACAAAGGAGGGATGTGATGTAAAAATGTAACTGTAGTGTCATCTAACCATATTCAAGTATGGTTTTTGACAGCCAACCTGTAGCTAAGTATTTCCTAACCAGGAGAGGATTGTAGCTAAGCTAAGCTAATTTGGAAAAAAATAAAGTAAAATTGTGATTAGATTTGAAAGAAAATATGTATCCACATATCTGTGTTAAGGAGGATTAAAAACTGGTATCATAAGCGTCAGTATTAACACCAAGAGTTGTTATTGAGAGAGCATGAAAACCTTTTTGCAAGCTAGCATAGATCTTGAAAAGATATCTATACGTGATGGCTTAAATGGCTGAAACACCTAGCCTCTAACACTACAAGCGGTAACAGTATTAACGCAAGCCTGACCAAACAAAAAAAGCATAGACATTTTCAGGATAGACATACAGTCACCTATTCAACACAGCCACTGTGTTTTCTCTGCAGTGAAATATGACTCAATAAGTGCCATCCTACCTACAGAATTTAAGGGGTACTTGAACCAATCTAATGCCTGTGGGGTTACGTTACAAAAAAATTTGGGAACCATTGGCCTACCTGACCTCTTGGTCAAACTAGTTACTGTAACTAGCTAACTTTAGGTAGACTTTAGATAAATAGTATGGGATTCTCCTTGGAAAGGGAGAGGGTAAGATCATAGATTTTCATGTTCAAGGAGGGTTGAAAAATGTGCAAAACAATCAAGCAAAACAGACTCTTCTGCTATCTCTATGACTTCTGTTAGCTGTCAAATTACAGTAGGTACATGGCCCACCAACAGTAAAGCATCCACATCAGTCCCCAAAAGAAGGACAGCACAGTAATTAATCAATAGGAGTAAAAGTAAACATAGTAAAATAGATAAACCACCATTAAACAGCTGTAATAAAAGAGTACCAACAGATAATGCTCCATTAAGGGTATTTTGGGGAGTAATAAAAGATGCTGGTTAACATTTGCTTGTTAAAAGATCTGACAAAATGGTGGCTATCCCTGAGGAGTTCAACTGTAACTGCTGTCACTGCACGAACTGAGTCTCAACACGATCTGAGTCACGTCGAGTTACGCATGCTCAGATTTAAACAATTTACGGCATAACGACAATAACGGAAGATGGGAACAGCAATAATAGAAGATATGGAAGATGGAAATGGCAGTAATGTATTATTTAGCGTAACGCATCACATGTTCACGGCATGATCCCTCACGTCAGTTAATAAAAAAATAAAAAAGTCAGTAAAAATGGAGCTACATTACCAAGTTGGTTCACTGCTGGCTACAAGTTGGCAATCAAACACAACAACGGCTGTTACTTGAACGGTGTTATGAGCTAACGTTAGCAATCAAACAATCATAGATAGCATTTGATAACTAAAACGTTTTTGAAATGATTTCCACCTTCTATATCTTCTATTATTGCTGTTCCCATCTTCCGTTATTGTCGTTATGCCGTAAATTGTTTAAATCTGAGCATGCGCAACTCGACGCGACTCAGATCGTGTTGAGACTCACATTGTGCAGTGACAACTGCTATGGAACGTGGAACTGTGCCAGTAGGGGTTGCTACTAGCAACGGAATGTTCAACTGTAACCAACTGCTGGTGGCAGAAAGCAGATTTATGATTGACAACGTAAAAGCCATTTCTTTAACAAGAGTCCTCTCAGTCTACTGACACTTGAGAATGAATGATGTTCCACAGAGCTAAAGCAGTGTATACAAATTTATTTTCGCCCATGAAATTTATAAATCTGAAAGGAATAATAGTAGTTGAGAGCGACCTCTCTTCAAACTACAGTTAAGACATGTAGCTAGTGACACTGGGCCACACACACACACACACACACACACACACACACACACACACACACACACACACACACACACACACCTCTGAACACAACTCTTTTCCAGCTGTACAGGCTTGGCTGGTGATAATAGTTTACATGACAATGCAGCATTCCAAGTGCATCAATGCCAGCCTGGATAAACAGTGATCCTTTACCAAAACAAGGGGGTCATTACGACAGCTTGTCAAATCAATGTTGAGAGTGTCCTGGCTGATTAAGGCATCCCCTCTCAGTCCTGACACAGTGTCAATACTGGCTGGCCTGTGGCGGCACGCTCCCATGATTGGACTGAAATGCCTATCAGTCAGGCAGCTGAGCTGGACTAATGATTCCCTGTGCTGCCTATTAGAGTGACATGACAATTTAATCCTGTGGGCCAGGCATGGAAAAAGTGACCTTGGTGCTTTATATTGAGGCTGAGGTAAATTGACAAGAGCAGATAAATCTTTACCTTGGGCTATTAACAGAATTAAAGAACAACAACAAAGGCAGAAGGTCCTCTCTTTTTTTGTTCTGTTTGTCCCTGCCTTTCCAAACACTGTTATATAAAACAATCCCTTAAATTTTAAAATTATCTGGCAAAGAAAACAACCAAATGATATCACTGCATCATTAAAATGTCTGTATTCTTATAATTTCCAAAACATTTGTACTCTGCACTGGTACGATCGATCCAATGCTGACAAAAACAAAGAGTCAAATACAAGCCATTGCTTGAATTCTTCTATGCTTTGCTGTCAAGCTGGAATATTAAAAGTGGATATTGCTTGAAGCTCAAGGTTTTTCAGATGTTCAAAGCCATTCCAACATGGCCCCTGGGCAAGGTATATTGCCTTGGACATCTATCTTAAGGCTATGAGAACATTGACTACATGGTTGGAAAAAGGCCATGTGTTTGCACAGATGTTTCAAGCTTTTAGCACACTGATTTTCCTGTACTGAGCCGCACCACCATCTTTTGTGCCACGGGCCATATACATTTTGCATTAGTTTACCCTTTGATACAGAAATGAAAGAGGGCAGGAGCAGACTTGCACGCAGTGTCTGAAACAAAGATTCTTCACGCTGCCACTTTAATATTTCTCTGAATCTGATTTAAATTGGGGAGAACTTTGTTGTTAATATTTCCATCACTACGTCTTTAATTGTTTCCGGGGTTTTTTAAATAGCTGCTCTGAGGTGACCTGTACACAGACAGAAACATTGTGCCTCTCCACATTTCTACCGTTGTAACGGAAAACAAATGGTAAAAGATAAGAATTTCATCCCGGTTGGAAGGACAGATCGCCGGCACTGGGAGCCAATTTGCCTGGAAGGCACAGTTGCCGCACTGACCCTTCATGTTCCCTGTAAAGGTCAACATTTCCTTTTCTTTTGTTTCACTCCATGCATGCATAAATCAAAGCTCTTGGCTATTTACAATTTTATAAAATAAAATACAATCTGTGGATGTAAAGATGGAGTTTGTGGGTTGGTTTAAGAAATAAATTCTTGGGTAAATGTAATTTGGTTCAGTATCAGCAATAAGTGCTTTCCCATATTTGTTATGCTAAATTGTAAAAAAAAAATAAAACAATTGTTTACTTCTGTGCAAAAGAATTAGCAGTAACAAACAGCAAACAGATGGCACTATCCAGTAATATCACTTCTCAGCACCCGTTGTAAACATGATTTACAATTTGCAAGATATTATTTACTGTGATTCATGTTTGTGTCAGTTCCACACTGGAGGTTAATAGAAATGCCAGCATGCTTGCTGATTTACTTAGTAAAATTTTCATCCCAAGGTTCAGGTTCAGAAGATTGGAGCCAGAGATAGTTAAAGGATTCATGCATTATGCAGAAGAAGCTGACACGACCTTCAGCCATCACAGTCTTCTCTATATATCACACTGGGCTTGACCCTCCCAAGGCCAGAGGGAGCATTTGATATATTTAACCATTACTGCCATTAAATTACTCACATTCTTTAACAGCTGAATTCATTTTATATAGCTAGCAACATGGAGGCAATATCATTTTGATTAAAAGTGGTTTTACACTTTGTATTTGCCTTTTACCACAGTTGATGTTTTAGCAATAAGGAAGACATTCATAAGTCAACAGCAAACCAAATCAACACATAAATCTCTTGCATGGCCCTTCTGATTTTTATGCCTCACATTATGGCTTCGCCATATGTCGGCCATATGTAAAAAGAAAAAAAAAGAAAGTCTGCCCCTGCTGTTTGATACAGAATAACATCATAAAGTGATAGGAAATAAAGTGCTGTTTTAAAGGGTGAGGTCCATTTAAATATAATTGGCTTTAGAATTATTTATGACATTAATTGCCACATTATCGACTGCCTGTCAGCTCCTTGGACTTGCAGTCCATTCTTCTTCACAAAGAGTGCCAGCTCAGCCTAAAGTAGACTGACAAGCCAATTATACCATCTTCCCTCTCAATGATAAATGTCATTAATGTAAATCTGGCCCAGAAATAAGACTCCTTAGTCACCTCAACCGCAAAAGTCTCCCACTCCAGCCAGGATCTTTAGACAGGGATGCTTCACTGTGCTTCATTTGCTCCTGACTATTTATTTTAAAGAATTCAAGTCCCAAATTGTGAAATTGTTCTTGTTAGGTCATGTGCATTCTCCATTGAGCACTTGCATTTACACTTTTGATTTTATATTTAAAGAGCCAGTATGCTTCATCAGAACTGCTTATTGGATTTTCAGATGGCTTTGGAGATCCCCCCAAACACACCTTTCTCACATTAGATTGGGGAGTTGTGTCCTTGTTTCTATGGTCTATGGTTGTGGCTATCTGTACAGAGGTGAGAAAGGAGTCAAGGTTCGAACTTCCCCTGCTAGCTCTCTTTTTTCGTTCACTACATAACCATTTCTATCACTTGTGTGCAACACTGTGAATGCCTTCCAGGGGAGAAAAGGTATCGACGACGAGATATCCTCGTATATAAATGATATCACCCTCTCTATAACAGCCGGCTTTTCACTCTGCCTTAAGGGGCCGTGTTGAACAGCTAATAAAACTTTTGATTTCCAATGTGGGCAAGATACTTCATTCAAACTAGTTATTGTCTGCATAGCCTGCAACTTGCTCAAATATATAAAGAATTATGCACTCCAAATGACTAATGCATACTGGATAATATACTCTATTCTTTACATGGTGTTAAGTATCTGGAGGAGAGGGCAAACATCCAAAACATTTTTTCCATCACTACACCCAAAAATGTTTCATATGAATTCCCTTTTTAATGAGGCTGTTTACATATTCCAACTTCACTTAGGATGTATCCTGACAACAATGAGAGCTGACACATACCAAACTTGGTATGTCCCAGAGCCATCTTCAATGGCTGGGATGCTGTCAGCTCCACCCACATCAGTGGCAGTGTCTCAATGGTAGCGCGACACATGTCAGAAACTTTTAAATGTCTGCTCTTTTCAGCAGAGTGCTGCTGCAGCCCAAATATGGTATTTTATGTGTATTCATGTGCGTATGAATACTGGTCAAAGAGTAAGCGATATTTGCTGCAATATTGACATAGTGTCAAGTATGAAGCTTGTACTTTATTATGATTCTGAGGCTCAGTTGAACCCGTTGGATCGATAAACTCAAATATTGTTGACACATGAGCTTTTTTGTATCTGATCAAATCCCAATAATTGATGACATAATCACTCTGCAGCTCAATCAGGCAGCTATCAGCGAAATACATTTTCAGCCTTACGCTCGGATGTTAGAGGAAAAGCCATCTCTGGTGATATTACATCGCTCGTGCAGCCAGACACACATCTGAACTTTGACCTTCTTTGATCAGCAGTTTTGGCAAGGCAATCCATCATGGTGCTCTTACTGTCAGAAGAGGTGCCTGGCTGCAGCTGTGTGTCACTGGCTAAGAGGGGCTGCTTAAAGGCAATCATGTCAACCTCCACGCGACTGCTCAGACTCCCAGATTGAAGGAGGACTTGACAGGGCCAGAAGAGTCAGCTGAAGACACTGGAGGGCTGTGTCTGATTGCTGTGTGGCCATAAAGTGATGGCTGATTTTATCCTCTGTGAACAACCAAATGAATATACTCAAAAATGGTGGAAATTCAACAAATGAATACTCAACCTTTTTGCTAAACCACGGCTTTTGTCATGTTTTGCTTTTGAGGTGATAGATTCACATTGTATGATGCAACGGAGGGAACAAAAATCATGATGAATTGATTTCTTTCATGTATAGCATTCTAATAGAATGTATGTAGTAAAAAGTGATTTTTACTACATACATTCTATTAGAATTCTATACATGAAAGAAATCAATTACCAGTGATCTAAGGCTGCTCTGTTTAATGTTACAAAAAGACAGGATATGAAAATGTTTTGGAGTCTGACCTTCAAACTCTGTTTCTGCCTCAGGACAATGTCTAGACAGACAGATTGAGAACTCTTTGAAGGGATCACTGCCTAAACACAGTATGCTGCTGAGCCATGACTTCAACATAAACTTAGCAATTAGAAGAAATGTAAAATGCATTTTTTTTTTTTTAAGTTTCTTTCCAGCAGGGTTTCAGGGTGAGCTGACCTTACACAAACACACCAAAAACAACAAACCCAGGGGGAATACAATATATTTACATGCTCAGGAAAAATTGGTGGATGAGTGCGTTTTTGCCCGGGGCAGGGAAATTATATTGGTGCATTGCGCTGATGTATACATTATAGATATCAGGCCAAAAGCCTAGATTCTTGTGCATAAAGAGACCTCCTGAGCAGCAGGTTAGGTCGTAGATTTAAATCTCTTCACATTAAATGCCACTTTCACATCCAGGTGTAAATAACACGAATGGTGAGTGATTTCCCAGTTCCATCGGCAATGATTTCCTGATGAGAAAACAGATAGCGTATTCCCCGTCACTTTTACACAGGCGTCGGGTGCATTAATGGCAAAAACAGGCCTGACTTTCAGACAAAGAAGCTGAGTGACGGATTGCTGACTGCAGCTCCGAGGGTGCAATAACACAATGTGAAAGGACATTGTCAACCGAGGAGACGAGCCCAGATTGTACATAGTGACAGAAAACAGAGATGAGGACAGAGATACTGGTGCCATATTAGTGGCCAGCATATTCAAACACCATCCTTGAGTCTAAGCAAACTTGACATCACCTCCGATGGCTTCAAAGTGTTCCCTCCCCTCCACCACCACCACCCCTCTCTTCTGTCTACAGCCAGCTTTCCCCTCTGATGTGTCTCCAGACTCCGCTCTCTTATGTAGAGAGTTACCAGCAGGCCTGTTCTGTCAGGACAAGAGGATAGGGGTGCCGCGGCCTGCGGATACTCTCAGTCAATCTACATTTGGTCACCGTGGTGGGAAGTGTGCTCATTTTTTCCGATATCTGAGCTACTTGAGGTGATCCGAACACTGAAGTGTGAGGAGCTGTCACCTTGCATAAAGCTCCGCACCAGCAGAAGATGTACGGCTCCTGATATGCTAAGGAGGGGGGTGGGGGTGGTGGTGGTGGTGGAGATCACTCCATCCTGATAGGCTGTGAGGACACTGGAGACTGTATAAGAGAGAGAGAGGGGGGAATGTATTCCACTCTGTCCGCCTGGGGACAAGAGGTCGGCAGGGAAGGAGGCAGCTCATCACAAGGCCCCCTGCAGTCTCAAGACTGATTTATGCGGTTACCAAACATTGGGGAGATATTTTAATGCTCTGTCAAAAATATCAACAAGAGGCCAACAGAGAGAAGCACCAACAATCGATACATCATTGCTTTTGTGGAAAGGTGGAAAACAAAAAGAGCACTGTTAAACCCTGCATGACAAAAATTATTTACTTGGAAAAACTCTGAATGGTGCTGCCTGTTTGTGTTATTTTTGTGCTTTTACTGGAGACTGTGCTGTAAGCCTGTCCAGCGACAGTGGCTGGACACTGCTGTTTATACTCTACAGGCCATTAACAGTTCACCTCACCTTCTCCAGCAGGGCAGCAGCTGGGGAGAAAGAAGCATGCAGCAGCGGTGCAGGATCTCACCGCCACAAAAACATGGCCAGAGGCGGGGCGGCTGGAGAACGCCCCGAGTAAAGTTGGCAGCTGTGCAGCTGTGTGTGATAAAGTACAGCTCGCCGTAAATACACTCTGGGGCTCCCTGCACAGCTGGCGACTCTAGGTCACAGTTCTGAAAGATGGAGTGCAGGAAGAGGATAGTGGGAGGAAGAGATGGATGAGGGAAAGGCAGAGCTCGCATCTACACATCATCTGTCTGAGGTGGAGAGGGGGATCAGGGCCAAATTCATGAGAACAAGGAAGATGAGGAGGAGGGTGAGAAAATGTTTTTGTGTCAGTAAGAGAAGAAAAAAGTGCACTTGTCTGACATTCATGGGCGTCTGTAGACAATTAAAGAGGCATTAGCATGAAAACAGTGAAGCAACTTGGGCACACTGCATGTTGGTGCTCATGCACAAGAGCAGTGCATGTTGTAATCTTAATCTGTTATATAATTATGTTGAATTAATTGCAGCTGAAAACACAGTATTTACATAAAGTAAAATATGTAAGTTAAAATGCAGTGACTGACATTTAGAAGTTACCAGGGCATTACACTTAATGAATTGTTACTTTGGCCTGCTCAATATTTACCCGAAGGTTAGGTTACCCGAAACAACCAATATAGTGGACTGAAGAATTAGTTTAGATTATAAATTAGGGCCGTCGAAATTACGCGTTAATTTCGATTAATTAATCTGAGAAAAATTAGTGCGTTAAAAAAAATTAATCGCAATTAATCCATTACATATTGACCTTTCACCCGGAGCCGTTCTGAGACCATGGATGACAGCTAACACTAAAGTTTGACTGTGTTTCTGCTGTTGTCCGAACACAGACGAGAGACGGTGCGTTCAATGAAGCTGGTAATCTACAGCCTCGCGGTGCATTCGTAGTTGTTTATATATATATATATATATATATATATATATATATATATATATATTTGAACAGTGAAAATAATAATAAAAATAGTTTTTTTAACTTTAATGTCACTATTGATGATTATTCATTTGAATTGAAATATTTAAAATACTTTCACAGCAAAAATGATGTATGCGATTAATTTAGATTAATCAATCACAGAGTCTGTAATTAATTTGATTACATTTTTTAATCGATTGACAGCCCTATTATAAATCATTCATTTTTCACTGTTGTTGTCGCTGATATCCCCCAGCTCCGAAGGAAACATGGAGACACAGCTAATAAAGTTATGCAGACATTTATTTTTCACTTCCAGTGATTTAGCGTGACTGTGCTTGTCACCATGATTTAGAGGAGTCTGCAGTCTGCGTTCTGTTTATTGTGACCAAACAAGTGCGACGCCTGCACGCTTTCAACTTCAGGGTTATTGATTAAAGTTTTAAATGGTTGCCATATTACCCAGGGACTTGCAGGAGATTAATTTGCGTCGATGTTCATCTGTAATTCATAAGCCATTTAGACAGCTTAACCACAAGGACTGTGTCTTGAGAGAAATGGCCATATTTCACACAGTGGAAGCATGAAGGCAAGCTATACAGTATGCTACAAGGAGCAACATACAATATATGTTGTGTTGCAAACAGGATTCAGAGCAAGACTGAGGATGATTATGTTCGAAATTTGGAATTAAAGACTTTTGATGAGATAGAGCTCCAACATGAAGAAAATCTGATCTACAAACTTTCAACAGCAATAGCTAAATGGGTGGCTGTTGCTTGCAGGCCAATTAACATCGTAGAGGACGAGGTTTTGCTTAAATAATTGGCATCGTATCCAATGACTGCATGTTTGCACGACCCGTTTTGTGTTGAGCTGCTTAAAAAAATTTGATGTTTAGTTAACCTTTACAAATGTAAGTTAAACTGGGACACTACATTGTGTTATTATGACTAAGTAATGTTACATTCAGGTCAATATGCCCATCTGTTGTTGCTTGATGGGCTTGAGTTTGCCATATTGAGTTTTCAGCATATTTTTTGAGCATACAGTACCTTTGAGGTTATTCTTGGCAGTATTTGTCATTGTTTTGGATTGTTGCAATAATAAAAACATTTGCATAAAGCAAGAATATTTGTCCACATTGATAAAAACTTAAAAAAATATCCCTTTTAAAGTACTTTATGAACAGATAAAAAAATTAGTTAACTATGGCCAATCATGCGATTACATATTTGAATCGATTAACAGATCTAATATTAACAAATAAATCAAATGACTATGTAATGTGAAAGGGGTCACTCGCAGTGACAAACCTACAAAGAATTATCACCCAACTCCAGCTCATTGTTTTCGTTTTATAGCACATTAACTGTATGAAATAGATTTCCAGCAGGCATGCAGCTACTTTCAGCAACCAAACTCTGGTAATCCATCCCCAGCACCAAACAGCACACAGACACAAAGTGAGCAGCTACCTGCTGAAGACAGTCAAACATCTAGCAGCTTAAGAGCAAGTACATTTTCCAATTAGAGACCAAAACAGAGCTACTGTGAAAAAAGAGTGAATATTGAATATTTTGTGAAAATATTACTTTTTTTCAGGTGGACACAAACACAACTTCAAATGAATGGTAATGTTGCTGCCTGCTGTATGCTAGCTAATCACCCGTTTGCTAACAAGTTAGCAATAGCAACTATAGAAAACCATAATTAGACAGGAACGTTTGCTACAGACACCTCATTTAAAAATCCCAGTGACATCCCAGTGACATTACCTAAGAACATACTCAAGAACATGTTGAGTGATTAACTCTAGATGTCTAGATAAGGATGGCAATTTTAAAGAAATTCCTTAGAGTCAATGGACGAGTCAAATGTACAGTATTGGACATCAGGATTTCAGCTCTCTATTCGGTAATAATATGTAAGGCTGTGTGTCTGTCAGCTTGTTTTTGCTTGAATCTTTCTACCCCAAATGATCAAATAGATCAATAAATGCAGCTTCAAACCCAACATGCAACTCATAAATCGAATATAATTCAATAACCTTATTCATAACTCATGAATATTTCTTTCTACAACAAAAGAAGAAACATGATGTAAAGTTAAAGCCTCAGCTAAAGAGAGATATTGTATGACTTGATTTCTTGAAAAATAATAAATTGCCATCTGGCTTTGATGTGAGACAAAATAAGAAATATGACTGAACATGAAAACTGATCTGACTGTGTATGAAGGCAAGTTGTGTCCTGAGGCTTTGGGTCAGCAGTCAATTAAATTATCACACTAAAATGAAGGACTTTTAAAATCCCCTTACTAAATAATGGTTGTCAGACACTCCGTATCCTCCATGATGTTCTGTAAAAAAGGTTGCAGCAATGGGATTAGGGCTTGATCCTCAGCTACAGCTGTGCCCAGTATAAAATGACTATCCTCTTATCTCAAAGCAACAGAGCTACATTATGTTATGTACTGACTTCGTCAAGACAGAATGGATGTTACTGAAATTAATTTAATCTTCCTTAAATTAGCTTCCGACTATGAACTCTCTGAAATTTATGTCCTCCAGAATTCAATTTCCTCCACGGTGTGATATGCTTTTATCAGTTGGTAACTATTCGCTGAACTCCAATAATGAGAGCTGTCACAGAGACCAGAAGCAGATAGTGTTTGATGGCGACCATCTTGTGACCATTGGAATTGTCACCCACCCACATCTACCAGGGATTTAAAAAAAAAAAAAAAGACTTGAGGGATTCCAGACTTTACACCGCAGCACTCGCTAAGGCAACAGTAATTTCAGAATCAGATGCTGATCAATCTGGAATCACTTTAATCCAATTACTAGTCATTAGACCATTAGAGTGTATCAGTGTTTGATTCGTTGTTGCTGAAATGAAAGAGAGGGCATCTGATGTCGGATATGTTTCAAGTCACGACAGCAAGATAACAGCCTGGAAAGATGCCTTTAAACTCAGTTCCACACCAGTCCTTGCACAGAATTATACAATAAATCAATTCACTGATGAAGCTCTATTGGATGTTAATGTGTATTGGATGTTTAACCTGTTGAAGTAATAATGAACATTATAAAGATTGTTATTAAAAAGACTTCAGTGGACATGTAAAATTGATACCAGCTGTCAGTTTGCAGAAGTGCTGAAATTATTATACAGGTGATTAATTGACAAAAAATGAATGACAACCATCTCCTTAATACATTTATCAAGTAATATATTAAGTCACAAGCTAAATGCTAATGTCAGCCTGCTAACATTCTAACAATGACAATGCGAATATGCTGATGTTTAGCAGGTTTAATAATTACCATTATCTTTGTTTAGCGTGTTAGCGTGCTAACATTTGCTACTTAGCACTGAAACTGCAACAGCAACACTGAGACAGCTGAGGCTGTCTTTAGTTTTGCAGATTTTTGGTTTTAATATAGTTTCTCTTCCTTAAATTATACTTTTATATACTTTGTTCTACCTTTTTATTTATTGTCTATTTTTTTAATCTATTCTAATTTATAGAGTTTTAATATTTTGTATACATTTCCCGTGTGTGTAGTGAGAGGGCTAGGACTGCATTTCATTGTGCAATACGGTACTGTATAATTACAATAAAGCTGAAGCTTGAATGTCTTAACAGGGTTTCATGGCAATCCATCCAATACTTGTTGAGGTATTTCAGGCTGGACCAAAGTGGTGGTCATTGCCATCCCATAGCACGCCACTAGCGTGGCTAAAAATGCAAAGCATATGCTAGTCGTTCCTTTCTCTGATGCGATTTTTAGAAACTTGTATCTTTTTCATATGTTTGATATGTTTCTGTTTAGGTTAAATAATCAAACTTAAGACGTCACCTTGGTCTTTTTGATTGATGAAAATAATTCACTGCATCTCTAATTTATAGCACAATACAGAACCCTGAGAACGGGGATTTTTCCCAAACAAAAAAATGTCAACATTAAGCCCAATATACCAAAGTACATTGATTAATAAAAAATAAAGGACACACTTCTCTCTGACAATTTGACAACACAGACAGTATTTTATAGCCATATACGGTCTGCAATGTGTAACTTTAACTAGACAAAGCCCAAATGTCACTTCCTACCTGGGATGTTGGATGCCCACCCAGCTGGCTGGTCCCCATTATTACTTTCATCTTGTCTCAGCTCCTAATGCTTAATAAGCAATACCTGAGGGTCCTGCCTCCATCTCTAAACTCTGATTTGATGTGGCAAGGAGACAGGAAACGGGGAATATGGGGGACAGAAATAAAAGAACAAGGGATCAAAATAACTGTGCCTGTCTGGCTGAGTAGAGTGGGGCCCATCAACACCAATAACCGTTAGCTGCGAACACATGTGTCACAGCGAGACAAGTGTCATATCACTCAGCCCACTGCTTCATTTGACTGGAACACATCAATCACTCAGGGAAATCCACACAGACGTGTTGAGATAGGCCTCACCTCTGGCTCCCTCATTAAGTTGCGTCAGTGTTAGTGAAACCCAGGCGTGTCAAGAATTCACTGTCGTCGGTCTCGAAAAGAGCCTCTCTTGTCCAGTTGTTGCCATCAACCACGGGGTGAGAACAGCAGGGTGAGATGCAACAGTGCACGGGAATCTTACAGCTATTACATTTATGTCAATGTGTTTGGTGTTTAAGCTGACCTCTGCTACTACCCGAAACACAAAACGTCTGCATGGCTGCACACGTCTATGCCCATGAGCTAGAGACAGATCCTCAGTGCAAATTACTCATGACAAATATGTGCTCACCAGTATTAAAGCGTTACAAATGACAAATGATTGTTGTCATAATTGATTACTCTATTGACTATTTTTTGGATAAATTGATTTGATTACATTTATAAAATTGGGGAATGCCCAAAGTACCAGGAGCTGAATGTCTTTGAGCTCTTCAAATTGATTGGTTTTCTTAACCAACAGTCCAATCCACAAATATATATACAATTTATATATTGATATAAAACAGATAAAAAGCTAAAATTAAAATTTGAGAAGCTAGAACCAGTGAATGTTTAGCACTTCATTTATAAATGACTAAAACTACTACTAAATTAATTGATTATCAAAATTGTTACTTATCTTTAGAAACAATGGCCATTTGTGTTGTGGGTTAAAAAGGTTAGCCAAGAAGCTTAATTTTCATTTGGTGTCCCTGGCCAGATGTTAAAAAGCACCCTAAAAACCAGATAATCAAAATGTTTTTTCAGTCAAATGACTAATTGATTGACTCACTTTTCTGCACCAGTTGTCACACACTGACATCCAAAATAATCAATGGGACTGGTATCATTGATATCACATCTATGACACTGCAGCCCTTTCATAATAAAACTCGTTATTTCAACTCAAAATCACGAGTTAAAATGAGAAACTGTCCCTTGGCGGCGGGCTTTAACGAAGGATTAAAGGCTTATTAACAAAGGCCTCCCTTGAAAGCCCAGCTCTCTCCCTAGCCACCGCCAGCTGTGTATACAACTCCGACAGGTAGAATAATAACGGTTATACATCACTGCACCTGAGAGCCCAATCATCTAAATCTTCCCCTGCCACCGCCTCCCAGACTCCATTACTTTATTGACACGCACTCTTAAGAAGAAGAGAAATATTGCACATGTAAGGTCACTTGGTTATGAAGACATATTATCATATTATCTGCATGAGGGTTGTAGGGCTCAGGCCTGACAAAGCTAATTATAATTGGACATGATACAGAGCTCAGAGCATATTACGTGCTTGGCTGCATGACAAAGTCGCAGCTGAGATATGAGGGAAGAGAGGAGTGGAGCATGAGCTGAAACTCAATGTGAAGAGGGTGAAGCTGCACAATAACTCTCTGATGATAATGTATGGATACATCCACTATTAGCACCAGGCCAAACCTGTTCCGGCTTGTTCACGAGGTACAAAAAGGAAAGAGCCAGTTGTTCAAATGCAAATTTCTTATTCACGCAGACTTAAAACAGCTCTAATGCCCAAATTCGCATTTCGTTAGTGACAGCAAAAGTGGCCTCGTGGCTTCTTATCTCCACTCCCAAGGTTATTTCGGTATAGACAGACACAAACGACCGTTTCTGTTTTTCCTCTTAAAGTACTAAATCCTTGTGCTGCCAAAGCAGCCATTTACCTCCAAACAGTGATGCATTATTTTTAAAGCTGGCTCCCTCAAATTCAAATCTAATCAACCTTGCAAAAAATAACTAAGTCAAGTGATACTGTACAGCTGTTCTCTTCTAGTTTCCGTCCTGCAGCCTTATAATCTCATCACAGGGGTCGTGATCAATGAGTGCTACATCAAATAGCTGCGATTTGTGAGCAGACCCAGAGATCAGATGTTACCTTTACTTTAACAGTGTCACGCACAAAGATGGGTCCCCCCCACTCATTTGCAGTGATTCATCGCTTCAGAGGTCTATTAATATAATAATATAATACTCATTCCCGTGAATATGACTTTTACAACTGGTCTCAACTCTATTAGTGTAGTACAGCACTATTTAACTTCCCACTTCTTAAATAGCTATCATCTCTGCACTAATGGAAATGTACAGAAATCTAAATTATTTCAGAGTTGACTTTAAAGGTTAATTTGAGGAGTCAAATCTGCATAATGTATGATGTAGGAAGCGGTAGGGTGTAACCCCCATGACTCAGTGGAGTATCCTCTTTCAGTGAAATGACAAATAAGATACAGCTTGATATTTCTTACTTGCCTATACTTGGTTGGGGGGGGGGGGGGGGGGGGGGGGGGCTTAGTCGTCATGACAGCAGAAGCTTAAACAGCTGAGATCTCAAAACCTGGGCAAATAAAACCATAGCTTTTGGCTCGCATGGCTAAATACCCCAAGCTTTAAAAATGTGTTTTTGTAATTTGGGTGAACTGACCCTTTAAAGCAACAGAGAAACCTTTTCATTTTGTCTCTGTTGTGAAAAAAGCCGCTCTATTAACTTGACGGAAAGCAAGGAAATTCCTACTGGTGGCCAGATGCTATGAAGCATCAACTGACACTTTTGGATGAACCTTAATTAGGACAAAGAATCTGGATAACACTATTCAAATGTGATCTAATGCATATGTTTCTTCTTAAAAAATGAAAACATCTACAGCACTGTTGTGGTCTAACTTTTAAAACATACTTTCTCTCTTGCTGCAAAAGATACTCAAAACATCTGGAAGTCCATCTGCCAATAAATCTCCCTGATAAACGATGGTGCTTCAGAAATCCGAGGAAAATAATGAGTGGTGCAACATCTTGGCACAACTAAAAACATATTTGAAATACAAGACTACATATCAGATGCTCAGCTCTGAGACCACAAATCACACAGGCTCAGTGTATTAGGAATTTATTTCAAAGCATGTCACACACACATTTGCAACTGTATATCTTTCCAGATACTGGCGAGTAATTCTGGAAGTCTGGTAATGCTCATAGGTGGAGTAGAGTACACTGCAACACCACATCTTGAATTTGCATGCCCAGCATATTGTTATTAAATGGCACATTTGTTTCTGTGCAAGTTGTTTTTCCCTCATTGAGCACACTTGCAGTGAAAGAAATGAAGCTGTAGATCATTTTCCTGACTGGGCATTGTTCAATATGTCTGAAATTAATCAAAAATAAGAAGGTAATAGCAATCTGCCTTTGAATTACTGAATGTTTAAGCCGTGCTATTTGAGAATCACGATTTTGCTTTGAACAATTACATTTAATTAACAACTATTAAGCCTGGTGTTTCTCCCCTGCCAGCCGTCCAGCTTTGTCATCTGGTTTCAGAAACTCGCCATGACAGGCCATTTTTCATGATTTCTCTTACATTGGAAAAACTGCAGTATTTTAATTAAGAGGCCTGAATGTCCAGATGCTTACCTATTTCTCCTTTAAATGATTACTGATGGGAAAGCCACGAGCAAAGCAGCCAAACATCGATGAATGCAAGCCGGTTGCAAAGTAAGAATTCTCTAGTGTAGTGGTGGAAATTGACGTTTAAGGCTTTTCGAAGCTCCGACCGTGCTGTTTGTGCCATTATGGGCTCAGTGCTCCTCTAACAGCATACAGTTATCTCCATACTGCTAAAATACTTGAGTCCCTTAACTCCTAATAGATAAGATGCTCTCTTTAGACTGTCTATTATGGGAAAATAGTGCAAGCAGAGGACTAGATTAAATAAATCATGTGTTTTTAACAAAATGTGGCGAGGACAGGGTCAGATGAAGGTCAGGAAGCAGATGAGAACCTGTGTGAGTTTGTGCTGCTATGTGTGGACAATCCAACAGGTGGCATGAGACCCCTGCCCTGCTTCTTATTTTCTTTTTTCACTAGAAGAGGAGGGCAGCTGCAGGGGACTGAAGCCCCTTTTGTTGTGTTGTTATTTTTCTTAATTGGCTACTAGACAGGAACTGAGCCTAATTTCCGCATTTTGGTGCTGATAATGTGAGAGAAGCCACATTATGTTTTCTAATCTAAGAAATCCTCAGTCATCCTCAGTAAGTCC
Source organism: Gymnocephalus cernua (assembly GCA_023631565.1). Taxonomy (NCBI): domain Eukaryota; kingdom Metazoa; phylum Chordata; class Actinopteri; order Perciformes; family Percidae; genus Gymnocephalus; species Gymnocephalus cernua. The sequence continues at coordinate 10,841,224 of CM042443.1, forward strand.
TTAAGTTAAAATAAGAAAATTGTTTTTCCCATCACAATGTTTTCTTCTTTGTTCATTCACATTAGCACAATGAATATTAACAATATTGCCCTCTCAAGAATGTCAACAATTTTCTTCCTACTTATTTCAATATCCTCTTTGCACAAGGCTTTCATTTCCTTAGGTACGCTGTTAAAAGGCAGCTCCAGCCTGCCCTGACTAATTTCCTCTCAGCCTCACAGATCACAGGCCTTTTCCACCCAGTGCTCCCTTTGCTCCCACAAAGACCCTCGTAATCCTGCTGCTTGTCCACAATTAATCTTCCCAGTTGCCGTATTATTAACACAACCACCCACGGGCAGAGGATGCAAATGTAAAGCTAGGAACAGGCCGCGCTGTGTGTACCCCCCTCCCACCCCCCTCACTCAGCCCACAGTGGAGTGGCAGAAGTGTCAATCACTCCGGGGGTTTAAACCGCTGCCCACTATTAGCATCAAGGGCTTTTCAACCCCCCCCCACCCCCTCTGCTGATCAAACAACGTGACCCCTCCCACCTCAAACACCACAGTTGAGTACCCTCTCGACTTTCTTCTTCATCTACCTTTGCCTGTCAGCCATTCTATCGGTCTGTTTCTCTCTCTCTCTAATCTTTCCTGTGTTCTCCCTCAGCGGCCCATCACTCTGATTAGGAGAAGGGAAAATACTGAGAAGAAAAAACTAAAACGATCTTTCTTACAACCTCAGTGGGTGAAACACAAAATTGAAATAGAATATCTTTGAGTTGTGGATGGTCATTTTTTTATTGTTGGACATTTCATAAACTAAATTGTGAATTGCTCAATGAGGGGGGGGGAATCAACAGATTAATGAATAATAGTTACAGCCTTACTATATCCTTTTTGTGTGTGTTAAATGATTTGGCTCTTCGAATAGGTTATCTAAAATCAGATGGAAAAGCAAACCACTATACCTGAAAACTCTGCAGCGAGATTTAATTAATACCATTATAGAAAGATGAGGAATCTAAGTCAGGACGTTCTATCAAAGTGAAAAAGCCAACATGCTTCAGCTGATGTGTAAAAACAAGCTGCTTTTTACAAGGCATGCTGTGTTGTGAATGTATCTTGTGTATTAGAATAGAAAGCCAGTGCTTGTTTTGGCCATGAAGGGGAATCATGTAAGCATAGAAAAAACAGAAGCAATATTCCACTTTTGTTTGTTTTGTTGTGGTAAACACATGTGATTACTGTAGCCGTCTACTGGGGTGAGCTCAAGTCTTAGCCGTTAGCATATACTCTACAAATCACAGTCTTGATCAAAGCTGCTGCTGTGAGAATAGCTTGGCACCACTTTAAAAGAATATGAAATAATGTCCCAATCCAGCCAGTCTGTCTGAAAGACCAGAGGAGAGAAAGGGAGAGCGTAAAAGCTGAATGTGTGGGGGCTTTTTGAGAAGTTGGTCACTCTATTGCCTTCACTGTCACTTGACATGAAAGTAATGCCAGTTCTTTGGAGATCCAAGCTGTTCCCCTGTGGTTGAAATGCTATTGTGTGCCAGACAAAGGGCATGGTTTCATAGCACCCCCTTGTTTGCATGCATGACCAGCACTTTCAAATAAGGCCTTTAGATCTAGATCTCAGGCTCCACTCAGCACTGAAGGCAGCAGGCAGCTTTGTTAGTGGTGAGAAATTACTTGGGATGTCCAAACTGAAAACTAGGCGTTCACAACTCCCAAAAAGAGCTTTGATTATGCTGAGGTCTACAACGAAGACCCGCTGTGAAAACAGCCCAGCTGAGCTGAGGCATGTTGTTTACCAAAGTATCATACTGAATGATACAAGATTGTCTTGTGCTGCTGTCGTCCCTTTGGAGATTTAAGCAGTGAGTCATCACAGACTCAAGTTTTTAGTTAAACAAACAGCACTCTCTGCTGAGTTACCTTTGACACCTCATTGGGGCCAAAGAAAGAAGATATACGAAGTGGCAAACCTGAAAAAAATGCAAATAAATTAAATACAAATAAGTTAACAAATAAAAAGCAATCCATCTGAACATGGAAAAATTCACTAATTTTGTTCTTCTAAATTTGTAAAGCTGAATATTTCCTTGTTAGCTTCTCTTAAAATTATGTAACATGCTCAGATTTGTTTATTTTTTCCATTTCTGCTTAAAATGGCTATAATCAATAGTTTTACACTAACAATGAATCACGTACTTCTCATAGTGACGACCGACAGAAAATTATCCCCCGACTCTGCAGTTCCTCTCAGAGTTCCTCTACAGAGCTTTATAGCAAATTTCAGCTCACTGTTTTGGTTTCTCAGCCTGCAGCTTCGCGGATTTGGTTCCCTCACACCGCTCTCATAGCATCGGCAGAAGCTGTTTTTTATGAACAAGCTCTAAACAAGCACGGAATTTCCCTCAGGAGGTATTGGAGATCAACAACATTCTTCAGGTGGCCATTAACACAACTCCAAATGAATGATAATGTTGTTCTGTGTCTGCTGAATGTGTAAAAATAGGCAACTGTTTGCTAACAAGTTAGCCATATCAACTTATGTAATTACGAAACGTAATACTATGTCATTTTTGTGTTCACAGCTTGTTTTTTCGCTGCTCTTGTGACACTATAAGTAGATGAGCGTCTCCTTGTTCTACAAGCACATTCCGTTGGCGGTAAAACAAATAGTCCAAAGAAACGTAGCAATGCATTAGCAAAAGGAAGAGGAAAAAAAGGACTGCTAGCTAGTAACTATGAATGTCTTTCTTCGAAGACAGAAATGGATTCAACACATTTTCTAGGCCCTAAGGATACACATTTTAGAGAAACAGTGTTAAATTGGGTTTGTTCACAAAAAACCCTGAAGCCTTGATATAAGAAACAATTAAAATGTCTAATTAGTTTTCATTTGTCAGTTTAAAATGTAATGTCACCCTATTGTCATGTCTGTATCATGCATCCTTCATGTCATAATAAAAAGATTCATTTATTTAATTTCTCAAACACAGAACACATCCTTGCATTTCACAGAAATTCAGGAGGCCAGGCTCAACTTGCTGTCAGCGATCAAAGTTATTATCAGAGAGAATGAAGAAATTCTCATGTGATATATCAAGGCCTTGGATTTAGGGAAAGATTGTCTGTCAGTAAAATATGTGATAGTGTTTCAAGCTGGAAGGGGCTTCTGGGAGCAGGAGAAGACCAAGTGAATGACGAACTGCATCTGACGACCTGAACTACAAACTTTGATTATGAGGCCCAAACAACAAACAGTGAAACACTATGCATTAGCTTTGTTTAAACATGTACTGCAGTAGATATTATTTCAGTAGCCATCTGTATAGATGCAAAGATAAGATCCAAACCTGTTAACGCTGGTCAGTAAGCTAGTAACAGGGGCACTGCTGGAACAGCTCAATAACAGCACTGACTCAGTAAATATGTATGTTTGGCATGCCCCAGGGCCTCCCAGCATTTCCAACAGCAGAAGGCAGGTGTTTTCAGCTAAAAAAAAAAGCTCTGTATGCTACAGTACCAAATAACAGACAGACAAACAAAGAAGACAGTTGAACATCTAGCAGCTGAAGATACATTTCTTAGAGGTTGGATCAAACCGGAGCTAAAAGGAAAATGAATTACATTCACCAGGTGGACAGAAATATGACTCCAAATGAAGGATAGTGTTGCCCTGTCAGCTGGAGCCATTAATAAGCAATTGTGTGCTAAGACGCTAATACAGGTAACAACTTTATTAAAGCTTTATTAAGGTTGACCTGCTTCATTCTTGGCTCATGTTCAGTCCACGGTCAGGACACCGGTCTGGTTCTACCCGTGGCCCCTCCAGGGAAACTCCTGGTGGCTTGCCACGCTCGGACATCTCTTCCACAGACATGTGGCTGAGGACAAAGTGGGCCGTCTTACAAAACACAAAAAACAAGCACTTCTCCAGCTGCCCGATTCCCGTGTGAGAGCGATACGAACTCACACAGGTTTAGTCAGAGCTCTCGGAGACAAGCATCATGGAGTTAGGCCAAGCAGACGTCAAGTGTGGCTTTACAAGAAGCACATACACACACAGTGAGGGCCTTTAATAGCATTGTATTAGGGTTCCTGTAAATACATGTCAGCTAGCAGGTAGCAAGTGAGCAATCTGAAAGTTACAGAGAATACAGGGACAATGGCAAACACAAAGCTGAGGTGATGTGCACAGCTATTATTTACTCTTCAGGATGACTGTGGGGATTTCAATGTCAGCTCTGATGAAAGCAAAAACCCCGTACAATGCTGAATCAGCAATGACTGAAAGGGAATTAAATAGTTTCTTTGCTGTGGGGGATTCCACTCGCTCCCTAAACAGAAACAAAAGAACAAAATGTAAACATTACCTAACATAACTCAATATCCATGGTCATCATGAACAATAGATATTAAGTTGGCCTTAAAAGAGCCATATATCAGTTTTCAAATGTCAGCTGGTAAAATCAAGTTAAGCTGCTTTGTCAGACCCTATGATCCGCCAACATATATGTCTCACATCACCTGAAAAATCATGAGCAACACAATTTAATTACAACTAAAAAAGTGTAAACATCACTCTCTTTCATCCCTTTATGTATGTGGACAAGAAGACAATGTGTTAAGAGGAAATAAATCTGCCTTGACAGCCACATCAAAGGGTGCAGTGAGGGGCTTACTGCTACTTAAGGCACAGGAATGCTGTTGCTAAGCATCGTCGAAAACCTATCAACCCTTTAAGGACTTTACTATTTTTGAGAGGGTGATGAGAAGGTTACTAGAGGCCAGAAACTCCACTGTGGCACCACCCTAAGAATTTATACATCCTTAAAAACGACACATTTTCATATGAATCGGACACAAGATTATTTTAACCCAACATAAACTCAAATCAATCAGGACTTTTTTTGGCCTAGTTACTGAACAAAAGTTTTAGATCTCTGAATCTTCTACTCACCAATAAGTAACTATTTGCTGACTATGAACTTCCTCTGCCCTTTTAGGGAGGACATGCTTGTTGATAAATTAGGACATGCTTCACTGCATAAAGTCTATTAGTCAGTGCTAGCCACCACCTTCCTGTGAATAAATTCAATTCCCTTATCTTGCCCGGGTGAGGTGCTAAATCACTGGCAGCGTTTGGGAGCAGCAGGGTGTCATTGGATGGCTGGGTAGCTGGCCTGTTATAATTCTGTCCATCAACCTAATTCATTATTTCAGCAGGAGCAGATTTTGATTCTTAATTAGACAAAGTGACAAGTTTGAGTTCAGTTCAAAGCAGAAAGCTTTCAAGTCGACTTGGGCAAATTACCTAGAGTAGCACATCGACTACCCTGCCCTGTCATTCACCACTTTGACAAGTAATATATTTTTGGGTCAGGGCAAGGGAATGAACTGAGGCACCACCAGTCTCACTTGTAGGAAGTAGAAGTGATTTGTGACCTCTCACTAACTTGTAATCCACAGAGTATTAGTCATAACAACAGATGATAAATCCCTTTGATAGAGTTGAGCTGTCTAAGCATGGCATGGGGCTGCCTGGCCAACAAATCTCCTTTTTTTCATCTCATCGTTGAGATGAAAGAGAAATGGTGCTGTGGATTACAGAGAACAATCATGCATTATTAGCAATAAAAAAGAAAAATACAGAATCTGCTTTGTGAGAGGCCACTCATTACCAATTACCCACTACTTCTGACAGCCAGAAAAAATTACCCACCATCGTCTGAGACAGATTCCATCAGTGTTCACAAACAGTTATACAACATTGTAACTGTTCTAGATAGAAACACCTTTTATTCACAAAATGCAATACATTTAGAGTAACTTGTCTTGATGTAATAACAATGATATTGTCCTCAAAGTGAGAGGGGCTTCTTGTTACGATTACTGTTCATTGCACCGGAAAAGGGCTGAAAATTATTTACCCGGGTGTCCTGTTGGATAGATGTTAGTGGGTGTACATAGGTTTTTTGGCCAGTGGGAAAGGGGTATAAGAGTCTACTGCTGATGACATCACCAGAGAAGTTGAAGAAGTTTAGCTCTGTTTTCTGACGGACTGAGAGGCCGACATAGAGTGCACTGCTAGTGTGGCTAAAAATACGAAACATTCTCTCATGTCTGCTTCTCAGATGTGAGGATTTGATGCTTTTCTTGGTTTAAATCATTGTACGTTGGTTAGGCAATACAATTAATGTCAAGACGTCACCTTGGGTTCTTGGAACGTCTACAGATAAAAGCATTTAAATAAGGAAGCAATTGCATTTTCAGTACTTCTCAACTGTTCTTTGATTATTTACTGACTCTACTGATGCACTCACATTGTGGCAGGCCGTGGGTGGAAGCTTCTCCCTTTATTGTAATCAGCTTTCATTCCAGCCCTTTTGATCCCTTGCTTTCTTTTGTGGGACACACCTCATCACCTTTATTTTCTGCCATAATTGCATGGGAAAGATCTCCCCTTGGATGCTGTCTGCATGCCAAATCACTATCGGGGAAAGAGTGTCGAAAAGTGCCATGTGCGCTGTCTGCCGGGAGAAAAAAGGAGCTCATACACCTGTGGAAAACAAACAGGGTTTTCAGAGACATGACATATCTATCATCCCGGCACAGGATATGAACTATTCTGTCATCTTAATGGTGAAGGGGGCTTTGCATAGTGGAACAGTAGGTGCTGAGAGACATGTGTTGCACATGGTGAACTGTCTGGCAGCTGGCATTCCCAGGTCTGCAACCCCTCCACCCCCCTCTCAACCCCTTCCAGGCCCCTGTCTCATCTCCTGGCTCTAATCTGCAGACACAGTCCTCTCCTACAGGCTCATCACCGGGCTGCTGAGTGGAGCTATACAGGATCCTCTGCTCCCCCTCAGGCCTCCTCCTCATCCCCTTTACCACCACTACGAAGTCAACACCCACCCTCCACCTCATCACAAGTGGCAGGTGAGGTTGTCTACCGTCTCCTCCTAAACTATTTTACAGTGGAATTAAGAAATCTTAGACTTCAACCAGCCTCCAAGGAAATACATAAACAAAAAATGTCCAAAAACAACATTGATATAAATAGATTTCCAAGAGAACTATATCTGTCACAGTGGGATTTGTTGGGGCTTTAGAACACACAAGTGTTATGACACTGATTGCTAAAAGCGGTAAGTAAATCAGCTTTTTTTCAGGTAATCTCAGCATCTGTCCAAGTAATTACTGACTAATTGGTATTGATAATTTACCTGCAGTGTTGCTTTGTGACATTATAATTGTGTGTTTTGCACACTTCATTTTGGGTCCATCTCACTTTGAAATCAGCTTTTGTAATTTTGTCTGTCAATCTTTTACTTGCTGAAATATGCCCAAAGGCCTAAATAATTCTACAAATATGTGTTGCCTATCAAGAAGAAATTATGTAAAGATTTCTCTTGAATAATGAACTGAACCAACTCTCAAAAAAAAACAAAAAGCCTGCATTGCATCTCCCCACACAAGCAGCCGCTGCCTAACAACATAGCAGGGAGATAAGCGGGATGGATTCTACTGAGAGAATCTGTTATCAGGGATGGTGCTATGCACTGACATTAAGGATAATCATATCTATCAGCACACTGCCAAACATTCCCAAGTGAGCCTGGCGGAGAACAAAGCCTGCATCGTCTCTCAAAGCTAAGGTTACAGGCGGATGATGATGTACTTGTCACTAGGGTGCAAATGATCCACTGCCCGGCCAGCTCCGAATGCAACGAACAGAATCCACACAAAGATATGGATATCAGCTGAACAGTTTAGATATCTGCTCATTCCTCTGCCTGATAGCTACAGCTACGCTGGCTTGCTTCTAACACTTCTGAACCAGGAAACTGTACAGACTCTCCAGTAGCATATAATGAGCTGTCTTAGATAAAATACAAAATGAAGTGTTGGAGGGAAAAAAAGGATGCTGGATAATGCAGTCCTTCATTGCCTCGCTCTCCTATTACAAGCGTGATGTCTTTGTTATTCACACTCACCTTAGACTTAGAGCGAGGGAGGACAGAAAATTCTATTTTAAACATATTTTGCAAATGTTCTATAAAAATAAATAAGTGTCGCAAAAGAAATAATAATGATGTTTACAGTGAAACTATACACAATGCTAAGAATTATCTGTTTTTTAGACCTATTATACCAATGAGACCATGGACCAGCTATTATAGTTGAACTCTGAGTATCTCATTACTGACAAAGCACAAAAAACAAAGCAAAACAAAAGCAGGATGAGGAGCGTACTTTGGCAGCTATGTCAATTTCTGCAAGTAAGTGCATATCCCACCTTTTGTTCAAGGCCATGAGAACACCAAAACACAAAAAGTTGGCAGGACAATATGAATCTGACAAAGTAGTTGGGGATGAGTCAGTGAATGAATCACTCAATATCACAGACCAAAGCACAGCATTTGGAGAGAAATCCACCCTTAGCAGGGAAGTGCTCCATTGGCAGTGATAAATTGTGTTTCTCTGCAGTGTCTTCCACATGATTCCACAAGTCTTTCAGAAGACCGCTGTTCGCCAGCAGCAGCAGCCATAAGCCCGCCCACCGACTCTATACACGATGTGATTGGTCTGACCAGAGTTTAGTTTTTCCAGCTCGCAAGCCAACGGAGAGTTCCTAGACCCCCCTGACTGCAAATTAAATATGCTGCCGCTAGGGTGCGTCTAGATTTCTAGGCTAATATTTAGCAGACATGAAAGCAAAATTATAATTTCACTGGAGTTATTTTGTCTGTCTGATTCACTCTCCTTTTAGCATTGCTTTGGTCTCCACCGGGGACATGGTTATCTTAGCTTAGCATAAGAACTAGAGGTAGGGGAAAACAGTTAGCCTGGCTCCATATGGACATGATACATCAGGTAAAAAAGTTGTTGGTTATTGTATTTTTGAATCAACAGAGCCAGGCTAGCTGCTTTCCACTACCTCCAGTCTCAATGCTAAGCTAGATCTAGCTTCCTAGGCCGCATAGAGCTGCTGCACAGTTGGGTGTAAATTCTCAGTGGGTTTGGTACTAAGAGTAATTTGATTAAATGTCAGTATAAAAAATATTGCTTAGTGGCGCTCCGATTTAATGTCATGCGTGAGAACTATCCAAATAAACAACTGATATGATTGTGTTTCATGTCATTGTCACCTGCCACCTAGAGCCAGACATACAACCAGAACAACCTCAAACGGCCTCTAAGGGTCACCCAACACACACACACACACACACACACACACACACACACACACACACACAGTCAAGGTGTGGGCAGACAGACTGGGTGTGGAGTGCTCAGAGCCAGACGAGGCAGCTCGTCTTGCTCACAGAGAGAAACAACTATCAGTAGGATCACTTCACTTCAATCCACATGCTGGAGTCTAAACAAGTCTCTGTTTTCATTTCCATAAAGCCGCGCTCTGTCTTTTGTTCTGACGGAGATAAGATGTATAAATTATGAGCAGCTGACAAAGTATACTGGGACGCCTCGGGCAGCTCATCAGTCATGCTCGGCCTGTCAGCAGGTAACTGATGGGGGCCCTACAGGCACAAAGCCCCCTTTTAAGCAAAGGAGGGGGAGGCAGAGGAATTAAAGCTGTTGTTGGAGTCCCAAGCACAACAGCTGACTCATATTTAACAGTCTCTTTAAAGGAGTGAGGCAGACGCCAAAAGCTTCAAGCTTCAGAGTATGTTTTGCGACTCTCTCCCCAGGAGTGTATATCTTGCTGTTGTGCTCCGCCAGCATTGTACAATGGCCGTCAAGCGGGAGCTAGGCACACAGAGGAGGTCGCCTTGAGAGACCACCCAAGAGAAGCCAGAGAGGGGTCTCTGCTAAGAAAGCTGTGTGACTGTGATAATCTTCATACATATAATCCTCTCTGTGAATCTGCAGAGAATTCAACTAAACTCCTTGACATTGTACCCTGTTTCAATAATGGATCATTGAGTTTCATTACAGAACTGAGGCCCAGCGTGTAAAAGAAGAGGATCTGATTTACTGGCGCTTTTATGCACTGTGTGTATTCGAGAGATAATCGTAATGAGACAGTGTACTGGGGTAACGATGACAGGTAAGAATTGATGTCTCTTCCTGCAGCTATGTGGGTGGGAATGAGTTGGCTTTATTTCAGTCGGCACTGCAGCTTTTATCTCCTCCGGTCACTGTTGCTTTCTGTATTGTGGACTCTAATCTAACTAGGTGGATGTGCCGAACACAACATGAGAGAGAAAGTCAACTTTCCGTCCAACATTGCAGGTAATATAACAATAAATGTGCTGGTCTGTGCCCAGTGTGAGGACCGATTAGAGCTGCTGCAACACTTTTACATTTTTTTCATCAATTTTTCTGCATTTGCTTTTGTGTCGTATCAAGTGCTAGAAGACTGAATATTAAAAAGGGTAGTGTGGCCAAGAGATTTTAGTTAGTTCAAGAATAGATAATAGTCCTACTATATGTAAAAGTGGATTTATGTTCCACAAAGTTCTTTTTGCAAACAAGGGCAGTGAGTTTGGCTGGTTTATGTCCCCTCATCATATTTCTGCAAACCAATCTCCACGGCTGTCTGACGTCTGGAAGGACATAAAGTATCACACCTTCATTTGGGTCAGACAGGTACTTTACTGTATCAAATGATTGGGAGTATAACTTTCTCTGAATAGAGTTTTGATACCAGAAAGGAAAGACACCCCTGCCGCTCAAGAGATGTAAAATAATACAGCTTATCTCTGATGCCCAGGAGGAAGAGACATGTCCACCGTTGCCAAATGATGGCATATTTCCATATGAGTCATTCAACATGACTGTTAAATCTAAAAAACATTGTTGGTTCTGCTCAGAGCTAAAATAAAAAAATGACCCGCATATTTATGAGAAGTCCTTATTTCAATGAAAAACCAGTCCAGTTGTCACATAAAACTAATCCAATTCAGAACTACTTTTATGGGCCAAAGTAAAAAAAATATATAATTAAGCCTCGATCTCCAAAAACAAATTTCCTTGTAACCGAGAAGGACTTTGTTTTCTTGTGAATTTGTCTTCAGCACTTGGCCCCAGGCTCTGTACAGCATGACAGCATCACAAGTTAACAAAATGGTTTATGGAGTTTGCTGTCAGTGCTACATGGCATGGGATACACTTAACTTATAGACACAAATCAGAGGGAAAAAGAAAGTTAGAGAAATGCATCAAACCTTCTGGCTAGTACCTGAACTACCACAACTACCAAAGAAGTGTCCACGAATGGGGCGTTCTTGAGATACTGAAGTGTTTATAGAGCTGACACTTTCTTGCTAAATAAAAATCAGGCAGAAAAAGCCATTGCAAATGTAGTCATTTTGGGCCATAATGCACAGAGCTGCTAAAATGTAACTAGAGTGACACTTGACCTCTCCACTGACCAGAACATGACCCCGGAAAGAGTATCATCTGGAGGCTATACTGCATCTGTGTGTACATGTGACAAAGTGCATGTTTTTGGGCTATAGATTAGTGATAAAAGTGAGAGACAGCTGGCAGATGGGAAACCTCCAATAACAAAAAACGTCAATACAAAACAGTCAATAAGTCAATCTGGTGGAGCTAATTATTACTCACGGGTTGATCTTGATTGATCGCTCCAGAGCACAATTACCAACCTGTCCACATTAAACTGATGTAAAAGTGTTTTAGGTATTACAGCTCCTGAAAGTTTAATACATTTCTCATTAAAACAGTGTTAGTACTGTATGCTGAATTTTAGAGGTGACACAGAAACCGAAAAACACATGAAAGTGGAAGTGGACTATGACAAGAACAGGCCTACTTCCGTATGTGCCCTTGCTTTGCAGAGAAAGACTGAGGGACCTATCTTGTACCCGGCGCAGCACGGCACAAAGCCCGACGCAAGTGTCTTTGCTAGTCTAAGACCGACGCAGTTGTCAATTTCCGGTGCAGCACCCACATCGTTTAAATAGCAAATACACCTGCGCCCATCTTTGCCCCCATGGGCGTGCTGGTCTTAGAGGGAGGTGTGTTCAGGTAAATCCTTGGCGTATTGCTATCTTGAGGCAGCGGGAAGTGATCGCACCATTGACCAACAAAAACCTGGTCTAAAGTCAATAGCGCAGCATTTCATTGTTATTTTAACAGCAAATTAGTAAAATGCGCCTAGGCTCATGCACAGCGCGCGCACACTATGCTTGTTATACACACACACAGGGAAGCACAGCAGCACACAAACATGCATAAGATTACAAATAAAAATATTACGGTGCAAATCTGCCATCATAATAGCAATGCACCAAGGTCCAAACACACCTGGCTTTTAAATGGAATGGGAGATGACACTCTGATTGGTTTATTGCATGTTACGCCCAAAACACACCTATGAATTAATGAAGACACTAAGTACAACCCTTTTGAACCATGCGACCGGTGCACAGACCCTTTTTTCCGCCGTCGAACTAGCAAAAGTGGATTTGGACACCTGCGACATGCACTTCAAGCCGTGCGCTTAGATCTTTAAAAAAATAGGGCCCTAAAGGTCATTTGAGTCTTTTCATCACAAAGGCGGTAAAACAGCCGACACTGTCTGTTAGATTCAGTAGCATCTTCATTGTTAGAACAACCTTGTAGAAGGATATGTAACCTTCAGTTGTCAGACTCTGCATCGCAATGTCTCAAAATGACTTGTAATCAATACCGAGGACAGTTTACAGTAATTGTTCTTCATATCATACTGACACATGCTTTTGCTTCATTGTACTGTGAGGTTATTGATTGGTTGGTTGTGAAGTTCTGCAGATGTTTGTTTCTAACCTGGGATTTTGTATATACTGTAATACAGTAAAATGGGATTGATAGGGAATATTGGAAGAAAATATGGATCCGTTTTGAAGCCTAGAACTAAGTACAGTGAATTTAAGGGTTGGATGATATGTAAGCAGTAATACACAACAAGGTATCTTGCTATTTTAAAGTAATGGTGGATGTGTAGAATGCCACAATGCAAAGCCAAGTGCACTGTTTTTGTTTGTATTATTGTGTGGCTACTTACTAAACAAAACGGAACCTATTTTATTTTAATGTTTAAAGGTTCCTTGGACAAAAAGGTCATGTAGAATCCAGCAAAAGTGTTGTTGCTTTGGTTACCAGCAGTTAAATACATCTTGTGCACTCATGGTTAAACCACTGACTTGATCTTTGATTGAGGCATCCTATTAAACTATTTTAATGGAAAGCTCCAAGCCGATCAGAAATTCATATTTTCTGTGGCAATGGCATACGACGATTTTTGTGTTCAGTTTCTACTGAGGTAGGTACTCCTTCAATGTCTCTGGATGTATTAAACAACATGTAGTGTGCAATGTTGCAAATAAATGAGCACTATTGCAGTATGGCAATAATAGATTGTAATGTAACACCGTGATTTGTTAGTCCAAAAAATTTCCATCTTTAGAGGGACTGTTCTTCCAAGAAAAATGACAAAATGAGTCTGCAATTCATTTTTCCAACCGTATCAACAGTCAGTGTTGTTTATTTTTAAACCAAGATGACAAAGGTTCCCTAACCTTTACCATGGTTGAATGGTGAATAATGAATCATTTTTTTGAAAAAGGTGGCACTGTAATGGAGTGGACTGACAACCAATGTTGTCCTGCTGTTTGGGGTGTCGGCTCAGAAAACATTTATATGGGTCTTTTTTTAAAGTCAATTATATACAACATATTTTGTCTGTTAGTTTGATGAACTTCTTGTCCATACTCATGTACAATTAATAAGTAAATCAACGTCACAATACATGTTATGCATATTGCTGTATCTCTGAAGTGTTTTTGTCGAGAGAGTGGGAAAAGGACTGCTATGGAAACCGAAAGGGAACGCAAACGAGGGTGTGCTTGTATAAGTCTGTACCAAAGCACTGACTCTATTCAGATCCAGCCCAAAAGAGTTGTCTCAGAAACAACAATAGTGGGTAACATGATCTTTCATTACACATTGTGTAAACAGTGTAACCTATCAGTGCTGTCAATCAAGATGATTGATTGTGGCCTGTCACAGCAGAAGAGTGACACGTCAGTAAAAAAAAAAGTTTTTTCTAACAAAGCGCAGTGCATTCAGGCTGCCACAGAAAGTGGTGATTAATGTGTTCTCACTGGGTAATCCCACACCCCTGGCTAATGAAGGAGGAATCTATCATCCGCACTGCGGTGGCAGATGTCGCGAGGACAGCAATCCAAGTGCCTGGGAACAATTTACTTTCTTTTCTCTAATTGTACCTGAAAAGTGTGACAGGTTTGGAGAAAAGCACTTGAGTCGAAAAGCTCCTCAGGGCAGACAACAACGTACCAACGCTTCAACATACAAACCATTCTCCACCTAAAAGTACCACTTCACGAGTACTGGAAACACTCAGAGATAAGAAAAGCCATCAGACCATTTTCTACAACTACAGTAGGCATTATTATTCTCACTGCATGCTGCCTGAAATGCTCTGAAAGGCTGTAAAAGCTAGTAAAATAAACAATGCAGTGTTTCCCCTAGGATTTTTTTTTAGCAGACACTCCAAGGCCATGTATACCTAATATGCCTATTCTCGTTCAAAATGTTCACTTTCTTACTGAATTAATGCTATTTTTTTTTACATACAGTACATTAGTGTGAGCAAACTCCTCAAAAACATGGACTCCATAATGATAACTGTCTCTTTAACTAGAAAAAGACTAGGAGGCAGTTCACTGAGTGACGGTTAAAGTCTGTGATTGGAAACATGGTTGTAGTATGCAAGAAAATGCTTGCAGAAAGAAAGGCTGTTGTCAGGTAAAAATGTCACAGTTGAGTGGAAAAGCCGCTTTAATGATGAATGGACTGATAAGCAGGCTACCATTCATACGGTATGCCTCATTTGCAATGAAATTATGCTGTTGCAAAATAATACAACCAGCATCATCATCAAGATTATTTGTTTTAGCCTGTTGGTAAAAATTCGCTATTTGCAGAGTAGAGCCGTTTGCCAAAAACAGCGCGGTGGACTGAGCAGACAGAGCAGATTAAAATATCACTTTCTACATGTTTATGCCGGTCTATACAGGTGAGTACATTGTTTTAGATGTGTGTGCGCGTTAACGTTAACGCACACACACATCTCGGCTTAGCTGTGTGTGTGGCGCGCAGGCAAGAATCCCGGCATGTGAACAGAGACAGGGGGCTGGGTTTGAGCTCTACCTGTGAAGCGCATATCCGCGCTATTCTCTGACAATCAACATTGATACCGTGGCGTGGTGGCAGAAATTTAACTGTGGCGGTGCGCCACTTGCCAATCAACATAGGGGAAACACTGCAATGCATAGACTGTATTTCACTGTATAAACTAAACTAACCGTATACACCTCCATGATAACAAGACAAAGTGCACAAAGTTCATAAACGACTCATCTGTGCTTCATTATGCTGGCTACACATTAAAATCACCAACAAAGCAAGAAATTAAACAGCAATTAGAGAAAAGGAGTTGAAGCTAAGGTCTGACAATTAACAGCCAGTGGTGCAACATCAGCCAGAGGAAAAACAGCTTTGGATTTACTGTTGTTTGTGAAGCTGTTGTTTCTATTGGTTATTTTCATTTTATCATTCATTTCAGGCAACAGAGAAAAGCAGACAAACATTTCAACAGCTTCACCCGACATGTTTTTTTAGTGCATTCATTAAAAACAGAGTTGGGTAAACCAGTGCATCTTTTATGCTTGGAAACATAAGCTGCTATTAGCACAAAAGGGAGAAGGCAGCAAAGTCCAAATGTGTCACAGCTGTCTGTCCTCACATCATTTAATTTAATCTGGCCTGTTTACATTACAGGCCTGATAAAACAGCAACACTTTCAAACATCTGCTAGCTCGGGGAGCCTGTTGATTATTCATTCAGCTGGAGGTCAGATGGCACTCGGATCACACAGCCTCATACCCAAGCTAATAAATCAATTTCTGGAGCAATTATGAGTAATCGCGTGTGCTTTAAAGTTTAACAGTCTGCTTTACGAGGTGCAGTTTTCTGTGAATTATATGAACAAGTTGAGTCATTGCACTAATTGCACTTGTTTTTGTGAATGATGACCTAATCGTGACCTCCACACATACAGTACACCCCTCCCTCTGGCACATTAGGTGGAGCTGGAGAGATTTAGGGCCCAAGCTGCAGTGTGGACTTAAACCTTCACACATCCACTAAAGAGGAAACACTCGATCAGTTATAAAGAAAAAAAAAAAAAAAAAGATTTAATACGTGCTGATGTCCTGTTCTACATGCGTTTGGGGTGTTATCCTAACTGAGGAGCTCAGTGGTGGACCACCAGTATGGTCAGTACAAACCATGTAATACGGCCTGAAATATGTGGATCCGGCCCCAAATACTTTCCAGGCCTATAAACACTTTTAATATCAGTGTATTCACGTTTTTTTCAAGTGTATACTTTAAATGTACTCTATTTTTATTTTACCATAAAGAACTGTATGAAACAGCCTTATAGCTAATAGTAGTTTCCCCATTTTGGAGTCTACTTTGTGACTGTGGACTAAGTTCACAGATTTTGCTTGTAGTCAGTGGCACAAATTTGTGTGTCAAAGTTCAGCTATGTTAATACCCGCTTATCCTGTCCCAGCATGCATTGGGTGAGACGCAGGGGGTACACCCAGGACAGGTCGCCAACACACAGACAAGCACATTCACATCTACTGTACAGACAATGTGGAGGTACCGGAATGATCTGCATGTCTTTGGACTATGGGGAATTAAATAAACTGATGAAAGAAAAGTACATTGTTTAATAATGATACAAAAACATTACAAAAAAAAACTTACTTTAAGAGTCAGATACACTATGTGCTGCTGAGACAGTAAATAGAGAATAAAGATGATGATGTAGTGGGCTTTTGACTGTGAACATGGCTAACATCCAGCTGTTATCATAACCAAAACAACTGGACACTGTCCTGATGATTTCATCGAGGTCCAGTCAGATAAACACCAGTGTTTAGATAAAGCATCAAAGACCTGCCACAAAGACTGAGTACCTGGCAGAGGTGCTGAACTGTGGGCTTGTTGTTTGAACAGAGAGAGAGCAGAGTGAGGTCAATAACTAACTTCAAATAGCTGAAAAATGTACCAGAGCTGGCAGGTGGTGCACACAGCATTATAGGTTAGATTCAAGACGTGTTCGGATGCGAGTCTCATTTATGAGTCGAAACTTTGTCTCGCATTGAAGGTATTTACAAATAGTATCTGACTGAGATGAGGGTCCCGTTTCCGGAAAGAGGTTTAACAAACTCTGAGTCTAACCCTGAACTCTGAGTTGATTTACCCTGAGATGGGAAACTGAGTTTTCGGTTCCATAACAGCTGATTTGAGTTGGTTCAATCAAGTAGGTTCACTCAGAATTAAGCACGTGCACCACCACTACAAAAAGGCAGCATGAATGGAGCCATGATACTATGATTCACCATGGTAACAACCACAAACAAATCGGTCGGCATACTTTACCCCTCTCGAACTGGAACTACTCATGCGCACATACAGCGAGTTTGAATATATATTTTGTTGAAAATAGCAACACAGTTGCTGCTGCAAAGTAGCGAGAATTGGTGTGGGAGTCAATGCTTAAGCTCTAATATCGTGTATTCATTTCATATTTAATCACACGTAACCTATAATATTACTGGTGAGAACTGGAATGGTACTACACCTACAATTTCATTTAGGTGCAATCCTGTGGGCAAAAAAGTAAACTAATTCCATTCTGAGGTTGCAGCACCATGTCATTAACAGAACTATAATTTATAATCATTTAATTATTTGTAATGGCTCTCACTTGTTTGTGTCCAGGGAACACTACAAAAACATTTAAAAAATATTTCAGAGCGAGGCACACTTTTCTGACGGCTCTGCATACAGTGGCTTTACTAATATGCTCTGCATCACCAATGTTGTAAAGAAAAAATAATCTGCTGGGATGTAAAAGCATGTTCACGATAGTGGATGTTAATGATATGACGACGGATAAGGTATCTACATCGACTGTGAAGAAAAACGATACCTCTCAAATAGGTAGTTATCTGGAAATTAAAATACATCTAGTCGGGCCTCAATATCATCTCCCGACGTATGTTTAACGCTCTGTGAAGTAATAAAGCTTTTTCATCAACGGGATCGTCGACAAAAGGACATGCCTTGTTCGAGAAAAAAACGTTTTATAATCTGCCTAACAGTTAATAAACATCACGTTGTTTTATTCATGCAGACGACAACACTGCGCTAAAACGCCTGATACAGACTGAATTAATGATTGAGGAAATGAAAGAGAGATTTGTCAGAGAGAGGAGACTGAGAGAAACTCAAACTTCATTGAAGAAAACCCGCTCCAACCAGGTTAGGTTCACACACTCAGTTACCGTAGTAACTGACTGAGGTTAAATTACTTCTCTTTCTAAAACGGGCTGCTGTAACCCCACCTTCTCAGGTTTAAACAACCTCCCTTTCTGAACGAAAAACCCAGAGTTTCCCTCATCTCAGGGTTAACAAACTCAGGGCCAGATGTACGTACATTTGCGAACGTAGCGTTATCAGCGCCATGGCTCACCCGCAGATAGCGAACGCAATGATACCATAGTTTACGCCATATTTACAAAAACCTGCAGGTCATCCGTAATTAGCGCCTTTCTCCGCCCACTATACCGTAAACTGTAAGTACTGGTGCTATGATACGTCTGAGTGCAGACTGCGATATTCCCACTGCTGATGCTATGACTGTTTGAAATTATCCTGATGCCAATATTTGTAATGTAGCGAGGAGTTTAACAACTGCTGAAATGTGAACTCTGAGTCGGAGATTCGATGTCATCTTTGATTTCTTCCAGTAACTGTAATCTTGCATGGCTGCTTAATCTGTGATCCTTGTGGCAAAACTCCTTTCAGCTCGTCTCCTTGGCCTATGTCTTCGTCTTGCTCGGATTACTGCTGTCATTTCACCAGGAGGCATATGTGAGGAAACCCGCTTCCAGGTTTACACCTGCTTTTAAGAGGCGGAGAATTTTCACCGCAAAATAGAGGCGCGCTATCACTGGCGGTTTTTGTACATACCGCGGAATACGTAATTAAGCGCTCTTTACGCTTCCCCTCCCATCTCTTTACGGTAAACTCCCACTTTCCCCGCGATCCTCCCATGAATAAATATGCATGACACGAAAAACGCAATTTGCCCTTTTCAGCTCCCACGACATGCAGTTTGCGCTTTTACATCATTGCGGCCTGTTTGTACATACCTCGCCATGATTTTACGCGCACGTTGCGACACAAATACGCCTGAAGTGGGCGCAAAAGCGTTAGTACATCTGGCCCTCAGAGTTTTCACTAAACCTGCTTTCTGAAACTGACCCCTGTTAATGATCTTTCACTACAGTTTGTTACAGAACAGAGTATTATCGACTTTTGGTCGGTGTTAACCTTGTCCAACCTCTCCAAGCCAGGTGCAGTTTGAACCCAGTTTCAAGTTGGTAAAATACCTGGATTCATTGAGCACCATCATCAGTCTAAATTGTGTCCCTGTCTTTACTATTTAAAAAAACTAATGACATCCCCATCAGCCTCAGCTGTACTTTAAGTGTACTGCTAATTACTGTAGAAAATGTTAGCATGCTAATACACTAAACAAAGATGGTAAACATGGTAAAAAAATATACCCCTAAACATGAGCATGTTAGCATGCTGATTATAAGCACTAAGCTCAAAGCACCGCAGTGCCCAAGTACAATCCACAGAGCTGCTAGCATGGATTACTAATGCAAATATAGGAAAATAAGAAATATCACATGATATTGCCATAAAACTAATCTCCTTTATCTCCTACACCAGTTGTTTGTAACTTATGATGTAATACAAGCGCATACTACATTAGAGAGTTCTTTTTACTTGACTAATACTTGACTAGTACTGAAACATAAAATACTCAAAAGGTACTTGAAGGTGGTGGGTAGAGTACAAAAAACTGTGAAATATGTATATAGCATTCATGAACTTATTGACAAAACTTGCTGCATTTCTTGGCTTACCTGGGGACAAGTGCTTCATCTTCCTGCCAACTAATGATGCTACACAGCTAAAGCCACTATTTATGAGCAGATGTTAGCAAAATGATTAAGTAGAATTCAAATTGTCAGTTTCTACTGCAGCTCCAGCTCAGCCTCAGTCCCAGTGAGGACAAAATAGTATTTTTCCTCACAGCATTAGGAAAACTTAGTCAGGACAATGTCAAAGAATGTCACAGAATAGATTGGAGACTATTTAGATTTGAGAAGAAGTTGAACCTTGATTCCGATTTCATAAATTCTCTTAACAATATAAATTGTAATTTCCATTCACAGTGAAGATTTAAGAAAGCATTGATAGACAATCCAATGAACAAACAAAGAGACAGATCTCAGTTCTGTCAGATGTGCCCTTTAGAGTCTAATAATGACTGATGACAAAGAAAATGGTAATTTAAATCAATCAAATCATACTTTTTTTGGGGGGGGAGGGGGGGGGCAGTGGTCCTCTCCATACAAGGTCGACCCAAGGTAAAACTGCATGGCCTGAAACTAATTAAGCAATTACAAGCTCAATGTATGTGCTTTGTCACTCCAATGTGAACAACTGTCAAGGGGAAGAACACTGCACAAACTGGACGCATGCTGTCTACTTTGATGTAGGCTTATGCATATGAAATGAGGTCAGATCCTGGTCATTAAAAAGAACTCCTTTACAGGGGATATCACGCTAAGAGAGGCAATTTCTTCAAAGGGCTATTGCTTTGGAGATTTGTAAGGGATTATGACAGGAAGGCATGTATAAACAAAGCAATGTGAGAAGAAAAGGAAAATGGGTCAGATAATGCCCTCTGTCACAGTTATTACACATCTCAATTACTCAGGCCGAGGAGAACGCTAGAAGTTACAGGGATCATTTGGCTGAGCAGGAATGCAAGACCAGTCCCACAGCCGGTCTGCTTTCGTGTCATTCTGTATTTCTTAGAAGATATTTGAGCTAAGTTGATATCGTTTCACTTTGCCTCTGAGGATGAACACTCTATGGCTATATAAAGTGCACGCACTGCAGGGAAAATACAATGAGGGAAACGAGCTGGAAACAAGAAAGTTGAGCAATGACATTATGCAAATAAGCTGTCCAAACAGCTGAAAACCAGGAAGATAAACTAATTAATATACAATACTATACGGTTAATACAATTCCAGAGTACTTCATATGCCCTTGCTCTATACATATCCAAAAACTAAGACCACAGGAATCACAGGAATAGCTACATGTTCACACAGCTTCACTGTACCGAGAATTTTCTTTGGTTTTAACAGTGGTGGGAAAACAGTAGATTTACACAAGTACTGTACTTAAATATAGTTTTAGACACTTGTACTTCACTTGAGTATCTTGCTTTTACTTAATACCTTCACTCTACTACATCTCATTTTCATATTGCAATTTTAACGCAACTACATTATTTGCAGGTTTTACAGATAAAACCTTATAAAACATGATTGCTGCACTATCATGAATCAAACTACCCAACAGTGTATAACGTGGTTGCCTGGAAGGGGTCATTCTGCATAATGAATATTTTTACTGTTGATACTTGTGTGAATTTTGTTGATAATTGTGTATTAAAGGTGCAATATGTAATACTGACAGGTAGTGTTTAAAATAGTTACTGCAGTACAATTTTAAAATACTGGAGAGAGTCATCTCCAATATTTACCAAGGGTTTGTAACGTCTCCGGTCACGCAACTGCCTCCATGCCAGGGTTTTTTATGTTGGGTAGAATTTATCTCCGTTGATCAAATTTGTTTGTTTGCTGCTTTCATGGCTGTACTCACGTTACGACCGTAGTGCGCTGGGTTTAAGTTTTTACAGGTATATCTGGCAACCCGGCCTGGCTGTCAAACAGCAGTTGATAACAACACACAGGCCAAAACACAAACAGAAATTCCGTCACTGAACGGAAATTTCAAAAGGAGAAAATACTGCCATTAGCATTGTTGTCAGAAAAGACAGTATTTCAACTTGGCATGTTTCCTTAATATCTGATGACGTATCGGGGTCATTTTTTTATTTATTACAGTAAATATATGTAACTTTTAGTTTACAATTTAGAAAGCATGACTAACCTGACATGAATAATGTCACTGCTGCAATTAACAATATATCTCTTCTTCAATTAATATATAACATTTGGAAATTAATTGAATAATTATTTCAATCAATTGTCGATAAAATGTCAGAAAACACAAGTTAAAGTTTCTCCCACCCGTGTGCAAATCATTAATAATCTGCTTTTATTTATATATTATTTTGTATGTACTTCAAAAATGTAACTGCACCTTATTCATACATTGTGCAGTGACTATAGGTTTATATTTGCTTTGGCCTAACTATCCCTGACCTGCCTCTGCTCAACCATTGGCCCCAACACAGAAACAATGGCCCATTCTTGGCCTAATGTGCAGCTTTGTGACATATTATAAATATTGCATCAGGGGAGCCCGAGAATCTGTCAGTCAGGAGATAATGCCTTTCGTCAGCTTCAAACCAACCACAAACGTCTCTAAAGCAAATGATTCCTTTAAGGTATTCCTGTATGGTAAATGATTCATAGTGCCTGCATTGTTAAAAACAGCACTTAAGGGGGGACTGGTTAAAGTAAATATAAGTCATGGTGAAAAAGCTTGTAGCATTATCCAGGATTGTCTGAAAGCATATTAATGCCCAGGGTTGTTAATGGATACAAATGGCTTAGGAGTGTTTTAGTATGAATAGATCTGTCCTGGCACCCTTCAAAGAATTTCAACAGTCAATTAACATGACACAGAGTAAGTCATTCTATATTTTTTAATTACATTATTCCCTTTTTAAGCATTTTCTGGTACCGTTTTTGATGGGAAAAAACTCCATTGAGCATCACAGACAAGTGTATTCTCGTAATTGCCTGAAGGGTAACACACATATTTTATGTTTTGTTTGAAATACAATAATTCAATTTATCAGTTAGTTCAACTTTTACATCACTATTTCAGACAGGAAATCAATACTCTTCTTTGAAGAAGCAGGAAATACATTCTAGAAGCATAATATGCCTTAACTGCTGATTACGCAGTTTCATGAAGTCAATAGCATCAGCTTTCATTAATGTTGTAAGTGTATCAAACTGTATGACATAATGTCAATTTAATATAACTGTCATGGTTCATGTAGTCATCAGCCATTAGAACAAACAGGTATGAGTAAATAACTAACTGAACAACAGCCTGTGGTGTGGTGTTAGCTACTGAACAGTGACTTGAATAACATTGTGACACATATTGTTCAGGCGTAACACATTTCCTGCCATTCAAAATTCACAAATCCTCTCAAAATGGTGGTCATGGACAAAAGGAGGAAGGTACTGTACAAGATAGGTTGAAAATTTGGCATGTTGTGAAAGCAACCAACTGCTTTGTCTATGTTACTTTCCTCTCTGGGCCGAGGTTGTATAGGTCCAAAACATTAGGGTGTTGACAAAATGATGGATGAAGCATGGTAAAGTGGTTAGCGATTGTAAAGGCTCTGAAAACTTCTTCCAAAGCACAAACAAATGACCGCTTCACATTGTATCCATCACAGATACATTGTCCTAATTGGAAAATGAGACCCTTGGTATAAAAACACAAAACTACAAACACAATATGCTGGAATACAAATTAACCTCAACTAGATGGCTACACAATTAGCTCTTTAGCCGTGGAGCTCCAAAGTGTTCAATATTAAATAGATAAATAAGTAGCCTAATTATGAAAGAAATACATGTAATCACATTAATAAATTGTGTGATGAACCAATACATTTTGACATAATTTAGGAAGTTAGCAAAACTTATCATTGTGAAATGTTAAGTAATATTGGACCCCTCTCTCCTTTCAGACAATCAGAACCTCTCTTAGGCTAGCAAGGTCAACAACTATTATCAAATGTAGCCAGTTAGCTCCTGTTAGGGGGAGCAACAATAATGCCAAAGCAAATCTGAATAACCAACTCAAGTCTGCTACTGTAAATACATACAGTACACACATACAATAAACCTCTCCTATTATTTAGCTTAATAAGGCTACCCATTGTCTACCTGGCCGATGGAGTAGCTAGGCTAGGTTACAACAAAAAAGAGCCAGTGCTTTGTTTGCCAGTTAGATTCATGTTAACTAAAACTCCAAGCTCAGAACCTAGCCTAGCTAATTATCCAGATAGGTTGGTAGTATATGGAGCCACATTAAGCTAAATAAAGTCACTTCTGTGTGCTGTACAGTCATTGGTTGATTCTGACTTACTTTGGCATTGTTGTTGTTCTAGCTAACAGGAGCTAGCTAACTGGCTACCCCAATGTCATGAAAAGTGACATTATAAAATCAAAAGTGAAATGAAATTGGTATTATTGTTGACTTTTGAAACAGTTATGAAAAAGTTAGCTATTTAATTTATTGGTTAACTTTTATATTTACATGTTATTTGTATTTATATTATATATTACATCTTTTCTTTTATTTAACATTGGCTTCTTATTTAGCACGTGCATGTTAACTCTGAGCTTCAGCCAATAACGAGTGCACAAAATCTGCTAAAATCTGTAAAGTTAATGCTGTGAAAACACCAGCAATAATGTATTCACAGTCACACAGCAATCTATTTGATCATTCATTTGTAGTTATGTTGATGGTTCAAAACAGACTTGCAAGGCTCCATATATGAGTGATACATTTAATGTCTATTATTGAGCCAATTCATCATACTTCACAACATAATCAAAAGCTCTATGCCTTTGTAGAAAATGTTAAGCTAATTAAGACACTGATTGGATGTGTATTGTACACAACATTATAGTATTAAGACGCTTACAACATAGTGAATCAAATTATGAAATACATGGTTGTTTTCAGTTTGATGCTACAAATGTGTCATTAATGTTAGCTAAAGAAGTGGTTGCTCACAAACAGTGACTGAAGTAACACTATAAGACCAAACGTATAATAGATTCCTTTCAACCTTCATAACACTTCTGCAATCTCCACTAGAGGTCTCTGTCGCTTACCCCCTTCTCTCTATAGTACATCCCTATACAGACACATGTAAACAAAGTCGAATGCCTCAGTTAACATGACTGAGGATAATGCAGGACAATTGTCACCATTAATTTGATTTAAAAAGAGGAAAAATACATGTAAATGTAAAATGTAAAAGCATATACAGGGTGGAACTTCAATGGTACCGGATCAGCTCAGGCCAAGAAGCTTGACAGAACTGCCATTGACAAAAAATATTTCTGAAGCTCTCTGTAACTTTGAGAAATCAAATTAACCCAGTGACCCAGAATCTAACAGTTCTCGAATACCCAAAACAACCATGGTTCAAAATGAGTCACAGATTTAGGCCTCACAGAAGAATTAACTATAAGCATCAGCAGAGGTAGGATGCCTGGCAAGCCAGAGCATTCTTCACACATCGGCAGTATGAGCGATGTGGGTCACTTAGCGAGTGGCAAGGATTCAAAACAAAGAAAAGGCCCAAGCAATGGGGTCCACTGGATAAATTTGTCAATGTCTTGTGCCTTAAGGCACCCAGCCTCGCCTGACCCCAACCTCCTTCGCAAGATAAATACCTCTGTCACCATTCACCTTCAGTCCCTGGACACAAATTAAACTTGTCATCCATCATCCTTGTGCAGAGATATAATTTTCCCCCCTCCCTGTAATGAGTTTAAGACCTCTGAACAGGCCAGGGATGGGACCTTGCTGAACATGACAAAGCATTTTGGAATCCTGATTTTGTGTGGTTATTATTTGTATAAAATGACTTGATCTCACACTCCCCACTGGAAAGCTTGCCAACTGGATAAATGATTGACTGTGACATTCATTGCAACTGTGGGTCCATACAAAGTTCAAGCCGTAGAAGGTGTAAAGCTTCGGGTATTTGTTTCCCTCAAATGGCCACGGCTGACAACCTTGTATGATAATGTGCCCACTGTACATCAACTTAATTGACACTTAAATCTGTCAGTAGCCTTACAAATGCCGACCTTCTTTGGGGAACAAATCCTTTTTAATGTGCATTCTTTGTGAGTGATTGTGCATGTGCGTGCATGTGCGCGTGCGTGTGTGTGTGTGTGTGTAAGGAGGGATGGGTTTCGGGGAGAGGGATTGAGGGAGTGAGAATACAAATGAGACAAAGTGAGAAAGCTGTCAAGATAAACAGTACAAACAGTAAAACAACTCTTATCCACATTATATGTAAAGCAAGCAGCCTCTTTAGCACAAGTTATAATACAGTATCAAGCAAAATATACAAATATTCTGATAAATATAGCAGCTGGCGATACACGCTAAGCAAGAAAATCCAATTGCTTCCAAATCCCTTTTCACCTGTCTGATTAGGATATTTTTTTGCCATGTAATGTTATTAGCAGCCTGGTTAATATGGAGCTGCTGTGCACTGGGGGTTGGCTTATTAATTGTTGTTTTCGTGTCACCACTGCTGTGTGCACCCAGTGATTTAATCAGCTAAATTCACTGCCATGGGAGTTGCAGCCCGAGCCAGGTTTAACGCTATAGGTGTAATAATAATATATTGGCAATGAACCTGTCATTTTAATTCATTTTCTGAAAATGATTTACATATATGTGCGTTGAATAACACTGATTAGCCAAATGGGATGATGTTATTATCTGGCTCCTTCATTGCGTTAATGCTGCAGTTTCATTAATTCAATTTTCACTTACTCCTTGCAGCCCCTGAATGTCTGCTCATCATGAAAAATTGCTTTGACTGGCTGACAGTTTAGGGTAAACTAGTAACCCTATTATCCCCTGGACACTGATAAGCACTGAGATGTGTGTGTCTTCTGCTTCCTGCTCTAAGGGCAGTAATGACCTGGAGGCAGCAGCATCTTTCTCCCTCACAGGTACAATCTTGTTTACCTCCATCCCCGTAGACTTGCACCTTCTCTCCCCAGAGACCTGATCTGGCTTCTTTATCGTCACTTCAGTCACCTACCTGGGTCCTTTCTCTAATCACAAAGCATCTCGCTGTTCTAAAGCTCCGCGTTATCTGGAGGGGCAGGGCCTCTGGTACTCGCCACAATTAACCTGGGGCCTGTTACCAAAACACTCAGGGCAGCGAGTCAGTCTCCATGGGCGAATACTGCAAACGCGGCCTGGCTACCTCGCAACCATTAATGATGTTAACAGTGATGACAAAGACTCAAGAGAACACAAATACACCTTAAAGCATGTTTTTCTACAAGGTGCTAAAAATGTGAAGCTAACTGTTAAAAAAAAAGCATTTTTTTTTCTGCGTCCAAAACAGCAAGGTCAGGTGAGATTTCAACATGATATCATGAAATGACGCCACCATTATTCTAAATCCATTTCCCAAGGTGGAAGGATTGCAAATTGAGGCTCCTGCAGCCCACTCTGCTCACAACCAATCCCCTGAATGACAACAGACAGCTACAGTGATGCAGAGATGGGCGGACAGAGATGGATGGATCGATAGACGACTGCATATGCAGACGTGCCTATTGATAAACTCCTGCTGACAACGGGCGAACACTTTGGGCTCATTGGTGGAAATGTCAGTCATGCTGGCCATTAGTTTGCATGCATTTCAGGTCGGATGTCCTCAACCTGTGACCGTGGGGTACTAAGGCCAGCCTACAAGGCCCGTAACATGCCAAAACACTTTTTTATCACTTGTCAGAATCAATTCCACTTGGTGTCAGTCCAGGCATCTCTACTGTACCCTACTCCACTGTATGTGACAAGGAATAAGGCAGCCTTGATTTCTGACAGTGATGAACACATTATATACATGAGCAACTAAAATAGGTCTAATGTTGCCATCTCAGTAAAATAAAAAGCCCATTACAATTTCCCAGAACTCAAGGTGCCAGCGTCAAGTTGCTTTTTTTTGTATTTCTTAAAGGAGAACTCCGGCCAATTGTTACAGTAATCTTGCTAAATATAACTATGCGAGACCTGCCTATCGAGAAAAAAAACGAGCTAAATCGGTGTTAGCAACACAGAGCTGCTGCAGCTAATGCCCACAGCTGCCACTTAGCTAAAACGGCAGTTATGGGGCATGAGATAAATAGTGCCTTTGTGTATCTTAACAGACACAAAATGCAATTAAAATGTCTGTGTAACATGAACAGGGCCCTTACACAACAAGATGGGTTTTCAACATTCACCTACCCTGTTAGCTGCTAGCTAGCTGTCCTCTGGAATGACTGAGTGTCAGGCTTCGGTAATAATCATCATGCAGCAGTTCCGTGTGTATTTGTAGCACATATATGGATATATACTGTATATGATATATATCCATTTTGTGTGTGATCCATCTGGCGTTGGAGAGTAGGAGTCTTTGATGTGGGGATTGTTGTGGTAGTTTCCGACCGGCGGCCTTGCTTCTGCTTTCTCCCCACCCTCCTCATTACCTATTTTTGAGGGGGAATAAACAAAACAAATTCGCCGCGAAGACATCACCGGTCCTCCGGAGGACATCCGCCAGACCAGCGGGCGCTCGTGTGATTGTTGTTGGCCGCGACAAGTGAGGAGGTCGGGGAGAAAGCAGAAGCAAGGCCATCGGTCGGAAACTACCACAACGATCCCCACAGCAAAGAATCCTACTTTCCAATGCCAGATGGATCGCACATAAAATGGATATATAGGCCTATCATATATATCCATATATATGCTACAAATGCACACGGAACTGCTGCATGATGATTATTACCGAAGCCTAATAGTTAAACTATATAAAACAGTAGAATGCAGCACATTTTTATATTTTTGAAATGCTAAAACCAATAAATGGTTGGTATTTTCGCTTCATAAATGACAAATGACAGCTCTAATCAGTATTTTACAATAATAATGGATCAAATGACATGCATGTGAAAGAGGTTTGTCTTAGTGATGAATCCACACAGAATGTATCTAATTCTGCAGTTCTCCTCAGCTCTACAGACTTTTATAGCATCTTTCAGCTTACCATTTTAGTTTTCCTGTCCTGCAACTTTACTGTTTTTGTCCACACTTACCAGAGTAATTTTCGGCTGCAGCAGGCAGCTTTTTCAGCAAAAGCTCTTAAAACCCACTGTACACTACCTGCCTAGCACCAAATAACAATGTTAACAACTAGTTTGTAAACATAGTGGAGCATTTACCAGAGACCAAAACAGAGCTAAAAGGACACAAGGTGTTTTTTCATATCAGAGGAATCAGGGAGATTGTCTGTGTCAGACACATTCTCACTTACTGAAAGTACTTTGCTTGGTTTAGGCGAGGGGTGGCGCCTGGTTAGAGCATGCAGGAGGCAGGACATGATACAGTTTACACCACGGTCAAACCAGTTTGTAATTAGGCCATAAACAACCGTGTCCCTTGCCATTCCTCAAATCCATTTTGGTCGTTTTGTTAAATGTCCAGTCCAACTGATTTGGGCATTTGCGTTCTTGCATATAGTTCCTCCAGGTAATGTCTAGATAATTTTAGGGTTGCGTGAAAGGGGCTTTTCATTCATCAGTTGAACAGAAACACGACTGTCTAAAGTTGCTGTATCTGCTAGATGTGAAAAAAACCAACCGTTGGCTAACAAGTTTGCTACATCAACTTAAAGAGTGGTGATATGTCAGTGTTGCATTCACAGCTTGTTTTCACTGCCCCAAAGTGGCCAAAAAATCTGCAGGTTTAAACAATCAACCACCAAAACTGGAGTAGTTTAAATTGCAAGACCTCTTGCACGTTAGCAGCACAGATTAAACTTTAAGGTTTCATTGTCAATGTATAATAAAATAACAGTTTGTCTTTTTATGCCTCAAGTAAGACTGGATGCATCTCTACTAGACGCTGTGTTATACTTGACAATTCAGTGTAAACTTGAGGCCGCGCTCTAACCGCTGACAGGTAATGGCTCGTCAATGTAAGAGCTCCCAACTAGCTCCAGAGTGGAGAAGTCGTGTTTGTATTCTAACAAGGCCGTTCTGTGTCGGGAATGGCAGTCAAATCTAAATTCTGCTCATGGAGCAGAGAGAAAAATGCCTGATGAATGTGTCAATACTGCAGGAGTGATGGGGCTCATATGTGTGTAATGGACTGGATGCTTCTCAGTACAGATTGCCTGTTGAGATAGGAAACTATAATGAATGGCATGGAGGTGCCTAGTCGTAAATATAAGGCTTTTTACCTTAATTTAAGACTTTTTTTTTACCATATAAATTCAGAGACATAATTCAAGATTAGTGTTCTCATGCTTTGTGTATTTGACAACTGATCATAATTGAAAATATGGCTTGTGTCACTCCTGTGTTTGCAGCATTAATGGTGTAAATAAGCATTTAACAGCATCAGAAAACATTCGTAAGATTGTCTTGGGGCTACCCTGTCGTTAACATTTGAATCACAGATTGTACCTTTAAAGACAACATTGTCAGGGTTTTTCCTGCATAGAGTAATTTTTGGAGCCCCCAAAAAAGGTTTTAGCCAGCCCCAAAGGAAAATCACCAGCACCAAAACGATAAGAATGAGAATAAAAACAGCAATTCAAATCCTCTCTGAATGTGTTTCAGAGCAATTTACCAAACAACTGTTGAACAAGCAGAACATAAACTTGAGTGCTAATCTCAGTTTTATCTACAGAGTCAGGCTGTACCGGATTTAATTAACCAGTTTCGTTAATTTGGGTTTCATTTCATTTATTATAATATACATGTTTGTTTATCAAACTGTCAGAAATAACAGGTAAATGCATAGATTTCTGTCAAATGAGGTAACACAGAATTCTTGCCTTTACTGTTCGGATCAATCATGCTTAAGGCCGTTTTATGGTTCTGCTTCGAATCGACGGCATACCCCCCGCAGACCCCTCTGCGTCTACGCCGTAGCCTGACGTGCACCTCTCGAAAAACGTAACTACACGTCACAGCGACGCATGTCGCTCGGCCATGGCTTGGTAGCGTTGCATTCCCCCCCGACTCATTTCCTGGTTCTCCTTCTCCATAAACAAGAAATCAAGGAGAGGGTTAACTTTTCCTGCTACAGATTTCCCACCGTGGTCAGAAAGCACAGGGGAGACACTTTGTTTCTCTCACTACAACTCTAGAGTCGGTACTCGATCTGAAGCTAATCGCCGTCACTCTCTCTCACTGATGCCCTCGCTCTATCACCCACTCCACACACACCCACTCCACACACACACACACACACACACACGCACACACCAGTGCACAAGTATAAACATCAGGCCACTTACGTAGGCTACAGCGGAAGCTCTGTGTGGAGCCTACACAGAACCATAAAACAAGCTTAACTGCAGTGTGTACTCCCCTCCTGGATGCCTACATGGTTACAGTTTTTGTAGGAGGGTTTAAAAGAGTGGGAGTCCTGTGAAAAGGGGTTTGAGAAAAACCTTGGATGAATAATAGACTTCTTCCCAAGCAGCAGCACTCTTGGTGGTAGGAGGTTAATATTCTCACATGTCATTAGGTCTGCTGGCTCGACTGATGGCTCATTGAATCAGGCAGCAAATGATTTCCTCATGCTGCAGAGGACAGAGCACTTCAAAGGGAAGGGGCTGAGGTCAGGACAGCACTCCGCTTTGATTAATGACCGGGGCTCAGCAGAGGTTGCCTGTAGGTAAGAATGTGACGGTGAATTGGATGTGAAGGGGACCGACTTTTAAGCTAGATTTGACCCACCTCCAGAAAAACTTGCAGATACCATCACATGGGTTGGGTTAATGGGTTGTGACTGAAAAGCTTGCTGACCCTCTGGCTCATACAATCATAAAAATAAAACTTACTGGCTGACAGGCTTACCTGACATCATAGTAGTATTGAATCATTGCATACTTGAATAATGAATACAAAAATAGCTGCTATCACCTTTAAATGTCAATTTTAGTTCTTGACTTAATGATTTGCATTTTCCCTCATGAGTAAGTCTTACTTAAGATAGTCCATCAAAGTAAAAGTTGATTATTAAAAAATATAAATGAAAATGTAACCATGCTATTGTTTAACTGGAGTTAGGCTTGAGTGGGGTTTAAACACACCACCTGGGTTGTCATTCTCCTGGGCCCCATTATCACCCTCCTTATTAGTTTTTGACTCAGCAGAACAAAACGTGACCGCCTCAATCTTTGATCTCTCACGCGCTGACACAAATCCTTTCAAGCCTCCCGACGTTCCTCTGCTAAGGTAATTAGCACTAATTAAAAGGTTTCCAGCTGCCTTGTGTGCATTTTTTGTTCCTCAACAACACATTGTCCTCACAGGTGCATTTCCTACGGTTTACTTCGAGCATGTCACTCACATTGCTCCCCACTTATTCACAGAGCATGATCAATGAGATTGTTTGGCTATGATAAAGGAGTGAAATGTCCAAGTTGTTGCCAATGGGAAACCATTATAGTAGTTCAACATATCTGGAAAAAAGGTTGGGTTTTTCTATAACTTGGCCAAGAGCAAAGGTTACGCAGGACAGAAAAGTGACGATAATGTAAATTCTTAAACATATAATTGAAAGAATGATAGATTTCATAGTTTTTATTTCTCCAGAACCTGAGAAAATTAGATGTTAGGTAATGGTCTAGCACGTCAATATCTTTTGTTTGACTCAATACTTTCTTTCAATGATAACTGTAGCACCAATTGTGGCTTTGGGGTGTAATATGTCAACAATTTAGCTTCCGGCGATGTTTCCTGTTGCCTCTCTAATACTTAAAACTAGCCAGCTAGCCACATGAAGGCCAATCTTGTAAATTCACTCGCAAGTCAAGGAGCCCAAAAACATCATTAGCCATAATTTCCCAGCCCACTTCAGTTACATGTGAAGCATTCTTTATTGTGTAATGAGCCAAGAAGCCACTTCAAAGCCTCTCCTGAAAGCTGTCACCCATGCAGCCTGCCGACATGTCAGGCTGGGATTAAACGTCCCCCCATAATCATTTCTTTGTTTTCAAATGAGCCCATTGTTTATCTGCACCTTGGGTGACAGCCATCAAGGGCGCACAGCGCTGTGGAGGCTCGAGAAGTGGCGATACAGATACTTCATGTGCTTGTCAAAGATTCACTTTAACCCATGTTCAAACTTTTTTGTGTTTTGTTTTAGTTTAAAGATGTCCGTAGCACTTTGAAATTTTAGAACTTTAGAATTTCATGGCTGCCAGGATCTTCTGCCAAACGAAAGGTCATTTAGAAGATTTAGGAGAAGGAAATTTTGGTATGCATATCATTTTAGACTCAATGTAGTATTTCTGCACTTCTGAGCAAACCCCTAAATTTATCCTTCTGTTACTTGGGCTCTGAAAGATAGAACAAAACACCTTATGTAAAGCATACAAAATTCAATCGTCTTTTGTTTTCACTTTTACGAAACCATTTTAAGCTTGATTTAGAGCACACAAGAGTGACTGCAAGTCTCATTCGAGTTAAATTGTTATGCAGAGATGCTCCCTCCATCTTGTCTTAGAAAAACAGGCCTTTGTCCAAGACCAGCAGTGTGTCATCAACTCTGGGCCCCCAGTGAAGCAGGAGGACACTTCTCAGAGCCTTTAAGAATTACAGTAAATCTTCAAACAATTTATCCCAACAAATGCCGCTGTGTAAGGAGGGAGAAAAGACACAGGAATCAGATGAATAAGCAACATCAATACCAGGCCCTGACCTTGAGAGCCCTGGACCAAGGCGCACATTTCATACCAAATGACTGCAGATTGTGGCTGACAAGCCAGAGTGGAGAGGCGAGCCCTCACAAGGTTACCTACAATGGGGGCTAGGGCAAAGCAGGGGAAGAGAGGATGCAGAGAGAGGTTGAGGTGAGAGGTAAAGGAGCAATGTCTGAAAGATCACCATAATAGATGTTGGTTTATTTTAAAGTGCGACAAAATGGATCAATTTGAGCACTTAGACTGACAAAATGGCCACTGTTGAGATACAAGAGAAACATGGAAGTGGACAGCCAAATAAGTCTCTTGATAAGTAGGAGGCTGTGAAGACAAATGTCTAAAAAGGCAATATCGTTTTCAGAAACACCCTGGGTTCTAATCAGATTTGAAAGGGGGCATGTGTCTTAAAGAACAGCCACCCTTATACCTTATATAATACAGACTGTAAATAAGAACAGCCAAGCGGTAAATACATTTACTAAAGCCACCTAGTTGTAATTAGAAGAAGGAGATATTGAGAAAAAATTAAATATTACCGTGAATATATCAATGTTGATATTAAAGCAACACTAGAGAACTTTTCCCGCTTCAGTCCCCCTACAGGTTGGAAGCGGAATTGTCCATTACATTACATTACATTACATTATGCAAGTTTGCCAGGTCAGGTAGCGGATCTGTAGTTCAAATGAACTGGACAATGTAATGGACAATTCCGCTTCCAACCTGTAGGGGGACCGAAGCGGGAAAAGTTATCTAGTGTTGTATTAACAAAGGAGCTATATAGCCTCTACAGTTTACATCTGGTTAAACATGTTAACAGCTCGCTACAAACATGCAGCTCCGAAAAATCAGCGGGGGTACAATTTTGTAATAATGAGTTAACACTTTAGGGCCCACCACCTGTGGGAGGAACCGCTGGGGTCGGGTGCGCTGCCACACGGGTGGCGGTGAAGGTCAGGGGCCTCGACGGACCAGACCCGGGCAGCAGAGGCTGGCTCTGGGGACATGGAATGTCACCTCGCTGTGGGGGAAGGAGCCGGAACTTGTGCGTGAGGTGGAGCGTTACCAGTTGGATCTGGTGGGGCTTACTTCTACGCATAGTCTCGGTTCTGGAACCGTACTCCTGGAGAGGGGTTGGACTCTTTTCTTCTCCGGAGTTGCCCAGGGTGTGAGGCGCCAGGCGGGTGTGGGGATACTCACAAGTCCCCGGCTGAGCGCCGCAACGTTGGAGTTTACCCCGGTGGACCAGAGGGTCGCCTCCCTACGCCTGCGGGTTGTTGGGGGGAAAACTCTGACTGTTGTTTGTGCATATGCACCAAACAAGAGTTCAGAGTATTCGGCCTTTTTGGAGACCTTGAATGGAGTCCTGTATGGGGCTCCAGAGGGGGACTCCATAGTTCTGCTGGGGGACTTCAACCCACATGTGGGCAATGACGGAGATACATGGAGAGGCGTGATTGGGAGGAACGGCCTCCCTGATCTAAACCAGAGTGGTTGTCTGTTATTGGACTTCTGTGCTAGTCATGGATTGTCTATAACAAACACCATGTTCAAACATAGGGATGCTCATAAGTGTACTTGGTACCAGAGCACCCTAGGCCGAAGGTCAATGATCGATTTTATAATCGTTTCATCTGATCTGAGGCCGTATGTTTTGGACACTCGGGTGAAGAGAGGGGCGGAGCTGTCAACTGATCACCATCTGGTGGTGAGTTGGGTCAGGGGGTGGGGGAAGACTCTGGACAGACCTGGTAAACCCAAACGGGTGGTGCGGGTAAATTGGGAACGTCTGGAGGAAGCTCCTGTCCGACAGACCTTCAACTCACACCTCCGGCGGAGCTTTTCGTGCATCCCTGTGGAGGCTGGGGGCATTGAACCTGAGTGGACAATGTTCAAAGTTTCCATTGCTGAAGCTGCGGCAGGGAGCTGTGGTCTTAGGGTCTTAGGTGCCTCAAGGGGCGGTAACCCTCGAACACCGTGGTGGACACCGGTGGTCAGGGAAGCCGTCCGACTGAAGAAGGAGTCTTTCCGGGATATGTTATCCCAGAGGACTCCGGAGGCAGTTGCAAGGTACCGAAGGGCCCGAAGGACTGCAGCCTCTGCCGTGAAAGAGGCAAAGCAGCGGGTGTGGGAGAAGTTCGGAGAAGACATGGAGAAGGACTTTCGGTCGGCACCAAGGCGCTTCTGGAAAACCGTCCGCCACCTCAGAAGGGGGAAGCGGGGAACCATCCAAGCTGTGTACAGTAAGGATGGGATGTTGTTGACCTCAACTGAGGAGGTAATAGGGCGGTGGAAGGAGCACTTTGAGGAACTCCTAAATCCAGCTGATGCGCCCTCTTTGTTAGAGGCAGAGCTGGAGGATGACGGGGGATTGTCGTCAATTTCCCTGGTGGAGGTCACTGAGGTAGTCAAACAACTCCACAGTGGCAAAGCCCCAGGGATTGATGAGATCCGTCCAGAAATGCTGAAAGCTCTGGGTGTGGAGGGGCTGTCTTGGTTGACACGCCTACTCAACATTGCGTGGAAGTCTGGGACAGTGCCTAAGGAGTGGCAGACCGGGGTGGTGGTTCCCCTCTTCAAAAAGGGGGACCAGAGGGTGTGTACCAATTACAGGGGTATCACACTTCTCAGCCTCCCTGGTAAAGTCTACTCCAAGGTGCTGGAAAGGAGGGTTCGGCCGATCGTCGAACCTCAGGTTGAAGAGGAACAATGCGGATTCCGTCCTGGGCGTGGAACAACGGATCAGCTCTTTACTTTAGCAAGGATCCTGGAGGGAGCCTGGGAGTATGCCCATCCAGTCTACATGTGTTTTGTGGATCTGGAGAAGGCATATGACCGGGTCCCCCGGGAGACTTTGTGGGAGGTGCTGCGGGAGTATGGGGTGAGGGGGTCCCTTCTCAGGGCCATCCAATCTCTGTATGACCAAAGCGAGAGCTGTGTCCGGGTTCTCGGCAGTAAGTCAGACACGTTCCAGGTGAGGGTTGGCCTCCGCCAGGGCTGCGCTTTGTCACCAATCCTGTTCGTAGTATTTATGGATAGGATATCGAGGCGTAGTCGTGGTATGGAGGGGTTGCAGTTCGGTGGGCTGGGGATCTCATCGCTGCTCTTTGCAGATGATGTGGTCCTGATGGCATCATCGGCCTGTGACCTTCAGCACTCACTGGATTGGTTTGCAGCCGAGTGTGAAGCGGCTGGGATGAGGATCAGCACCTCTAAATCTGAGGCCATGGTTCTCAGCAGGAAACCGATGGAGTGCCTTCTCCAGGTAGGGAATGAGTCCTTACCCCAAGTGAAGGAGTTTAAGTACCTTGGGGTCTTGTTCGCGAGTGAGGGTACAATGGAGCTGGAGATGGGTCGGAGAATCGGCGCAGCGTGGGCGGTATTACATTCTGTTTATCGCACCGTTGTGACGAAAAGAGAGCTGAGCCAGAAGGCAAAGCTCTCGATCTACCGGTCAGTTTTCGTTCCTACCCTCACCTATGGTCATGAAGGTTGGGTCATGACCGAAAGAACGAGATCCAGGGTACAAGCGGCCGAAATGGGTTTCCTCAGGAGGGTGGCTGGCGTCTCCCTTAGAGATAGGGTGAGAAGCTCAGTCATCCGTGAGGAGCTCGGAGTAGAGTCGCTGCTCCTTCACGTCGAAAGGAGCCAGTTGAGGTGGTTCGAGCATCTGGTAAGGATGCCCCCTGGGCGCCTCCCTAGGGAGGTGTTCCAGGCACGTCCAGCTGGGAGGAGGCCTCGGGGAAGACCCAGGACTAGGTGGAGGGATTACATCTCCAACCTGGCATGGGAACGCCTCGGCATCCCCCAGTCAGAGCTGGTTAATGTGGCTCGGGAAAGGGAGGTTTGGGGTTCCCTGCTGGAGCTGCTCCCCCCGCGACCCGACCACGGATAAGCGGACGACGATGGATGGATGGATGGAGTTAACACTTCCATGTTGTAACAATAGGGTGTTTTCCCCCATTCTTCTGACATGTGGTAATGCAGCATTATTCTTTATGATAATCATTCATCCATCTGTGTAAGAGATAGAGAAAGAGCCATTTAATGAATGTGTTTTCCCCAATCAGTAGCATATCTATTCCACTTTTAGATCCATGACGCATAATCATCAGACTCTTGGAAAATGGCCACCATCAAGGTGAATCAAACCACTCAAAGGGGGCGGGCTCTTGACCTCGTAACGCCCTTTGTGAACACTACTAATTAATTGCCCGACAAACCTACCCTGCATGATGACACCCAGTCATTCCGAACAAAAACAACAGATTCATGCTTTTTGCATACCAAACACTGTACAACATTAATTCAATCTGAGTCGCCTCCAATTAGCCAGCAAAGCAAGAGGTGCAAAGCCCAGTCCCACTACTACTGACAGTAAAATAAACTGACAGAAGGAAGGTGCAGTGACAGAATAAATCTGGATCACATTTAAGTTTTGCAATGTCAATATTACCATTACCGGACAACTCTCACTAAAATAATTAGTCGATCAAAACTATCGAGCCAGAGTGCTGCATAGCCGCTGGTTCCAGTTTCTCAAATGTGAAGAATTGCTTCTTTTCTGTTTTATGTCATTGTAAATTGAATAAACAAAAACAAATAATCGACATTGCCTTGGGACGGTCATTTTTCACATTTTCCAACATTTTATAGACTAATAGATTAATTGAAAAAATAGTGACAGATTAATCAATAATATAAATAATTGTTACCTGCAGCTTTACTAACTACTTAGCAGCCCAATGAACATTTTAATTAAATAATAACAAGATTAATGAATAGATTAACTCTCTGTCTTGTGGTATACATAGCTGACCAGTCTCTGTATTGATTGTTTTTTAGCCATATAAGGCTCAATGAACAAGTTAACTGCTAATAAAGTACCTGAGCACAGCAGCTACACCTGAAGCTATTAAAGTCTTTGCTTCTCAGGAACGTTAACTGAAGCCCTGACTGAATTAGTGCATCCTTTAATTACGACCACTTTAAAGCAGAGGCCTGAATCTTTATGCTCTGCATGTCCTCACTCAACAATTTGTGTTGAAAAAATGAATCGACAACCTGCCTGTTTCTGCATATTGTCCAGACTTTCTACTGCTGGAGGGAACCAAATTGTAAGGCATTACTCACAATAATGCATATGCTATAATCACAGAGAACTTACTTAAAATTCAATCCACTTTGGCATCATTATCATGTATCAACATAATAAATGACTCCTTCAGTAGTATGGTAATTATAATTTGATAAATCATCAGCAGAAAATTAACTAGATGTCAAAACATTCATTGGGAAGGGTGATGAATCGAGGATGATTGTGGTGATGAATTGTGTTAATCTGCGCGGTATGTATCCAGTGAAATGGCTAAACAGCCAAGATGGATGGGGCACAGAAGCTGCAAGGTCAGACCACAAAGCTGTGGGGGGAGAATAAAGAAAAAGCTGTGCATGTTTTACTTTAGTTTGTCTTTCCGTCTGTTTAATATATAATCATCTGTTGAGGGCACTGCTGAATCAATTAGTCGATTAATCCATTGGTTGATCAACAGAAAAATAAACTATTTTGATAATCAATTAGTCATTTTAATGTATTAGCAGAAAATAAACTGTCTAATTGTCAAACATTAGAGGATTTTCAGCTTTTTCTTATTGAATATATCTGTAGATGGACATTGCATTTTGTTGCGCTCTTGTTTTTACTGCACTAATACCTCAAGATATTGACAAAATATAGGTCCTGCACCCTCGCTTCCAGACACCCATAATCTTGATTCCCTCTTGGATGTTTCTGATGTGAAAGATGTGTCTGCTAAGTGAGAGAGGTCAAACATGAGTCCAGATATTTATTACATGTGCTGAAACCAGATGGAGGTAAGACATTCATCACAGCACCGTGTCACTGAGGTAACACCCGTTCCCCATAAAAAGCGGCTCCCTCTTCCCAGCATGGACGCTGGCCGCGACTGGTGTTTACAGAGACCAACTCTGGGTTGGGTCCGGCAGCCTGTCGCCTTAATCATCCCCGCCTCATTCCGCCTGGCTCCATTGACTGTGGTTATTTTTAAAACTTTTGCTTTTATCAATACTCTTTGCTCTGTAGTTGGGGGAGATATTAAATCCACAGCAGGGCAAAAAAGGCGTTTCTGACACTTGCTGCCTCATTTATCAGTCCCGTTCATAGAGGCCCCGCCATTGACAATGAAAGGATTTCACAATACCGCTAGGCAGAAACTCATTCCACCAGTCATCCATCATGCTCAGCCCAGCGGTCGTTCCACTGACCTAATCGGTAATGCCTGGCTGCAGAGATCCCCCCCCCCTTCATTAGGCCTTATTAGAATGAGGACAGTCATAGGTCTAAACCCTGTTACTGAGTGGGACCTACATGTCTTACAACCCTTTCCCATTTGAATCATATCAAACTAATCATTGTTTTAAAAAGCCTGACGTCTGTGGCCCCCCCAGCTCAGGAGAAAATGAAGTATTTCCATCCACGTATCAAGACACTCTTGGACATGCAATAAGAATGTAATACTTGGTATGGTAAAAAGATTTATCCTTTCATGTATCCTTGGAGAAGAAAAGAAAAAGGAGTACAACAAACGGGCAGAAAATACAAACCGTTAACTATCCAATATACAAACGGCACATAAAACCACAACAACTGAAAAAACAGCAGTAAATTTCACGCCGCTCCCAACAGAGATAATTTGTGTTTCATTTCAAAGTTATATATTTGCGGGGAGGGGGGTACATCTGCCTAAATCAGCCTTTCACTGGCTCAGATGACTTCTTTAGCAGTTCCACCCCACAGAGGGGCGGTGGGTAGAGGTTCAGCCAGGTCACAGAGCTGCTGAGAGTTTGGATCCCACCCCGAGGCTCTGCCAGCCCCGAGTTCAGGCAGCACTCTGGTGAGTGTTAGTTAACACACAGGAAGACAGTGAAGGGGGGGGGTGTCCATGGGTACTCTCTGACCCAACACTGGCAATTATAGAGAGATTTTTCCCTAACCCCCACAGCTGAGTTTGGCAAATTTCCCTTATCTGCACCACTCCTTTTGCTGTTCCATCTATTACTGCTGTCTAATGTGACCCATCTCTTTTTCAAGTCACTCAAGGAAAACTGTGTGTTCATCTTGCCAACATTTGGGTCAAATTAAGTTTCAACAAAGATCTTCATTGTCTTCTATTTGAAGAGAATGTAAAACACACAACACTTATCCTCCCAATGTTGCGCCAATACCAAACTGGGAATGCGAGGACTTTGGTTATCCTGTCAATAGGAAACCCAGAACGGCCAAAACCCAAAAAAAGAAAACGGGCATGCATCGTATCGACTGACTGCTGTAGAGTAGAAGTAGAGGATCAACTGAGAAATAATGAGAGAAAAAAATAACCTTTAACTTAACTTTGGGGGGGGGGGCGGTGGGGGACTGCAACTCCTGGTGAGTTTGAAATGGTTCTGTGTTATGCTCTGATGTTGTGCCTTGCCTTGTTTGTAGCCAAAGGCAGAGCTGGTGTTTGTGGATGCTGCTCGGCAGAGGTGTTGAGGCTGTGTGAGACCTGCTGATTGGCCGGAGGGTTTGCCTGACCTCGTGGATATTCACAATGACACACAGGCAGATAGAAAAAGGTGTGGCACTGTCAATGGATGACATGTTTTTACTTTCACACTGCATTTATGAACAACACTGTGATTTACCTAGGTGAGATTTTCTTTAAAGATTCTCGTATCAAGTCCAGTTGTGGACTGTTCCATTTTCTGTATTTCTGTATTCATTCATTTATTTATCTCCCCACATTTGTTGTTCTAGTGATGGGGGGCTGCATGGATGGGGAAAAATAAAGACTTGTTACTGTTATGTATAAATAATGGCATTACTTGCTAAATTTGCTTAAACACGTGTTAAAATGATTACTAAGGTTTCAGCAGTGTAACGACACAAATATTGTATGTAGATCTTTTTATAAATACTTAGTTGATGTGCTGGTTGTTTCAGCCTGATTAGGTTAAATGAGCTCTGTGTAAACAAAGTCAATACTGAAATGATGT
This sequence comes from Gymnocephalus cernua, assembly GCA_023631565.1. Lineage (NCBI taxonomy): Eukaryota > Metazoa > Chordata > Actinopteri > Perciformes > Percidae > Gymnocephalus > Gymnocephalus cernua. The sequence continues at coordinate 10,883,041 of CM042443.1, forward strand.
GGGAAAATGTGCTCTGAAGAGCGAGGAACAAATACTGTGTGGCTAGTAATGCTCATATACTATTATTCTGCTAACTATCAGCAATTATCTCCCTGTCAAAGCTCCAGGTGACAAATTCTCCCCATATCCCGCCTGGCAGTATCATCAACCGGACATGAGCTTCATGTGATGGAAACTAAATCACCGGCTCTGCTCACAGCCCTGACAGACAAATGGGGTGCCTTGGAAAAGCTAGGCCCATCACTCTGGGCTGGGGAAGAAAAAAAATTCTCTCCCTCCCAGCTGACCTTTTTTTTATTCGCTGAGAGAGAAGATTAAATACCACAGATTCTGTATGTATGGTCTGTTTCCAAAATATGAGAATTATTAATGGCTTTTGCGGAGGGCTCGTTTAATCTTCTGCCAAGTTGCAGTCGTCGTTTTTACCCTGGGTTGGTTTTTTCTTACAGATGGTCCCAGAAAAACAGGAACTGTGCTTTATCCTTACAGCAAAGGCAAGGGAAGTGTGTGGGCAGCGTCTGGGCGGTAATAATATGACAGAATAATCATCCCTCTTCAGGCGACGAATAGCATTATGATGCTAAGAGTATTGAAAAAATGTACAACTGTGTGTGAATTGATGTGAACATTCTATAGACCTGGTAAAGACGGTAAACACATCTTAACAAATGAGCTGCTGTGGACACTTAATTGTTTCACACCTCCACCAAGGCTTTTCTCTTTGCTGCATCATGACCATTTTCACCAGCTGAGGATTAATATCTTGTGTTGTTATTAGCAGTGTGCTAGTTTGGACCAGAGATGTGAGAAAGCACACCTCCCCTGAAGTGTGCATACCTACAGCCACATGCCACTTTTCACACAGAGGCCACAAATCAAGTCCCAAAGCCAGAATGACGACTCAATCACAGGAGCATGACACAACTAGTAAATTATTCTCTTTTCTTTTTGACCTCATGGCCCATTGAACCTTGGCTGTACAAGAGACCAGCTTGGTTGATTTAAAAAATACAAAAAAAGTGCATTTGCAGCTGCATTCGCTATATTTGCATCTCACTGAAATGAGCTCTGTTGGCTGTGTCAGCAACTCATTTTACTGCTTTACAGTTTACTCTTTCATTCTACTTTAGCAGCAAATAACCGAGGACATTAGCGTTATGCAAATTAAATGAAAAGACAGCTAAGTGTAATGATGCAACTATTAATTACCCAACAACAAAACAAGTCACTTCACTGCAGATAATGCCTATACAATATAGTCAGTGGGGTCACCTTGTGTATAATATGAACAACCTACTATGGTGGTTTTATAATTTTAGAGATAACTACAATGTCGGTTGGAGGATGTGTCATTCTTTGAGGTAGAGGCTTACTCAGATGCCTGTGACTCAAGTGTGTTTGTGCACGTAGCTAATCAAACAACTGACTGATTCAAACTGCCCTCTAAATCATCATAGCAAGTGGTTCATCCTCTACTGGAATTAGATTAATCACAAAGTATTCCCTCTATATATAAGTTTTGAATAAAACATGGTGGAAGACGGTGGAAGTGTTTGAACAGGAGGGAAGATTTAGGGGGTTTGGAGTTTGTAACAACACATTATGTAATAATGCATTATGTAATAAAACATCAAAATGTAATACATTTTCACTTCATTATGTAATAACACCCGCATTATGTAATAATCTGCCGCATTTTGTAATAAAAACCCTGAACGCAATATGTAATAAATGTATCCGCATTTTGTAATAAATTATTACATAATGCGGCGGTTCTTACAAAATGCGGGGGTTGCCACTAGAGCACTGCGCTCCCAGAATGCAGAGTTACTTGTGGTTCCTAGAGTCTCTAAAAGTAGAATGGGAGCCAGAGCCTTCAGCTATCAGGCTCCTCTCCTGTGGAACCAGCTCCCAGTCTGGGTTCAGGAGGCATACACCTACACCACATTTAAAAGTAAACTTAAAACTCGGCTCTTTGATGAACCTTATAGTTAGGGAGTGAGGAGTTGCAGTGTTCGCCTAGACCGGCAGGGGAGGGTGTATAGCTACAGACACGACACCCCTTCTCTTCTCTGCTTCTCTTCATAGTCAGATTCATCTACCAACCCTTATAGAGCTAGGTCAGGTTTGCCTTGGACCAGCTCTTAATTATGCTGTTATAGTTTTAGACTGCCAGGGCACTTCCTTTGACACACTGAGCTCCTCTCTCTTTCCATCTGTGTGCATCCATGTCCCAGAAATGCTTGTTACTAACTTAGCTCTGGGGAGCTTATTCCCCGGAGTGCTTATGTTTTTTAGGGTTGCAGTTAGGCTGTCGCCGTGGCCCTGCTCTGCGCCCTGCTATGCCCTGCTACACCCTGCAGTTCCCTGCTACGCCCTTCTATGCCCTGCAGTGCCCTGCTACATCCTGCTATGCCCTGTAACACCCTGCAGTGCCCTGCTACGCCATAAACTACTGAAACTACTATTTGTAGTCATAGTTCCATTATCTTTATTGTGACTATAATTGCCACTGTTCATCACACCCCTAACGGGCACCGTCAGACACCGCCTACCAAGAGCCTGGGTCTGTCCGAGGTTTCCTTAAGAGTTTTTCCTCACCGCTGTTGCACTAAATGCTTGCTCTTGAGGGAATTACTGGAATTGTTGGGTTTTTATAAATTATAGTATGGTCTACTCTATCTGTAAAGTGTCTGATGATTTAATAATATAAATAAAATTGAACAATATGGTGCATTATGTACATTGTACATATGTATGTATTATATACACATATATATATATACACACACACATATATATATATATACATATATATATACATATATATATACACACATATATATACATACATATATATACATACATACATACATATATATATATATATATATATATATATATATATATATATATATATATATATATACATACACACACACACATATACATATATATATATATACATACATATATATATTTGTCACAAATATCGGTAAAAAAAAGTAGAGGAATTTGTGACAAAAACCAAGGCTTTGTTTAAGACAGTGGTGGAGACAAGAGAGCTAAATTACCAAAAATATTCAACAGCTTTGATTGACTGAAATATTGGTTTTACTTCAAAAAATAAAGGGACGAGTTCAGAAATTCTGGACAATCTCTGCATTAAGCCATTGCTCCTTGGTGATTAGAGGAGGTTTAGGCACTTAGTGCGGAGGCCTCCCTATTCCCTGCATCACCAACTGGGAGGATAAGCTGGAGTGCTACATCTTCCAGCTGGCCTTAGAGGGCTTCAGGATGCTGTCCTCCTAGCTGGAGAAAGTTGTCAGAGAAAAATACTCTTCTGTTACTTTGCTTGCCACCCGAACCCCGACTGGGACAGGTGACTGAAAAATGTTTGGATGAATAAATAGGTAAATCCCACATCTGCAGTGACCTGTCATGTAACGTGATGCTACTAATGCCTCAGGCTTCTTCAGCTTTTCTTTGAAAAGGGATTGAGTTATTGATACAGCAAATCCATCCACAAGCTCCCCTGTGGGGGATCAAAGCCACCAGAAACTGCCTATTACATAATGGTCTCTTTGCCCTTGGCATTCAGTGGGTTCCGGCATGGAATCTATACTGAGGAACATTCATGTCCCTGTGGGATCCAAAACTTAATTAATAACTTCTCCCGCCTCCTATCTTTACCAATATATCACCTGGCAGCGTCCACACACAGAAAGAGCTTCAGTAGCCTTTTCTCTCTGACCTTGGCATTTCTTCTCAGACGCTGATTATTGATAATTTTCTGGCTGTGGTGCCTCTCCTCATTTGTCATGATTATTGCTGAATTTTTAAGCTGTCATCTGTGAGCATGGATCAATGGTTGTCGACTTTCCCTTTGTCATATTGGCAGCACAAACAGCCCTTCCTCTCTAAATGAGGCTCCTCTTGCTTCTCTATCTATTAGCTGTCTGTCTTACTGGGCACTTGATCCTTTGTTAGGTCAGTCTATACATCATCCCTCCAATCAAAGCCTGACACTTTTATATCATGCATGGGCAAGGACTAGGCAGAGGAATGAGCTGTGTATTGTGTGTTTTTTTCTTTATGTATATTCACTAATATAGCACAAGTATACAGCATTAATGTTTGCCTCCAAAGGTCGGTGCAGGACTCCTTAAAGATAACAGGATTCTCTGAAATACAACAGAGCCAGAATTCACTTTGAATTGCATTTATAATAGGATGCAGTTGACAATCCAATTTCTCAAGTGTCAAATATTCCATGTAATAAGGCCAGATCTGTCAAACTGATTAATGAATTGTCACAGCAAAAGGAACCAGTTGTAACTGGTAGCAGCCACTAGCGGCCGACGATCAGACTCATTCGACTGCATGATTTGTACCTGTAGCCAGGCCAGTGGCACGCTGGCTTCACCCAGCTCTACCACGTCTACACCTATTCCACCATACTCCTTCTTCCTCCCTCGACTGGCTGAACAGGTCTGACAGGCGGATTCCTTTTCATTTCAATGTATTAAAGGCACTTTCCTGCTCTGACAGCCTTCTCTGTTCTGCCACCTTCTAGCTGGGGCTTCACACTACTCTGGGCAGCCACTGCGTCTTGACAGACCACTGTCACTTCCCATCATCCTCTCTGTAGATCCTGCTCTCCCCCCTCTAAGCACGCAGACCCACTTTCCCACCAGCGCAATTATTTTTTTTGACAAGCCATCCATCAGCTTTAACTTTAAAGCACTTTCCACTGATACCCATTGTTACAGTTCTGTGCCTTTTTATGCGGGCGGCAGGAGAGAATATGATGCCAGACATTCAGACTACCCAACCATGTAAATCTACTTTATGTCCTTTATTTCCAACTTTCTGTTCAATTTTTTGCCAAATTATGCATATTTGTTGTGCATAATATGCCCTTGTCAAATCCAATTAACACGTCCTAGCTTGCACTGCAAAAAAAAAAAAAACTTGTGTCTTTGTCAGTTTTTTGAGGGGCAGGGGCTAAAGACTTAAATAAGCAGCTAAACTCTTGCTGTGAGTCATGACAGTACTGTTACACTGGGATATACTTTGTGCTATAGTCTATGAGCTGTGAAATACAACTAATAACAGGTAATAAACACTTAAACACAGAGTTAGTATAAACATTCTGCAGCATCACCACCTCGACCACAATATCGATATTTTTTGTATGGCCAGACAGACACAGCAGAGAGCCTTGTGTCTTGGGGCCGAGTCACCATGATTAACTGACATCAACACTAACACACGACCAAGCTGATCCATCTTGCCCTGGCCTATATAATTAGAATGACAGCTTAGAAAATGTGGTCTGATGCAGAATCTGTCTTATGCCGCAAGGAGCCCTAATTACTATCTCAGTGTGAGAGGTAATGATGAGAGGTGGGAGCAGCATCTGGGGGACTCGAGGGGACTCTCTCCCTCTGCCAGTGACATTTGCAGTGTCCTAACAACTGGGCCACCTATGGCCCTCAGTGATCCGCCTTGCTGACACGCACTGTGAGCGGAGAGACAGTGATGTTTGGTGCCAATCCAGGTTGTAGTCCCCTGCTTAAATCTTGATTGCTGGCCACTTAGTGCAGTCTTTTTGCTGAAGGTTTCATGCATATAGCAGGCATGGAATTCACATGAAAGATTTTCACATGAAAGAGTAGTTTTTGTGTAATCCTGCTGACAAACCAAACTGAAAACATAACCTCTTTGGCAGAGGTAACAAAGCAAAGCAGCAAATCCTCACATTTATAGAGTTAGAACCAGCCAGTGTTTGGCATGACTTAAACAATGAATTGATTATCCCAAAAAAAATGTATGTCTGCTGATCAACTAATCCATTAATCGACTAATCGTTCCAGCAATAATGCAAGCTCCTTCACCCACCAGCTACTTAGGTCTCATAAGCTGTGACACTACAGAGCTGATCAGCTCTAGCAAGCAAAAAACAAACCTGTGAACCTGTGCAACAATAACAAAGTGTGAACATATGGCTCTGAATGACCCAGATGGTCCGATCACTCCTACAGACTGTTAACTTATCTCCTCTATCATGAGATTTCTGAAATGTTCAACAAGTAAGCAGGTGTTGATACGATTTAATGAAAAAATCCTCATTCATCCTTGAGTCCATGATTTGCTGTTTATTGGTTATTATAAGCATTAAGTGCGGCGTGTAATCTCGCCCTGCAGAGGCTGACATGTTTGGTCTGCGCATCTGCATAATCAGCCAGGGAGCTAATAACATGCAGGTTGTCACAGCTGTTAAAGACAGAGAGACACAATGCCCAAAGTGACAATATGTCAGTGATTGTCTAGCAGATGAAACTGTGGATATTAATAAATCAAAGTGACCCCTACCTGAAGCCAAACAGATGCAACACCTGGACATGTAAATTCTTGAGTAATGGATGCCATAAATTTAAATCGGGAGACCTCCGATTTAATAACCGAGCAGACAGCTGCAAGTGGGAGCAACCATTTGGTTTAATGTAAAAGACAGTTTTGGAATACCAAGTATTTTCTGCTCCCATCAATCAAATCTAAAGTGTACAGTGCTGGGCAAGCATTTCTCTTCTTTGATTATACACAGTATATATCAAAGTGCAGTAAAGTGAAGTTAGGTATGTAAGGTGAGTAGTGTGTGTTTGTCAGTAACAGTAGCTGGCTGGCAGCAGGGGGTTAACCTCCTGGCTGCTGTCAGTGTATTAATCACCACTGATGTGTATTGTTAAAGGATTGCTGCAGGAAATAAAGACACCATGGTGTCAGCTGCAGTGCCCTGATGTGACTCCATCAGACAAGAGGATGCTTATTGACAGGGTGAGAAGGGGGGACGGACAGAGAGAGAGACAGAGGGAGCAATCAGTCCTCGAGTCAGTCACCTTGGCACTGACGCAATGTCATGAAAGTCCACACCATTATTCCTCCGTCCGCACAGGAGCATTATTTAAACTCAAACATCTACCAGGGGCTGAATGTCAGTAGAAGGTCACACACACACACACACACACACACACACACACACACACACACACACACACACACACACACACACACACACACACTCCCCTGTACAGATACACCCATACTGTACGCCCTTTTTTTTTATTAGAGCTGCAAAAATTAGTCGATGAATCTATTGATTGACAGAAAAATCATTAGAAACGATTTTGCTCAATTAATCGTAATTTTTTCAAGCAAAGATATTCACCGGCTCCAGCTTCTCACGTGACCATGTGCTGCTTTTCTGTCGTATCTGATAGTAAATTAATACATTTGAGTTTGACAGATCATATTGAGTTGGGCATTTTTCACTATTTTCTGACATAAACCAAACAATGAATTGATTAATTGACAAAATTATCAGCAATTCACTATCTTGCATTTGGTTTATGGTTATGCTGACAGTGCTACACGACATGGCAGAAAGATATAGTCTTAAAAAGAAGTTGCATAGGTGCATTCAACTTCCTGGCTAGCTAGTTAGCTTGTCTGTACAGGCTAGCAGCTAACATTAGAAACTCCCACTAACAGGGTATTCCTAATATCCAAGATTCCTGTAGTCATTGTTACTCTCACTGGAATATATAAGGAGTTTTTACATCTTTTTTATTTTAGCACATGTATTTATCATATTTGCAATGATAATCTGAGATTGTGGGACTGACGCATCACCTTGGTCTTGTGGAACTTCTAATGTGCATTCATCATTATTTTCTGACATTTTAAAGGCTAAATGGGATAAAGGCTAATCGGAAAAACGAATCGATAATGACAACATTCAGTATTTGTCCTATACACATAACACACATCTTCCTCTGCAGAACTGTCAGTGGATCAAATCACTCAAAGCACTGAAGCCCTTCATCACACACAGTGACAGCAAATGCAGACATAAAGCCATACAATGACATTGCACGGCCGCTGGCATTTCAGGCAGTACACACAATTTGACATAACTTATTCCTGCTAAATACTCTGGAAACTCTACATTTCATGCTACTTGATGCCCACTGCTCAACAAATACAAATGAAGTTCCTTGGCCAAATTCACAGAGTTTTATAGTCGGCTGTACTTTAATGAGCAATAGCTCATGACTGCCTCAGTATTCCCATTAATGACATGCTCCTCAGAGGTCTGATCGTTATTACATGCCTCAAAAGTTAAAGTAATTTAATTTTATCCATTTGATGTTATTTGGCCAACAAAAAAAGCTAGGAAATATTACACAAGAGGGGCGCAAATAAGGATATGGCTCAGGAGAGGTAGACTCAAATGACAGCAATTATAAAACAAGAACTGGCATGTGTTTGTAAAGCACAGAAGAATAGGCAAAGACAGAATTATCAAAGTGAATGTGTAATTATCAAATTAAGAACGCCGGCTTTTGTCCACATTTTATACTAATTTTGTAATTCTTATTGATTTCAAAGATTCAAAATTATATAAAAGATGGACGGATGGATTTTTTTTAAAAGCCAAAATTTCTATGTATCAATGTAATGGTCAAAAATAGTCAATGACCACAGTAATGATTGAAAGTGATGGATTAGAGAGAAAAAGACAAAATCTTCATCAGCCATAAGCTCAAAACAGCCGTTTAAAAATCAGGCACCTCTGAGTCTAATGTACTGTATATTTATGTGTGTTTATGTATTCATATTATGTATATAATTAATATAAATATACATTTTGTATGATGGATTTTCCATTGCATTTATTACTCTTATTGGTTATTTGAACTAATCACTGTTTGGGATAAGTATGTTCACGTTTTATATTGTAACTTTTTATGTGACCTTCTATGCTCCATACTGTATAGTGGCTAACACTAATGCGTTGACAATGAGAGAGAGAGAGAGAGAGAGAGAGAGAGAGAGAGAGAGAGAGAGAGAGAGAGAGAGAGAGAGAGAGAGAGAGAGAGAGAGAGAGAGAGAGAGAGAGAGAGATGATTTTCTATAACGTTATCTCAGAGAGGCAGCGCGGCTCTGGCTTCCTTGACCCTTCTTGGTAGACTACCTTTCCAACCTGCCTCAAAAAGGAGGGTTATTTAAGAAACAATTAGGAGCATACACAAAGCAATTTGCAGGCAGTCTAACTCCTCAGACTCCGCCAGCAAAGGGCCTTTCAGCGCTGATTTATCACGCTGTCGCCTTCACAAGGCAATATAATTAATAGGAGCATGGACTTCTAATTCCACACGCTTCCACAGCCAGTGGATTCCATTTGATTTATGATGGCCGAGGACTTTGCATTTTATCAGTTCATTCGCTCGTTATTTATGCTGATGACCAATTTCAATGGGTCGCCATCATCTAACTCACTACTAATCAAAGAGAATTAGGGTTCACTGCATTATTTAGAAGCTGCTAATTTATCTTCGGAACAAGGGGAAGAAACGTTGGCTCAGAGGTTCAACTTTCAGAAACCACACAGCTATGCTTTTAGCTGCAGCCTCAATACAGTAAGGGTCTTCAAAGTTTCTCTAATCAGAATGTGAAAATTGTCTTGATGAAATGATACAATTATAGCTGAATTCTATTTTATCGCTTATTTAATGGATCACAGATTGTTTGACGCCTTACACCTACAAGCTGTTGGTATTTAAAACCGCAATTACGTTTCCTGTGTCAGATCATTTAGCAATGATTACCGACTGCCTATGGTGATATAGAATATTATAATAAAAGATAACTTATGTTTTCCACCAGAAGAGCCTCAAACACAAAGCACCAAGATCAATCAAGCCAGGAAATTCACATTTCTAAGAGGCTGAATCACAAGAGCCCATTTCACTCTCCATTACGTGATGGTTCATGGATTCTCGTGCAAAAAGCAACAAAGGCAAACTCTCACAGATCCCACACAACAGCTGCACAGTGGAACACTGAAGCACAACTGGACTAGAAAGATTTTCTTCAGTAGCGAGGCTGAACAATGAGAGTGAGTTATTGCCCTGCTGAAATAATGGGTCATGAATGGCCCACAGATTAATACAATGCATTATGAGAAACAGAGATAAATAGGGTCACATTGCAGTTCTGTTTGTTAGAAAGATTACACCTGTTCCAAGTGTTATGAACCTGCAAATGCTATTCTGAAGGTTAAATTGTGTATTACTACAAAACAAATTGAGATGGAAAAGAACGGTTGGCAGTGGGACATTATTTAACGTCCTTGCAGGCAGTGCTACAAAAGGGTAGGATTAAGATGCAATAAACCTTATAGAGTCAAAGAAAAATAGCCCCTGTAAACAATGCAGTACAGAAACGAGTTGCTTCACAGCACATGCAGTAGGTTTAAGGCTTTACATAAATCATTTTAATGCTACAGCAAACTTTCAGATAGGGATATTAGATTCAAAAACACCCTTAGATTAAGATTTGACCTTAATTGACCTTCCCACAGTAGCTGCAGCATAGAGCTGATAAAATATAAAATTATAAAATGCTTTGCAGAGAGACATTGTCTCCTGTCACTCTTATTATGTTTAATTATTCAGCAAAGTGACTGATAAGGTGTTTTCTGACAAAAAAGGATCACACTGTTCAGAAGTGACACCCGCCATTGTAGGAGATGCTCAGACACTGCCATCGACCGAGCTACATCCTCCCTGTTCACAAGGTGTATCATTTATCCGGGGGGGTAATAAGATGCAGAATTTACACAGGCCTGTCAATAGGCATGTCGATAGAAGGACACTTAGCATCTATCATCCGGAGAATCAATGCCATTTTTCAGTGATGAATCCTGGGAAATGATAGCTTTCAAATAAATGGTGGAAAGAGAAACACGACACTCCTTGGGGAGAGATAGATGTAGAGCGGCTCAATTTCCCCTCGCACTAGTTCCCCTGGCAGCTCTCTGCCCAGCTTTCTAGTTCAATGCAAAAGGTCAGAAGACATTACAAGGGACGATCTCTAAAACAAGACATAAAGAATCTCTGGAGGATCTGCAGAACAGGGAGCTAACTTGTGAGGAGAGACGGATTTTTATATCAATATCTGACAAAAAGCGCTAATTAAGAAGCAAGAGTGAGATAGAGGAGGCACATTGCCATCTACACCCGGCAATAGACTTTTGGGGTCTTCCATTCGCTGATGCCACCCACTCTGGTCAACAAAACAGCCTAGTATCAAGGACTGAGATATTTTTTGGCTATTCTTGTTAGCATTACTTCATGCTAAAAGAAGATTAGGCTGCATGGTTGGAAGGGTAACTTACTCTTAAAATGTATGTCAATATAATTACTAATTTCCTGTTAAATTTGTTTTGTCAGAAACCAAATCAAAGTATCACAAAATCAAAGTAACGTCGCTTAATTACTTTACGTTACATTTGGATTACCTGAATACCAAATATGGGCATGACTTGCACTGTTCCTCTTTTCTGCTTTAAAGACAAAATAATGACATTCCCTCCCAGTGAAAGCATTTTTTCAACACCGTTAGAGGCCATGATAATGAATTGGCAACTGTTAGCTATGGTTTCACTCAAGACCAGAGTGGTGTTGTGTGAGACACGTTAAATGTTGTAATGTGTGCGCATGTATATTGTTCTTTATTTTAAAATTAATTTTAAAATTGTAATCCTGTTGTCTTTTTTTTATGTAACTTTAACAGAATAAAGTTTTTGTACCCCAATAACATAACCGTGTTTCATGTATTCCGTCTCTCCAAGCCTGCTAGGCTGCTAGTGAATGCACAGACAAGGATTTAGGATTAAGACAATAGTGTTTAGGGACTTGTGTTGGATGCTACTGTTAGCTAGCTAACCAAAATAGCTTCAGCTGCCTTTACTTTACTGCCTGCTTTTTGCCACAGTATGCTTGAGGTAGGGACACAAGTATTTATACTGATGGGTGCTGGCACATACACTAAAAATAATATAAATCAATTATTCTAATATTACATTTCCTAGAATATTTTACATAAATAAGTTAATTCAGACCTCGAAATAACCAATGAGTCCCAATCCCCTAAGGATGATTGGCAACTTGCTAAATCAACATCCGAACTACAGGACATTAATGACATGATGATGACGACATAACTGATTTTTATCTTTCGTATCATCAGTCTAGACATGGTTTGAACCCATGCTCCTTGTAGTGACAGTTGGGAATGCTGTGGCAGCTCATTAATCACCAGGACAGCCTGAAGGAGCTATACTTAATCCCATGATGGTATCCTCACAATCCTCTACCGCGACTGATGCTCGTAAAAGAGAGGGAGAGAGCGAAAAAGAAAATGATTTACACAAATCAATCATTCAGTGCTAGCGCTCATCGGCTGTAACACTGGCAGCCTGTCTTTACAGCTCCATTTTAAAGGGCGCCGGCTGACAGCCACACTTGATTAAGGTCTGTGGCTCCCTAACCTTTCATGTTAAGAAAGATTGTCACCGACTGACATAAAAACTTTTTTTCCCTGCTTTTAAGGTCGGTTCAAGGCGAAGATATTGGCATTCAAATTTGTGGCTGCTACTGTGAGCAGATGTCACCTCTGGCGAGTAAGGGTAATGGCACCAGCAGGCCCATTCTGACTCCTGGGGCTAAACAACATACCACCACAAGGCTTCAGAGGGGGCAGCAGGCAGGAGGGACAGCCTCAACAAGTGAGCGCTTTAAGAGCCTGCCCTCCACACTGCTTTTCCCCTCACTGCAATTATCATCAAAGAACATCTGTTTGTTGTTCCTCAGGCACCCTCCCCTCACAAGTGTCCTAGCCTCACCTTGACCCATACGTTCAATTGTAGTGGATGTTATGACTAAAAATAAACAGTGCGAAAGAGTGAGGCGACCCTTTGTGTGAGCAGGGCGTTCTCCCTCGCCGCTGCTGAGAGGAAGGATATCACCGACGAACACAGCCACTTCCTCCTTCTGCTCACAGCTCCTGACAGGTACATGAACAGATGTGAAGTAGAGTCGACGGACTCACTTTGTTTCCCGGATTTTACGTTGATCCCACTGTCCTTTCGATGCTGTCACAGTCTGAATGAACTGTCAAAGAAAAGTTCAATAGGTCCTGGCAAGCAACCTGATATGCACCGAGGTTGTGGTTTGCCCCGTTTCTGTTCCTTGACTGCGATCTATATCACAAGGCCACAGATGTCACCCATGTAAAGACTGAACATGCCGAGTCAAAGATTAAATGCAACGTCACCACTCAATCAATTGTAGAAAAGGTGCATATTTCTGAAAGTCTTTCACAAGATTCCTCACACTGCTATGTAACAAGTGAGCACTCGCTGTAGATGTTATAATTCACCCAGTTCTCATCGGTCACTCAGGTCAATTAGCAGAGTTATGTGAAAGATGGCGCTTCTTTGCTACAGGGAACATCCAAAGTGCAGTGGGATTGACTGAATGTGATGTAAAGTGTGTGCAGACATGCATAAGAGCAAAAAAAGCCTCCTTTTCAAAATCAAAGGAGATTAAGCATTTAGCTACTTTGCAAGCTTTTTGTCTTCAGGATAAGCTGTGCTGAAGGGCTTGGGCCTGTACCGTAATTGTTACCTGAAATTATTGGGTACTCTGCAGAATGTCCGCAATGGTTTCTTCTTGCTCCCTAAGGATATGTCCTGATTTGTGCGTTCAGTCTGCCAAATAGCCCAACCTGGCATTGTACAGCTATACAGACTTTCATTATAGCTCCAAAAAAAAAGTTTCATTCTTGTATTTTCACCAAAAGCAGCAAAAGCACTCCAATATATTTCTGCTGTGTACAGTGCAGTTGATACACCCAGAGGGACATTAAACATTTCATTTATAAAGACTTTTTGTAATGATTGATAACTCATGAATGTGTCCCGAGAGAGAGCAGCTGTAATCCTCAGAAGTAATCTATGACCTGTAAGGCAGATGTGAGGACTTCTTTCAGCAAAGCAAGGAATACATCAAATTACAGGCCATAACAGCGCTACTTCAGTGATCTCGCTCAATTAGAATGTATACGTATTACTGTCCCTAATTTCTGTCGTACAGCTTCTTGCGTGCAGGTCTTTGTTTAGCATTTCCACACAACAAAGGTGGAGTCAAAGTGACAGCATTACAGATGACTGTAATTAAATTATACGTAAGACTATTGTGCTTTGTGCCATACTTTTGGAAACTGGATAGACTCCAAACCATCTGTGTTTATCAAACTTCAATGGGTTGCTAATGTGTAAAAACAAATACAGATATCCTGAACATTAGATATGCTTGTGTTATAGCTCTTTGTTTGGAAATCCCTGGAGAAATTTGATTATTTCAACCACACAGCGTAAGACGGATATATGTGTCAAGCAGCCCAAACACAGACTTAGTCATGCAGTTTTTTTATCAGTGTCAATGAGTTAGAACTCAGTGAGCTCCAATCAGTCATCAGTGGGAAGAATTAGCAGCATGGCTCTCAAGAAGTTGGATTTGAGGTTGGGATTCAAGGGTGATGGAAGTTTGATAACTGTAGGTTCCATTACCACTTAAAAAAACATGGCTGACTAAAAAGCAAAAAATACAAAACAACTACGTCTCTAAATATCTGATGTGAGTCAACTGCTTGGCTGTTTAGCTAGGGTGTTGCCTTTTAAAAAACAAAATGGAGGAAGGATGTGGGAGGGAGGGGTTCACATATAAGATGGTCAGCCTGCTAGTATGGGGTCTGTGATGTCCCATAAATCTTCCTCTATCTTCTCTGTGGTGATGGCAGAAAGGGATGAGTCGCTCACCAACCCCCCTCTCCATCTCATTCACATGTCTATCTGCCTGTTATCCATGCCCTTGAGCAAAGATTACTGATGCCCTGCCTTTGATATATGACACATCATGTGCCACAACGTTTCATCCAATGAATTAACCCAGAGAAGAAGAAAAAAACCTGTCTGCCTTCAGTTCCCAGAATCGCTTACAATTCTTTTTTGTGTGTTCATCCTTTTGTGTTGATATTGTGGCTTTGAGTATTATGGCTTGCCTGGTTTATCTGACCTCTGTAGGACTCTGCATTGGGTTATCTGGTGTGGGGCACTTCAGAAATTGGGTGGGCTCATAATCCATCAGATATCACATTTTGTTACTTTAAAATGCATGGCCAAAGATTTCCTTCAGCATGCAAGCCCTCTCTCAGAGGTGATGACATTTTAAATATTCTGTCTTCATTTAATATAAATCTAAAATAAAATGATGCTGTCATTTGTTTTACAAAAGTATATCAACTGTGAAGCAATAAACTATTGACACAATTCATTATGGTCTCTTATACACAACTACTGAACAACTCTGAATTCCTAGATTCATAGATATTACAACCCAAGAGGGTGTTCAATTTTAAGTCTTGCCATAATTGTGAACTGACTTTGTAGCTTTTAGTGATGCAAAATAAAATGTACTGCTCAATATTCTGACAGCGATGATACAGGAAGTAGAGTAAATGCACACTTCATCTGGCTATAAACAAGAACTGAGTGGTTCCTCGGTAAAAGATATAATTGTTTTAAGATTTATAGTAGTGAGAATTATGCTTAAATATATTGTGTTGTGCTTCAATAATACTTCATAAAGATGCAAACTAATTACCGATTACTGGGGGTGTTCAACAGCAACATCTGTAACTAATAAGCAATGCATTAACTTTTTTGGGGTTAACAGAACCTAGACAATAATTTAAAGTTCAGCCAACAATTGTTTCTTATATTTGAAGACGCTAAGCTAACCTCCAGTTACGTTGTTCCAGTGAGTGAAGGGAAACAGTGAGAGTGGATGTTGTATTGCTAAAGCAGACAAACACGTTCAGTCAACATTTAGCAAATACTATACAGTCAAGTATCAAAATTTTATGTTCATTATATTTCCTCATTATGTTGAAAGAAAACATCATGGTTATCAGAGAAAAGATCTGCTTTGAAAATGTATAGACCGATACATAAGTATCATCATGTTACTCTTAAAGTTTTAAACCGGAAGGCAGCCAGATTACTGACGAGATTAAACCCAAAGACAATGCATGCTGGAAAGTACATAATACTAATAAAACACTTGAACTCATCATTATAAACTCTGGGGTAAGACTGTCAAACGTATCAATTTACATTGACTTAATGAAGATCAGATTATTCACTACTGTATATTCATGTATAAAACGTAAAAGATGGAGACAAGCAACGGTTTGCTGTAAACTTATTAAAAGAAGTCTGAAATAAGGTCCAAGCACAAGAAGCTGTATGACAACAACTCCTGGCACACGCACAGAAAATGACACAAGCTACAGTAAGCTTCATCATAAATAGTGACAGAAAGCCGTTGTTGGAAAAAATATGGCAAAACCAACAGCACATGCAGCGCAGCAGTAAAGTGGCTATTCACCACTACAAATCTTATATCAGTCTCTGAGAACAGTTTGTATGCCACAGTGTTATTCTTTTTACAGTCGAGTCACCTGCCTGATACCCTTCAGCCATTTTCCTCAGAAGCTGTCACACACACCAGCTATAATATATGGCTGCACCAATGAGAACAGCTGTAGCCAATCTCCATCCCCTCTCTCCTGGAGCCTACTGCCTGTCCAGCAAAAACAATACATCAGGATTAATTGATTTCCTGTCAGTCTCGTGAAAAATAAAATAAATTTCCATGTAGCCCGTTTCCTGCAGCATTATAATTTTGTACATGCCAAGTAATTTAAGTTTTTTAATTATGCATGAGAATGAAAAAAACATGACAAAGAGTGCTGTCGCCTGGCCCCAAGGCTGCAGCTCTGGCCTTTGTATGTGCTGAGACAACAATAGCAGTAACTTAAGCACACATCAATAATATATTTATGTATTTAGAGGCTACACATCTCTGTCTAAAAACTAGTGCAAGAGTCCGAGCACCAAGGTCGAGGGCTGGCCATTTGTCTAAAAGTACTGTAATGACGTTCATTTGTAATGTATGAATCATCAAATATGCACTCTGACGCCAAAAAGTCAAGAGCAGGAAAGTCAGGATCACTATGATTCTCAGCCTGTGACAGGAAAACAGATAGTGTGCTCACGAAACTCTGAAACACTGGAAGCAATAATCCCTCAGAGCATAGCTGCATTAGGAACAACATATAATTCAAAATCTGTTTATGACAAAAGGCCAGGACTCGTAAAACAAAGGACAGAAAAGTAAAAGCTCCACATTAAAGATTTACGCGCAACACTGTTGGTGCTCAACTCCTTTCATTGTTCGCTGGATTAAGGAGCGGCGGAGAGAATAAGCAAGCATTTCCCTACGTCAAGCTTAACTAGAGACAGAGATAGAGCAGGGGAAGAAGAGAGCAGTAAACAGGGTCATCAGTAGGCCAGGGTCTTAAATCAGACCAAAGGCCTGCCCTGGTGTCAGCTCAGGACCAGAGGGGGAGGAAACTCTCCACAACAATGTGGAGGGCTGAAGGGAGGCCTATTTGTTGTGGATTATTTTGGCATTACCAGCTGGGCCTGAAAAAGCAGATGGACAGAAAGAAGCTACAGTATGAAAGGCCTGAGCACATGCCTCTGGGTCATGGGGAACCATGGGTTATTCACTAACTCATACGAATGGCATGAGTTTAACGAGGTAACGCGTTGAAAATGATTACAGGCTTTGTTCATTCAAGAAAGCTTCGAAAAAGCCGTTTGAGTGATTTATTTGATAGTGGTTGTTTTCTTATCCCGAGAAATGCTTCACATCTGCAAACTGACTCTCAAACTGTCCCGTGGCCAAAATTACGATGTGATAAATTGCATCATGAAAGATTTAACTGTTCCGACATTAAACAGCATTCACAGCATAATGCAGTGGTATTTCATCACAGACAAATATGGCATATCTCCCATTTTGTGTGACATCTGAAAGCATTTTTGGGACTAACCCCATTCTTTTTGTGCTTGTAGACACATACATCATCCCCTCTCCATCGTTCTCACTTGGTTTTATCTGTTTGTTCACCACTACAACCTACATGCAATGGAAAATGCACGCTTGTATAAAGAGTGCACCTTCCACAGGATCAAAAGGATATAGTTGAACAAACAATCCGATATCCAAGGTTAAGAACACAAAGATAATATATCGCTTGAGTGTCATGTTCAATTTTCAAGACGGCATTACCCGGCATTATCCATAACAGGATTTAAATTGTTATCAGGACACTGAACAATCCACTTTGCGTCCGGCAAGCATCCTGCCTCTAGTGATTCATAGGGAGGAAACAACTATCACATTTTCCAGCGTCCCACTACAGCAGCAGAACACTGCCGCACTTCATGTACTTGCATGATTGGCTGAATAAATTGCTTCCATCCTGGCTGCTGTTGACACTCATGTGGACAAGTGCTATCAGTTTTAATTGTCCTTCTTCCTTCACTCAGCCTGTGTCTGCAACTCCTTCCTGCCTCTCTTGAAAAGAAGGCCCAGTTTGAGGTAAGATTTGGCCAACTGTGGACAAGAACTCTAATGTAAACATTTTACATCTACCAGGAGTTCATGGGGTTTGCAGACTAAATCAGCAATTACCTAATTTCTCTGACCAAACAAATGACTGCAATTTAAGTATTAATGCACCTAACTAACATCCTTAATAAATTACTCTCATCCATTTTTATTACAGCACCTGCACTTTATAAAAGCACACACTATTCAGCCTACCCCGATATCTTACTAAACATCTTTACTGATTTGCTTATACTTATCCATACACTACGCAAGTCATACATTCATATTTATCGTATACACATAATGTAATAGATCTTCGCATCTCAGAAAGTGTATTTCCCAAAATGTAAAATGTTGCTGATACGTTCCATGAAGTGTTTTCCTGTTATGTCGATAAACCTAATCTATGCAGCATTATTTCACCTAAAACACATGATTTGCTAATACAAATTAGTTGTGTATGAATGCAATCTTTAGGGGACCGGGTTGATACAGCTGATGCTAGGTTTTATTTAGGCTCAGATGATAACATGTTATTAAACTACAGTATTTACTGTACCAGAAGGCTATGAACAAACTTACAATTTTAAATGTGTCTATTATTTTGACCATATCCATTTTGAGATACATTAACGTACATGTACATACGTACTTCTGTCTTAACGATGACTAAATAGCTTGTTTTAATGATGAAAATTTGCGTTGTGCGTTTGTCAGATGATCATAATTTGAAAACTGTCCATTTCCTTCTGCTGTTAACGAAATAACTGTTTTAAACAAACCTAACTTTAATGTTTTGTACTATTAGCTCTGTATTAACTGTCAATCAATTTGAGAGTGACGGTGGCTTGGTAATGCTGTGACCCTTTGTTTATGTTTGGGTAAAGACTGTTCCTCCATTACATATTTGGTGGCACAAATTAATGTATGAATGCACCATTAACAAAGCATAATAGGAGCATTGATTAAATGTGAGTTGGAACCTGTAGCCTACCTTTTTGTTAGAGCCCCTTGACTTATTAATATGCAATCCATCCAGCTTTTTCAAAAAAATCAGAGAATATTTGCGTGCAGAGCACAACAATGCTGATGCATTAATTACGAGGGGCAGCATTTTATTCCTAGTAACGAAGTACAAATACTTTGTTACCTTACTTAAGTAGAAATTTGGGGTATCTATACTTTACTGGAGTAATTATTTTACAGCAGACTTTTTACTTCTACTCCTTACATTTTCACGCAATTATCTGTACTTTCTACTCCTTACATTTTAAAAATAGCCTTGTTACTCCTATTTCAGTTTGGCTTGTTTTCATTCTGGCTTATCATCCTTTAAAAAAAAAACACACACAAAAAAAAAACCTATCCAGATAAATCGCGCCATCCGGATAGAGTGAATTTGATTGTATTGTATTGATTGTATAAACATATACCATTCTGACAGCCTATTGGTTTGTACGCGATCCATCGCACAGGTCTGCACAATCACACAAATCACAAATAGCAGACGTATGTAGCCTAGTACAAAGATGTCCATGGCAGAGACTCAAGAGAACTCAAGTGAAATGTCCCTACCAAGCACCAGCGTAGCCAGGCAGACCCGCCAACCCTTCTACATCCCTGGTCGTACCTGGAAGAATTTTTCGAAATTGTTGGACATTAACATTATAGTCATAATGGCCTTTATAAAAATGTTTTTTTGGGGAGGTAGGTTAGTGCACAATAGGCCCCTGTGGCGCGGACTAAGCTTTTGTCCTTAATGGCATTTTTTCCCCCTTACATTACTTTTACTTTTATACTCTAAGTAGTTTTGAAACCAGTACTTTTACTTGAGTAGAAAGCTTGAGTTGATACTTCAACTTATACATAAGTCTTTTTTAAACCATAGTATCTATACTTCTACCTGAGTAATGAATGTGAATACCTTTGAGACCTCTGTTTTTTCCACACAACCACAGAATTGTTCCAACAGCTGCTAAGCATTCTGGTAAGGCGAATTATCTATGGCTGTGTAGCAGTAACGATGAGACAGAGTCATTACCATATCGACAGGCTCCCAGATGGATTATCCATATTGATTACTTCATGGCCTGTTGATAAGTATTTGTTTGAACACGAATGGGGGAAGAGAATTGTGCTTGATGGTACTACTCTGCAGCATGCATGGTGGGAACAATCTACCAGAAATATTTCTAATCATCTCTTTTCTCACCACAAACTGGTATCATGTTGGAGGTTATTTTCAGCTGCTTCATATCTGTGACACCAAAGTTGCCAGATCTAAAGAGATGGGAGGTAAATAGTCCAGGTGATGAGCAACAGCAAAGAGCGAGTTCACATGTGTAAGATTTCATGGCTAATCACAGGCCTCTATCATTCATGACGCGCCTCGCTCCACTTGCACGTATATTATATACTACTGCTTTTTCATACTGCTTTTTTTTCCTCCTGCACCCAGGCCTCCCATCCTGCTACTTCGCCAAGGTCAGCTGAAGGAAATGATTCTCGCTACACCACAAGATTTATGAGAGACTCACTCCTGTTTTTATCCCTGTTTACAGAATACATTGACTCCCAATAAGGAGCTGCTTCTGTCCCTGGTGGTTTACAAAGCAGGAGCCCATCTATTGGGTGTCACAGGGAGCAAGAGCCCAGCAGCTTGTCTCCATTGACAGGTGCTAATTGAGAACCAAACATGGGTTGCATCCAGTTTAAACCTCAAAGCCTCTCTTTGGCCTTCTGTTAAAACACAGACACGGATAACATTGGACGATGACGCAAAGACATAAATCGTAAGGTGACATGTCATAATATGAAATATAATACAAAAATGTGACAATAAACCAAATCTGACCAGTTATGACTGAATAGGTGCTAATTTGTGTTTGCATCCATTAAATGCCAGAGGGTGTAAATAAATGTTATCTATTAACTAGGGCTGTCAAAATAATGCGTTCATTTCGATTAATTAATCTGAGAAAAAAAAACGCATAAAAAAAAAATAATGCAGATTAATCCATTCCATATTGACCTTTCACCTGGAGCCGTTCTAGCCACCATTCAACAGTAAAATGAAAGCGGAAGACGAGAGAATGCGCAACAGAAACATCGCTGCATGTGACGCTAGTTAACACTACACTCAACAGCAGGTAACGTTAGCCTTCCGCTAGCTAGCAGTTGGATTAAACATGGTTAAAATGCTGACAGCTAACGCTAAATGGTGAAAGTTTGACTGTGTTTCTGCCGTTGTCGGAAAAACATAGACGGAGATGGTGCGTTCAATGAAACTGGTCATATTGTTGATTGTTATGATCATTATTTGAACAGTGAAAATAATAAAGATTTTTTTTAACTTTAATGTCACTAATGCTGATTATTCATTGATTCATTTAAAATTGAAATATTTAAAATGCTTTCACAGCAAAAATTATGTATGCGATTAATTTAGATTAATTAATCACAGAGTCTGTAATTAATTCGATTACATTTTTTAATCGATTGACAGCCCTTCTATTAACATGTTGAAAAATGTTGAGAGATGTCCTTGTACTACTACAGACATTTAAAATTAGTTTGAAGATATGTTAGTTCCAGCAATCCTATTGTTGGGACATATCATTTAAATTGGAAGATGCTGAAAATTCCTGGATTATGTTCAGTGACATTGTTTTCGAACCGCCAGTATAGCCTACCAACATTGTCTTTATTTATCAACTAGTAAAGTAGCAACATTAGCAAACTTTAAAGGTACTTTGTCGACTTTTTGACCACTAGTAGCGCTACAGAGCTTATTTTAAAAGTGGTCCCGGTTTTGTTTATACGCACATGCATTCACATCCTGCTGTTGGTTTGATACTATTCAGCTGATGCACAGTCGGTGGCGCTAAACAGAGCAATGCACCTACACCAGCAGGGAAGACGTGGACTACAAGCTTGTAAACATCAATGTAAAAAGTAGGATTTATAATATGTTTTTTAATTCTGCTTTGCAAATGTTATATGGGGAAGAAAATGCATTCATTATAATGTGCTTTGGTGAGAAACACTAAATGTAAACTTTGTTTGGACATTTTCTTTTCATTTTTAACCTGTGACAGGATGCAATCTCCGGACACACCCATCCATTATTCTGTCCACTATCCCGATCTCCACACACACCGTAGCCTCATTCCATACTGTAAAGTGTAAACTCCAATCTGCATATAGTAATGTAGGCAATGAATACTGGCATTGGATATAAGTTGTGTGCTGCAGAATCACCAAATATGAAGCACAGGCACACAGGTGTTTTCACTTATTCTGGCTAATTAGATACATCCACCCAGTCTTAAGAAGCAAAATAAGCGAGAACACCTGTGTGGGAGGACCATGTGTGTGCAGGGCAGTTTTTGCATGTTTTACACCTAAGGAGGAATAGATAAGAAATGATGTACAGTAACAGCAATCTGGACTGTATTGTACCATAAGCCTTGTATCTTATCTTGAACCAAACCATGAGCAGGCTGTAGTGTGAGACCCTAACTTATCATGCAGGTACAAAGTGTAAAATTAAAAACATGTTTCATTTATCCCAATCTGACAATGAGTAAAAGGAGATCGTCAGTTGTCAGATTAATTGGAAGTGAGGATCGAGGGGGGACTGGCCTTCACATGTCCTTGGCGTCCGTAATGAAGGGGTAGTGGATGGGTGTGAGTGTGTCGCCCCTCGTCAGTGACAGGGTGCTGCCCTGCCCCTTGCTCAGAGAGGACCGGGACTTTAAATTGCTTCCATCTCTGAGACTCTGATTAATGAGAATAGTTCTAATCGGAGTTCCTGAGGCCAACAGCATTAGTCTTAATCTTCCAGGCCCCATCCAGGAGCAACACTGACATTTAATGTACTGCTAGTGCAACGGTAATGAGAATTCATTCCCCAACAACGGAGCAAACTCTTCTAGCTCCCACACAGGTCCTGAATTTGGGAAGGTTATTGGCCCTGACTTTCAGGGGTTATTAGTTCTCTTCAGGCCATGAGGTACCTAAAATATCTTGTGTTTTACAGTCCACTTTGAGGCAGGACAAATTAAACTGTGCTTGAGCACACAGCTGATTTAAAGCTCCTTTACACACCTTACATGCCGTCTGGAATAGTGCTGAAGCAAAAAGTAATTTCACAGAAACCACATCGAGAACAATTGTGATAATCTAGTAATTCTTTAGGTCACATAAAAGCCAAACAATTGCTTGTTCTGACTTCTCAAATGGGAAGATGTTTTTTTTCTGTCTTATTGTTGTAAATGGAATGTCTTTTGCTTTTGGAATATTTGTCGATGAAAACAACCAACCTGATCAGCTCTGGGAACTTGCATTGGCCATTTTTCATTATTTTGAGAAAATGAGACATAAAACACTCAGTTTCATTTATCAAAAACTAACCAGGAAAATTGATTGATTAATCCAAAAGTAATTGACAGGTAATCCAAGTTGCAGCCCTGTTGTCTGTATATGTACATGTGTTCAGCTGTGTGTGTGTGTGTGTGTGTGTGTGTGTGTATATGTGTGTGTGTGTGTGTGTGTGTGTGTGTGTGTGTGTGTGTGTGTGTGTGTGTGTGTGTGTGTGTGTGTGTGTGTGTGTGTGTGTGTGTGTGTGTGTGTGTGTGTGTGTGTGTGTGTGTGTGTGTGTGTGTGTGTGTAAGCAGGTTTACATGAAAGTGTGTGCTTGCACTTAATATGTATGTTGTTGTATGTAGTTCTGTAAAATCAGGCAACCTCTATCAACTGAATGAAAGCCATTCCCGCCGTCAGCCGCACTTGTACCGATGCAAACAGTCCTCCTGTGCTCAGTTAGCAGTAAGTAAATTGCTCTGGGATTTGTATTGCCGGAATGCTTTAGCAGGTAATTCCTCTCTGTCTTTCATTTTGTTTGTCTGTGTTAAGTTCTCACTCTGGCCCCATCCATTCTCACATCCAGTTCCCGGCTTTGTCCATCCATCAATGGGCGCACTTTGTCAGTGCTGACTTCATCCTGGTGGCTGCAATCACTTCCGAGCAGGGCTCGAGTGCCACCGGGGAGCTTTTTCACCTCCCATCTGCATCTCCCCGATCTGCTGACGGGGCCCCTGACGTGCAGTGTTTTCTATTGCACAGGCAAGCAAAAAAACACTAATGCTGCACCTCATTTCTCCGGACCACGCATGGCAAAGAGAGAGAGGGAGGGAGGAAGAGAGAGAGGGAATGAGGTGAGATTGAGAGAGGCAGGGAGGTAAAGAGGGGGAACATATTCAAGAGCGATTGGCTCTTGGGTCACGCTACAACTCAATTTGCCTTTTCTTCTCAAATACATCAACTGACATCACAAGTAGACAATGTATCACTAATTAAGGCTTAATAAGGAGCAAGTCAACTGTACTTTAAAGCGAAAGAGGGGAGGAGGAGAGGGAGGGGGTCAGCTATTCCACATGAAGGTGTCAGTGGACTTTCTGGGCATCTAAAGCTATATCGAATAAAGCGTTGCCATTTAATAGCATGTTATCAAATCTAAATCTAGTATTGATACATATCTGAATCCTTTCATTAACCCTTACAGTATGAATATTTCTTTATTTCTTAACACTTAGAGCTGTAACCTACAATTTAATTATCAATTAATTAATAGTCGAGTTATTTTTAGGGTTTTTTGGCTTTTATATGCTGTTACAGACAGACTGGAAACGGGAGGGGAGGTATGACGGGGGATGCTGGGATCAAACTGGGGACGTTGAGCCAGACTCAACTTTTTTCATCAGTCCTTTGCAGGGCTTGATATTAACACCCGCCCACCCGCCAAAGGCGGGTAGAATTTGGGAGTGGCGTCTACACAGTACTCCTACTAGCTTGTGGCTAGTAAGAATACTGTTTGTGTGTGGCATATAGGCCCGTATATATACAGGAACACAGCTGTGATCCAGTGTGCAGCCCACGGCTGGAGCATGTTGTTCCTTCCCACTTCCCCCCCAAAGTCAAAGTTTTGCCAGACAGATTTTATAGTTGCTATTTAAATAACTACCTTAATGTTTTGTTCTTTGATCTCAGCTAATAGAAACAAGAGAGGCAAAACATTTGATTTGTAAGATTCAGCTCATTTCACCAACTTCAAACTGATTCCAAAGTGGAACCAGTTAACGGAGCTTGTTTATGAAAATGTTTAAATGGTATTTAAGAGAACATATAAGGAATGGTGGAAACATTCATTATGATATAATTAGCTGGACGGACAGAGACAAATTCACCACAACAGAATAAGGTTGACCTGATCCATTATCTGAGTTTCTACAGTTCAGCAACTTCAAAGAAACAATGATGACACCAACAATGATCTTTCCAGGAGAATTTCACACAACTCCATGATTCAGACTCATTTGCATCAGGGAGCACTAATTAGACTGCGATGGAGGGTTATTAATAGGCTGGACTTTCCAGAATGATCTTGTTATAAATGGGCCCTGTCAAGACTTTCCTCAACCTCCAAATGAGTATTCTCACTTCACTGCCCCCATCCCAAGAATCAGCACCAGGGCTGAATAACAAATGATTGCCGTTAACTGTATTGTTAATAATGATGACCGAGAACAAACAAAAATGTACCTTTAAAAAGACCGATACCAAGCTGAGTTGTGGTAAATGACATCTGAGGGCATGAAGAGAAAAGGACGTGGCTGCTATTTGGAAAAAATAAAGAAAAAGAGGAATGATTAATACAAGGTATTATCTAGGGAGTGAACATTTGGCTGCCTGGTGCTTCCCAGGGTTGTAATGTTATTCGCAGATTACAGCTTACTCCACACACAAAAAGAATCCTGCACCAAACACTCAGCTGAGTGGGCTTGAACAACAAAGCGGCTCCTGCTCAAGTCGTTTACCCCGACACAAAGGCAATTCCTCATATTAATTAAGCGCTGTCACAGACGTGCTCGCTCCCTCTCGCCAAGCACATGTCCGCAGCTCTGATATGTGGGCTAAGTGTTTTCCCTGATGCCTCACTCTCAGCCTGCTTTTCTCATAAAGCCTCTAGTGGGAGCCGCTGTTTACAGAGTCAGTTCCACTTACGCAAATCCCCCTGCCGTGTAAACAATATCCACGGCGACTAAACAGAAACCGGCGCTGTGTGTTTACGGCATGAAAAATGTTTATCCAATTAAGTGACATTTCAATAACATAATCCTAAAACCATGAAGGCTTTTAACAAGATTACATGACCTACAGAGAGGCAAGAGAGTCCCCCGTTCTCTGAGATGGGGCTCAATAACATTAAAAGCAGCAGCAAAATACGGCCATAATTACTTGGAGTACAACCTTACCGGTGGCTGTTGCCAGTGGACACTGCATGTCTGTAACTATGAAATATGATATTATAAAGCCCATCTTTGAAGAAAAATGTGCTCATTTTGAGGCAGGAGGATTATTGTGTAAAATAAATAAATTTAATTGCTCAAAATGTTAAAAAAAAGAGTCTCCAAAACGTGACTAGAAACATTTGATTCTCTTTATGTTGAAATCAATGGAAACGTCAACAATAACTCCAAGGTGCACAACATAAGCTAATGCATCAAAATAATGGGGCACATAAAACCGAGGCCCCACGTTACGTGCAGAAAACAAATATGGAGAAGAAGGTATCAAAATAATGAAAGATTGTTTTGTATAGTGGCATGAAATGGGAGGGTGTGTGAGAGAGGCAGCGGCGGGGAGAGGTGATGGTGACGGATGGACAGAACTGACAGTGCGGTATTCATCCTGCACGCTAGAACGCACGTCCTGCTAGTGGCGGTCGACAGAGCAATAAATCACAGGCCCTCCATCCTGTATCTACAGCTTATTACATCCACCATGACAAATAAATAATAATCCCTGTCAGCATAGCCCTTTGCTCAAGGATTGAGTCTGAAAGCGTTTGCTCATCACTCCTATTCCTGACTGAAAACACCTGAGCAGGGGAATTGAAAGCCATGGTTTACTGGCCCTCTGGAACTCTGAAAGACAGTGGGGAAAAAGGCACACCGCTGCCAACAATCTGAAAAATATGAGAAGGTGCGCTGGTGTGCAATAGAAACACAAAATGTTATGCTGCTCAACAATCACCATGGTTATAAACATTATGATATTCTCAGTATCAGATGGATATATACAGAGGGTGAAGACAGGTATATTCAGACAGACTGTATGAGAAAAATAATGTTTTTAACATTAAAGCATGTAAACATGCTCTAGCAGAAACCCCAAATACAAGTATGAACCTGAAAACAAGCATGATATTGTCTCCTTTAAGTTAAAGGCATTTAGCATTTCCCCCTCAACAAATTGCTGCAAACCAAGTGACACACAGTGAACCAAGAGCTTTTACTTGCCCATTTTACTTTATATTCCTACTGTGGTGGAGTAGAAGCATAAAGTGGCATACAATGCAAATCCCTACGATCCTGCAAAGTAAAATATTAAAGCTACATTGTGTAAGAATTACTACTATCTAGCGTTGAGATCATGTATCGCAATCAACTTTTTCAATCAGCCGTGGTCGTTTGGGAGTGCATGTCGGACAGTGGCGCGGAAGCACGCTTCACACCACGAGTGGGCACGCGCGCCACCCGACGGAAAGGAGAGAGATGACGCCGGTCTCTTGCTCTTTTCAATATCCGTTTTCTTATTCTGGGCGAAGAAGAAGACTTCTGGTCCTGAAATTTGGATTTTGAATACGTGTGGTCTTAGTTAAGCTTTTTAAAAAACTGTGGTGACAGCATTAGGGTTAATTTTTATGCTGTCCTGTATTGGGTCACATGGTAATGACATAGACAGGTCTCTGCAGCGGGTCACATTACTTTCATAATCCAGGTTAAAACGTTTGTAAAAAATGTTGACATCATTAGCCTTGTCCAAATCATTCCACACATTCAATTCCTTCTTTCCAGAATTCATGTTAGTCATTTCTTTCACAACTTAAAACTTGGACAAACTTAGACTACCACAGACGCCGTTCCCTCGTGCCCGTGTCGCCAGCAGTGCTGCGCCACCTGATGAGGTCGTCATTTAAAGGGATACTTCACCGCTGGAAAGCTGAATATATCTTTAAATATGGTCACTTATGTAGCAGAAATGTGGAAAAAAAAAATTATTGGTGCCTTCTAGGCCGAGAAAAGCCAGAAAATGTGTTTTTGGCTCATATGGATGAAAGACACCAAATCCCAGAATGCACTTCGCTTCGCTGCTTTGAGTCCACTCCCAAGCCACGCCTACTATACCGCTTGACAGACAGACAGCGAGGCATTCAACTCACCTCAATGTGTTGTATTGTTATTTCAACCATATACACAAAACAACGTTTCATCGTGGCTCAAGTGGTGTTACACATTTAAGATATATAAAAATGACATTATATAAAAACAACATACGAAACAGGCTACCTTTAGTGCACACACACACATTATAGGCTCCGTAAAGTTCAGCTAAGCATACCAGCATTAGGCTTGGTGGGCTGTAAACACCGAGTATAAACACAGCCGTGAATTAGCGTGGAATGTCGAATGGTCGCCATGTAACAGTCACAAACTCCAGCGGTTAGCAGTTAGTTGGATACAAATCACCACATTTCTGCACCAGTCCGTGTTAACACAGCCCACCTTCATACAGAGCATCTCTAGCTTGGATTGTCGGAGGGCTAGCAGTCCTGGTAGCTGGACAGTCCGGTTCACTGTTGTTCAGCCATGTTTCCACGAAAGCAAAAAACACAGTCTCTGAACTCGCGTTGGGAGCATCGTTGAAGTTGGATGTAGTCCAGTTTGTAGTTTAATGAACGGACACTTGCAAGCAGGATTGATGGGACAGGTGGCCGGCTAGAGTTAGCTCGCTCTGGATGTGCCTTTTCCCCGGCTAGCGTTAGCTTCCCACTTGGCCGATGAGGATGTCCACTTCCCCGGGTCGGGGCTTCGACGAGACTGCTGGTCTCCGTGCTGGTCTCCGTGCAGGCGAAGCTCTCGTAGTGTGCCGATTATTCAGTCTGTAATAACGTTCCCTGCATATTCTCCGATCTGTACCGATGTATCCCGGTGGTACACGTGCGGGAGTTTGAATGCACATAATTGTTGTAAAAGTTTGCTGCTGAGAAGATAGAGCAGAGCCCTCTTTAGCGAGGATTCAAGATGGCTGACATTTCGTTTTTTTTCCAGCTGAGATCGGCTCAATTTGGGTGATGGGCGGGTTTAAAACATGCGGAAGTAGGTCCTACTACTGGCTGTAGTCTTTTGCTCTGGCCAAAAAATCTTCCGATGACGCAAAAGATTTTTTCCAGACCCCCCAATGCAGAGATCTCCTGTCTCAGGGGGATATGAGGGAGGGACGCACGGTCATTCAGAAATACTACCGGGTTTCTACTGATACAAAGCTGAACGCTAAATCAGTGAAGTATCCCTTTAATAAACAGGTTTAAGAGCAGAGGACATCAAAGTATGAACACATTTGACAGTGAGGTTTGAGCTAAATCAAATATAATTTTCTATTTCGATAGATCCAGCAGTTATCTAATTGTTTAATCAATGAATGAGCAGAGCTGCTGGCTGTATTGTTTGGATC
Organism: Gymnocephalus cernua; assembly: GCA_023631565.1. Lineage (NCBI taxonomy): Eukaryota > Metazoa > Chordata > Actinopteri > Perciformes > Percidae > Gymnocephalus > Gymnocephalus cernua. The sequence goes on from CM042443.1 coordinate 10,913,055, forward strand.
AATACAAATTGATTTACATGTGTCTGCAGAGAAACACATCCTCCTCGCTGCTCGTCTCCCTCTGCACCTCCCTTCACATTATTTAGAGGACATGTGGTGTAAAACTCATTTCAGGCCTTTGTCCGTCATGCCCTCGTGTTTCCGTAAATTGTATAAGACCATTTTAATCTTCCTTAGATGAGGAACCATTTACTTTGCACCGTCCTTCAATAAAAATTAAAAGCTCCCATAAAAACAGGAATGGGAGTGGAACGCCCTCGACTAAATCAACGAGCACTGCTCTTTCGAAAGCCGAGCACTTCATGGGCATGTTTTATTTTGACATTTGTAGATGACTTAAAGTGTTAAAAAGAAAATAAAATGCGGATGAGAGTCCGCCATCATAAAGGTTAGTGAACTGTAAATTGAGCTCTCCATCTTCCCTTATAATAGGTGTAAAATTGTAAACATGCTAAAGGATGTGAGAGTGTGTCCTGCTGCTCCTTTGAGAATGTATAAACATTAATCATAGAATCACTCGGCCATGGTCACTCATGACTACTTGATCACATCCATCTCTGAGAGGAAATAAGGAGCTCATCATTGCTGTCTCATAACATGGACCATCACCATCAAATCCAGCTTCCATACACACAGGCCTAATTTTAATCTCAAGAAAGTGACTTTATCACCAGATCATTTATAAACCTAAACATGCTGCCTACAGTATAGGACAGGTAAAATAATCAATATATGCAATCCCTCTTTTATAGTTCTCCATTATCTAAATTAGTGATTAAACAATTAGCTTATTAATTGATAGAATCAACGGAAAATGTATTATGTCATGTTTTAGCTGCTCTACTTAGAAATAGTGGTGACTTTAACTAAATGCTAACGTCAGCATGCTATGTCATTAACTTTGCAGGTTTGGTTATAAGCAAAAGTATTGGATACATTTAAATCTTGACCCTGGTGGCCATAGATGAAAAGTCAAGGGATAGGGAAAGCTATTACAATTCATCCTGAGGGGGACATGGATGTTTTTACCAAATTCCATGGCAATTTCAATTGTTGTTAAAATATTTAAGTCAGTGGCCTTGCTATTCATAGAGCCACTTGGCTAAAAATGCAACGTGACATCATGACTTTGCGTAAACATACACGCCACTTTCTACTTTACTTGTTATCTGTACTCATCTTGAGCTATCCGCGTGTATGTCTATGTCGGGTTGGGTTTAGGAAAAGAAAAACAGGATGGTTAGGTTTAAGAAAACAATAACGTGACACAGGACAACAACAGCACGGTTGGGTTTAGGAAAAAAACAACTGGACGGTTGGGTTCAGTAAAAGAAGAACGGGACGGTTGGGTTTAGTAAAAGAAGAACTGGACGGTTGGGTTTAGTAAAAGAAAAACTAGACGGTTGGGTTTAGTAAAAGAAAAACTGGACGGTTGGGTTTAGTAAAAGAAGAAAGCGACGGTTGGGTTTAGGAAACATGACACGCGGGACACAATCCCCGGTCTCCTGGGTGAAACCAACCTCCCTATGCGGGTTTTCGGGCTTACATACTACTCGCTACGGCGTAAATTGACACGCAATCGCAAGGTAATGTAAGTCAATGGAGGCTAAACGGCATTGATAAACATGTTAAAAAGTGATTATGTGTAACACGCCAAAATGCCATAGGAATTGACGTGTCATACATATGCCACTTATTGAGATCAGTCAAAATGTCAAAACATAAGGCGTTTGTGAGGATTTGCTGCTTTTCAGTGTTTCACATCACTACAAATTGAATATGTTTAGGCAGGGATGTTAATCCTTGACCTTGGGAACATGTCTGTGATTATACCTATATTATTTACTTTTTAGGCACAATTACTAGCTTTTCCAAAGCCTTTATCCGTACCCCCCTCAATTATTTTTTTTCTAAAGTATGCCGACATATCTAAATCTAATCTGATCTAATGATACAAAAAAGTGGTGACAAAATCAACCAGTCAAGTTTTGTTTATTGTTTTTTTATGATTGACATTTTTTCACATACAACTCGTGACATGGACACATCACCTCCCTATCTGGACCCACTCTCCATCACTACTTCCCTATACAAAATTGATTCACAAGATGAAATAATAGCCAAAATATTCAATACAATAAAATAAACTGTAAACTAGATGGTTTTGTTTATAGTCAAAATGTATCAAGACCTGAGGTGAGCACACGTTAAAGACCTGACGGCCTCTGACTGCGTGACTTAAAACAGTACATCACCTAGAAAAAGACAGAGCCCAATTAACATGTTTTTGGGAAACACTAAACCTTTCTTAAGCAAACATTGTGCCTGAACTCATGGAAGGCCGAAATTCCACACGCAGAGTTGGTGCGGTGAACCACGTGTCAGGCCTTTAGCTTGTGCTTGACACATATGAGTCAGTTGCTTTCAATCAGTTTCAATTCAGTTTTTGTTGTTGGATTTATTGAAATCTGAATCCCCTTAAATAATCTCATATGGTACATTCTGATTTAGCCATGTGGTCAATCCTAAAAATCATTTTGCACACAATCCCAGGAATCCCGATCATTTCCATGTTACATCTCATGAGATGGACAGAGCAGGACAGCACCTGGGTGGTAGAAGCCTGATAAGAACTGGTTTTCCACTGCTAGCCCTTTTACATTAAGGGGGTCGGGAGTTCATGGCCTACTCCTCAACTCTTCAGCCTGGGTTTTGAACTCCTGACCCACAGTGAGGGGGGAGGCCCTCCATGCACAGTAGCTGCATTTACAAATGCATGCTGACTCCATGCCAGCAAAGCAGAAACCAGAGGAGTCTGATAACATCTCGCTTTAGAAGGAGCTGCTCAGCCAGCCCTTTGTATTTATGGGCAAGTCTCATGGTTACCCCCGACCATAAATCATGTTAATTGGTTTACTGATAAAATGTCTGTCAGGCTCCATTCACATAGTGCTGTGGCACCCCGAGTTACTGTTTAATCTTTGTCCAGCAATAGTTCATCTGTTTAACTGACTGGAGGTGAGGAGGAGTGGAAAAGGGAGTTCTTCTCCATATCACAGCACTGCACAGTGTGATGCTAATTCCAGCCACTGCTTGGTTGACTTGAATGATAAATGACATGACTTTCACTGGATAACAATCGGCAATAGTGGTTCACAAATCTGCAGATCACCTTTCCAGGTCATCAGATGTAATTTTTCCAATTAAAATCTATTGCTTGAAAAAAAAAAAAAAAACTCCTAATTGCTATTCGTTTTTGTTCAAAGATGGCAATATCTCATTCTTCAGACTGGTGGTGCCAACTAACGCTCATCTGAAAGGATGCCTGGGTTAAGACTTCTCAGCAAATTGTATTGCCTTTCTGGCAAGGACATTAAAGCCCACAGGACTAAACTGTCCCTTGTCAACAGAGAGACCACACACATTTACCTGTCAGATTAACATTAGGAGGGACTCCGCTCCAGGCCATATGGCAAGAAACCAGGAACAGTACTTGGAGAAAGAACTATTTGTCTCTGAAAATGTTAACGCTAGTTAATTCACAAAAATCAAGACACATTAGCAGACAGTACAAAGACAACTCGGTTTATCTCACAGAACAAGAAGACTTTGTTACAGTGAATGACAATTTAGTTAAACTTGTCTAATTAACTTTACTTTTTAAATGGCAAAAAATAAAACCAGCTGTGCTGATAGTTCATAGTTGCAGATAATTATACATAAGTTACTTTCTAAGTAGACCAGGAGCTGAGGCAATGCAATGCAATCTACTCTTATTTGGCTGGCGTTGATCTTTGCATGATTAATGGTTTGAAAGGATCCAGAAAAAAAAGGTCAAATGCAGAGTTGGGGATGGAGCAGCTATGTGGGGTAATTAAGACAAACATGATTAATAACCCCAAGCTGCCACTGTGTTCTGTAAACAAGATGCAGCCAGATGGGATGCATATTTTGAATACTGTACATTAGTTTTCCAGAACATAAGGGCACACAGCTATTCAAAGCACTTAAATAAGCCTAATATTAATGTTGCTAAAACACTGTACTAGCTTGTGATGTATGCATGATGAAAGTGCATTAATGTAACAAATGTAATGCCTTATTGATGCTATTGACAATCCATCTAGAAATAACATTAAATCAATGACTACAGTAATGGAATAGAAAAGGCATTGGACTTAATTGCTCCCAAGCTTTATTGTCCCCAGAATATGATGCCATAGATAACAGGAGTATAGTATAACAGCTCCATCATGAAGACTTTCAAGACCAGCTGTGATTACGGTGCTGACTGAGAGGGTAAAAGTATCCTACTCTTATTCAATCCATTATCCTGCCTACTCTCCTCTCTCTCTGCCCACCAGTGTGACTGACAGTATAGAGGGATCAGGTCCAGCTTCCAGGGAAAGCAGGGAGACAGGTGTCAAAATGGTCCAGCAAACAAATCTAACCCTTGCTAATCAGCCCTGTTGTTCCTCTACAATCCATGTCTAGTCCGCAGCTCTCAATCCGTATGAAAAACAATTACACTGGTTTGAAGTTGAGCGTGCACTAACTCACCTGTCTCTTCTGATAAGTGTAAAGATGGAGCAGAGGGAGGGAAGAGGAACAAGAGGAGGAGGGAAGGGATTTAGAGTATATCAGGCACCCCAAAACAACGTGCCTACAAAGATATGTTGGATACTTGATTAAAACCTCAAGAAAAGACAACACCAAAAAATATTGTAACCACGAGAGGTTAGAAAACATTAGAATTAAAGAGATCTGAGCTCATTTACTCCACCAAGGAGGTTATGTTTTCAGTCCCATTTGTTTTGCAGTTAGTTAGTTAGTTAGTTAGTTGGTAGCTGCACGTCATCCTCAATGCTGTTCCAACAACTATAACCTAACATTAAAAAGACACTCTTTTCAAGCAAATTTAGCTCAGTTTGTCCATGTCTTTTGACCTGCTAATAATTATATCAATGCATAATGAGTTGACTGTCTATCACAATGTGTATTTTGTTGCAGTCAGATGCAGATTACAATGATCTATTATCTGTATTATTCTCCATTATTAAATGTATATAAATTTATTAGACTGTAGCTCTCTCAGAGCGCCTTCATAAAGAGTAAAAATTAAAATACAAGGTAAATGAACTATCAATATCTGAGAGCTTGTTCCTTTACTTCAAACAGGAGAGGAAGGATATGTGAGCTTCAAAGAAACTGGGATGGACAAGGCACCACACACTCATGAAATAATAGCTGACAAAGATCCTCAGCATTTGTGTCAGTGTAATGCTCAGTGGCACCAAAAGCAGCGCCACTACCAGAGCCTCTAGTTTAATTCATGGTGATGGGCCTGGGACTCTCTGTGGGCCAAGGAGGCCCACTGATGCGGTCGGCAGTCGGCCCTAATGCACCGGCTTGATTGGAGATGAGCGAAGGGGAGCGATCGCAGCCAATGGGCACTTGCTGAAGTAAGACCACAGTGACAGTTAGCAGCTGTAAGAACTTTCATTCTCACTCAGCTGGAGTCAGGGCTAAGTAACAATGTTGGAGAGGTTTGACAGAGGGGTGTCGCAGTGCCATGATTAAATGGCAACTATGTGTAGACCTCTGCAAGTGGCTGCGGGGGGACGATAGAGTTTGACCGGTCAGGAGAGTGGTGATGTCATTTATGGGACTCTTTGATCTACCATTATGTGTTTGGTTTGGATCCAGCAAAGTACATCACTGCTATTCAACTTGTCTGACTGATGCCTGATTTTGAGACATCGAAGAAAGAAGAAGAGAAAATATCTCCCCTACTACTTAGGGAAATGTGCCGATAAAGTAAAGCAAAAATGCCTTGCCCATTTCTTAATGTTGTCCGCCACGAAGGGTTATGTTTTTGGTTAAGTTAGTCAGTTTGTTTTTTGTTTGTCTGTCAGCAAGATTATGGAAAAACTACTGGCCCGATTTTCATGAAACTTAGATAGAAGGGTGTAGCATGGGCCAAGAAGGAACCCATTCAATTCTGGAGCAGCTCCTGGGAAGAATTTGGAAAATTCACACTCATTTTTCAAATAGAATAACTATGCATTAACATTATGAGATAGGGCATGCCTTGGCCTTCTCGTTGATTTTGTCATGCTTAGAGTTAGGGGTGCAACTTACAATTATTTTCATAATCATCATTATTTTTTTGATTAGGATATACATTGTAAGAAAATCATGAAACATACTCATCACTATTTCCCAGAGCCCAAAGTGATGTCTTTACATTGATTGTCCAACCAACAGTCCAAAACCCAAATATATTCCATTCACAATGATATAAAACTGAGAAAAGAAACCCCACATTTGAGAAGCTAGAACCAGCAAATGTCTCGCATTTTGGTTTGATAAAGGACCGAAAGGATAAAATTGAATTTTTTGCTAGCCCTACTCAGCACTACTTACAGTATACGGTTATAAAATTGTAACAAATTGCAGTTGACTACACACTGTGTGCTATTCAGCCCCCTAGGAAAAAGAGCAATAAAAAAGCCACAACTCCCTGCGTGGGATGGCTTCACTTTCAGGGTCAGTAGACTTTCCAAAGTAACAAGCTGAGCATATGCCGCAGCGGTTCCCCTTACGTCCCAAGAAAGACCCAATTAATTCATCAATCTGTACACCTCTGTCACTGCCTAGTGCATTTTAGCCCCTTGCCGGCAGAGCTCCAGCCATTACCAGCCAGGTTGTTCAGCTCTCCCCCCAGCATGCCTGCCAAACAGCCAGCCAGGGTGGCTGCTGGGTAATTACACAATGCCTTGACAACGCACATGATTGTTTTCCTAGCAGTATATTACTTCATTAGTACTTCCCAATATGCCGTATTTTTTAAATGTCACTTTTTTTCACCCAACTCAGTCCAATCTCGACTCGTCTGTATATCATAACAATCATTAATAACTGTCAGTTGCAGCATCAGTTTAGCACTCAGGCTGCCTCATTAGCATAGCCCAGCATTTGTTCTGCGAAGAGGCTGATTATTTTCTACAACAGGCCAGGCCAATTACTTTAGTGAAATGGTATCACATAAATCAAAACTTAACAAGGTGGCAAATTTGAAGTTATCAGATTCCAAGAGACACCGTAACTAATATGTCACTGTCACAAGTGCTCTCTGCAGGTATGGCTCCGCCATACCAAATATATCATCCCACAGGATCTCGGAGGCTTTCTCAAGAAAATTACCATATTCAGAAAATTGGGAGCACAAGTGGTATGAAAATGTAAACGTTAAAAGTTCAAGCAGGCTAGCTTTGGGCAGTGGAGAGGGTGAAGTGGATAGGAAGAGACTGGTCCCGCTGTAATGTCTTTTCAGGCCATCCTGGGCAATATAACATGTCGACTTTCTCTTGCAGCTCAGACCTCTCCTTTTACTCTTTACATGATGATGTTCATCCATCACATCATGACAGCTACATCAAACCAACAACAAACATGCAAAGCCAGCAATCTAAAATATGCTGACGCCACGCGTGGACACATAAATACAGACCACTTTAGCTCTGCTCTGAGTGGCTTTTTTTTCTCTGTTTAAACTAGATTTTCCATCTACTGGGAATTCCCACAACCTAGAATGTGTGATAAAGTACACTTCTGTCCGTTAGCCACTGACACGAGAGTGATTGCAGAAGCTGTGTAAATGGGTTTCTGTTTGTTTGCCCTTGTTTCCTCTCCCTCCACTCACAGAAGCTGCAGTATGTGATGCACAATGACCGGTTTTTACTTGCCGTTAGTTAGAGAGGGATTACCTCTCACTAAAACATTCACCTCATTTTGATGTTATTTGCTCCATTTGTTTTCCACTGTCTGCAGCACCGCCTCTGCTCATTTCTCATTTTTAAAGTGAGGATTGAGCACAGATGGATGCAAACTCAAAGTTTCTGATCTTTAGCAGAAGTTATGGAGGGTTATCTTTGGCTGTATATCTCTGCTCTGGCAGCGCTCCCCTGGTGATGAAGGATTAACCACCACAGCTGTCTCTTCCCCAGTATGATGCAGTGCACTGTCCCCCGACACGACAGCATCACTTAATCTTAATGTCCGCTTCTCCAGAGCGGCCGCACAGGACAAAGCCAATCAGCATCACATGCCATGGGGATGGACCTACAGCTTGGCCCTGGAGTTTCTCACCCTTGCAGGCCTATTCATCAACTTCAGCCACACCAATCCCCGAGTTCTCCTCTTGCAAACCACAGATGAGCCGACCAGTGATGTATAGGACGATGAAGAAAGAGAGGGACTGGCACGCGCAAGAGAACAGTTATCAGATTGCACATTATGCACTACTTTGTGTTCCCGAAGAAAAAAAAAATAGAGGGAAGAGAAGTAATGAATGCACTCCGCCTTACCTCAGCCCAGACCACCTATTTGCTGTGTTTAAAGAGATATCTGCTCAATAGTGCTCTAGCATTAAGGATGGGGTAGATCTAGAATAATGATCACTGTTCATTTAGATAAATTGCACTCAGGGAATCCATTTGTAGTGATCTGAATTCAGCTGGAACCACAGGAGGGGATACTTCATCTGCTCAGCATGCTCCCAGTAGCCATCACTGGGTGTACAGGATGTGCATGCATAGCAATACAGGGAAAGGTATCCCATAATCCCATACAGAGTGCAGTCTTCATTATATGAAAACATACACAAAGGCCAAATGCAAGACGCATGTTAGTCATTGACTTGAAAGCAAGTATGTGCTCCTTTTCTGGTCCTATGATGTTAAACATGTCATCTTTTTAAAACTGGAATATAAATCAAGACACCAGCACATGGGAGGGGGGTGGGGGGTGCTTGCAACATGAAGCAGATATAAAACATTCAGGACAGATAATTTAGAAGACGTATTCATGCAATATCAAAGAACAAAGTAAGAACAGATACAGCTAAATCTTTAATGTCAAAGAGGTTTGATCAAGAGATAATAAAAAAGTGGTATCTCCGGCGTATCGTGACCCAGCCTCATAATGTAAAATTATGCTAAACAATATCATGATAGCCTTCCCATAGCAATGCGAGTACTTCGCCAACACCAGCGATCAACCCCCGTTCTGAACCAGATAATAAAGAGATGACACTTTTATGATACCATAATTAACAGCGCTCTAGGATGAAATTAAATCAATATGCCCATCTAATATCATTTTCTCTAGTTATGCAAATCAAACATTCAAAGCCCTTGGAAAGTGATATGAATTGCTTTCACATTTCAGTTCACACATATTATCATATCAGACCTTTTGGGTTTGATGACATGGAGGATGGGGGGAGACTTAACGATGTGAAGACTGAGCTGAAGAGAAGAAAGCAACTGACTGCTGATTAGCTCGCAGAGACAAAAGGATGATAATGCAAGTGCTTAAATTAAAACAATTCTACATATTTCTGAGATAAAATGGCAAATCCCACCGTAGTTTTGGATCGCTGTGAAAAAAGAAGCCTGCAGATAGATGAAGTTTAGAATTAAACACCTCTGCTGCAGAGTAACAAAACGCCTTCCATGCCATAATTAGACAAATTATAACTTTTAATTCCCCAGAACATGTGCTAGCACTCTTTAGCATCCCTGTATCTCTGCTGTGGGAGACGAGGTGAAAGTATACGGCCTTTCCCTTTATGGATATGAGACAAAAGGGAGGCTGTGATGGCTGGGCGCAGACAAGGCGAGCAGCAATAGAGGGGGAGCCTAATGGCCGTGATTAATGACAATGGGTCAGAGGAGAGCTGGGACAAAGGCGCAACATACATCATCCCTTCTCATCAGACTATGCACCTCTGTGGCCTCTTCTCTGCAAACCAGCACACTACAGTAAGACCAAAAAAAAACACCTCATCTGCTCTCAGTCAGCATACCACCAAGAAGCTTCTCGTACGATTCTTTATGGGCCTCGTAGATGATAGCTGAGCAGGGAAATGACATGTAGAATAAGATATAATGAGTAAAGGGGAGATGGCTGTGTGTGTGATCACTCATGTTTTTCATGAACTGAATACTTCCTGTGCTTAAGTCACATTTCCAAGGTCTAATCTTCCATATGGCGAGAGATGAGTTATTGGCCATTTATGAATAGAAGTGATGATGAATGGTGCTGCATTTATTTGCATAAGTAACTCCAAGGGCTGGCACGGAGGTTCAGGCGGCTATAATAAACATAGTTTGCACTCAGGGGCAGCTCCTTATTTATGAGGCTCTGTGAATAGACATTATGTGGCACTCATCAGTTCCTCTCGTTCCCTTGAGAAGAGGACAAGAAATAGCTCATATAGATGAAATAGTTTAAGTTAGTCTGACCAGGCTCACCACCATCACTGTAATCAACTCTACGCAGGATTTAGTTATGACCAATTAATGGACTTTTCTTATGGGAATTGTAACACTCTCGGGGACTTGCGGTTTTAATTAGGAGGCACCTTGTTGGGTCCTTGTTAATGCATTCAACTTACTGAAAACATGGCAAATAATCCCCAATTAACACTACAGGCAGATTTAGTCATTATGAAACTGCTTTCTGCATAAAGGGATTAAAATATCTCATATGTAAAAGGTTTAAGCTTTATTCTCTGCTGGGAACACCATGTCCATATCCTGTACACCCCTGTACAGGGCAAAGACAAGTTCAGCTTTCTCCTGACCTCTACATCTCTTTTTTTATAACATCACAGAACAAGCTGAAAACTGCTTTACGAGGCTGATTTATGACTAAATGACTCATCTTTTACCTAAAATCTGTACGTCAACTTTACAGCCTGCACACCTGAGCTGTGCTTTTATCACCTGTACATGACATGCATGTTGTGATTCGCCTTACAGGTTTTCTTCGCTGTGAAAATGGCAAATAACGTCTAAAGAATTAATAGCCAGGGGATCGATACCAACACAGACTAAAGGGAAACTGTACATCGGCAGCACCCAGACTCCTCAGCTTTCTAGCACTTCATTACCAGGTTATCAGCTAGCCATGTTGAAATGTGTTAAAACTGTGAATGTGTGTTGTTTTCCCTGGGGTCTGTTGAATTTGTGTTGAGTGGTTTTTAAATTGACGTCCTACAAATTTAAACCCAAAATCAAGTTGTTACTACCTTGCTGTGAAAGTCCTGAAACTGCAATGTTCTGACACACGGCAGCAATACCAAAAGTACAAATAGTAAATTTTCCTGCAATTCATTCAGGAGATTTTTTAGTCTGGGACAACATTATTAAACATTATGGGTACGATTTTGAATTGTTGCACTGAAGCACTCCCACGAAAAATTCCTTTTGCATCTACTTCTTTCCCATCCCCAGAAATAGTTTCTAATTCTCACACTGAATCCTTGATTAATTTTGGAAAATGAACACTGTCTGCTACTGGCAATAGTTAGAATTTCGTGTTTTCCCCATCTTTCCATATTCTGTTACTGCTTAGTAAATGCAGGATGCACAAACAAGGCATCATGTGAGAAAACAAGGCGTCTTTTGTCTTACCAACTGTTTTGGCTTATTTTCCACGGGTGCTGCGTATAATTAATATCTCAGCAGTGCCCAGGGTTGTCATTTTTCAAATGGTTTCCCTGGAAATGTTCTACACCTCTTAATGGCCCTGCTAATGCTGTAGCTGTCATGTCTTGGACAGCTGCACTTTTACAAGACAAACTCAGCTGTGCCACGGGCCCCTCTGTGGACTTACTCACTCAAAAGGCTTAGAGGCTGGTGCTGCCAGCTGGTGATAGTACACATAACATTTGATTAATCTTTACCGTGTGCCCATGACTGGCGAGTCACCTTCCAATGGTGTCCCTGGTGTGCTGAATATTTTTGTTATTTTGTGATGGATGACAGATCGGCCAAATGGCCCTAAATACAAATTAAACCAGATGACCACTTACAGGTGGCCTCCAGTGTGTTGGGGAAGTGAGCTAACAATGATTTAGACAGGGCAGTTTACATATTTGAAATAATAAAATCTAACTTCTACTGAATTAGTTTGACAATCCAAATTTGGGTATTTATTTTCACATAGAAATATGTACACACAAAATCAAAAGCCCTTTCAAATGTCTGTTAACACAGTGATTCCCAGCCGGGGGGTCAGGACCCCCTAAGGGATCACGAGAGAAAATTGCGAAATGATGAACAAGATAGGAAAGAGGAAGAAAACATATTACGACTATACAAAATTAGTTTATTTTTCACAAATCTTTGTTATTTCTTGTGAAATACGAGAGTGTTACCTATTTAAGCCTCACAGACACATGAAATCTTTTCGAAGATTGGGGGAAATTAGAGGAATAGTTTGACATTTTGGGGAAATATGCTTTATACTCCAGGAAGGGCCAATCATGAAATGCATTGTCACGCTTCATTAACACAAATTGGAGGAATCTACTGTATCGTGCTGAGTGGACACACATGACACCGAATCATCTGAGAAGCAAAAAGTATTTTGGATTCCACACCAGAGATGTTTAAGTCATGGATGAAGGTGAGGCTGTTTGCTGCCCTTTCAAAAAGCAATTGCCAATCGTATCATTACTACAACGACCATTCTGAAGCCACCTGTTAGCTTGTCACTCAGTGAGGCAACAGAAGCAACACAAATGATCGCCACGAACGCCATGAAAGTCACAGTTCTACCTGTTACAACGGGTTACAAGCCGGCACTGCTTGGGTATAAATATCCATTATTATAGCTCATAGATCAAATACACATATTCAAATATGGTATTTTCAAAAACACACATTTGACTCAGCTCAATGACCCTAAAAGTAAAATATAAAATGTGAAAGAATTGAGAAAATCAGTTGAATTAAAATACACTGTCATTGCTTTCTTTACTCAAACACATTCTCACCCAACACAAACCAGATCCAATAAGTGTCAATGCTCACCAAAATACTAAAAATGCAACTTTAAAAGGCAGTAAAAGTTGAGGAAACAATGACTCTTAAATTGATTTATGATAATATCCTAATAATAATAATAATAATAACATAATATCCTTTGTGAACCCATTTGCTTTCTATCTGTCCTCTTTGAATTAGCATAGACTGATATATTTGGCAATTTTCACATGCAACCCTAAAGAAAGATCAGCTAACATTCCTCCATCACAGAACACAAAAACAAAAGATCCACTGAACTCAAGATATGCCTGTCGTGATAAGTAAATCACCATGATGTGTGATATAATCACTGGGGAAGCACAAGTGCTGCTATTTTCTTCATTTCAAACACTATCTCTCTATTCCTCTCTGAAAGCAGATATTGTTGACTATGAGATGGTTATCACAATGCATGAGAGTTCAACTCGAGTTCAGGACAAACACTTCATATGCTTGTTACTTCCTAATAAGATGACACGGCACAGATAAAGCCACTGTTTGGACATGTGGATCACGCATGCACTGCAGTGTGTGTATGTATGATGCATATAACAAATTCATTGTTAACACCTAGGACTCGCTTGAGGTTAGGAGACTACGTAAAAGTGTTTAACATAAAGCAATGAGTGGTCGGTCACAGAACATAAGATGCCAAAACACAACAACAAGTTTGCATAAAGGACAGGAAACTTGAAAACCTTGAAAATGTCCCTCTTGGGGTTTGAGCTAACGCTTACAAACTGAAAGCCAGAGTTGTTTTACGTCTCTATCTCTGTTTGAAGCACAGCATGATGGTGGCCCTTCAACCCCCATTTTCCAGAAGCTTAGACCTGGTTGTTTGATGAGGGCTTATCCCTCAGCTGACATATTATCGCTGGACAGGCCTCTGACTGTGCAAAGAACAAGAAAGAACAAGCTACGCAAGGATTAGCCTGCACACTCGTGCTAATGCAGTCAAACTGTCAGAGAGATCAAAGCCACTCACTCCAGATTAAGACCAATTAAAGTAGGTGGCCCTACACAAATTAAGAGCTGGAGCACTCACCTGTTAAGAGGAAAAACAGCGTAAGGCTTTGTTCTCAGCTGAAGTGAGAAAATGCCAAGCTTTTTTGTTGTCAGTCAGTTATGTGTTATGGCAAGCAGTCAGCAAACAAATTAATTTGTTTCATGAGGTTATGTAAATCTACATGTGTTTATTACACTTCAGTTACACCCACACGAACTCCAACCACCAGAGGTGAGACGTTATGTCCAAATGCTAACATGACATTTGTGATTGCTGCCTTTAATGGAGCAATTTAAAATAATTGGCACTTTGCTTGAAGGCCACCTTCTCATTATTAGACTTTGATTTGGCTTTTACAGGGCTGTACATTCTGTTGCAGAGTGCACATACCCTGTAGAGGTTGGAGTGGCTGCCTAATCCATTAAAATCTAGGCTTTTTTTTCTTCCTTTAAAAAGGGCTGGTTCACCCAAATCACAAAAAAGATACTGTGTCATTTACCTCTAGTAGTATCTAGCCATGCAGATAGTTTTCTTTTTTATGTGCCAAGGCTTTTGAGATATCAGGGTTTCTGCCACCAGACCAGTAAAATGGAAGTGAATGAAATTTGTTTGTGATGCTCAAAGAGATAAAAAATTTGGAAAACTCAACAGCAATATCCCTTTCCAGAGAACAATGTACTGGTTAATTGGATAATACACAGAAGTCACTAATTAAACATTTTCAGAACTACTTTGTACATCATAAAACGTCCCTATTAAAACTGTCCACAGTGAGATCTCCAGATTATCCAGAGTCAGGATCATTGTTTTCCATTACCAAAACCTTCCATTATATTGGGATAGCAACACAATGTTCAGTGGCAGATACAGCAAAACCAAAGGCTTGATACTACTTGGGCTTTTTTTTCTGTGATGTGAGTGAACTGATCTTTTTATATTTAACGCAAAGATCTATATGTTCTGCATTTCCTGCTAGCACTGGAATAGCTGTTGAAGTGCAGAAGGGGTTAATATAGAACATATCAGACTGAGGCATCTGAACCACAGCTGGTCAGATAGGTTTGCGGGTCATCTGAGGGCCAACGGAGGCTTCGCTGATCAAGGCCTCTGCTCTCGACAGGGGGATGAATGATGACTGCAGAGTAAATGCCAAAACTATAAATTTCATCCCACACTGACCCAAAGCTCCTCTAAAGTTTATTTACATTTTCACATAGCATCTACCCTCAAACGTCAATGTCAAAGGATCTCAAGGCAGGATGAATTAGTGATTGCAGTGTGTGTGCTCTAAAACACACATTGCCGGGAAAGTTCATTTCACTCCGACATGTCTGTTGCAAGTGCCGCTGAGGAGCAGACTGAAAGGATCTTTCATTGACTTGTCTTTTCTTGTTACTCGCTCTGAATCTTGCTTTCGACTTGGTCCAGAGGAGTTGAGTTCAACCAGGAGCGGTGTCAAAACTGCTCTTTAAATACAGCTTTGTGCCGTCAATTACAAACGCCAACGGGTGAATTTAGATGTTTTTTTTTAATGTGAACAAAATCTGAAGCCAAACACATTTTTACATGTGGAAAATAAATAAATATGCTCAGCACCCTGTGGTTAAGTTTGCGAAGGGCTTCGCAGAGAGTTGTGTTTGATGTGAATGCCTAAAGTCAACAGTGTTTGGACAGTCATGGGGTGGAGCTGCCAGGCTTTTAACTGCTCCAGAGAACACAACCCACCACAGAGCAGCACATAGGAGTCCCTCTGTCCTGAGGCTGGACACAAACTATCAACTGAGAGAATGAGAGAGAGAACCACAGTGGGATTTACTCCTGCACAGGCCTGGAGGCTATCATAGCAGAACAGCTAAAACCGCCCTAAAGACATGTGTACACTGCAAAGCTGCCAGAGATGAATATTACATCTTTTATGTAAAGCATTTCATTTCCCAACACTTGTCAACAGCAGGTGAAGTGATACAGCCAACACAATCAAATTTTGTGAACTAAAAACTGTTTTTATCTCAGATTTGTCAAAGCAGGGAAATATACACAAAGATATATATTTAGTGGAGGTAAATGGAAGTCTTTGCTACTGTTTTTTGGTGGTGTGGAAGGCATGCAAAGCCTATTTTGAGAGAATTAATGTGCTTAAGATATTACTGCAGGAAAGCAATCTGTCACAAGCAGGCCGTTTTGGCATGTTGCATACCACTGCTGAGATCATAGAGTCAGATTCTGCTTGCAATTAGTGCTGAAGGACCTTGGATGCAGGCAGGCGGCCATTAATCCTGCTTCTGGCCCTGGACGCTTTGACAAGTCAAAATTCCCACTGTCCATGCCACAGCTCTGGAAAAAATGCACCACAGTGGCCAAACCGCACCAGTGGTGTAATTGATGCCATCATTAATGTAATTAGGTTCACTTAAGTCAGCAGTACGTTATAACTTACTTTGTACTGTAATGTATGGGAGAAGTTACCACTGAAATGTACTTTATTAAGAGCTAGTACTGTAAGTTACTGGAGCTGAAGAATGAATGAATATGAGCTGTGAATTTAAACAGCAGACCCTTGGTTTATTTTGTTTTTAAACATTTACCACAATGCAAAACTCAGTTGCACTCAGAGTTTTCCTTAAAGTGAGACTATGGAACTTTTGAAAAACCAAATAACACATTCTAACAAATAAGAATTTTAATTAATAAGCAATAAAATTCAACTTTGCTACGTTCATTACAATCAGGCCACAGCCTCACTTGGTCTGATATGACCAGTAGCTTATGGTGGCTAATGCTAGTTAGATTTTGCTATGTAACTGAGGTTTGCTGACTGTATGACTCTTCTTCTCTACATGTTCTAATGGTTTGCTAAGTTTTAGCATTTGCCATTAATTCGCTGTTCAGCAAACTGTACATTAGTACATAAAGTATTTTAAATAAAATGTACTTAATAGAATAGTATTGATAGCATTGAAATTTTGCAACCAATTGCGATGGAGTAAATTTAATATTTACATTACATACATTACATTATTCTCCATCTGTCTATAACAATGCCTCATGTTATATACACTGATCATATATACAAAGTAAGATGTGACTTCATATCTCTCTGTACATATTATAATATTCTCTGTGAAATGTGTAGTGGTAAAAGTATAAAGTAGTCTGACATGGAAATACTAAAGTAAGGTACAAGTACTGTACCTCTAAATTGTACAGTATTTGGGGGAATTTACACTTTCCCCCACTGCAGCAGACTACATTATACAACTATCTGTCCTTCCAGTTGACATCCATGTGCTGTAACAATAGACTCCCTCAAAAACTCTATTCACTCTTTGTTCTCGTCACAAAACTGTCTTGTTTACCATACAGAGAGTGTGGTTTCATCTGAGTGAAAGCAACACAGACACGATGAAAAGAAAAGGGCTTCAAAGGAAGAGATTCATCATCGTGTGTCGCCCCTCCTACCCACACTACACCTACACATTGCTGTGATCAGGTCATTTAGCTGTTTAATGTGGTATGACATTTTATCCCCCACCTTAAGCATCTTAAAGCAGTGTGTTATGCACAAAGTACTTTCAGTGTCAGCAAATGGCTCAGAGTTTCTTTAACCCTCTGATAGTCGAAGAAAAAAGGGAGTAAATGTCCCAAACACAGGAAAATGATGATTTTGCCAGAACATAAAGCTGTAGACGGCTTAAAATAAGAAGCATAGCAGAGGATGAAGTTAACTTCACAATCCAGAAATACTGGGAGTTCACATTGACTAATCTGAAGTTCTAAAGGGGACAAAAGTTAATAAACAAAAAAAAAAAAAGACAAATACTGAGAGTTCACATCGATGAACTGTGGCACTACAGTAAACATTTTGTCACGCGTCCAAATATCTGCATAGAGGCTCACGTTATGCCCCAGCATCTGTGTCCGATCTGAATAACTAGCATGACTCGCGTGCAGATGGTCACAGGATGTGACCACCTCGTATTGCCTGTTCCCATCCATCTACCAGTAAATAGCTCCTTTGACATCCTGTCCCCGCTGTGCCTCACATGATTGCCGCCATTTTGGAAATAACACAAGGAAGAAGAGATGAGCAGCCTTTTTTTCTCCCAAAGTTTCAAAACATCACACCGCACACACGGTACATCCCACAAGAACATTTGACCCGTTTGTGGCAGGCCGTGAGTCACAAGTTAGTCCTCTTGATATCACTCCTTTGAAATCTTAATGTCCAACTGCCCTTCTTCATGGCCCCTGCTCAACAACTAAATCAGATTTATAACTACTGTCAAAGGCAGGGATGACAGATATATTAATCTTCCCTTCACAAGTTTACATCTTGGGCATCTGGACTGCTGATCTTGCCCTAACAAGCGCAAAGGTCTCCGTGAGCTGTCTTTTACTGTTGATGTGTTCATGGCTGGAGATGAATGGTTCTGTCATAGAAATCTATTTATACAGCAGTTATGTGGCAGTGCCACTAGATCCAGGACATTGCACTTCCCTGAGACAAGCACCAGCATCTGTTAGAAGAAGCAGGCAAATGACACTCCTTTGGATATGGAGCTCTGTTCAATGTAATGTGTGTCAGTTACTGTAAGGTTGAAAATACATGTTCAGCAGAAAATGCTATAAATATTTTTTTATTTTTTAAACAAACAAAACTGACAAGAAAGTACTGAGAGAATGCACACTTCTATATTGTTTTACCACTTTTTCGATTCATTCATCCAATTATCTTATAAACCATTTTTGGTGAGGATTTGTTGAAATTTGTTGGAGGTATGGGGGAAAAAAAAGATGCAAAATGGTGGAAGTTTTACACCTATACATTTATTATGAACTAATGAATTTAGAATTATTTTTTAATACTTCCTACTCTGTCTGTGGCTCTCAGTCCTAAGCCCACTGATTTCTACTGAAGACATAATTTAAATATAATAAAACAACAAAAAAATATATAGTTTAAATTTTAGAATTTGCTCTTCAATTTCTTTAAACAGCTGGGCACTGCAGTTTTTAGCAAATGTTGACCAAACAGGAGTATATAGTGAAATTGATGGGGACTATTTTCAGACGTGGATTAATACACATGGTGCCATAGTGAGTATTTACAGCAGCAGCATAGTGTTTGTGAAATTGACTCTGACTATAAACTACAGTGCCCATGTTCTTGGTAATGAAGGAACATGTCACCCAGTACAACGATGTAGATCACTGATGTGTATTTAATAGTTTTTGGACAATAATGGCACAGAGAAAAAAGCTAGATCAGGCTTTATGCGCGCACACACACACGCACACACACACACACACACACACACACACACACACACACACACACACACACACGCGCACACACACACACACACTACTTGCAGTAATCAATTCATTGTTGGGTCTTTTTTTAGAGGATTTGTCAACAATGTGAAAAATATAGAATATCACAATACTTTTAACTTAAGTTTTTTTTAGAAGTTTGGTGTATCTAAGAGATGGCAATACCTACCAAGACAGTCACACAAATACACATCAAACACTCACATACTCAGAGATGAACATGTTACTATCAAACGTTTTGTAGAGAATGGCAGAGTAGAGTTAATACAACAACAGCTGAAAGACAGGACCACCAGGACTGCAGAAGTCAAGCTTGTCATTGACGGCCCACCCTCCTCATAACCTACCACACCTCCTCACATGAATCACAGCCACCACCCTCCACTGCCTCTGCAACAAAAGATGCTTTGAGGTCACGCTCCTCTTCTTTGTGCCCACCACAGCGCGTGAACAGAGAGAGAACAGAACCACTCGAGACAAGGGCGACTTAAGAGCAGCTTATAACGAAAGGACGTCCATCATAAAAGGAAAATACATGCCATTTTTGAAGAACCATTATGGTGATGTTCAAGTAAAATTCGCTTTCCAGGTCTAAAAAGTACCCACTGAGGTACATCAAAATCAAATCAATTGACTTTCCACATCAAACTGGGTAACGGTCTTCATTGACGGTAGTATGCCTGAGCTTTAAGCTGCCCCCCTCCCCTTTAATATTCATCGCCCCAAGAATCCTCTGTGGGGGTTTAAAACTTCAAAACAGTACCTCATGAAAAAGTCAGGAGGTGTCAGACATGCGTTCCCCTTCCTCGCCCCCAACCCCGCTGGCTTGCTAACACCAAAGGCCAGAATTGATTTTATGTGAAGCAGGACCAGCTCCACCCCCGTCAGGGATCACCTGCCTCACCCCCGCCTGTGGCCCCAATGCACCACCAACAACTAGGAAAAGACAGCGAAATTGACAAGGTATCTATGCTTTTCAGAGTTAATTTCGCTAATTATGTATCACGTACAGCAACTGCACAGCGCGTTTTGTACAATATAATTTTCTTTCAAGAACATCTGAAGGAAGTTAAATTGTCACAGATGCATTTTTTTGCTCTAATTCCACATGGATGATCCTTGTGTATGAGCTAATAAAGTGAGGTTTATGAAAGACTCAGGACAGATTATCCTAGGTAAGAGTGCTGTCCTGCGACTCAGCAGGCTTTAAAGTTAGTCCAGCTGTACATAAAAAAAATGCATTATGAAAGGTCATACAAAAGCCAACTGAGATAAAAGTCTGAGGTAGCTTTCTTGTATGGTGATCCATTTACGATCCCCTTTAAATTAAACATTCCTTCCTGTTTGTCTGCATGTGCTCATCCTGCCAGGCAATGTAACACAGTGCAGGTACATTTGTAATTTTCATCTCTGATCTTTGTGTTTTTGATTTTTTGAAAAGGCCCTGAACTTCTCAGCATCAAAGTTTAGTCTCTCATCTCTCTCGTTCCTGCCACCTTTATATCTAAATCTCCCCAAAATATATATATATATTTTAAATTCAACAAAATCTATATATCACTCATCTTTCTTGCCCTGACTTCGTTTTAGTGACGTCACCAGGTTCCTAGATCTTAGCAATTACTTTGTTGAGTACAATGTTATAACTGATGGCTGAAGTTGTAATAAACCGGAATTATCCTTTAAGTTTAAAAAGGTGTTTGCCAGGTAAAAGTGATGTCAGCACCAGTAATCCTCATCTACTGTATGTGTGAGTGACTCATACAGTAATTTACTAAAAAGGATACCACCAAACCCATAATAACACATTACAAAATCAAAGCTGAAAATAAAATCCTAATGACTAACTAATATTTAATGATGCGCTTTAAGTGCTGGGACCACAGATTATGCACCATAATAAAGCGCCTATAAAAACAGTTTAATGCGGATGATTGTTAACATTAAGTGTTAATGCATGTTAATGGGTTTGACAGACTTATTTTTCCTACTCCTGTAGACGTGTGTTGTTTATGTCACTCAGAAATTGTGCAGTATTTGTCTGCAGTAAATGACTTAATAGAACTGTCCATGAAGGAGTGGGACAGCAAATGAAAAGACAAAAACAGGCTGGAAAACAAGCAGCCATGAATGTGTTTTGGAACAAGAGGTTTTAGGACCCTGGCGTCTATGTGTGAGACATGACTTCCTTATTTTTAACAGTGGGCACTTCAACCACTGGCTTGATGTCAACCTCACATTCTAATGGACAGCCACAAAGTTGACAGGCTGTAAATCAGAGCGACTATAGAAAGCCATTAGTCCAGGGATACACAATAAAAAGCGGTAATGGTCTCATAAAGCCTGCAACACCACAGCAGACATTCTGATTCTGTCTATTAAGGGCTGCACGGAGTCTCGGATGAGTGAAAATAAGGAAGCCATTTTTCTTTGGTGCATTGTTGCCTGGGGTCTCGTGCTCGTGATCAATGTACAGTAAGATGCACTGCGCTGAGAGCTATTTATTTACACTGTACTCCGACTGAGTGAATATTAGAGGAGAACATTGTGATTGAGAAGTGCTTATATTAATCTACATGTTACAGATGCCTCATTAATTTACTGTGAGCTGGTTATAAATGCCAGATGTGCTCAGAGTGCTGGTGATAGTATCAAGAACAACAGTTTACATTTGTTGCTATGGTGGGTGCAATCCGGTCCTCAAATCCTATTAAAGGGACAGGTTGGGACAGATAGAAGATAGATTTCTGGCTCCATCCCAGCACAATGGAGGTGAATAGAATTTAATTGAATTTGTAGCGTTCATGGCATTAAACAAAATAGCACAAGAGTCATGCTAGTCATGCTAGCAGCTCTGTAAGAATATACTTAGGCACACCAGTGCTTTAAACTACAGTAAATGCCAAGCATAAGCATGCTAACATGCTCACAATAATGATGCTGACATGCTGATGTTAAGAAGGTATAATGTTTATCATGTACACCATCTTGGTTTAGCATGTTAGCATATCTAATTGCTATGAAAGAGAATCAGACTTGTAGTAAAATTTGACAAATATAATATTTATGGCTACAGATCTTAAATATGCTGTACCTGAAGGCTAGAAGCTCATGATAGCTCTCTATGTTCAACCTAATAAATCTAATTAACCAGAAATCATCTTTGAAAACCATGCCAACTTGTTTTAGCTATTCAAAATCCGCACGCATGTCTAAATTATTTCAGCTGAAATTACCCTAAATTTCTCTTCTCACAAGATAAGAAAGTCTGCTGAGTGACATTTCAACAGGCTGTTTCTAACTTACAGCAAGAACTCGCCTGAAGACAATGACAAGCTCCTCTGTCTGATGTCACTTCCCATTCCCAGGCCGACTGCTATCTGCTACTGGCTTCTGCCAATAATAGCTCATCAAAACAACACAACCCTCCTTGGCACCAAAATAAAGGCAACGGTCCACGTCGATGCCACTCAGTTGTCAATTAAGACCGCTCTTCACACTGACACTTGTGACTTAAAAGAAACAGTCGAGAATGTGATGAATTTGAGACGACAGATGAGAAGGCAGTACGCGGCGTTGCAGTACCATAATGCGCTTGAGATATGGATAACAACTGACACCACTGGCAGGTCTTATGAAGTTTGATTTCATTTGTCAGGTCTCTTCTACTTTGTCTTTTAGCTCGCACGCTCCTTCACTCTTCAATCATTGTGGTAATAGCTCATTCTGATAGCCTAAAGACACTCACACTTCCATTTAAAATGCAAAGCCACAAATATAGTAGGTGCTGCTGTGGGCTACACATCAAGATGGCATCATGTGTTGTATGCATCTAATGCTACATTGTACCTTTATATGTATTACTGCATGTGGCGTATGTATAAAAAGTAGCCAAATTAACCCAATTCTGGATGTAGCAGATCTCTGAAATTCACACTATTTCACAACATGGAAACTTATGCAGACGAACACATATCACATAAACCACAAACGACAGAGAAATAACCATCAACCTCGGTATATGATCACTAAGTAGACAAATGGAGCAGTAAGTGTCCAAGCCTGTCTCGGCGAATACCTTGCATGCTCATCTCCAGCCGACCACATGACGCTAATTCCTGACTGAAGCGCTCCTCCTGCGTATCCCTAAGCCTGCCTGTGAAATGTGACAAGATCATTCTTTAGGCCTACTTTAGTCTGAATAATCTGCCCATCACAGACATTCATCCCGACCTGCACAGTGCTTCCAGTGTCATAACATGCTACCTGTACATTTTCACCCCGGCTTAGGCTACATAAATTAAATCTGGAGAAGTAAATGTGAGGGATCAGCATCTAGTGCTGCATGTGTGCCGATGTGGAGAATGTTGATTTTACGCTGGTGGCCTCACAAACAAATGCAGTGTGTAGTGTCTTTTCATTTGAGATTCAATACTTAGCGAAATAAAGGGTTGCAATGAGTAATCAAGGAAATTCATTAACAGCCATTTTGATAACTGATAATTTATCAAGAAGACAATCCTAAACAGTCTCAATTTCCAGCTTCTCAAATATGAGTATTTGCTGTTTTTTTCTGTTTTATATCCTTGAAAGGTGAATATTAGGGGATTTGGAACTGTTGGTCAGACAAAACAGGTAATTTTAATGAATTAAATTGGGCTCAAGGAAATGATTATACGCATTTTTCACCAAGGATTGATAGATTGATAGAAAAAAAAAACATCAACAGATACATCCATAATGAAAATAATCATCATATGAAGCCTCACTGTTATTAAAAATTTGCTAAATCAAGTCATAAAAAGTCAACGTGATTGCACTCCCTTTCTTCCTAAACCCACTACACAAGTAGATGCAGTATGGTAGGTCTTACAGGAGCTTCTTGAAGTTTCTACAAAGTTCTCAACCAGTAATATGGCAGCTGTCAGGTTGAAGTGAGCCATTGGTTCCAGTGCTAACAGGGAGTGTAGGTGAAGTTAACTCTTCTCTACAGCATGACTACAACCCGCCAAGATCCTCACCTACCTGATGGCAAGTGGACGACAGCTTATAATCTCCATAGGCTTTACTTCCTACTCCTGACCAGCTTTAACTAATTGGGGAGACAACGTGAAAAAGACCCTTCACCGTCGCAATCTTGGATGCACCTCAACTCTCTCCGTCATGCTGCGCTACCGTTGTCTGACTTCCGGCAAGATAGTTCAAGTTCTTCATGTCAGCTCCGAGTTGAGCTCTTGCAAATGAAGTCAACGCTACAGTACTTGACATAGAAGGGGGGGGGGGGGGGGGGGAGTATGACTTCTAAATATCTGAAATGTCCTGTCTTGCACATAATATCTGTAATACTTCCTGACACTTTCTCCTATAACCTCTTATTCTATGCCCGCTTCTGTGGGGCCCTTTTTCCCCTCACTGGGCGCAGAAGAAAAGCAGTCTATTTTCTTGTCATATTCGGTTGAAAGGCGACTCTCAACTTGGAGTCTAATTTCCGGCACTTTAAAGCCAGTCCACATGCAAGGTGCATTACCATACTATCAAGGTGATGGGAGCAATTTCAAACTGTCAGTCAGTCATGGAAATATCAGAGTGACTTAATGTCTACTGCAACCTGTCAAAGGCTCCTGTGAAGTGGTGGAGAGTGTAATCTGAGTCTTATTCACTCGACCCCATTTACTTGTCAGCGTAGCTCTGTGTTTTACTCTGGATGGTATTACATAATGAGATGGGATATGGTATAGCCATATTATCTACATATATACAAAAAAAGAAAAGAAAATGTAGAGCCGCTGCACTTCTACAGAGTGCAGTTATATTATAAATACCATAGTTTCAGACTAAGTATGAAACTGCATCTCATATGATCACAGTTCTTGCTTCACAGACAGCAGTTAGTTAAGGCTGTTAATTTCCCGATAGACGCACCACTGTGGGTGACACACTGGGGCTGTACTTAACCATTATTAATGTGACAGGCCCCAGTGCAAAGCAAATCAATTAAACAGGAGCAATCACCATAGTCTGGAAAATGGCCTTTTAAGACTGTTTCCATGTGACAAGGAGGTCCTCGATCCAGGCCTCTGCACCAGGACCTGACAGGTCAAGAAAGAGGCATGACACAATAGCACCTTCTAACCATCATCTCGCCTTTTTACCTGTCAGATCCAGTCGGCCTGTCTGGCTGCTGACGTGGCACGCCCTGCGCCGGCTGCCACAATGTCATGTCGGGGGAATTTTTTATTCCATTTGCTCGACATTATAATGCAGCATTTATCTAAGCTATATGTCAAGAAGTTTTGCACCTGAGTTTTGGTCATTTCTCTAATAGTTTCAGTTACAGGTCCTTTGAGATGTGTTTGATGTAAATGTGCATCAAAAAAGATCAGAATAATAAAACTGGAGCAGTGACTTACCTCCATGCTGTCCACTGCTGCCTGGAACCTCCAACGTGTCTGGAAAATACTTTTTTTTTTTTTAAAAGCAGATTTTACAAAAATATCACTTTTACATGTCATCATTAGGTCAGTTATTTCATAAAACAATATATATATATTGACAAAAGAGTTCAAAATTGGCTTAAAAATGGACTGAACTACAGTATCACATGCATGCATTTGTTTAATCAACCCTGTAGTAGCCATCCTACTTGCAAAGCCAAATTATACAATGCACATTATACAATTATACATTATACAACACGGTCGTAACAGCAGCTCTTGTCACTGTGACTCTAATTGCCATTATGTTAATTTTGAAATCAACTCCAATGATACATTGTGAAGTTGTCTTCAACACACATTGAAGTTGTACCTTAAAACCACACTTCTGTACATAGAATAAAGACTAAAAGGTTAAAGTGCTAGAGCCAGGTGGAGGATAATCTCACCCAGTTTAGCATATTTAAATTGTATACGACTCTAAAGAAACTCAAAGAAAACACTTTAAAAAGCAAAACCATAACTTTTGTCCTTTCGAGAACTAAATAAGCTTCTAAAAATGATTTATAGTTTTTGCCAACCTGTATGGTGTTCACTATTTGTCCAATGTTTTTGTTTATCATTTTGTATTTTCTTTGGCCAAGGACAAGGGTAAAGATAAGGACAGTCAATGGACCACAGTATAACAAAAGCAGCCAATACAAAGAATAAAATAAAATGGAACGTTTAGATGTTTTTTAAGGATCATTACTGGAAATGTGTCTAATGAGCACATTTTTTATGTAATTTCTAGGGGCTAAAAGGTCACATTTTGGATATTGGTAACAAAATGGCCATAGGGTGTGCTTAATAAAGAAACTTTGCATGTTGCAAAAAGTATTCAGTGAACCTCAACTCAGTTTACTCCACTTTTTAATTTGCAAAAGTTTGAGTTACAAAATGTGAGCTCTAAGAGACTTTCAAAGAAAGAAAAAAACAAATGAAACCTTTACTTAAAATATGAATCCTTAATCTTTAAATCTAATGCCTAGGATAGAGGCTTAGTTTCTGTATAATCACCCAACCCTGCTTGTAAACGGTTGTGTTTGCACGGACTCAGGGTGATTCATAAACGTGTCCTTGTGTGAAATACTAGCAGGAGATTTCAAGCTTTACGTTTAAAAGTAATGAATTACGGCGATGAAAAAAATGTGCAGCCATTTAAGGATAAAGCAGAGAATTTGGTGTCTGCCGCGGCGAGCCATCCATCACGTCCACAATAAAGGAGTTTTTGCCTGACGGTCCAAATTTATGGTCGCCCTTCTCTGCCCTAATAACTCAAAGCGCTGTGTCAGAGCCTGACAGCCGTTGCCGAAAACAGCACCCCTGTTATCAATCAAAAAACACTTGCATATGTTTAACTTTCGCCTGATCAGCAAGACATTTATAGGCTATTGAGTAATAAGATAAGTGGGTCTATTTCGATGGGAAGATATGTGGAAGCTTTAAATGATTAATGGCAGACACAAGAGGAGTTTTAAGCACTCTTGGTATAAAAAGAAACATGTTTTGGCTTGAATGTGGGAGAAATGTGGAGGAATATTTTTAATTTCCAAGACAAAAAGACTTGAAAAAAAAACTTGCAGCAGAATTAGGGCTCTGTAAAAATGCCTCAGAGCTTATCTCCAATTAAACAAATCACAGTTTTGAGTTTTACCAGACAGGCAGACTAACAGGCCTAAATTATGATGGAGTAAGGGAGAGACACATCACTTATTCACTCCACTTCTCATGGATTCACTTAACAGTAGTTGACCTGAATATGACTGAGAAAAGGCACACACAAAAACTGCAGACAGCTGACAGATAACTGGCATGCAGCAGAACAGGGAACTGACAGATGACAGGCTGTGTGATTGAGAGGAGAAAGTTGCAGAAAATGTGAAACATGCCGATGGATATTGGTGCAATATCTGAATATGAATATGAACTTTCTGGTCAGATATGAATATCTGACCAGAAAGGCCCCTGGCTTGCGAATTCTGCATCTTTTAGAGACAAGGTAATTCATTAATTAGTCACCATGGTGCAAAGACTGTCTTCTCTGTGCAAGAAATTTGTAAAAGAGACAATCGGACGGGCTTGAACTGCTGTTTCCTAATTGCTGTGGACTTTTCCAAAGAAAATCAGCTCAAAATAACTTACTTGAAATAAAAAAAAGGAGTGTAAATGTAGTAATGGTTGGCCAGAGGTGTCAATTTGTCCAACATCTTGCAACAACAAATTGTATGAATTAATATGCATTTCGTCCTCACTGACATAAAGAGGTTTGGGTCATTTTGAATCCCCTCATTAGCGGGGTCTACCTTCCCCAAAACCACACAGGATGGAGGGGTGGAGCATGCATAGCGCCAATTACGCAAAGTGCAATATACAAACTCAAAATATAAGCGCTTGCAGTGGATGAAGTATGAAATACACGCCCGTGTGAGGAGGAAACGTCACATTCACTCGAGCATCCGATCACCTCGGGATCCCTTTTGATTGGGAGGCGGCAACGGCTGTGATCTGCGGACTAATTCGGCTGCTGCTTGAGGAGGCGGAGTGATCTCTCCTGCCCACTACCCACGTATACAGAGTCCGCTCTCGGACCCGCAGCCACACTGTCAGAGCGACGCCGGGGATGAAGCAACGCGGCTGTGATACGCACGGATTCTTCTCTCGCACTCCGCGTCTCTTTTAAGGATTTAATATTTATTTTAGTTCTGGCAAAGGCTTTAGCCGTCTGACGTTTTGAGTTTTTGGCTTTATTTACCCTACACATGTATGTCTCAACCTTTTTAACGAGAATTGGGTCATGATCACATCGCCCACGGTCTCTGTCCTGAGAAACAGCAAGAATCCAGCGTGGGAGAGCGGCTCCTCGGGGGAGAAGGGCGCAGTGAAGATCAGCCAGCTATTTGTCCACAACTCCGTCTCTCCTGCAGACCCTTCTCGTCAAGCCAGTCGTCTTCCCATAAAGGTTTTGAAAATGCTTACCGCTCGGGCAGGACACATTTTACACCCGGAGTACCTTCAGCCTTTACCGTCCACTCCCATCAGTCCCATCGAGGTAAGCACCAGCGCCGTTTTTGTGAAAACGTTCGCGCACACGGGCATCAATTCGCTAAATGTCAAACTACACCGTGAAACCACTTCCAAAAGCTTCCAACCCGCTATTATGGGATGTTTTTTTTCGGGACAACTTGGGTCAATAACTGATGACGAACAAGATTGCATTTGTATTCGATTAAAATAAACAATAGACCTGATATCCGAGTTGATTTCTGACATTTTCTTTTTTTTTGTCTGCGTTAAAACAATAAACTGAGGTGTCAAATTTTGGACTCGCTTTGGAATTTAATGACCTTGTAGCAATTTGATGCTCGTATTTGTGATGTCATTTTCGACGTGTGGTAGTTGTTGAGTCTTATCTTCTATCTAATGTAAAACAACTCTGTGTGTACGCTTCCTCTTTACATGCCCATTACGCTGAGTTGTTTTGAGTTTCATCCCGAGATAAGTTCATGCGCAATGCGTAAACTACGCGGAACGGTCAAGTGCATATTTACCACAAAACAAAATAAGTACACGTGCTTTTATTGATTTCACTAAATGGATTTTGTCTTATTTCACAGCTGGATGCCAAGAAAAGTCCACTGGCTCTTTTGGCCCAAACGTGCTCTCAGATCGGCAAACCGGACCCGCCGTCCTCCTCCAAACTGTCCTCTGTGACCTCAAATGGATCTAGTGACAAGGAGACCAAATCCGGTCCGCTGAAAATGAGCGACATCGGAGCCGACGACAAATCTAGCTTCAAACCTTACTCCAAATCGTCAGAGAAGAAGGACTCGAGCAGCAGCCTCAGTGGAGATAAAACCAGTTTCCGAGTGCCTAGCGCCACCTGCCAGCCGTTCACCCCCAGGACAGGCAGCCCCAGCTCTTGCACCTCAGTCTCTCCTCTGCCGGCTGAAGGCAAAGCGGGGGACAAAGAGGAAAAGAAGGAGTCTGATAGCAATAAAAGCAGTACGACGGAGAGTAATGGCAGCCATAGGATAAGTGGAATTACCTCTGATGGCAGCCCACATCATGAGAACACATCTGGATCAAAGACGGTTACATCAGACTCACCATCTGTAACCTCATCGTCTTCCTCCGTCCTCGGCTCTGGACTGGTGGCCCCTGTTTCCCCATATAAGCCCGGTCATACAGTTTTCCCCATGCCGCCTGCTGGTATTTCCTATCCTGGAAGTTTAGCGGGTGCATATGCGCATTACCCGCAGCCGTTCCTTCCTCCTGGAATGACCCTTGACCCCACCAAATCCAGCAGCCAGCTGTTAAGTGCACAGTTCGCTGCTGCCAGCTCACTGGGTTGCAGTAAAGCAGGAACGAGTCCCTTAGCTGGAGCATCCCCGCCGACTCTAATGTCTGCTAGTCTGTGTCGAGACCCCTACTGCCTGAGCTACCACTGCACAAGCCATTTGTCCGGTGCATCCAGCGCTAACTGCGCACATGACTCTGCTGCGGCTGCAGCACTCAAATCTGGATACCCACTCATGTACCAGACGCACCCGTTACACAGCGTGCACTCCTCGGCCCCGTCCTTCAGCGGACATCCCTTATATCCTTACGGTTTTATGCTTCCCAATGACCCCCTGCCGCACGTGTGTAACTGGGTGTCTGCTAACGGACCTTGCGATAAGCGCTTTTCCTCCTCCGAGGAGCTTCTCGGCCACTTGCGGACTCACACGGCCTTTGCCGGTACGGAGAAGTTGATATCTGGGTACCCGGGGTCATCTTCTCTCGCCAACGCCGCTGCTGCTATGGCTTGCCATATGCATATGCCTCCTAATGGCAGCCCCGGCACGCTGGCCCTCAGGGCGCCCCATCACCCTCTCGGACTGAGCAGCCGCTATCACCCCTATTCAAAGAGCCCCCTGCCCACACCCGGGGCCCCAGTGCCGGTGTCCGCGGCAGGGGCATATTACTCCCCGTACGCCTTGTATGGACAAAGACTGACTACAGCCGCGGCCTTAGGATACCAGTAGAGCCAACAAATTATACATTTATAAAAGCAGATTTAGGCCCAATGAGTTTTATATTGTATTTCATGCAGGGACTGGATCCATGTGGGGATCAGTGTATTTATTTGCGATAGCTTCAAGCGTGACTAAAATAAAAAAAAATATAACTTTGAAGACTCAATGTGCATTATTTTACACAGGGGAGAGTATTGATTACGTTTACCTGCTGTGCATCGAAGTGTTGATTAAAATGGGAACTTTTTATGTAATATGGATTTTAATCTCCATGCTGAATCAACTGTAAGTCTTGCAAAAGTTCGTCCTCACTCAGACGAGTTAGAGGGCCGCCAGTGCCGAGTTGACAGAATGATGGACGTGTAAAATCAGTCAGAACAGCTTCTTCAGAATGGCCGTTGATTTATCTTGTGGGGAGCGAAACGTTTCATGAAGCCCGTTTTTACCTGAATGTTTTTTTTAAAGCTGCAGACAGCTCTGACGGGTGTTCTGTCCGGTTTACAGAGATCGCTTTTTTAATCACATGAATTACCCCTACCCTATTATACATAAACTTAAATTCAGTTAGGTCAAATCAGTTCAAAAAGCTTTATGTTTTAGTAAGAGAAATTCATCAGTCAGTCATATATATATATATATATATATACACATATATATATACATATATATATATATATATATATATATATATACATATACATATATACATATACATATATACATATACATATATACATATACATACATATATATATATATACATATATATATATATATATATATATGACTGACTGATTAATTCCTCTTACTAAAACATACTTACTCATTTCATTTTATTCATAGCCGTGGTTTTGTTGTAACCAAAGGTGCCTACAGATACAAGAGAACGAATTATATAATTGCAAAACGTTTGCATGTTTTTATACTTAATATGAACTAATATATGGCTTTTGTAAGCATGCATGTTTTTGTTTTGTTAACCTTATGGTGACAAGAAGCTGAAACCACTAACAGGCCTTGGTGCCCTAGCTACTCTCTCTCTCTCTGTGTGTGTGTGTGTGTGTGTGTGTGTGTGTGTGTGTGTGTGTGTGTGTGTGTGTGTGTGTGTGTGTGTGTGTGTGTGTGTGTGTGTGTGTGTGTGTGTGTGTGTGTGTGTGTGTGTGTGTTCTCTTGGGCTCATCAAAACATGCTGAATCTTCTCAATCACGAGGTCGTGGATTATGGTTTCATTAATGAAGACAAATGAGTTACTGATATCAGCGAGAAGCTCGCTAAACAAAGATTTACGATGACACCAGATGTGGGACGTTTCCTCAGCTTTTGTGATCACTGTAATGAAGCCATGAAGCAGGGAGCATGAAATAAAGCAAGGCCTAACTATTTAATCAGCCTCTTAAAACAAATCAACTAAATCAAGCCAACAGTGTTATTATCCATCCTCAGTAAATCAGGCTGTTCTCCAGCAAGAAAATGTCCATCATTAACGGTCAGATGTCATTTTCATCAAATCCACCCATCCTTCATGTAGATGAGTCCTAGTAGCTCAGTGATAGATGGTAATAAAGCCCCTAACCCACAATTCAGCACTGCAACCAGTCAGCCATGAAGCCAGTGTAGATCATACGTGACATCTTTTTTTCATTTAACAGCACATCAATGTGATGTGAACAAATGGGATTATGATTTTTGAACATTATTTATCAACATTTAATTGATGTGTGACAATGTGGTATAAATTCACACATGCTCTCACGTTTGAACAGATGAACCAGTCAATAAATTAGTCAGTAGCTTTTATTTTATAGTTATCAGTTGCTGAATTATTTTTAATTTAGGAAAAGACAGAAAGTCTGTGCACTACAGCAGAGCATCTGTGCTTGTTACATGTGGACTAAATTGCATGGAAGTTAACATTTAATTAGAAAGTCTTTTATAGTGTTTACTTGAGTAATAATAATGCTTTTTTTTTGAAGGGATACATTTTATAATATTAATAGTTTGTTTAGTTTGGTCTTATTAAAATCAAAAACTCTTTTCCAAGAGAGAACTGAGAACAAACTGCAAACACACAAGTGACATGAGACACAGTCTCATAAAACGGCCGTTACACATAAAAGAGAAATTCAAACTATCACAAATTATTAAAAATATCATTAAGGAAAACTTTAAGTCCCTCAGATGAATAAATGTCTCTGTGACACTTTACCATCTAGAATTGATAAGCAGTATAAAAACATTTACAGTAATACATGTTTAAAACTGTATGAATGTATTTGTCTACAAGTATAAGTCAACAGTACATAGAGGCTGATGTATAAACAGACAATAAATCACAATATATTAAAATATGTCCTCATGGGAGAAGTTATAATTGTTGACAAATACTCTACATTGATACACACTTGAAAACGTGTCCATATCTGCTTACAATGACATTATTGTGTGTACTGCATGTTCATAAACTGGTTATAAATGCTAAATGGGAGGGCGGGTTAAAGTAAAGCGTTCTGCATACAGTAGATGCATAAAAACGTTAATGTTATTATCTGCTGTAATTAGCTTTGTATTCAACAATAAAGATTGAAAAAAAACTTAAACATGTAAACTTTGGTCAGCAAGCCCTTATAAATGAAAACAAACTGTAGATAAGCTGTTGTGGTAAATGGTATCCAATGATAATTCACCGGTAATACTGTACAGTGGATTGTATAATGTTTTAAAAAAGGAGTAAGAGCAAGTTGCTCAACAATAGTTTTTGAAGCACAATCTGCTGTCTAACCAGTATTTACCATAGACTGTATATAAAACTATTTTCAGTATTTACAATACTGTACAGTTACATCATTGTTTTGTAATGAGAGAGGGAGCACCAACAGTTAGAATTTTTATCATACATTTTGTCTTTTAGAGCTTGAGCTTAGGATAAGTTAATTTAATTAAGGAGGTCATTGGGGGCAGATGCTGCATCATATGGCTAGAGGTAATGGGTACGTCTGTTTATTACATTAACTGGCTCAGTGGGCTTGACATATATCTATCCTACCATGTTAAAGTCTATCAATCTTTACGTTAATCTCTTTTCCATGTTTGAACGTAAAATACTGTCAGGACATGAGACACTGGACGGCTTTGTGACTGCACGTTGAATCACAGTGACGGCCCCACCTGTTCTGCTTTGAACTGCAGCAGATCAGCACAGCGTGGCCCAGTGCAGGCACACTCATGTTAAAAATTGTCACTTTTGCACAGCTGCACGCCATGTGTTACACTGTCTGTTGTGGTTGAAGGTAGTGGACATCATCACCGCTACGCTGAGCTGATGTTCCTCCTCACAACGCCCACAGTCATGTACAAAAATGGATTTTTCCAGAAATCAATGCATCAAATGCATATACTGTATCGAGCAGCTTTCAAACACTTGTTACACATGTTATGGTCATATAATGAATTCAACACCCTTTTGTCAGCAGTATTAATGATCCAATCAAGGGGATTTCCCCGTTGTTACACACATTTGTGCTGCTTTGAATAAATCTCCGTCAGTGCTTATGTACTCTGGAAAGGCAGGCGGATCTCTGTTTATAGAAGCAAAAGGAAAAAACGATGACTTTTTGCATGTTTAATCAGCTGAGAAGTGTGTCTTCCATCATCCCGAAAAACATGGTGGTTTATGTTTGCAGAAGAAAGGCTTTTCCTTCTCCAAATAAGCCCCATATTTATCATCACTCCATCATTTCCTCCCTTTGACAAGCAAAGTAAACGATAGGAATACGAAGTTAAAGCTGGGTTTTACTGAGCCGTTGACCTTTGGAGCTTGTCTTCTTAACTCTAGTGAGGCACCATAAAATGAAGGAAGTGATCTTGGTACACTGTGATTATTCTAATGTGACGTGTAACGTGTGTGTCTGTATTCTGTATACTCACAATAAAGTGTGTCTTTAAGTCGCAAGCCAGCCGATGGGAAACGGAGAAATGAGGAATTTTCCCTTGAAGAAAGTCTGTCAACACAAAGCAAAGGAAAGAGCAACAGTGAGTTAAACAGTGGGCCTTTGTCTTTCAGCACTCAACATGCACTATAATTTACACAGCACTGACAGGGGCCATTTTGAAGTCTGTCATAGGCGGAAAACTTTTGTCTCCAAACATCTTGCTCACAGTGAGTCGACTTCTGCTCGGGTCTGGGTGATTAATGACTTATGGCCTTATTGTGTGGAGGTGGCTAATTACCTACAGGCTGACTGAGGAGAGACACTATCCAAACCCTCCTCTGATAACCCCAACTTTCCCCCTCCTCATCTTGGCATGTGGAAGCTCTTACTGACAAATTTGCAAGAAGCAGACTAATGTTGAGTAAGATGAATGGCCTCTGAGAACAGTAAACAGCCTTTAATTTAACAGTGTTTAAATGTATGACACACTGGCATTGTGCTTCCACACTGTTCGTGCTCTCTGGTTGGGAAACACAGCCAAAGTTCCCCCACTGTTGGTTTAAAATTAGGCTTGGCATATTCATGGAGGGAGTTTCTGGATGCTCGGGCTGGCAAACATGTGTTCATTGCCTCTTTAGGTTTTCTGCAGTCCCTTCAGACTGACATTCTGAGACAAAGATAATCAGTTTCTTTAGCAAACTGGTCTTAAATGCACTATGCAGGCAGCCAGTTAGAATATCTGATAAAGTCATAAAAAAATAAAAGTCAGTGGAGCCAGCAGAGAAAGAAGACAAATAAAGCATTATGCTGCACTCTAACAATAAGCCAAAGCCACATAAGCTCTCCTTTAAGGTCAGTGTCTTGTTGCACCAGACAAACGGCTGGCCAGAAATTGTGCAGCCATCCCCTCCACTTTATCTCACCCTCCCTATTATTAGGTTTGTTAACATACTGTATTGCCGTGTTTGCAGTCATGTCGACAGGCTAACTTAATCAAGTTACTATCGAACTTTGCAACTTCTGTGCTTCGCCCAGCGCGACAGTTTTAGTGCCAGAATTATTGCCTTGACCTATGAGAGGAAATTAGCTGTGGACACAACTTTTCTTCCTGGTAAAAAAACTAAATATTTACAAGAACAGTGACAATGATGGAAAAGAGCAGGAGACAAAAATGTTCCTTCAATAACGTTACAAATGAAAAATGCCACATGGACCCAAAGTGGTGCAAAATGCATAATGCCAGCTGGCAGATCATTACAGGTGATGGACATTTCACTTACCTAAGTCAAATATAACAGGCTGCTGTTCATTAATATACAGGAAGGCCTGCAGAATCAAGCCTGCCATCTGGTTAAATCGACAGAGTAATCTACAGCTTGTGATTAGGGCTGAGGAGCACAGTTTCTCTTCATCTCTCTCAGCTTAAAAAAAGAAAAAAAAAGAATTCCATCTGCACCATGTGGTACATCATTTTTCTTTAAGACAAATGGACTGTTTTTGTATGATCCAAAATTAGATCAGCAGAAAACAATCTTGTAACGGGCCTGGGAAAATAATTGAGATTTGGATTCTGTTTTCTCTTCTCTTTAGCGTCCCACCTCTCACTTTTTATTGCATGACTGGCTTCGCAGCCATCAACGTTATTCCCATGATGCTCTCCAGTCAGTGCCATCACATGGAGTATACAGAGCCTTGGACTAAAGATGTGCGTTCATATAGTGATTCCCCTTCAGCTTTGTTCCCTGTGGTGCTCCACAACAGATGGTGACCTGTGAGAATGTGTGACATCAGAACCAAAATCCACACTGAAGCAAAGAGGAAGACAAAATACTTCAAGTTATCCTGTCTGCAAATTAGTGAGATGACACAACTGTCAGGTGCCAGCCTCCTGTGACAGTTGCCCCCCCCCCCACCCATTACAGGAGCAGCAATGCTTTCACTGCACGACAAAAGGGAAATGGGTGCATGTTTTTTTATAGGAGACCTGTCTGTCAGCTGGCTCTCAAGTCATAACAAATCACCAGCACTCAGCTGAGGCTGAACATTCAGGGCGTCAGGAGGAAGACGGATGACCTGCAGGCCTTTGAAGTGCTCTGGCAGTTCAGATGGCTCAGCGGCGCTGACAGAGAAATATACACAACAGAGCAACCAATAATGAGAACATTAAACATTCCAGCCACCTGACAGGCTGACAAAAACAGCCTGGCCTCACATCAATCATCCGCTGAGACATAACCTTGACAATTAGTCCCCTCTGATACTCCCCATAACCCCTGGGCCTGCACTACAGTGTGACTCCATTTAAGGAGGAGAAAACCAAAGAGCTTAATCTAATTCCCTAATTCTGATTGATAAAGACATAGTAGCGACAGAAACCCCAATACATTATATTGGTTCAACAAATGATGGATTCAGAATCAGTTGGCAAACTCTTTGTAAAGTAATGACTCTCCAAGGACAGATGTGAAAATAGAAAAATGCACATACTGTAGTTCAATTATTTTCCTGGCTGCCTCTAAAGATGTTTCGGCTAAGGACACAAAAATGCATCTAGCATGTTTATGGCTCTGCCTGCTCAAATGTGTGTTTTAATGATGCCCCACAGGCATTTATATAAATACTTGTAGCAGAGCCAACACTTAAGTTTCAACATAACTCAAAGCATAGATCAGCATAAAACATTAATAGTTCTTTATTGTGTGCCTAACGAGGTTACATATCTTACATCTGTATCTGTAAACATGCGCTAAATGTCAAATCTGCTATTAAAATGCTCTGCAAATTCTGCTCACTAAAAGACTTAATATCTTAAATGTTCAGGGGAAAAAACTCCAGTCCTTTTTCTTTTGAGCGTACTCCTCATTAGCCATGTACAGAATACTCTTTAGTCTTGCCCACACTCTCCTCGAACCAAATCCTGACCCTGCGAAAAAAGCAAGGGGCCATGTTGTCATCACTATATTCACTCTAACTATGTAGTTACCATATGACAAATGAGCCATGTGAAATGACATTTCCCTTTTCCCTTCACACCTGTTGAGAAAAAGCACAGCAAACGACAGATAGATGAATAGCAGAACCTCAAAACTACTGTATCTCCCTCTTATTTGGTGAAATGGAAAGAGCTGGGCCAATGACTGCTTACAAAAACTACCTGAGACGAAGCTGCAGAGTTCCAAGCCTTGAGGATGATAAATGGCTTCGCTAACCCTGTGGGACTGCAGACCCAAATGAAGACGGAGCTAATTGGCGTGCGAAATACTTTGGCATGAATAGAAAGAAAATGCAGGCGGGCCACAGCCAAAAAAGGGCCCAGTTGCTGCTCTGAACTCCTAGTTGGCTTTTGCTTACAAGAGTTCACTCGATGTCCATAAATCATGGACTGCTTACAGCTGAAACTGCCCTTAGTCATCAACATGCAATAGACTGAGTGACAGATTCCATCCTGACTACATTAGCCCCAGTTCAAACGAGGCTCCTTTTTTTAAACTCTCCTACCATCTCGAACCTCACAGGAAATGAAAACCAGATGGCTGAGGATCGCTGTGTATAACATAAAGCTGAGCTCATATGGGAGAAAAAGACTATACGTATAAGAATATACATTGTTAAAGGAAATGACAGGGGTCAATTTGAGGTATCCTGGGTTTTTGATATCCTTCAAATACTGCTTCAGCTATGACTTTATCCTGAGGCTATGGTCTGCAGCACATTACTCATTTTCAACTGACAGGAGACCTGAAATGTGGTTTCAGTCTGTTACTCCCACGCAGGTGACACAAGTGCAAACTCCACAATCATTCTTAGCTATGTCCACGATTTCTGAACTCCAATCTTGAACTAGACAACACTCAGAGAGCAAAAAATAATTAATTTTATATTTTAATGAGAAATGTTTGTTTATATTGGATCAGAATCCAAATCTGCATCAAGATAATCATATTGATGGACAATAATGGGATACATGTGGCAGAACTTTTTTCATTCAAGTAAGTGCAGTAGTCAATAGGAAGTGCAAATGTTAATATTTGCCCTATCTCACAGTGGCTTTAAACTACAACAAACTAAACCACAAAAACTAATCACTTGACACTTGGACCAAACCCTGTTCTAAGTGTATTTGATGAGTTGTAGCATGAGTTTAGTTTTTCGATATCCTTGACGTTGCACTTCCGGGACTGTGGCGGCGCCGCAGAAAATTCCGCCGGATGCATGTATTTTCGCCGATGTCTGTTTCCATCCGCTTTCTTTGTGTTGGAATTTTAAACTCTGGTGGATTTATGAGGACTATGGTTAACTGCTCCTCGGATCTCTGCAGGGTATATCCAGACAGCTATCTATCTGTCCAAACTGAGTTTTCTCTAGCACTAATATTTTACAGCAGCTCGGTGCGGAGATTAGCAGCGCCCACGACGATTGTGATTGGTTTAAAGATATGCCAATAAACCAGAGCACATTTTTCTCCCATTCTGGAATGCTATGTGGAGAAGCCAGACCCTCCTCCGCTCCGCAGCGTGTGGACGGTCTGGCAAAGCGAGACTAGTCTTTTAATAACAGGATAAAGCTGGTAATATTTAAGCAGTTTCCCAATTCCAAGTTTGTGCATCCCCGATTCCTCTCCTTGGTTGCTCTCTCGATTCCTCTCCTCGCGTCTTAGTCCACAGGAGATCCTCTGAGCTTTTGTTTATAGCAATTAAATATGACATGCGGCACAGCTGCATCAGCTGTTGATTGTTTTGTGATACCCTGTATTTTATGATCTCTGAAATGAGCAGAACAGTGTTCATTACAACTTATATTTACTTCAAACACAACGTGGCATAATGTGATAAGAATGTATGGGTGTCGTACATTTATATTTGTTGTATTTGACACATAATATTTATATAATATACATACACAGTAAATAGGCTATACATATAGCCTTATAGGCTATTTCAGTGTAAAACAAATGTTTGTATGAAAAGAACTATACAAATATATACAGTAGCCTATAGTAGGTACACACAAACTATCTTTTCTCTATTATTAATGTGTGGAGCAGCCAAATTCGCATGTAGGCTTAAAGGTCCAATATGTAATATATGTACTGAAATAAATCCAAAAATGACACCAATGCCTCATCAGATATTAAGGAAACATGTTAGGCTGAAATACTATCTTTTCTGACAACAATGCTAAAGTCAGTATTTTTTCTTTTTGAAATTTACGTTCCGTGACGGAATTTATGTTTATGTTTTGGTATGTGTGTTGTTATCAACTGCACAGTTTAACAGCCAGGCCGGGTTGCCAGATATACCTGTAAAACGTAAACCAGCGCGCTACATCTGTAACGTTAGTACAACCATGAAAGCAGCAAACAAACGAACGGGATCAATGGAGATAGATTCTACTCAACCTAAAAAAACAGCATGTTTCTAACAGTTGCTTGACTAGACACGTAGCAAACCCCGGGTTAATATTGGAGATGTATTTGAAAGATGGAGACAGCTTACAGCCCAAAATGACACAGAGTTGGCCAATTTCCTCCTGAATATGTAAGCATTAGCTTCAGGCTAATTTATCACAGCTACTAGGGACGAGCATTTCATGTCATTTCAACATTTGTGTAGTAGAATTATATATCTAGAAACACGAGTTGGTTACTTGCAAAAACAATTGAGACTCAGCCAGTAACTGGTCCTGGCTAACGCCACCATGCTAACCCTGCTATCTAGCTAACGTTACTGGAGGACCATAGCTGGCCATGGCTGTTTACAATGCCGTAGCCCGCCTTAGGTGAGTTATTTTAAGCCAAGAGGGGGGCTGTAAATCCAGAAGAGAAGACCGTGAGTTAGCAGTGTGTTTAGCGATTGTTGCCGTACTTCTAAGACAATGAAGTGTGTATTTCAGTCGGGTGGAAAACAACGACAAGGTAGTGTTATTTTTAGCGGTTCCTATCGTAATTCTAAGCCGAGGAAGTGTGTCTGTCTGGCGTGTGGAGAGAAAGGCAAGGTAGTGGTGTTTTTAGCAGTTCCTACCGTAATTCTAAGCCAAAAAAGTGTGTCTGTCAGTTGGGTACAGAGCTCCGCATGAGCACGGGCTTCTATTACTGTCAATAGAGCGAGTATCTAACGTTAGCTACTCTGCTGTGAAGTATGTCTGGCTATGTAAGACAAGCATTGTTGTGGATGCTGTGCGGACTCAGCCTGGCAACCTCCGTGAACTTCGAGTCTGGGGAGGAGGGGCGGGGAAGACAACACTCTCCAGTATTTTGAACTTGAACTGCAGTAACTATTTTAAACACTAGCTGTCAGTATTACATATTGGACCTTTAAAATCATCCACCCTCCTGAAAACAAAAAAATATTTTCTCTAATTTAGACACCCACACTTCACTGTCCCTCTATAGTCCCTGTAGGCTGTGTTGCTTTTAATAAATGATGTATTGTATTAATGTATAAGTGTTTTCTATGAGTGTTTCCTATAATGATTTACTTTAAATTAGAGAGGCTGCTTGTAAATGTGTCCATGCATATAGTAATGTCACTGCAGCTGCTATTGTTGGACATTAAGCAGCAAAACTAACTAGTTATAAACGTGACAAGTGAAAACAGAACTAGACTACTCTTAGCTTCTGAAATAATCATAATGAAGTTAAGCTGCTGTTTCTCGAGCCTCTGTCCAGACGCAATTACAAATGAAGCGGTCTGACAGTAGCTCTGTTCACATTTTAGAGAACCTAATATTTCCCTCGTTAATTGTGTTAATTATTTCACCCACCCGCTATTAATTAGAATGTAAATGTATTTGATCGGACCAGCCCGATCCATAGATTAACCACATGACCACGTCTATATTATCTCTCTCTCTCCCCTTTTTCCTCTCTCTCTCTCTCTCTCCGTCATGCTTCTTGTTTACATGCTTCGGGGGAAAAGAAAAAAAGAGTTGGTGTATCCTCGATTATAGCTCCTCCGGGGGGCCTCCTCAATCCCCAATGTGCATTTTAAGATTTGAGACGTCCTTCAACATGGTGCGCTGAGAATGATTCGGTCACAAGCCCGAGGATCGAGGAGGCAAGGAGGTGCAAATTGGGGAATTGGGAAAGGCCCTTAGTATTCTTGTTATTGTCTGCAAAGACCAAAACTAACAATACGTTAGTCGGTCTCTCACTCACAGTCATCCTGTCTGTGTCACTCAGCCCCAAGCCAACAATGGAGCTCTACAGCACATAGGGAATACGCTATCAGGCTGTCGATACACAGGAAATACTTTTGGTCTTGTCATGGGATTTGTTGACACCAAGTAAAGAATGTGTAATATCACCAGACTTATCCAAGACTTATCTTCAGTCCTATTAGTCCTATAAAGTCTAATGGTCTTTTTTTTAAATCACAGTCATGTTTGATCATTAAAGGGTCAGTTTACCCAAATTACATACAGTATAAACTACTTTCTAAAGCCCCTTTACCACTGGACAAAACTAACACCCACTAACATCTGGCTTTTGTATTTAGTGGGAAAAGTTACAATTGCCATTCATTCAGGGGACAAATTACTCTGCAGTAGTCATGGGTATTTATTGGCTTCAGCTCCGACATGACAGCTAGGTGGACGTTCTCATTTTCGGCCCTTTTCCGGTGCGATGCTATGATGCTTGTCTCTAGGGGTGCACGATTCAGAAAATGTC
Organism: Gymnocephalus cernua; assembly: GCA_023631565.1. NCBI lineage: Eukaryota > Metazoa > Chordata > Actinopteri > Perciformes > Percidae > Gymnocephalus > Gymnocephalus cernua. The sequence goes on from CM042443.1 coordinate 10,955,365, forward strand.
ACGATTCGATAGATTTTTAACTTTTGTGACTCTTTGTCACCCACAAATTCCATCCTTCTCCGTGCAAGCAGCACTCGAATATTGTACCCAAATTATTCGGCACCAGTTTAAAAAGAGAGACTTAATAAGTAACAGATCTAAAAAAAAGACGTAACCACAGATGTGTGTTCGTGACAGCGAAAGCGACAAACCAAAAAAAGAAAGGTATAGTCGTCTACCGGCAATGGCAAAGGAGTCTATGGCCTGTTTTAAGCGGGTTTTCCCGTGTTTAAAAAAACCTGCATAAACGTACTAATTTTGGTGGGAATAGGGTAATAATCTATTATTCCCCTTTAAAACTGTTCAGTGTTTCTCAAATTAAGTGCTGCTGCATTATTAGCCATACTGGCGGCATGGCTCCAGGGAAGTCAATGTAGGCTAGGTCTTCTGGTCATCATCAGCATCTTAGCATTGTTATTGTGAGCATGCTAACATGCTGACATTAGCATTTACCTTAAAGCAACGCCTCACAGTGCTGCTAGCATGGCTGTAGAGTCTTAATCTTGTTTAATTCAATTATGTGAGCATCCCAAACTAAATTCTATTCATCTTCATTGTTTTGCAGCGGGCACAGAAAACTCAGAGGCAGATATATTGAAATATACAGTATATCTAGACAAATACAACCAAAACTATCTGCATGGCTAGATAGGGAAGGTCCCCTTCAGTCATAGTTATCCGTAACACATCCCGGGACCCAAGTCAGGCTGAGTCTAAACTATATTAATGCAGTCTTTCGGTTTAGAGGTAAGTGAGGAGATGGGGGTTTTTTTATACTTGGGTGAACTGGCCCCTTATATCTAACACAAATTATGCAATATGGCCAATGTTACACAAACTGTTTACTGTATTATAAAACATTTATACTGACTGTTTAAAGATCACAAATGATATTCTCAGGAGTACAAAACTAACCCCCAGTTCAGTACTAATAAGGTAATCAGCATATCTCACATAATAGCACATATTTATTAAGTATTTATTAATCAGTTTGGTCAACCTCTTAATGCCTCCTGGGGATTCTCCTAATGAGTAAGTTTTCAAAAATGTAATTCCTAATAGGTAGAGCTTACAGCTGGTAAATGTTTGCTCATGATCCTAACTACCATCATGATTAGACCTTTAAAGTACTCCTCTTGTAATCTATAATGTAAAGGCCATGAAGCACATTATGCTCAGATGGTTAAGTAAACATCAAAGTAAAATCACAAAGAGCCTCATGTGGACACGGAGAGCTGCACAAAAACAACAAATGGCTGCAATCTACTGGAAAGCAATTTATAGTGCAAAGTAAGCCTTTGTTTTTAGTGGCGGTGATTTATATGCATTTATCTCAGGAATTTTAACCTCAATAGATTCCTTATGTGAGCTGCAATCATCAATATTTTTTATTTATTTATATATTTTATAGTTTTCTTTGCCACTATCAAGCAGACCAATGAAATATCCTCATCTGTCCTTCATGCCATAACATTATTTGTGATTTTTATGAGAAAAGTTGGTGGTGACTCATTTTAATTCTATTGCATGAACTGGAGGCATAATATGTTTTTCATGTTCTCTGGCTCCAGCTGAAAACACCTGCCCTGTTCTCACAGCTAATACATTAAGTAGTAAGTGCCTGAGCAGATGTTGTAGGGTCAGTAGGGAGTCTAGGGCCTATAGAGCTCTCAATATTTATTGGACGGTGTCAGAAGGTAATGACATGAGCTGTCCTCTCTCTTGATGAATCACGTTTTACATACAGGTAGAAGACGGAACATGCATTACCTTCCTAGAAACACATTTTCCAATTTGTCAGCCTCTACATCATTAAAGGCCCAATATTAGCAAGTATATCTTCTTCTAGAAATGCCAATCAGGGAGAGACCTCTTGCAAAATGCTCGAAAAACTGTTCAACTTTCTCACTGGGAACTGTAACACACTGGAATATTTTATTTGTGTTTGCTTTGCAATCATTCATAGAGATCAAAGCCAATGCTTCAGGCCTCGGTGTCAGCGCAAGACATCGTTGACATCTCCCATTCACACCGCGTCTTCTTCTCACATCTCACATGCACTCAGTCGTCACATCCCACAACAAAGAGAGGCGCCCCGAGTTATCATCCATCAAACCAAGTCTTTTATGGCCCATCAAAAGACAATGAACTGCCAGAGTGAAAGGAGTGTTTGCAACATGAAGTGACAGCGAATACTCCAGACACAGATTAAGCAGCGTTGGAAATGAGAGAACTACATAATGTTTGGGTAATTTGTGAGAATTAGACGTTATGATTCATCTTTATGAAGGGAAGGTCGCTCACATATAAGCACGGCATGGGCCCCCACTCTGATAGTTCAGGCATCTCAATTTACTTTGGTTTTGAAGTATAGGCTTCATATGGTTATAGAGTGGAACACTTTGTTTTCAAACATCGTCAAATGTCTTTAACGCCTCAATTCTAAGGTATGAGCTACATGTTAAGATATAAAGCAGACCCTCTAGGCTTATATTCCTTCAAAGGCATCCCATTTATTCCATGTTCTATCAAAACAAGGAAGGTTTAAGAATAAAGGGGGCTACTGACAATACAGTACATAATTGTGTACAAGACTTGCAACATAAACCATCAACGGCTCTTTGTATGTTATCGGCCATGGATTATTCCTCTCAAGTCAACCATCAAGTTCTGTGTGGGTATGGCGATGTATGCTGTTGCGGTGTACACCACCACGTGCAGCATAGATTTTCCTGAAGCATTCGGCAGAGGCCGAGTGAAACGGGACACCCACATGATTATACTGTATCCTGTCTGTTCCTGATTTATTGTGACAGCAGAAACTCCCTGCAGAACCATGTTGTCAGGTGCTAGGACTTGCGCTGTGTGGGACACCTGATAGGCTTCAGGCTTTCATTCAAGACCTTGTCTCCAGAGACACTGCTGAGAACACTCAAAATCCTAATTACTAAATATTACAAGTGCATATCTACTAATGGTGAACGGAAAGAGACCACTCATGTTTGGCTAGAAAAGTAGCAGCTGTGAATGTTTTAAAACTAGAAATGTTTAAGGGCTAATCCTCGAGATTCTCAATCTTTAACCCTTTAGTTTTAGGCCCTGTATCTGTTTGCGGTTTAGCAGAATATTTTAAAAGCTAGAGAACCGATTTCAATGAAATTTGGTGAATGTGTGAAGTGTTTAGTTTTAAGTGCTGAGCCAGAATTGTTTTTAAAGACTCATGCTAGATAGAACATGTTTGAAGGCTGTTGCCAGATTCTCATGAACTACTGCACTCACTTGTTACTTTCCATGTATCTCATACTTGTTTATGTACTGTATGTTTTATGCATTTAGAGCATAAACTCCACCCCCTCCACATTAACGAATTGGATATGGGCCAAATCAAAGTAGCCTACATGTCAAATGATTTAATGGTTTCTGTCATTTTAGGTAGTTCTTATCACGCTGATGTTTGTTTCTGATTAGTTTGGTTTTAATTAGTTATTTGATGCAATAAAACATGTTGAAACGTCATGATTGACAGCTGTAATTGACTTTAGATTGGTTGGCCGGGTGTGTGGGCGGGACTTCGATACTGCATCTTCATCACCCGAATACTACTGCACAGTCTTTTCTTTTCAAAATTACAAGATCGCAGCAACCATATGTGGGACATTTTGGCTTTACTTTTGTGCAGTGAGAGGAAGTGGAGATGCGTCAACCATTTTTATGTACAGTCTATGGTCTGGACAGAGCGATTATGCTCTACAGCAACTGCATGTAATTGTCTCACATTACATGACGCCATGTACAGCCCTGTGCTATTTTAGAGACACCAGTTAACCTTTCTGCATATGTTACACCTCGTTTAGTCATTCTATGCTCTCTGTTTGCAATAATTACATTAAAATAGTTCTAATTGGAAACTCTACAGTAAATTATGCAGGATACTATCTTGGTTTATGATCCCCTTAAGGACTAATTAAAAATATACTTAATTAACACTTTCATTAAAAGCTTCCCTGAATAATGTGCGATTGTTGTGTTTCTCTGTCAGCCATTAGATGTAATTGTTGTAATATATGTTTTTCAAGAGGGAAGGGCCTGAAAAATAATACAGTTTATAGCGGTATCACCTGAACACAGCACTTTGAGCATGAAGGGAGGCATTATTCAGAATTTATGGATTATCAGGGAAACCAGCATAAATGACTCTATAAAACTGTTAAGCAGCCAGGCAGCCAGTGGTGGCCAACATGATTAATCGCAGGCGTTCCAAGATTGGATTTATTTTCTCTTTTATTTCTCCTTTAATGACTTGCCGCGAACACCACTAAATATATCGCTCATGTTTCCAGATTACCGGTGACTAATGAGAATTCAAAATGGTTATCTACACTGTCTTTTTATTTTTTTAAAAATCAATACTGCCCGTGTGTGTGTGTGTGTGTGTGTGTGTGTGTGTGTGTGTGTGTGTGTGTGTGTGTGTGTGTGTGTGTGTGTGTGTGTGTGTGTGAGAGAGTGTGTGTGTGATTCTAGTGAGAGCCACTTGCAATGATCAGTTATAACACTCCCAATTAAAAAGGGTTTTGGAAAGCATTGCTGGCATTTATACGAGTACACGGGTGCATCGTATGTATCATTTTCTACCACTCGTTATTAATTCAACTACAAGATTTAGCTTCTACATTCATCAACCAGATCTACTTATCACTATATTTACAACACATACATCTGAATTATTCAAAGGCTCCAAGAGTATGTTGTCACCTATTTTCTCTACAAAAGGATCCATGTTCTGCATTCATGGGATAAATGAAGCTATACTTTACATGATGCTGTTTTACCCAATGGAGGTACAGTATATTCTGTGTGGAGGGCTCTCAGAAGGCCCTGGGTTGACACAGTAGATATAGCTCAATTTAATGAAAGAGTCTGGCTCAGTAATGACCCTAGTGATTCATATATTGTAAAGGAAATCAATCCCACATCAGCTAAGTGCAGAGACAGGATCTTTTGCAGCCTTAAATCTTGGCATTGGGTTATATACACTAAACTGTAGTTTACACTTAACTGGAAAATGTCATTGATGTGCAGAATAAGACAGATGAAGTTCATTACAGAGCTGAAAAGAGGTATGAAGACAAAACATTGACTCCAATAACGGGCTTTAGAGAGAATATAAAACGCAGGCCCAAGGCAGTGCTTTGTCAGACTGGACTGTTGTGGCACCACACTGTTGTTCTTTCCATCTATGATTTAACACAGCTCAGCACAGCTAGATGGCACCCGAGAGAGGACTTGATTTTCACGTTTGCCAATCTTCCTCTATACCTGCTCATGGTGACCATAAATACACTTTTATGCCTCCCGGAGAAATGCTTAAAGAAGCAGTTTGTCCAAGTCCTGTATGGACTCGCATGGCAATATTCTTGATGGATGACAGCAGCAAAGTTTAGAAGACACCCCAGAGAGTTTTCCAATCTCATTTGTTTGGGAGTTTTACATTTGAGACATACAATATACATAATTCCAGCTTTATGTATGTGGGTTTCTGCTCCGAGTCTTTCATTCCCACAGTTCACTAATGAGGCAGAGCACCACCAGTGGCCATTAGTTATGGGTCGTTCGCGAATGAGTCGGCTCTAAGAGCCGGCTCATGTAGGTGAACGACGGGAGCTGGCTCGCATATCCAAGGAGCCGACTCTATTTTTAAAAATATAGCCTATAGAAATTAAATCATTATGTAATAATGAAATGAGTGAATTTTATTTTATTTAAAATAATTGACTAATTCAATTGGGAGGAGGGAGAAGAGCCATCACACACACACCATTTTTTTTTTACTAAAGTCATGACAGAGAGACTCTGCATAGTGGCCACATCCGTTCCCTCTGAGAGGGTCTTCTCAAAAACAGGACAAATTATTACTGAGAAGAAACCGCATCAGCCCCTCAAAAGTGAGGCAGCTTGCATTTCTGAATGCAAATCTCTCATAAAATAAAAATATGATCAGCACTGTGTGTGTGTGTTCATGCTAGTTATACAAAACATAACTAGTGAGATAGTTCATGCTGGTTATAACATCCCAATAAAGAAGAGAGAAAAAGAGGGACCAGTTTAATCCTTTCAGTTATTTATTTTTCTTTAATATGGGTTCTATTATGTTGTTCAGATTCAGACTGTATTTCTTTTGAATGTTGTATCTATACATTAAAAAGTTGTAATTTACAACCCCAAATCAGAAAAAGTTGGGACAGTATGGAAAACAAAAAAGAAAGTAGTGATTTCTAAATGTACTTTGACTTGTATTTAATTGCAGATAATACAACAGCACATCATTTAATGTGTTCCTCATGATTTTTATTGTTTTTGTTTTTCAAAAAAACAAAATTCCTATTTTGGTTCTTGCAACACATTTCAAAAAAAGTTGGAACAGTAAAGCATTTACCACTTTGTAATGTTGCCATTCCTTTTCACAACACTTAAAATACGTTTAGGGACTGAAGACACCAAGTGATGAAGTTTTTTAGGTGTAATTTTGTCCCATTCTTGCTGCAAACAAGTCTTAAGGTGGGGAACAGTACGGGGTCTTTGTTGTCGCATTTTGTGCTTCAAAATGAGCCACACATTCTCTATTGGAGACAGGTCGGGACTGGAGGCAGGCCAGTCAAGTACCCATATCCTCTTCTTCCGCAGCCAGGACTTTGTAATGTGTGCAGAATGTGGTTTTGCATTATCTTGTTGAAATATGCATGGACGTCCCTGGAAAAGATGTCTTCTTGAAGGCAGCATATTGTGCTCCAAAATCTCTATGTACTTTTCAGCATTAATGGTGCCATCACAGAAGTGCAAGTTACCTTTGCCAAGGGCACTGACACAACCCCATACCATGACAAACCCTGGCTTTTGGACTTGTTGCTGGTAACTGTTGTTCCTTGGATGCTGCTTTTGTACCAAATCATAATTACAATCACCTGTTGACATCACCTGTTTCAAATCACATCATTATTTAACCAATTTACCTGATTACTAGCCCTAAATTGCTCCTGTCCCAACCTTTTTTGGAATGTGTTGCAGGTCTGAATGACAGGAAAGGATGTATATTTACAAATGAAATTAAGTTGACCAGACAAAACATGAAATATTTTGTGTTCACAATGTCTGCAATGAAATACAAGTCAGAGTACATTTAGAAATCACTATACTTTTTTTTATTTGTGTTTTTCATACTGTCCCAACTTTTTCTGATTTGGGGTTGTAAATGCAAAGGTTTAATAGTATTCTTTCTTCATAAATCAATGCATTTTTAAAGAAATTGTGAGACATTGTGAGTATGATTTCATTTAATAATTTAATTAGAATTGTTTTTCACACCTATCATAGTCAAAACATTAATTTTTTAAAGAGCCGTTTGTGAGCCAAGAGAGCCGTCTCTTTTCAGTGAGCTGAGTCAAACGAGCCGGCTCGTGAAAAAGAGCTGGAATGCCCATCACTAGTGGCCATGGTCATCTTAAAGAGCATTTTTTTAGAGGTCGGAGATGGTATCGTCCATCGGCACAACCCTACATCAATCCAAAGCCACGCTAAAGAAGATGACACCAAGGCAGAATTAATAGCTTTCAACAAATACTGTGTGAACAAATGTAATTTCTAAAACAAGTTAACAGCTGTTGGAGGGGGAGATCGTAGTGAAGAATATATTGTAGAGATCTTCCCTAAGGCCTGTTGGGTGATCCGTAGCTGTAACTGACATTGGTGCTTTGAGTCACATGAACAAGACTGAATCAGACTGAATAACCGGACCACATGGGTACCAAGATAAATAGACTGTAATGTAGCATTTAAAGTCACATTACAGGACCTTGTGATTTCCTAGTCAATAACAAAATGATTGGTTGGCAGTGGCATGCCTAGTTAGCAGGACATTGTTGCGCTTGACATTTATCATAGCTGCGGGGTCGTGAACTTGAAGCTTAACAGCAATTGAATCATTAAATGTGAACGGCTGCAACTTCGCCGTCTCTGAGGCACTGACATAAGTGTTTTCATGCTGAAACGAGTGACTAACTTCCGCTAAGCTAAACACGTCTTTGTTCAAACTGGGGCATTAGGTGCTAAGAGGGACATATACTTCAGGGTTGGTGAAACAATGGTCCCTTTAACAAGCAAATAATTTGCTGCATTTTATATTAATACCAATTACTATTATAGATGGATGTCTTCCTGTGAATCAAGTCATGTGTTGTCTAGAGAGGCCAAGAAGGAACAATCATTCCTATTCAGACTGGATACATTCAGCATACTCAGTTCTTATGACTGTAATGTAGAAGTGCATTATAATTGTACCATGCCACAAAACAATTGGCATAAAGATCAAATTGTCCTTAACTGTATAAAACAATGGCTGCAATGGCCTTCCAAAGAAGAAATTTACCTCTGCTTGGCAAACATTCCGACTCCAATACTGCAGTAATAGCAACACCTTAGTGCTGGGCCGTATACAAGTTCACACCGAATACCGGTGTATATTTTTGTTATATGAATTTTTAAATATACCGCCCTACGGGTGTTTTTAATTACACAACGTTCGGAACGCTACACTGCGCCACCCGACACTGTTTCAGACGGACCCTTTTCAATGTAACGCACATGGTGCGACTCGAGGCATGGTGAGGGTAAACAGTAGTGCTCTGATGTCACACAGAGCCATAGAGAGAGTGAAGATGGATAGAATAGACATATAAGTTCTGAAATCAAAGCTGCAGAACTAGTAGAACATGATGACACAGAAGAACTTGTGCCAAAAAGAGGAGCCGTGTCTGATGTTACCTGTCGTGCTAACTGTAGTCGTCGTTACTCGGCCGTGCTAACGTTACTCGGCCGTGCTAACGTTATACCTGTCACCTCAAGAATGCAGCGGAGCAACACAATGAACACAATAACAGTCCACTTACGGTCCCACTACAGACCGTCGAGAAAGACGGCTCAGAGCAATGATTAAAACACTGGATTTAAGATGTCTTACCTCGCTGAAATACTTCCGCCAACCCACTAACATTATTCAAACCCCCAAAGCAAGCTGACAGCGGAGCTATGCTGACATTACCTGTGGTCAATAAGGTAGTGTTTAAACAGCAATGTTACAATTATTTTGTTTTGAAAAGGAAGCACATTAAAGTTGTTGGTATGTGCATTTATTTAATTGAAGTTTATTTTACTACTTTGTATTTTGCACAATAAAAAACTAGTTTAGATTCTGTAACTGTTTCATGCATTCTCCTTCATATAATGTTATACAATGTTGTGGAGCCAAGCAGACATTGAAACGTTTCTTTTAATTTTCTGACAGTACTGAATACTGACAGTAGAATAAGCCATTATAAACCTATATAAAGACCCAGTCAAGCAAAAGAAAGAAAATCCAGAATCTTAAAAAAATACAGTGATACAATTTTTTTGTCATACCGCCTCATGTCATATCACCTCATGTTTTGTGACTCTACATTTGAAAACATTTCCACTGTGAATGGAAATTAAACAAGAAGGCTCTGTTATCAGATAAATTAATTCAGAGTGCAGAATATGTGGTTCAATAAAACAATCCAAACAGCTCAATTTCTACTCTCAAACTTAAAGCAAATAGGATTCTCAACAAAAACATTGCACTGGCCCTCTCTGTTAAAAAAATCAATAGCTAGAGGACAAAGAACCTATAGCCATCACTTAATTCTCTTATCAGTGTGATTTAGGGGACAAGGATGATGTTAAATAACTGTAAATCCTTATCTTTGACTTTGTGGGTGGTTTATGGCAGTTTCAACAGCAGTTCAGAGACAGAATGTCCATACCTTCTGCCGGTTACACGATTTATAGCTTTATTACTCTTTGTCTAAAAGAGCAGGGAAACATAATTGAAAAGGAAGAGATAGCAGCCAGCGGGTGGGAGAGCTAGAGAGGGGGCATGCAGGAACTGGGAATCATCATTGCTAGAGACATATCACAGCGACAGTTTTATGGCTAAGGAGCCGGCCCTCTGTATTTTGGGGGCTCGGTTTTATGAAACAAGCAAGATACAATTTTCTGATTCATCTGCAAATGGTCCGGATTAAGTTTAGTATTCTGACGGCGGGCTTCAAACTGGCCCACATGAGCGTAGAGGTCACACAGAGGGCTCGAGGAGTTGAAGTCATGAGTTTACACTCACACCGTCACAGGCCCACTCATATTATTGCCCTCAGTGACAACAAGCCTATTGTTCTCCCTGATAAGGCTTCAGTGTGCACAGTAATGGGAATTACGCAGGGCATAAGTCACAGAGAAATTGGGTGACAGTAGATCAATAGATAGTGGTGAAGCCTCAGGGACCATTAGTGAATTGTTTGTCCACTGGTGGGGAGAGTTAGTGGATGTTCAGTTCTGAATTAACTGTTGAAACTAAAAATGCATTAAGCTCATATGAGTAGGAGGAAAAGTGGATGTTGACACAAGTTCATCAGCCTGACCCGTGTGTTTGTGGGACGTCATTATGAGGTCGCATCCACCACCTTTTGTCCAATACAGGCAATCTCTACTGTTGTTACAGGCTGCAATGCAACCAATTGGAGCTGCAACTAAAATTATTTCCTTCATCAATAAATTTGTCAATTATATTTTTGATTAAAGGGTCAGTTCACATAAAACACAAGCTAATGTGTTCTCTATAGCAAGGCAGATACTTCTGGGTTTATTTGCCTTGTCTCTGAAGATTTTCTACCACTACCTAAATACAATTCACCTCCATTGTGTTGGGGTGGAGGCAGAAATTTCAGGGATGGATATATCTACACCTACTGACTCTTGGATTGTAAACATTTAGCACTATAGGGTACATTTTTGTATTAGTATGCTGTGTGTTGTCCTGTCTGTCTGTTGTACTATGAACTCACCAAGGCAAGTTCCTAACATGTATTATTGCAATGGCAATAAAGTTAAAACAAATTAAAAAACCAAAACTATGCATGGCTAGATACAACTAGAGGCAAGTGAGAAAATGAGCTTGATTCCAATTTAGGTGAACAATCTATAAAAATCCATCAAATGTCTCAAAATAATAAAGCAACAGTCCAAAATCCAAAGTCCAACAAAATTCCATTTACAATGACATAAAACAGATAAAAAGGAGAAACCAGAAGCAGCTAATAGTTGGTGTTTTTAATAATAATAATAATAATAATAATAATAATAATAATAACTTAAACAATGACTTTTCACCAAAACTGCGGTCAATTAATTTTTTGGCAATTACTCGACTCAACGTTTTAGCACTACCACCGTTTTAGCGATTAATCAAACTATCTGCTTCGTTAGCAATGCTGTTATAAGTTTTAGTTTCCCTTTGTCTACAGGATAAAGTGTGTTTCTGTGGCACATGTTTTTGTGGACTGTGGGAAAAGTGCACAGCATGATTAGAGATGCCCTGGAGCCCTACATGGGAGCTAGAGGATGGAAATGCATTAGCCTTAATCTTCAGTGTTCAAAATGATTAGCCAGGACGTGACAACTCCGATAAAACAGATTCCGCCGTTAAGTTCTTCAGGCAAATGCATATTGTGGCCATCACGCCGAGACATTCCCACTTAAATACACAGATAATTTGTTGTTGCATTGCATTATTCCTGCCCCATAACCATACCCCAGCCGATCACTAAAATATCACTAAAGATATTAATTAGTACATCACGATGGCGGCACATGAATTTTCACTACTAATAAATTCCAAGCCATCAAGTTGTGATTTAATTATGAATTATGTAAATGGTTGCCATGAATCATTTATGCATCTATGCATTTTATTAGCTAAATGGGAGAGCAGATTGTAGGCATATCACAATGATGAGGATTTACACACTCGAGTGATGACAGCACAAGTACAGGAATATTTAGTGACCTGATCACAACTTCATGTAGGCCGCCTGCTAATGGCAGAAAACATTTCACATTGATGAATAATTGACTAAAGATGTTGTTTAATGGCTATTAAAGGGTCATGTTTACCCAGAGGTCTTAGGTTTTAAAGGTTCTTTAGTGTGTACATTAAGCGCTGCATGATACATTATTAACAAAATAATTCCACAACATATATTTTATCCATTTAAGTTCCATGCAGTGTAATGAGACATTGTTGCACCACCAAGTTGAGGAATTGCTTTTGGATTTAAATTTATTATTGGACATTTTGATAACCAAGTCATAATTGAAGTAATTTATGAAGCAAAAATGCCCCCCCAAAAAAAGTTCTATCCCCAGCTTCTCAATTGTGAAGATTTGCTCCTTTGTCTATAAAATGTCAGTAAAGAGTGAAAAATACCCGTCATCATTTCCCTGAGCCCATAGTGATATCTTTAAATGTCTTATTTTGTCTGACCAAAAGTTTACAACCTAAAGACATTCAGTTTACTATCACAAACATAAGATATATAGCCTTTTTTGCTTAAAAATGTAATATCTAAACAGTTGAATTCAATTTCTGTCTATGGACTTATCCTAAATTGGCTCTACTTTGAATGGCTGCCTACATCTCTTATTTGTTCAACAATAAGTCTGCAGTGTATAGCTTATTGACGGCTGTTGCCTCGTTGGTGAGGCAATTGATCAATGAATGAGGACTTCTTCCTGCGCCAGTGCCAGAAAATAGCAGCAAGCATAGATGAGATCCATGCATTGTTGTAGGTGGGGCAAATGTGTCCCCCGCTAATGATTGGTTAGGGGAAAACAAACAAAATAGACCCCTACCTGGACAGAAATAGACTAAAATTAAGAGGGTGTTAGGCTGAATGAATGAAATGTACTAAATGGCAATCAGTCTAATTTCCACAATCTTTTGACATATAATGGACTAAACAATTGACTTAAAACATGAATCAATAAATTAACCAATAATGGAAAGATTAGTTGCAGCCCTAAAACAAGGGGCAAGAAAAAATCTTTCAATCACTTGCCGGACAGGCTCAATTACTGTTTAACAGCATAAAGGACAGAAGAATGCTGGTAGACAAAACACTGGGTGACACTGTTGTGTATATAAGTCACTTCTCAAAACTCATTTCTTTAGACTTGCTTTTTTGTGACGTCGGCCCTACTGTTTGGCTGCCTGATATTTTTACTGACCTCATCTGCCTTGCTTGTCTGTCAAAGCACTTTGTAAACTTTGTTTTTAAAAAGGTGCTATATAAGTTATTATTATTATTATTATTATTATAATAATATGGACATTTGTTTCTATTATTTCATAGTGAAATCTATTATCTAGTATAGATATCTACATCTTTGTGCCATTTCTTTTTACCACTTTTCTTCTTGTCAAGTTAATGTAGTGCCAGGAACAAGGCGTATATTTGGTTTGAAGAGGGCTGTCAAATCGAACTGTCAGGCTGCACTTTTTGAAGGAGTCGTATCGCTCGCTCATCTGTCAGTCAAAGAGAAAGACCAAAGTCAAACTTGAGAGTTGAGGAGCGGACTTACATGGCATTTCATTGTCTGGGAGAGCAGAGAAGTCTGACGAGCACAGTTCACCTCTGATTTAAAATGTATAGGGCATGTTTGCTAAGTAATAAAGTGTAGCCGCGAGTAACCATTTGGATAGTTGATGCAGTAGATCACCCAGAGATTAACAAGTGCTATGTAGAAAAGGATAATCGACTCATAATGTTCTCTGTAGTCTGCGATAAAAGCAGAATAGGCATACCAGAAAATTCCCAGACTCGGGGAGCGTGTCTCTCTGCTGGATTGCTATGGTGTTTACTCACACAAGAGGCTTACCCCGAGGCGAGCTCCACACCTCAGCGACCCAGCTGGAAGCGTCACAGCCCCCTGGAGGAGTACTCTAGCCTCCCCTGCTGTCCAGACTCTGTTGTTAGGAAGCAGCAGCGGCAGGACTATCTGGGAACTGGAAATCAGTGAAAAAAAGAGAGCATCAGATTGCAAGCTTTCCATCAGGTTGAACAGGTACGAGGTGGTGTCTTTTAGAAAACAGCACTTGAATACTACCATCTGCACACTGTCACTATCAAGAGATTACTGTGGCCTTCACATGCACTGGATTTCTATCTGTTTGATAAATTTCTATCTGTGTGTCTTCCCTTTATTTACTAGATTGAAGATAAGAAAATAAAGAACCTCCACATAGTTTGAGGTTATTTTTTTTTGCCACAATGCTTCACATGCACTGAGGGACTGAAACATTTAAATGTATACATTAAAAGCTTTTTAAACTTCTTATGTTGTGATTAAAAGGGACACGCCGACTTATTGGGACTTTCACCATATACCCCAGAGTTAGATAAGTCCATACATACCCTTCTCATCTCTGTGCATGTCTTAACTCTGTCTGACGCACCCACCGCTAGCCTAGCTTAGCACAGATCCTGGAGGTAACCGGCTCCATCTAGCCTACTGCTCCCAATAAGTGACAAAATAATGCCAACATTTTCCTATTTACATGTTGGGATTTGTATAGTCACGGCTTGTACAAATAACAAGGTCACATGAGACACAGCTATCTTCTAACAGTGTACATACTGGTAACTATGTTCTCAGAAGGCGAAGCACTGCTACTTCTGCGGAGTGATTTGCTCGCAGCACCTGAGAAGCCCCAAGGTGAGGAGCAGAGAGTAACAACGCCGCTTTTCAGGTGTTGGCGCAAATCACACACACACACACACACACACACACACACACACACACACACACACACACACACACACACACACACACACACACACACACACACACACACACACACACACGGCTTCATGTCTTTCTTTTCACACTGATACTAGTGTCAAACAGAATCTATCAGTTAAACACCAAACTTTTTTCTTCATATCATCAGTATTATTTACATGAGAATAAATGCAACAAGTGAGCTTCACTGCCTTGACAACACTGCCCTCCTCTGTATGAACACCTATATTACATGTCCTAACCTTTTTCATTATCCAATTAATTTACAGTAAGGAGAAGTTCCATGGTCTATTTATCAGCTTTGTCACACTAATTATTATTATTATTTATTTAACGGCCTGTCAATTAATTCTGTCCATTTTAATGCAACATTGTGATTCTACTTCACTACATTGCAGGGGGAAATATTGTATTACTATATTAAATCTGACAGCTGCTACTAGTCAATTTGAAGATTTAGACTGCATATGAATGTTGTTTAATTTCTAATAGGCTAATAATAATAATAATAATAATAACAATAATAATACTCTGCATATAATAATAAAAACTGAATGGAACCATGCTGCATGAGAGGTACGTTTACTTTTGACATTAAGTATATTTTGCTGATAATGTCTGAACTTTAAATGAACTGTATTTTGAATGGAGAGCTTTTACTTGTAACAGAATAAATGCACACGGTGGTATTGATACTTTTACTCAAGTAAAGGGTATGAATACTTCGTCTGTTCAGCTACACACATAATTACATAATATATTTTGACATATTCTAAAGAAAGGGATATGCACGCAGCAGTGAGTCCTATCCATAGACGTGGTCCTAACAATGGGCGTCTGTTTTACAGTCCTATCATGAGAGCAGCAGCCGGTCATATGACCGTCATTATCTCTACATGACTGAGCGGATTTTTAAGCTTCATTAAATCAGGAATTCAGTTAGGCGCGCTCTCTCTCTCTCTCTCTCTCTCTCTCCCTCTCAGACCCCAGACCCTCTTCTTTAGACGCAACTGTGTGGTGAGTTGTTTTTCCAATTTGCAGCTGCATGTGGGTTTCATTTCATGGCTCAAGTCTATAGCTCAACATATAAAAGATTTGTCATATTAAGAGGAATGTGTCTAGTTCATGTGGATTTATCAAATATACAGTACATTCAACTTTTATCACATTTTCCGTGTGACTGGCTTTTGCTGGAGTCGCTACACTTGACATTGTCCTCATTTCATCGACGCTATTCACAATGGCAATCACATGATCGTAACTGTTGCACCGAAAGCTGTACGACCTGACAACTTACCCAATGTGCTGGTCCATTAAATATTTAGTTCTCTTTTCTTTACAGTAGAATGTGATTATTTTAAGTTTTAAATAGGTCTAGTGTAAGGTTTTAGGTAGGTTATTACAAATGTAACTCGTGCATGCAGTCACATAAAGAATACATGTTTAGAAACATTTCAGAGAAAATGTAGCTTAATATATTTTATTTACTTTCACATAAACATGTTACTATGCCTGATGTGGTTAATATGGCCACCAGCGGTTTACTCTTCTCCTTAGGAAGCAATAACTAACCGAATAGTCACACCCGTGGATGTAATCAATGTATTCATGTTTACGCCGTTTGCAAGGACGCTCTTCTTCGCCCTCCATTGCCTACCACGCACGGGCAGACGATGTGCAGCAGCGCCCTCTGCGGTCACAGTTTGATAGGTCACAGCTTTCGGTGCAACACTCACACCGGCCTAGTAACACCGGCCTAGTATGCCGACAGAAACGCAAGAGGCCTCTCATGCTGGTCATCGCATCTAGTCGCAGTATTACGGTACAGCGCTAAACGAACACGGAAGGGCTTGAGCTGGGATCAGACGTATCGTAAGCCGTATCACAATTGTCGTATAAGATATGTCTTTTCGTAATATTTCCAAAGAGGCACTGGCTGGATCCATCACACTGGGAGTTGTTTTAGTCGCCGGTTATTTCTTTGGTAAGAGCGAAGGTGATCAAGCCTAAAGACTTTTTTCATGAAGAGGTTTATATGTAGACTAATTAAATCTACACAGAGGAGGAATCCATCTGTGAAATGTGTAAACCCATTTTTATGTTTTGGTTACAAGTAACATAGGTTAGGGTTTAAAACCAAAGCTCTGAGTGGAAATCTAACCCAGGTACAGCATGTTTCAGTGTAGATCTAAGCTTATGTGGTGGACAGAGTGGAAACAAGTCAAATCCCTTTTTCACAAATCTGAAAGAGGAAACCGAGAATTACACAATACATTTCCCTAAAGTTTTGTCCGTTTGACAATAGTATACATTGTGGCTTTCTTTTGACTTTCCCTTCCAGCTTCTACCCTTCTAATGGTAAATCCAAAATGTATCCCGTAATGTACAGACAGAGAAAATATAGGGACACAGAGACACTGTCCCCAGAACACAACAATTCATTGCATTGTATTGATGTCAAGCTACATTGTCTTACAATTTCCAGTCTTCATTTCTTTATCTGGATCCGTTGCTGCTGGTGCAATAATTGCATTTCCCCACTGAAATCATTTAAGTTGTATCTAAATCAAATAACTACTGTACATTAACTATAGACCAGACTTCAGTTTCCTGAAAGATGTATTGCTGGATGGTAGATCAACGGGCAATATCGTACTCTTAAGATCCTTATAATTCTTTCATGGTTCATGTTTGTCCTCAGGGAAAAAGAAATCTTCCAAAATGAGCATCTTTAAAAGTCACGCCGAGGGAAAAGACAACCCACTGCTGCAGTACGTCCTCAATAACTCCTTGAGGGAGCATCCAGCCCTGAAAAACCTCAGACTGGTAAGCTTGTCTTAGTATCAGGAATACAGATGTGCTCTGGCATAATTAAGCACTCAATGTCATAAGATGTATCATGTGTTACAGAGTAAGTTGAGAATCTAATGCAACCGGTTTCCTCTCATTGCTTTCAGAGGACAATGGAACACTCCTTGAACTTCATAATGGTCGCCTGTGAGCAGTCGCAGTTCATGGCCAATCTGGCAAAACTAATCAAAACCAAGAAAGCATTAGAGATTGGTAAGGGCCTCGGACCTAACATCACATCTAGCTCTGAAACATACACCTGCTCATGTTTGAGATTCAACAATCCTTAATCTGTTCAGACACGAGTACCTTTACATGCACACAAGAAGAAGTTTCTAGGAGAAATCGGGTTGTGCAGGAAATTGAGTGTTTATTCGCTGATACTAACCGATTGTCTTTTTTGGCTAAGCGTTCTGACCGACAGTGAGAGGACAGGCTCTGTAGTGAAAGACTGCAGTTTTTCCTTACAGCGCAAATTTTAAAAATAAGTTGGTAAAAAGCATAAAAAACTGACTTATTCAGACTTATAGAGGTTAATCAGTGTCAGTTTCAGTTTAAAGTAGGGCTGGGAAAAAAATCGATTTGATTTAAAAATCGAGTTGGTAGGTCAAATCGATTCATATTTTCAAAAAAAAAAATAGATATTTTTGATTTTTTTTAGGTTTTATTAGCTGAATCCAAATACAGTATAAATTATTTGGATGTGTAAATCTTTGTTGCACACTGCACAGTGACTTTTCAGTTAGAGAAAGGGCTTTGCAATTTTGTTTATGTTGATGCACTTTAAATACAATAAATATATATTTTTTTAAATATATTTACAGTTCGCAGTTATTTTGTTATGAATGGAAGGGGGGGGGGGGGAATCGAAGTAAATTGAGTTTTTTTATGAAAAAAAAAAATCACAGATTTTTTTAGGAAAAAAAAATTAAATAAAAAATAATAAAAAAAGAAAAATCGCCCAGCTCTAGTTTAAAGCTACATTGTGTAAGAATTTGCGACAAAACGTCCGTGAGTGTCCCTTCCAGTGTAATAATAGTTTGACGTTAACAATGTCAATGAAACTGAAATTATCTCTTAGTATCTCCATTGTTAACATGCACCTGTTCTAGTAGCTAGTCTGTGTTACAACTCCATGACGTGAGTTGTCTGCCAGGGAAATCACGGCACATATGATTACGTTTGTTACTTTTTCATCATTGATGCGAGGAAAAGTATCCTAGACGTTGTTCTAGCGTTATACACAACCATGCTATATTTAGCCAAGCAAGTAGCAACTATAAAACTTTTACACAAATAGGCAGAATTACCTGTTGAGAAGAAAGCAGGCAATGTTGATGTCCCTTTTAAAATCCTTGCTCCTCATCAGCTCTTTCCATCTTGGAAAAGCCACAACAATATTAACTTTGGTCGCGTTGCTTTGCCTGTCACATTGTCAGTTTAATTTCCTCGGCAACTCAGTTACACGTCCTCGATAATAGACGCAACAGGCTTTCAAATCTGCCGGCGGTGAGTCGCAAATTCTCCCCCCTCCCTCCCTGGCATACGTCACAGTCAGTGCCACTGAGTGAAAAGCGCGAAATGCGGAGCAGTATAGCCTGCATGTCCCTTACGGGCTACCGTATTTCAAGATGGCGCATGGAGCGTCTACCCCAGTTCATGTAAGCGCAAATGTAAAAATTCAAGCCAATAGGAATACTTGGAATTGATGGTTGTGGTCAAAATTCATAAAAAAAGGACAAGTTTGTGAAGGGCAATACAGATTTTGATAATAAACAACTACAAATGTTACACACTGGGGCTTTAAGTCTGACTTTGAACTAGTCTAGTGTCGTTACAGTGGTCTTGTTTTCGGGTTTTTTGTACTTGGAAGTATGTTTATACAAGTCCTAAATTACCTTAATGCCCTATGCATTTCTTTTTAACAAACTGATCATTTATTGAACTTAGATTTTGATGCACCCATACACTATAGATGTGTTGTTTTTGACTGTATTTTTTGCCTTTGAAAAAAAAAAAAAAAAACACCTAAAACTTGAATCAAATTATTTTAAAGACAAGGATGCAGTACACAGTACAGTAATAATGACCTCTCCTTTCATCGCGCCGCAGTGCTGTCACAGCAATACGTTCCCTGTCCCAAGTCTTTGTGAGGCACAAGCACACATATAAAAAGCTGATTAGAAACAAGGTTAGCCTACATGTACACATGGCCAAGAAAACAGCTTTCTCCACGAGAAATCTAGCTGATGAAAATCAGGTTTCTCTATTCCCCTACCACCACTACAGAAATCAAGTTTCTTATATATTTAAGAAATCTTTTGCCATATCAATTGTCATCCATTTTGCTGATTTTAGTGCGCTCTCATTGCAGGAGTATACACAGGCTACAACACACTGAGCATTGCACTGACTTTACCTGACGATGGAGTTATAGTCGCATGTGATATCACTGAAGAATACGCCAACATTGGTAAACCTTTCTGGAAAGAGGTACCATTCACATCTATGTTTTAGTGTTTTTCAAAACGCTGTATTATGATGGGGTTCAGTATATGATGTGTAATATTGCTGTATTGTTCCCATGTTGGAAAGTGCTGATCAGTGCGAAGGATTTTCATACAACACAGGTAATAGACGTACTGTAGCTCTAAGTATGTGCATCTGCATGTGGAGCAGACTTCAGTTGTCTGTCTTTTGGACTGGACCAGTCTGCCAAGTCTTTTAATAATCATAAAACAAATCCTTTTGAAAAATATTTGTATCAACAGCATCTTCAGAGCTAATTTCATGACTTTCAAGTTATTTATGTTTAGCCACAGTTAATAAATGCAGACTTCCACTTCCTTTTCAGCATTTTTAATAACTGCCAATTAATGGCTTAAGATAGTTTTATGGTAAATCTACTTACATGCTTGTATAGAAAAATCATTGTATTCACGAGCAATTGTAAAATAAAAAAAGAATTAGCTTACGTACAATACATAAACCTACAGTCAGCTGTATCTACGCTGATATCACGAGGCTATATTTTATTTTGACTAATCCAGAAAATTGCAAAACTATGTTATTGTAAACAATGTCATGTTTGCAAAAACTAAAAACATCTGAACAAATATCATGCATGTAAATACACTCACAAAATACATCCTAATATACTACAATACTTTGTTTCTCATCCGTCATTACATGACTGCATTTTTACTTTAACATTTTTGTCTATTTGTTTACAGGCTGGAGTCGAGGAAAAAATCGATTTACGTATTCAGCCAGCACTGAAAACTCTAGGTACAGTAATACATCTCTAACACTAACACACGTTTAATTTGTCTGAGGTGTCTCTGTTATTGTTTGTATGATAACTAAAGTCCAGCTACACTTCAAGTGACAAAACACACACTGCAACGTTCCATTGGTGATTCTGAATTATATGCTAGGCTGAACAACAAAATCTGACAGGTCAGGTGAATTCAATTTCCTTGATTAACGCTACCATTTGGTAGCTACAACAATCAGGTCCAATTTAGCAGCAGCTGCGTTTTAGCTGAACCCATTCAGCTAAGCTAGCTAGTCAGATGCTAAGTAAAGTTAACGTTACCCGCAAATATAACATACAGGTAAGCAAGCTAACGTTACCTGAATACATAGATATCTATGACCTAAATATAGCATACGTTGGAATGGCAGCGAGCTCACGGCTACATACGTTTTGGTAATTTACCTGGATTCCAGTTGTCCCGCCAAAGAAAGAGCTACGTTAGCTGCTTCTTTCTTTATTCTTTGCGGTCTAAAAAAAAAAAAAAACGTATGGATTATTTCCGAATCAGTTTAGTACACAACAATTTAGTTCAGTTTCTGAAGTTGTTTCCACTTGACTCAAACAAAGAGACCGTGACCGGTATGGTGACGTCACGTGCTTATCTCCTCGAAGAGTCAGCGGAATCACGTGACCCTTCACTTTGAAATTTTCTTTTTTTTTATTAATTTATTTATTACATTACTAACCAGTATACAGAATTAGTGGAATAACTGCCAATGTAGTACTAATAATTTCACTTGTATAATGATTAACTATGTATAATAACTAATTATTTCATCAAATGTTTTGATGAAAAGATTTGCATTTGCTTAAATGCTTTGTTGGGTGAAGGATTCAAATATGTATTAACATGGTTATGTTAAAATCTCCATTACACATCTGCAAAGACAACAGCTTGGCTAGGCATTTTTGTAGGGCTGTTCGATAATGGGAAAAAAATATAATCACAATTATTTTGGTCAATATTGGAATCATGATAATTTAACACATTTTACTTGTTGACTTCTGGAAAGATGTTGCAATTATTGAACTTAAACAAACAACAGTAAAAAACACATACTACTGTGAACTTTGCCTTAATACTTTTCCTATTTAAACTTTATAAGAAAATAAGAGTTTACTTGCAAAATGTAATGAGCTCAATAATTGTTTTTCTTGATTATTGTTTTCGTGATCATTTGGAGCCGAAATCATAATCCCAATTAATTTTGATTAATTGCACAGCCCTACATTTTTGTACGTTGATTACATGACTAAAAGAGGAATACTTTGCTTTTATGATATGAGCACTTTATCAACGGCTTTAAACATATATAATGTGTATAAAACATTAAATTAAATCTGCAAAGATAGACTTATAGTCCTCTAAATATTTAACCCCATTTGACAAAGTTTATTTGGCAAGCATCCATGTTGGTTACAAAACAATAAGACAAAGGTCATCAAACGGGTTACATTACAGCTGGGTTTTTTTAAATCATGAAAATATTTCTCTTGACGACATCTTACATTGGACAATTTGAAATTTACCTTATTTCTTTATTTTATTTCAAACAAAAAATAACAATAAAATAAAATGTAAGAACACAATAAGTGCGTAGCAACACACCAAAAGGAAAAACAATATCTATGAAGTATTACAAATAATGTTCAATCTGTCCAAAAAGGAGCGGGATGAAGCCAAAGCTTATTTTTCCAATCCCTCATTCAAACTTTAAATGATTCCTGTATATATTATATATTTTGTATAGCAAGATAACAAATATACACACCTTAATTCACTTTATTAGGCTTTTTTAAATGAGTTTATCTAGCGTGTGTGTGTGTGAATACTGTACATTGGGATTGTTAAATATAACCTGAAGTATAATTTACCTCTCTGTTCCATCTTGTTTCTTTCAGATGATCTCTTGTCAGATGGCCAGGCTGAAACATTTGACTTTGTCTTCATTGATGCAGACAAAGTAAACTATGACAACTACTTCGAAAAGTCTCTGAAACTGCTGAGGAAAGGGGGCATCATTGCTATCGACAACGTAGGGGCTTCACCCAAGACAAATATTTAATTATTTTTAGTATGTTATTTTAAGCAGCTAATTCCCTACACTTGTTTTTTCTGGTCCTGCAGGTGCTATGGGGTGGAAAGGTGGTGAATCCATCCCCTGGCGACGCAGACACTCTGGCCATCGACAAGCTCAACAAGAAGTTGCACCGAGATGCTCGAATCAGCCTGAGTATGCTCACAGTGGGAGATGGGCTTACAATAGCTATCAAATTATAGGACAGATGTCCAATAAGTACAATGATTTATAGGCTTTGGAAGGTAACTCTGGGGATACTATGTCCTGTTAAAGTTAGGTGAACTATTATGTTGGATATGCGATGGTAGCTGAAATTGTCACTGTATTATTGATTCCAATGGCAGTCGTTGCAACGTTAGAATAAAAACGAAGAAATTTGATTAAAAAAAAACCTGTACATTCCAAATGTTTTTGTAGTGCATCATAATTAACCAAATTGATTTCATACCATTCATCGTGCTGTCTAATTATGTACTGTTGTGAAATGACAGGAGATGAAGGTTGATTTCAGGACTTTATTGCAAAGGTTAGACGCACACCAACATACGAATGGTTTCCTGATTAGTGTCACAGTCCTCGGAAACGGGAAGAAAAGCGGAGGATTCACTCAGATAACCATTCACTCAAGTTACACTGAGGAAAAGGAGAATCCATTTAGCATTGTCTTGCAACTTAGAAGCAGGTATTTAAGGTAGCGGAGTTCTCAAGCTCATCACACAGCACAATTAAGCCTCTAGAAAGATAAGTGAACACCAGCCACTAAATTGGCTTTGATCTTGATAAGCATATTTTGTTGGAGTAAAACATAACTACTAAAATACAAATAATATGTGCAAATACAACAAAGGAGAAAGAGCTTAAATAAAAGATATATTCTACTGTGCAAATTAACAGATCATGTTTACATTCTACATTATCACACTTCAGCAAAATAACAAGGTTTTGTTTTGTGAAACCATTGCTGGACACCCAGATCACTATTGAGGAAGACTTGGCAGAAGGAGTTAACTGATAGATACCTGTGATTGAAACATGACTAGTTATTATACCCATGGAAAGGTTTCCATTTTAACAGTGCTCAAGAACTGGGCTTCTTTTTTGTTTTGGCTTCATCTCTTTAAAATATCTGTTGCTGTCCAGACGGGAGCGCTCAGGATCAGATTCTGCTGATATTTCTCTTTTTCTTATGAAATGGCAGAGCAGATCCTTATGCCTCCAACTCCAGGCCCAGACCAAGTTTATGACCACCAGCATTGATGCTCTTCCCATCCACCAGTGCCGAGAGGACTAGTTTCATACCTGAAATGCAAAAATACATGTGTGTATATTTATGTTACTGAAAAAGAAGTCCATCGTGTTTTCAACTGTATACTGGACGAGAGGTGGTTCTTACCAGGCCGGAGAGTCTGGGTGTATCCAATTCCTACCAAGCTGGCATTATTCACCTTAGCCTGGAGAAAAGTATTAAATCATTAAATTAATATTCAGAGCGTATATACAGTTCAGCTACAAGGCTACACAAACTTCTATATTTGTTAGTTTAATTAGCATTTGATATACTTGATGTACTTAAAATTCAAGTAAGCAAACAATAGTTCAAGAGAAAGAAGTGTAATTTCTCATGAAAATGTTTTAGAAATCCTCACAAACACCAATCCCTTGTTCTTTAGATCATGGGCTAACGTCCAACTAAATTTCACGGAACAGTTAACGCATTTTTGAGACACCCTGCTGACAAACATGGGGGGGGGGGAATATAAATTCCTTGGGGGAGGTATAAAAAAATATAAGACACTTACTGATATGGAGGCACTGGAGTCTAACTGGTATTTGGCAGCAATTCCAAAGCGAGTACCGTTGCTGCCTGCCGTCCAGGCAAGATTAACAGCAGTCTCTAGTTTGTCGTTTACCTTCTGGTAAATGGATCCACTAAACTCTGAACCATCATTTCTGAGAGAGAAAAAAGCCCCCCAAAAAATTATTGCATGTCAGTATTTTTTTTCTTTTTTTTTTTTTTAACAGTTTCACCTAATAAAAATACCACATGATCAGTGAGATTTTGGAAAACTATTTGTGTTACTCTACAGTAAAATTACTCATCTCGCTTGGTTCAAATATTTGTTGGTCCTAAAACGTACACACTGGTGTGGAGCTGGAAGTCTCCAGTCTTGTAACCAACTGCAAAGTTGCTCTGGGTCATCTTTGATTTGGCTGAGTCAAACGTCATCTGGTAGCCAGCCAGCCAGCCCTCGTAGCCGGCCACTGCTGCTCCATGGATCGTAGGACCAGCAAAATCTAAATCTACATCAGCACCAACATTAAGGTATTCCCTTTTGTAAGCCGTCTTGA
The DNA here is from genome assembly GCA_023631565.1 of Gymnocephalus cernua. Taxonomy (NCBI): domain Eukaryota; kingdom Metazoa; phylum Chordata; class Actinopteri; order Perciformes; family Percidae; genus Gymnocephalus; species Gymnocephalus cernua. The sequence goes on from CM042443.1 coordinate 10,980,709, forward strand.
CCTTGCCGCTCTTCTTGCTGTGAAATTTGAAAAAGAAAATGAAAAGTGAGAGTTAGAAGAATGTTCTTTTTACAATGATTGATTTTACAATTAACGTATAAAACCTGTAGCTTACCCAGTATTTGGTGAAAATGTAGTGTCAAAAGTAAGTTTCAGCCCTTTGGTGATCTAAAGAAGATCATTCCATCAGTCACACACTTAAATTAGAGATGTTGCATTAGTGGGATGATCAGCAAAATAAAGTTTTCAATTTACCTGATCCTCAACACAAATTTCAGTTCCAAGTGTGTTTTCCGTGGTCCACTTCTCTGAGAAGGTCAGCCCATACTCAGCCCACTTGTACTTGGTTTCCAGGGTTCCGGTGACCTTGCTGGTGTCGACGTTGGATGAGCCGGACGTTTTAAACTCCTAAAGTGAATACAAGAGGAAATTAATCATACCTGGAAACAGTACAGCAGGTTTGATGAGTACATCCACTACAGTAGATAGTAAACACAGTAAAATCAGATACTAATATTGACAGAAAATGCCCCAAAAAATAATTCCCAGTGGCTTAGGCCTGGTAGGTGGCAACTTAGGCCCGGTGGGCCACTAGGCTTGCAAAACACTGGGGGAAACACTGGATATTAATTTTGAAACCTTAACACATAACATGAACAAAGCTTTTTGATAATGATCACTGAAACTTCGTTATTAATGAATTGTCACCCTACTGAACATGTCAGTGCTCTCTGATAGACAAACTGTTTCTAAATTACCTTAAACACATTGGCATTTTGGTATTGCACTCTCTCTATACTTATTGGCCAATGTATATGCTAAGAACATTATCTGTGATAACCTACAACCGGTTGATAATACCTGCAATGCACTACTGTATATTTATAGTAACAGCTACACTCACCACTCCACTTGAAGACTTTGTCTTCACATCAAGCTTAACCAGTCCAAAACCTGCAAGGACAAGGACAGTGAGGAACTACTTACTGGGTAGGTAATTCATTTCAAAACAGCCAGCCTGTCCTCTGAGGGTCAATAAATACACACTTATAAAACTGCCTTTTATCTTGCTTCCAGTTACCATATCCCTTATTAAAGATGTCCTTTGCTGATTTTCCAAGGTCCGCATATGTTGGAGGAACTGCCATTTTGCCTGTCACAAAAAGGACATTTCAGTCTCAGAGAGCATTATGAAAAAAGAACCACAAATGCACTTAATGATCAAAACTAAGCATGTACATAAAAGTCAGAAAACTATGCATCTCAAAACTGTAAAAGGATAGAAATGTCAAAGTTTAAAAACAACCAGGGCTGTAGCTTCCATTAATGATGCTGAGGTAATGTCCTGGGTATCTTTACTGGGAATTATAACATTATAGCCACTTTGAGGATATTTCGAAAACTGTATTTTGTAGGCAGATTTTTTTTTTATACTCTAAAATGGACTGCTTTTGGGCCCAAACCAAAAGATAATGGTAAAGAAATAGGAGACAGTATTTCCCCATGACAATTGTATTGCAAGGTGGAGAAGCCTAAAAACAGAATTTAGAACTTCTTGTTGGGGAATAATTAAATAGCAAATATACAAAGCAAAGAAATTAGAGAGAACTGCAGAATGAAAAATCCAACTATTAAAAAAACATTTGGGGGAATTTGAGTTTTTCTAAAATCTTGGCTACAGCTTTGACTACAATTAGTTACTGGTTTTATTGAAGTAACGTTTAAACTTCATCAATTATTTTATTGAATAGTATAAAGTGCCGTCACTGAACTTAAACTAGTTGTACTGCCAAGACACCTGCACCACTTCAGAGTTACAGTACAGTCTCCATTACTGTCAGATTCTGTTGTCACGTCTCCTCATTGTCAAGGTTAGACCGGAGGCTTGAAACGGCCTGCTTAACGGAACGTTAACGGTAACGTAAATGACAAAGGTGTGATAGCATACCTGGCAAAACATCATTGAATGTGTGTCTTTTTCTACCGTTCAATTTGGCATGAATATAAATATCAAAGCAGCCGTTTGTAAAATAACATTTGGGATAACATGGGGAATAATGCAACAAAATTAGGATTGTCTGTGAATTACGATACGCAGTTGAGGATTGCTCGTTTATCATTTTTACTATTCAAAAAGTAAAAATAAGAAACATTACACTGTCACTGGTGCCTGCGTGCTACAGTATTTTAAAGGGGGTTGAACCATAGAAAACTAGCTAGGGTTGAACACACGAGGGTGGTAGCGGGAGTTTTCTAGCTAACAAATCGGACCTTTGATAACCATTTCACGGACATTCAAACAAAATAGAACTTGAGCAACCTAAGTAATTACCTGGCCTATTACTTACTGAGTATTACTGTTATCGAAGATGTTGCTGTCAACTTAGAGATAGAAAAAGCAGCAGAAAGACGACAGGTACCGGTGTAGGACGATATGGAGGAGACACGGCAAAAAAACACCCTCCTCCTGACCTCGGCGCCGCAGGACCCTAAATATAGCTAATTATTTTCTGCCTGTCTAAAATCGGATCGAGATGACGATTTTGTAATTATCGGTTAGTAAATTAAACATTGGTTATAATGTTTGGCAACAGTAGACGTAATTTTTGACATTTGCGAGAGTCAACATTTTTCATGCCAAATGTGTGCTACCAGCACACCGGCAAGTGGAAGACATCTAAATCACCATAGTAACCAATGCGCTAATGTAACGTCAAAGATCCTCTGACTGTAAAAATATTAACCATAGACTGTTATTTACAGTCTATGATACTAACGTTTTACTTAACTTTTATTTTTTATCAGGAACAAATAAAAAACGACAATAACAATAGCAGGGAAACGTGAAAATATACATTCATTAATATTAAACATACAGTAACCATAATACTGTACTTAACCACTTTCTTATTTTTCATATTATTTATGTCATAATTAGTCAGTAACTGTCAAACAGACAGTCCACAGATCTCCGTAGCTATTTTAATTTATGCGTATAAATAGTAGTAAAATAGTATAAATAACGGCATCACAAAGAAAACTAAATCTTAGTCTAAGTGTAAAACATAAAAGAAATGTCTTTGTAGCTCAGTTTTTCTCCTTATGAAATGACCATCTAATGTACACATTATTTTTATGTACACCAAGAGACATATGAAAAATGTCCTTTCTAGTCAACAGAATATTCAAAATCACATTTACTGGTACAGTCCTGAAACAAACACATTTGTCACGCCTTAATCAAGTTTCAGTTTTAAGTATGTGCCCATACGTGTCCACTCACCATCCAAGGCTTGTTATTGGCTAAAATGTACAGTAAACAGCTTTCGACAATTTTATAAACTGATCATCTCTCATGCTGAAGACTATGCGCAGTATAAGCCTATTTATAATGCATATTTATTATAAGGTGCAGTGGGGGAAATAAGTTCAGAAACTGTTCTTTAAATTTCAGCTCTTTAATGATGGAACGAGACACAAAACAAGTCATGTTTTTGCATGAGCATATGAACACCAGTATCATTTCACAATAAAAGGATGTGTTGTATACTGTCATCTCCATTTAGAATAATCATGTTTCTACTATGTTTCTAACATGATGTAATGACCACATCAATTACAACATCTCTCTTACTACAAGCTTCACTCTCAGTGAAACGTAGAGGCCATCTGAAATCCACATTACACTTAAAAAGCACATTGTGTTTCAAATAAATACATAGTTAAGAGCAACTGTAAACATATTTCTCCATGTGCATGTTGCTGTGACACTGTATGAAATATAAAAATACCTATTGACTGTTACGAAATAACGAAATAAATTAATATTAACAAATGCATACAAATTTAAGTATCCTTTTCAGGAACGATTACTACAGATTAATGTCAAAAATCATCATTTACACTGTATGTTGATTATTAAAAAAAAAAGCACTACACAACTATCCAACAGTAAACATGAAATATTTGGGACATTTCTACACAGAGAAACCTATCATAACACTCAAGGTAATTGGCAATTGGAATTCTATTTAAGACAGCTGGAAGTAAATCTTTGATTCCATGTGTTTGGCTGATAATGAAATTATCATACATTACTGGATCCTCCAATGAGCCATGAATTACTCTACATTCAACATTTAGTAACATTGTCAACATGTAATTATTGTTTCAAAGAATGAAAGACTTTCAAACAATGGCAAAGAAGTAACACCTGTTTCTCAACATGAACATTTTGTTATATAGAAAAAAGCAAGTGTAGATCTTTACATATTGCTTTAATAGTGGTCTATAGAGTTATGTTTTGATAAATTACAAAGTGGGAGGTGAGACAAAACTTTCAGTCAAGAATCCAGATTCATAACACTGAAATTAATAGGTATTTTAATTGCACAGAAAATGGCAAACTGCTGAAGGATTACGGACACTGCTGCCTGAGAATTTTTCAATGTGGCTTCCTTTTATCATATGCTATCCAAATATACTCTAACAAATATATGAGTAAGTCTTTAAGTTGAGAGGTACTGAAAAATGCAGTTAATGCTACATAAAATGATATCCCTTTAGAGGACAAATAAACAACCAATAAATGAGACACATCTCCACTGTGTTCACTTTTCAAATCAAGCAAAGAGTGTTAATGGGGCTTATAAGAAACTCTGCAGTGCTTTGTGGATTTTGTTTAATCCACCTAAAAAATGGTGGCAGGGGAGGCAGGTTTGAAGACAAGTCCCGGAATATAAGAAGGTATGGCTCTGCGTATCCCATCAGGCCTCGGTGCTAACAGGATCACAACAGTAGTCTTTGTTGATGAAGATATCACACACCGCCTCAGTTGGCAACTTGACAAAGCAGACTAAAACGGCACAGGCTAAGACGTGTCTGACAGTACCGCTGCTGCTGTTCATTATCCAATAAGCCTCCTCATCACAGCGGGTCTAGAGAGAGGCCAACTGTACTCGTTGGGGACAGGCCCGTTGACATTGCTCTCAAAGAAGGAGAACATGGGGAACCAGATGCGAGCTCGTCGACTCTGCTGGTAGGCCCGGGTGTTGGCTAGAGTGTGGTAGTACAAGAAGAGTCTGGTAGTGATATAGAACGCTATGAAGACGTCAATCGAGTAGTGTTCATGTGCAGCCAAAATGAAGAAAATGCCGAAGAGATTCAAGACCCAGGACAACGTGTGAATGAAGTTCCAGCTTCGTGGGGTGTCTGTTTGTGAAATAAGAAGAACAGTTGAGGATACATTGAACAAATTAGCTTTTTCTGTTGTCGTCTGCAGTTTTTACTACACCATCCAGAAATCTATCATATCCTTAGGTGACTATTTCTGTCCAGGTCAGATTGAGGAAGGCTATTTTTTTTTTTTTATCTCAGTTGTAATGCAGAAGAAGGACACTGGATGGCAACAAAGGGACAATGTTCCCAAATTCGGCTACATTTTTTCTTCCTCTACATTAGTCTTCCTCATGATTTAGTACTTCAACCTTCTGATGTCACAGCTTTTAATAACGGCTCATAATTTATCACAATGTTCATGAATGAATCTGGACAGACTTACACGGGGCACCTGGATAGCTCACCTGGTAGAGCGTACACCCCATGTACAAAGGCTCAGTCCTTTGCTGCATGTCATTCCCCCTTTCTCTCCCCTTTCTTCAGCGGACCTGTATAATAAAGGCCTAAAATAACCCTAAAAAAAAAAGATACTCACACTCTGTGACAAAGAAGTTGAGCAAGGTAAGGACCACAGTGTGGCCGCTGAACATGTAGTCACCACATGTATGCACTCCTGTCAGGGTCATCCCAAAACCGCTCCAGATGGCCACAGCTCGCTGCAGTTTGGCCCACATGTCACCATACATCTAGAGGGGGAGAAGAAACAATCTGTACTGTGATCTTTTTAAAGAGGCAGAGATGTAGCGTTTAAGACACACAGAAAACAAATGATGCGTTACCTTTCCTGAGCATTGCAGGTGCTGTCCTGGCACAGACAGGGAGGTGACAAACATGGTGATACAGCGCAGCATGAACACCGTCCCCATGAGGCTGCACATGCGTCGCAAAAGGATAGACCTACAAGTCGTGAGACAAAGTTAGCGTCCATAGCATTGGTTTAAGGAACACACTGTAGGTATCCAACAACACAATCCCTGCGGTGACAACATTGTACTCTACTGTACCTGTGTTTATGAAGCAGCAGAACCAGCACCCAGATATTACAAAGGATCACTCCACATGCTTCTGCCATGGCAAAGGCCCAAGGTATTCTAGGAACACTGTTGAACAGAGAAAAAAAGGGAGATTAATAATGAAATGACTGGTCACTTATCAATAAAAAATGCTCTGATCCAACGTCTTAAAAGTGAGGATTTGCTGCTTTTATCTGTTTTATATCCTTGTATGTTTAATATCTTTGGGTTTTGGACAGTTGGTTGAACAAAACAAGCAATTTGATGGGGTTTTCTATTATTTTATAAAGTAAACCATCCAAAATTGAGACATTAATCAACAACAAAGTCATAAGATAAATCGTGAATTAACTCTTAGACTCAGTCCTCAAAAGACCCTTGTAACATAGTTTGGGTTAAAATACTACAGTTAAGGCTTAAATATTTCAAACAGCTTCTTATTTCTATGTTTAAAGTTTCATGACTGATATTAGATAACAAAATATGGACTGTAATATCACTAAATTAACACAAAACTTGTAACTTGTTCTTCATGTTTTATCGTGACAAAAAAACACAAATCAGCTCTCCCAATAAAAATGAAAAGACATTCCATGAAAAGCTCAAAGCTGGTCATAAGCAACCGGTCACACTACAAAGTAGGTCACTTTAAAAACCATTGAAAGGTCTCTTTGAACCAAAGCCCATCAGGAATATATGAGGACAATAATAGAAACATGCTACAAGGAAGTAGGGCAATTATAATGTCCACCATCTGGTGTGAAAGTCTAACAAATAATCTGTGATAAATATACACAGGGTTCAAAATTAACATTTTCATCCACCAGCCAAATGGCTAATTGTTCACATTTTACCAGCCACTCAATAGATATTTTACCAGCATTTGGCTGTTATATGGTGCTAACTTCATATTTAATATTATACATATTTTATTTTTGATATATACTATGTATGTAGGTTGTACATTGTATTCTACACTTGTATATACATGTACATTCTATTCATTCCTTTAAGTATTTTTTCAGTAGGTGTTCTGGTATTTTGACCTTTTATCTTATTATTTTTCTTTTCTAGTATATTTCTTGTATTTTCTGTCTGTGTGTGAGAGTGCGTATGTCCTTATAACTTGCTGCTGTAACACAGTCATTTCCCAGTTTGGGATTAATAAAGACCATCTATCTGTCTATCTATATATCGATTTTGAACCCTGAATATACATGTATGGCATTTCAAAGCTGCCAAATGTTTTTGTTGTTTATGATGGCTGACCAGTGCCCCAGGTCAGAAAAAATAAGGCTTAAAAAAGGAGGACAGGGCCGAGTAGAGCTGGTACTAGCAGTGGAAAAACGCCATTAGTTGTCATACACCCACCTGTCTAGGAATATATCTGGCAGTGGAGGGTATGTGCGCATGTCAGGCACCCTCTCATGCACTATGACCATGACGAAGGACGTGAACCCAAACACAAATACCACATAGATGGTGCTTAGCACTGTCTTCCAGTACTCTGGATCCAGGCGCCTCGTCTGCAGCTTGTACTTCCCATTAGTGTACTGGTGATACTCCTCTCCCACTGGTGCGGTGTCAGTGCTGTCACAGTCTCTGCCTGACTCTCCATTACACAACCAGTCCAAACTGCCTCCGGTGCCTGTGGGAGAGCCATCAAAGGGAAGACCCAGCTCCTCCAACACATCAATATTCTGTTTCTGTAGTTTTCGGATGGACACCATCAGCCGCTTGATGTCCCCCAGCACCTTGAGCTCCAGAGGTGGTGAGCGGAGGTCATACTCGCTGAGGGCGAGCAGGCTGGTGCCATCCAGTCGGTGCTTGTTGCATAGCAGGTCCACATAGTCGCAGAAGCCCTCTTCCCTCAGCCACTTGGCGACATGCTTGGGCGTCCAGCGACGGACACTCAGTTGGGTCATTGCCTTTTCCTCACTCTGAAGGCTGGAGAAAAGAACATCAACATTTCAACTTAAGCAACTGAGCTATCCAATTCTGTCAATATCAGTTCCTTACCAATAAACAAAGTAATCTTAAGGAATAAGCAGTAAGCACTATTAGGCACCATTTACTTTCACTGCATCAACAATACTAAAATACAAACCAAGCAACACTGCCACACAGACAACAATTCCTGAGCTACAGAGGCAAGCTGAGCATTCACAACTTGAGCAACATACAGTATGAGGCAAACAGTGCCAAGAATGTGCTATGATAAGTTTGCATACACCCTAAAAATGTAGGTGAAGGAGCAGACATGTTGACTTTTGTAATAATTATAGATAAGGACTTGCTGGCTATTATCCCCAATCTCATTATAGCCGACACTATCCTACACCCTAAAAGTAATAATCCTCGTTTAAGCTTAACTTCAGTGTCCCTGGAAACAAACCCTGTCTCTAAAGTCTTTACCAAGGATTACCAAGATATCCATACAATGTTAGCATCTCTACCTGTTGAGTGATTACATTATATGATGGTAGAGTGGCTTGTATGGTTTAGAGAACAGCTATAACTCAGTAACTTTGTCCAGTAAAAACCACCCACTTCACCTGCATTAACCCACATCACTGACAGTGGCTATCAATAAGGTGGGGCCAGGAGCTATTTCTACGAACTTCTATCAATGTCTTGTAACGTTAACGTTAAGATAACTAGCTGACCACATGGTTGACGTTTATGTAACCACAAGCATGCCTTAGGTAGACATGAAACCAAGCGAAAGCCTCCTCTATTTTATCACAGCAACTCTTTCCCGGCATGCTAACGTTAATTCAAGTCTAGCTAACGTTAGCTAGCAAGCTATGAGCTATCGTGATCAATGCGTGTGCCTTAACGCTCACTCACCCGGACTGAGATGTAACAGAAGACGATACGGAAACGTATTTATTTAGCTAGCTAGCTAAATGGCATCTTACAGGAATCTGAAGAAATCGTATTTGCTTATGTTGCAATAACACGGGCTTGTTGGAAATCATTTCGCCCTGGCTTCGTGCTGGTTAGCACTGTTGACAACACAAGGCGGTAATGGCCAGAATAGCTGCGCACGTAAAATCGGATACACGGGGCTCCAGTTCATGGATGTATTAAGCTGAGCAACAGTGACACATACTGGTGAAAAGAGTCCACTGCAGTCTTTAATTCTGCATTCTTGGAATTGTTATGATAAAAAAAATGATGTCTTTGTGAAATAAATTATAGGACGCAAAATACCACAAAATGTATATATAAAAGATTTAGAGGTGTGAGGTTGGACAAAATTTAGATTATGGGTCACTGATTTAATTTTAGACCAAGGACACCTGTCCTTGTCAGTACCAACATGGTTATAGTAAAACCTCAACAGAGTTGAACAATAAATGTTGGAGGAAAAAGTCATACAAATGGGTAGTTTCAGAGTTATGTAAGCAACTACAACGATTCATTCAGTCATCTATGAACAATCTACCGGAAAGTAAAGCAGTTTCTCCTGCCACTCCATCTGTCAAAGACTTGGTGAAGGTTTTGTATGGAGGAAAAAGATTTGGTAATCATGTGGATGAAGTTTGGCCTAACCTATTCATTGGGGACATGTAAGTATTTGACATTGCTCTTGACAGCTTATAAAATAAAAGTAACTCTAGATTGTTTCCTTCTTTGTGTTTCTTGTTACAATTCCCGTTTCCTTTGTTTGTCAACAGGTCAGTGGCCAATGATCGCTACAGTCTGTGGAAGCTGGGAATCACTCATGTTCTGAATGTAGCTCATGGGAGCATGCACTGTCAGGGGAGTCATGACTTCTATGGCTCCACTGTGGATTATTATGGAGTGCCTGCAGATGACTCACCGTACTTTGACCTCTCGCACTACTTCTTTCCCTCTGCTGAGTATATTCGGAGTGCACTCGACATGGCTGGTGGTAAATACCCATCTGTTGCTTTACTGTCACTCAGTTTTGATCTCAGGTCTCTCTGCAAGTCACTCATCCTATCCGGAATAAAATCCCAGTATCACCTCATGTTTTAGGTTCATTATAATCTTTTTCTCCTTCTTCACCAGCTCAGGTTTTTGTCCACTGTGCAGTTGGAGTGAGCAGGTCTGCCTCCCTCGTCCTAGCCTACCTAATGATCCACCAGCATTACACCCTGCTAGATGCTATCAATAAGGTCAAAGAGCACAGATGGATTTTCCCAAACAAAGGGTTTCTCAAACAGCTTCGTGCTTTGGATATGAAACTACGCAAGACATCATGAGTAATCCTCTGCACCTCAAAAATAGATTTTTTAAATTATCCAACCTCAAAAGCATGAAGAATTCATCGTCTGCCATTGGAAGGAGTTAATGTACTTTTGACTTTAATCAGTTTGTTTCAAGAATGGTATTGAATCTATTGACCCGGGTGCTGTGTTTAATGTGAATCATGCTGCCCGTTCACAGGATATTAACTCTTATATTAGTAGGAAATCACCTTACCCTTAGAATCCATTTTAAGACTGAGAATCCATAAAAATACTCATTTAACCTTTGTTTTATGTTGAAGGAAATTTACATCCACTATAAAACATCAAGATATGGTTTATAACACTGGATAATTTAGTTGTAAGCAGAGTTAAGTACATTTTAAATGCTGAAATTGTGATTCATTCTTAATTCTCAGAAAAGAACCCTTCTTTTGTTACCTTCTCTAAACTTTCTTAGATGTGTTAAGTTGCACTGGGGTAGAATTTGTACTCATAACCTCAGTATTCATAAAATCATTGCCACGACCCCCCCATCAGGTTCTTAAGACCATGTAAAACCACTTATCAGTGTATGCGTGTTCAATGGTCTTATGTTGTACACCATTTTTATTGTCAAGGATTTAACTGCCAAGACGATCTCAGCTTCTTTTCGCACTGTTCACATGCTGAGAAAAATTTACAATAACTGCAAATGTTCCTGAAAATGTCTTTTGTTTCCCTGCATTTTACACATGTAGAGTCAGTATTGTCCTCTCAACTTCTGTCTTGTGGTTCCAGTGGTAGACTGGATTTCGGTCAATTTTATGTCATGGAGTCAAATGCTGGAAAACATTTTACGGTTTCTGAGAACATACAGTAGGTCTGTGAAATCTGACAATCTGCCTTGGCAGGAAGTTGCCTATATAACATGAGATAGTTTAGATTCCAGTGGTCTCTTCTTACATCTTGTAAATCAGATGGAGAGAAAGTGTGGAATTTATTGAATATTTCTAATAAATGCTTGGATAACAGCTTGTCTAATACACTGTGTATGCACAGTATCAACTGAGCCTCTTCACACACAATTACACCTGCATCTCACCAGAATCACACATTCACCAGCAGGAATGGATTTTATTTTGATGTACATATCAGGTGGGATTTGGTCCAACCACACAAACCACTGTAGATACATCAATAAGCAGATGCAGCAATCAATCAATACATGTCTCCAGGTCAAAATGACTCGAGACATGTATTGACCTTTTGTATACAACAGCAGTAGTTTCTATTTTTTTTTTTTTTTACAAAACATCATTGCACCACATTTTACATACATGTTCATGACCCTGAATGAAGAGAGGTCAATACATTTCAAGGCTTAAAAGAGAGGTTAATTATGTTTTTATTCTATTTAAAAGCTGGAATGGGTGAAATTGACCTGCCACATAATAGGAGGGTTAAAAGAGACACTCAAAGCAGCGTGAGAGCTGTTTATGTCATGTGCAGCCAGTGGCAAAGCTCAATTTTTTTGCCTCTTGAGCTGATTTGCTATCACACAATATTTATTTTTCAGAGCAGTAAACTAGCTACATTAAGCTGTTGCAGTATTTCTGTATTAAAGTGGACTTTCTGCCATCCAGTATAAGCAATGCACTTAAACATTTTGTCCATAATTCCATCCAATTATCACCGCATTATGAAATTATTCTTTGTTTGAGGCTTATTAAATTAGAGTCCCACAGCAGTGTGAAAAGCAGAGCTTGGGCTGCTCTGTTTGTTGTTCTGCCCTCTGCACGAGTAAGACTACACGCTAGGTTAAGCACTAAATTGGGTAACTGTTCAGTGACCGCAGATAAACACCTGTTCGTACAGATCATCCTGAGCCAGAGTGGACGGGAACTGCTTTGATACAACAAACGTTTGGACCAGCAATCGATCCAAGACTGGGGGGGTTTTGGACCTAAAATGTCAGACTTGAAAGGCAAGAGAAAAGAATATCTAAGTGTGAAGGATCTGCAGAAGGTTTTGGACTCGTGCAAACTACATCTCAGTCAAGTTGATGAGGTCTGGCCAAACATATACATAGGGAATGTGTAAGTATACATTTCATTTCAGACTTTATGAGTTTGCCTCACAAGGAAATGTGAAACCTGTTACTTGTTACGGAAGCCGAGAACGGCCATTGATTTCTTTCTTTTTTTATGCACTGTTATCTCGTGATAAGGACTTATTAATTCGTTATCTCGATATAACAAAGTTTGTTTTCCCGAGATTTCTTTTTGTTTTCTCGATTTTTTTGTTTTTTGTTTTCTCGAGATGTTTTTTTTTTTATGGATGTTTTTTGTTGTTGCCTAAGACACCCTTCCATTTAAACCGGGGAATGGGGCTCCGTAAGCGGATAGAAATCTGCTGTTTCTCCCTCCTCGTCTCCGGTCAAATACTTGGGAAAAATCCCACTAAAACAGCCTTCAATTTAACCCGGAGAAGAGGAGGGAGAAACAGCAGACATCTATCCGCTTATGGATCCCCATTCCTCGGGTTAAATGGAAGGGTGTCGTGGTGGGAATTTCCCCGAGTATTTAACCGGAGACGAGGAGGGAGAAACGGCAGATTTCTATCCGCTTATGGAGCCCCATTCCCCAGTTTAAACGGAAGGGTGTCTTAGGCACAAAAAAAAACATCTCGAGAAAACAAAAAAAACTCGTGAAAACAACAACAACAAAACTCGTGAAAACAACAAAAAAAAAACTCGAGAAAACAAACTTTGTTATATCGAGATAACGAATTAATAAGTCGTTATCACGAGATAACAGTGCACAAAAAAGAAAGAAATCCATGGCCGTTCTTGGCTTCCGTAACTTGTAAATGTTAAACTGTTGTCATCTTTTATATAACTCCCGCACATGATTGTGTTTTTCTGGTGCAAAAACATTGTGCTGTAATGCTTAGTGTTCACAGAAGTCTTGAACCTCTTTCTGTCTCTTTGTCTTGCTAGGGCAGTAGCCCAAAACAAGACTGCTTTGCAGAAATTAGGTATAACTCATGTATTAAACGCTGCTCACTCCAAGCGAGGCAGCATAGGGAACCAAAGCTTTTATGGCAACGGCTTTGTGTATTGTGGCATTCCAGCAGATGACTCAACACACTTTGATCTGGATGTTTACTTCCAGCCTGCAGCTGATTTCATTCATAAAGCTCTGAAGGCACCTGATGGTAAGACTCTTCTTTTTCACATGAATTGTCATATTTCTGCATAGTGACTAATTGCTGTAAAAATATGGTAGTTTTCTTTTTAATTCCTGCACATCACATCTTTTATTTCACTCCATAAATCCTTAATAAACCAATCCACTCAAATTCCCCCATTCAATGTTACCTGTCACCACAATGTAACACACTTGTAATGGAATGTAAGAGTATTTTCAGCCAGTAGTAGTAATAAGGGTCTTACCTTGCAGAATTTAAGTCTATAATGTGACAATGGCTCCTTTCAAAGAAGCTTTCAAGCGGAGGACGAGTTGGATTAAAGAGACAGTCAGGCCCAGCCTGCAAAGGGACCTTAAATGAACAAAGGCAATGAATTGTAGGCACTATTTTTAGCTCACAGCAGAAAAAAAGAAAGGCAAAAGTGTGAGACGGGTAGTCATGTATGATATTAATAAGACAGAGGCCTCTCACTAATCCTTCCTTCACACCACCCCTCTTTCCCTCATATTGTCTGTTCTTCAGGGAAGGTTCTGGTGCACTGCATCATGGGAATGAGCCGGTCATCGACCTTGGTGTTAGCGTACCTCATGATCTACCATCACCTCACGCTCAAACGGGCTTTGCAGAAATTGATCGAGAAAAGAGCCATCTACCCCAACAGGAATTTCCTGGCTTTGCTGTTGGATCTGGATCTTCAGCTGACAAGAAAAAAGAAAACATGTCAGATACTGTAATCAAGAGACGTTTACACTTTTTTAGCCACACAGCAGCGTTATGTCTAAGGATGGTGATGCCGGTCGGTCTGTTTTTTCCAGACTGAAATAATTCTAATCGATCGTCATGAAATTTGGTTCAACAAATGACTGAATATCTGTGAGACTCAGCTGTACCTTGAGATTAACAGTAGGCTAATATATCATGTTGGCATGTTAAACGTAAAACTAAAAAGAATTGGAAAGCTGCACACATTTAACTACACATAATAACTCAGCCCTCAGTTTTTAATTAGCATGTTAAATGTTGACATAACATTAATATAGGCCTACTAAATGTTATTGTAAGCAAAAAATCTGCACTCATAACTTTTTTTTTTAAAACTCAGAATCAATGTTTCAGAACATAATGCCGTCTTCTAAATATTAGAAAGTTATGCCGAGTTAAACATTAGCATGTTAACATGCTAAGTATGCACATGTTAACATGCTAACATACTAAGCATTACATACAAAATATTAGCAATTTAAAATCTTTAAAATCTAATGTTGGCATGCTGACGTGGTATTGTAAATATAAGATGCCAACAACATGTAAGCTAGTTGTTGATATGCATTAAAACATGATGACAGTATGTTAACACGCTAACATGTCAGCATTCAGCTCAGTGCACAGCTGAGCCTAGTACAGCTGAGGCGGACAAAGTACTCTTCAAACTTGAAAGAAGTTTCGGCAAATTTGACAACGCAGAAATGTGGCGGTAACAACATAACATGGCCTGTTCTCTGGCACCACCCTGAGGCCAAGCTTTACGTAGCTTGCATCACTAGTGGTAAATGAGTTGCAAAGTTGTCTCTCAATTAGAAGTTGTCTGGTTTATAATTAACTACATAACTTTCTCTTGGACCTGCTACCATGGTTAAGGACTTTCTTGTTCTTTTGTTTTTTATGTTTTTGGAGGCAGTGATGTTAAAAACAAATAACGTCTTAACAAAAAGACAGTTTGGAAACTTAATGTAATGCAAAGTTAAAACAGACAAGACTGAACAATGAATGCTAATAATTTGATGGGGATTTAATGACTATTTATTTATGTCTTTCAGTTACCTCTCATTCTTGTAAGATTTCATTTTCTTCAGCACCTCACTTTATTTACAGCCGAATGGACCAAATTTCTTATGGAAAAATGTGTTTACAAGGCATCAGTTTTTCTGTAATCTCTGTAGACGACTCAGAAAAGATTCATGTTTCTGCAATTCAACATTCAAACTAAAAATGGGAATCAATCTACAGCACCCGTCTCTTTAACAAGACCAACTCATCAGTGTTCACAGAATGAAATTCCTTTGGTGTATTTGTCAAGCTAGTTGAGCTGATCAGCACTGTACATCAAAAGGTTTCAGATCTTTTGAGTGTCCATGCAGGTCAAACACAAAAAGGTTCACACATGCATCTACTATATAGTAGTTTGACAGCAATGCTTCCCATTTGTTATAATTCATTATCTCTCAACCTCACTGTATCACACATGTCGTACACACTGAATTATATATTGCATATTTGTATTGTTGGGGTCAGATGTTCAATTTCAAAGGGCTTCATTTATGGATATTTTATTTGAATACAAGAAAAATAATGTTAAATTTGGATGTTTTGCAAAGCAAAAACATGATAAAATATATATGTATTGTACAAGATATGTATTGTTTGTACTTATGTTCATCTTTCTTGTGTAATTCTTTTTGATATGCTACTTTTATGCTTTAGCCAAGACTATGTCAACACCTTATATAAGTTTTTCTGTTTTATTTACTTTATATGCAGATCATTTATAAATGATCCAAATATATAGTAAAAGAGATCAGAAACTCCTGACGTGACCAAATGTCCAGGTGTAAATTTGAACACATTTCACTGTAGAGAAGAATCTCAGTAGAGACTGTGTCAGATTTAAGCTCAGCAGCACTGATCTAATTCTGTTGCTATTGAAAAAGCTGTGTCCTATCCTCCCTCGTCTGCTGGTAGCTCGGGTAACCTTAAAGGAATGCAGAAGATGATGCCAGAATTATTTTGGGCTGAGATTCAGATGTTAAAATAGCAAAAAAGGTTGCAGGGTAGATTACCAAGGAGAACGCAGACAGTTGTGCTGTCGACCCACATGTAGCTCTTTTACAGAGAGACCCTGAAAAGCAACGTTTCCAGCCAAGGCAAGTGTCTGCTAACAATGTGTTGTTACGGATTTGTTGCAGATAGATGTCCATGTTGGAAAATATTGATTAGACTTTACAGTGTATGGATTTAAAGTACTTCTGATGGCAGGGTAAACATGTTTATAAAGCACTCTAATAAATGAGGATGTACTGTGACGATACTGCATTGCCTTATGGATTACCACACTTTCTTCTTTTATTGATTTGCTCACAAATCTAAGGCTAAAGAGGGAAGAAGTGTAATTCATTAAACCACAAAGAAGCCCGGAGGAGGAAAAAAAAATACATTTTTATTTGCCCTCCATATTAACCGTGGGCACTTTCCCATACATAGTGTTTTTAATTACACAGAAGTAGAGCAGGAAGGACAGGTTAGCCTAAGGGGGGAGGCTATGAAAGCAGCGCTGCAGCTCAACATGTGTCCAGGGAAATCAGTTCTCTGCCCCGACTGTGGGAGGAAGGGAAGGGTTGTACTTATAGATCAATGAGGAGAAAAAAAGAGCTTCCAGGTATACCGGGCACAATACTGTACTTGTGCAGACACAATTTTACTCTGCTTTCAAGACTCACACACACACAGACTCACACACACACACACACACAGAGTACATGTATGCTGGGTTAGATGCAGCTTTTCTTGCATACACTGACACACACATTCAACATGCACATGCAGACAGAGCCATCATGATGTTTGAACACATCATGATGGCTCTGAGTACAGAGTACATGTATGCTGGGTTAGATGCAGCTTTTCTTGCATACACTGACACACACATTCAACATGCACATGCAGACAGAGCCATCATGATGTTTGAGTGCACCTCCATATGTCCCGGCAGCTTAACAAAAAGTCAGTAAAACAGATTTGTTTGTTGAACGATTTATCCCTGTGGACACGACAATAAGTCTCCAAACCCTGAGTGCCACATTATGTCTCCACACACCAGCAGAATGCAAATAAGAAGCTGTTAGGAGTTGTTGGCAGGTGGACCCAAACGCAGAACACAGACCAGGAAGCAAATCAAAATATTACAGGTTAATTGCAGGAGTTATTGAAGCAGGAGATGACGGGTCAAGGTAAGTGAATGGCTGGAGAACAGCAAGGGGAAGCAGAGGGAATGAGTTGGCAGGCGAGCAAACAGGATTCCTGGAGGACAGTGAAAAAACAAGCATTAGACGAGGTAACAAATGTCTAATTTCCACTGAGTGGTTCTCACTTTTGGTACCTGGCGCTTTTCTCCATTTATTTTTCCACTGCAGATAGTAACCTCTCAGTGTAGGCGAGATTCTCAGCTGATCGCCATAGCAAAACCGTGTGAAACTGCCATGACATCATCTTCAACGCGAGCAAGATGTCTGTCAACTGTACGACATAGTGTACGGTGTAGTTTTGCAGGCTGCCATTTTTTAAAATCTGGGGTGAGTGAATTTAAAAAATGTGCGTTTGCTATTGACGGTAGCTTGGCTATTTAAAAAATAGCAGGCTTGTGCAGGATGTTCCGTGTTGCATTCGTGACAGTTCTCTCTGATCTGATCAGTGGTCTGCAGTGTTTCAACTCCACCTTGTAGTATTGTCTCAGCTCGCTTGGAACCTCGAAGGAAGTGGTACCAAAAGTACCAGGTACCACAACTTTTGCCAAAAAAGAGCAAGTCGAGTTGAGTAGAGCCATGCCCTGCAGCGGAAATTCGGCAAAATCGAATAGAATCTACTAGTTGAGTCACTGGAGTAGGCGAGCATAGCTACCAGACTGGAATAACAATCTGGCGATGCATGGAAGAAAAGCCAGGGTTGATTTGGGTTGATGAGCCGATTGTAGCCAGGTGTGTGGTGAGCAGAGAGCCATTAGAGATGAGCTGATTGGTTAACGGCAGGACAAGAAGCTGAGCCGCCAACAATTTCTTTACTATAACAATGCATACACATGGTTTGTACGTCCTCAGCCTGGAGCACAATCACACAACTGCCTAAATGGATGCTAATGTAGTTTAGTAGTTTATACAGTATGCATAGTATAAGTCTCACAAGCCTAGTGTGTAAATTGTAAATTCACAGGTTGGACCTGCCTGCAGGAAATGAAAAACTGTTAAACTGTAGGCCTTAAATACCAATTTTCTGTATCTCTGGAGATAAATAAACCTACAGTACGTAAGTGCTACTGAACTACTGAACTAAAATCACGAGAGAATCATAAGGTCATCTTACAATTATGCGTTTTTGTGGTCCTTTGCTGCGTGAAGTGCTTTTATTGGCATAATTATAGTCTATATTTAAAGGCGATAGGCCTGTATACCTGATGTTCTAATCAAGCATCCTCACTGTAATCCCACATTTTTTCTCTTTCAGTGTTACCTCTCTATTCCAATATAGCCTAATAAAAGTCAGCATTCAAAGGAGTATCAAATGATGCCTCAAACTGTATCCACATTTCCTTTCTTAAACTGTAGATGAGTGAGGTAAAGAAAAAACATTTCTGATGCTTTTGATGACCTATCATCTTCTCGGTGTGGTCCCAATTTCACAGCACTGACCCTAGTCCTGTTGGTTCAACAACCCCGCTGATTATTAAACTGCCAGTTAAACTCTGTTAGAATATCATATGTGGTACTTTATGCGACAGGTTGTAAAAGCAGAAGTGGAGCATCCAGACATGCCCAGAGGCCTCAGCTGCTTGGCGAGCCCTGAGGGGGCAGACGGCAGGTACGAGACCCCCCCGGCTTCAGAGCTCCAGAGGCTAATGTGGACAAAGAAAGGGACCAGCAACCATATGGATGAGGTTCAGCCCAGGATCTACATTGGAGACATGTGAGACCAGGCATACTAAAAAAGGATATACAAAGTGTCACAAATGTAAGGGTTAGAAAACTATTAGGCTAATGTATTAATTGTAAAAGCAGCACCAATATTTTATATTAAGAAATATACTCAGAGAATTGCCACCTGACTCATTTCAGGGTCTTTGTGTATCTCACTACTTGTTTGCTAACAAGTACGCCATATCGACTTAAGGTTATATGTCAGTGTTCACTTTGTTTCTGCTGGCCCCCAGTGGGGAAAAAAAAAAGTAATTTCAGGTTCTATAAAAAACATCTCATTCTTCAGTAAGAACTTAGTAGCTAAACAGTACTTTTGGGTTGCCAGGTTTTGAACCCACGTGTAAATGAAGGACCTCATTTACTAATTTTATGTTAGACAAATATGCTAAACATTAGCATGTTACCGTGCTAACCCTTTGCAACATTAACATGCTAACATAAACCTTAGCCATATGCTAAACATTAGCACATTACTAAACTGCTACTTTTACACAAATTAGCCATGGATGTAAAATTAACACATGAACATTGTAACAATGATCTCTTTCTCTCTCTCTTAAACATTAATAAAAATAAAATAGCAAATCATTATTTTTTCCAGGAACAGTATCTCCACTGCCCCGGATAATTCACAGACCTCGCTGCCAGTTTTTAACTATTTCTTTAGGGAAAAGTTTTTTCAATCCAATTTACAAGTTATTTATTTATTTATTTATGTATTCATTCATATATTGTTATTTGGATGAACAGAGCAAGCTACTATGTTACACCAACCAAAAGGTTTCATAACTGAGATGTGGGTCCACAACTTGGCAATACAGGAATGTGTGAATATGACACATTTTAAATCATTTATAAGCTTTTCTTATTGCACAATGGTCATGTATGCTTGGAAATGATGAACCCTTCTTTCACTTCTCTGCCCTGAGAGATAACTATGCTTTTTTCCCTTTAGGTATGCAGCCAAAGACAAGAGGACACTCCAGGCTCACCACATCACCCATGTACTTAACGCTGCTGATGGGAAGTTCAACGTGAACACGGGCCCCAGCTTCTACCGAGACACCAAAATCACGTATCATGGAGTGGAAGCTTTTGACATGCCATCCTTTAACTTGAGTCCCTTCTTTTACCCAGCAGCCAATTTTATCAAGAACGCTTTGAGCTCGCCCACAGGTGAGGAGATCTCACCAGGCTCAAGGCATTTCTTAACATTTTTTTTCTGCAAGCCAAATTACAGAAATGTGTTAGTCAATTCCCATTACAGCAGCCCCCAGTTGTATCAGTCATTAAAATGCAAATCAAACACTAAACACAATATCAAGCTAATATCTTTCTCCCATGGTAATCTTCTCATAAACTCAGACCTTGGCCAGGAAAATTGTTTTTAAATGGATTGCCCTGGTAATTTGTAAGCAACACTTTTATTGGACATGGAAATTACCCAATTAAGTTTGTGGCCTGTGTCTGCCTGGCCTTTTATGCAAAGTAAAGTCAGTATCTGACATGACAGTAATAAGAAGAGGCCTCCTTATTCACATGCAGGCTGATCTGGGGCTCCAGTGTGTGGCGGGGCCTACAGTAATCCCCAGCAGAAATACACAGACGCCAAGACAGTTCAATTACGCGCTCCCCTGCACCCTAATCCTCAGGCCGGATAAGGAACTAGGGATTACCCTGTGTAGAAACATTTGTTGCAACATTGTTGAAAACTTTTAGTCAGGAGTTTGAAGTACTCCTCTCTGTGATGTTTTTAATCCACAGAGTAACAAATTAAGACGGTTAGAATGAAGTCATTGCATGGTTGTAATTATGGACATGGAGCTTGTAGAGGATGGCTGAGCTCTAGACTGAGCAGGAAGTGATGTTGAGTTTTGTTTCCGCTGATTGGCAGGTAAAGTGTTTGTCCACTGTGCGATGGGTCTCAGCCGCTCGTCCACCTTGGTTCTGGCCTATTTGATGATCTACGAGAACATGACACTGATGGACGCCATCAAAGCTGTCAGCGCTAACAGGAACATCTCACCTAACAATGGTTTCCTGGAGCAGCTCAGAGAGCTGGACGTAAAGCTGCACTGCCAGGGATCATCCAGGAGCTGGAGCGCCAACGGGCGGACTTGAGATAAAATCCATCCGTCGATAAATTTGGATTATACTGTTGAGTTTGTAGTAGATATTCCAGTGAAGATATGAATGTAAAAGCATGCTCTTATTGCCTTTTCTTTGTAAACCAATTCCATTTTTTGTGAAGAAATGAAAGTGACTTAAATTACTTTAAAGGCTTTTTATTGTAATACGATTTAAAGATCAAAACCAACAGTAACTAAAGTGGCCGGGTTGGATCAGTGGGTAGAGCAGGCGCACATGTACATAGAGGTTTATGCCTTGACACAGAGGTCCAGGGTTCAAATCCGACCTGTGACAATTTCCTACATCTCCCCCTTTTCTCACCTAGCTGTCCTGTCCATTAAAAGGTAGAAAAAAGCCCCCCCAAAAATTATCTTTAAAACCAAGTGACTTTATCCTAAAAAAGAATAATGTTGTCTGTGTAGACACAGCTCCATTATTTTCCAAAAACTAATAAAAGAGATCATCAAGTTACACTGGGTGACATATTAAAGGAAGAACTACTAAACTACTGTTAACTGCCGTTTCAAAAGAATGAACCTCAACATTGATCTCTTTGTCAACAAAAACATATTAGGAAATGTGCTCATTGGATTTTTTGCTGGGATAGTTGAGAAGATCGATACCACTCTCCTTTTGGTATGCTAACTATGCTAAGCTAGAGCCAGGAGAGCTTATTTTAGCATAATGACTGGAAGCAGGGGAAGACAGCTATCCTGGCCCCTCTCAATCTCACTAATTATTAGCATGTTATACTTAAATAAAAAAATTGTTTTAATCTGTATAGAAACATGAGTGGTGCCGTTCTTTCCATTAACTCTTGAGAGAAAGGATAAAACATTTTCATAAAACAACAACTATCTATACCTTAAATGAAAAATTGGGAATTCTATAATTCTATGACAAAATTAGCAAACTCCATCTGCTGGTGAAGATCATATGATTGAAAGGTCCAAAACAGCCACTAAATGGAGCTTGAGTTAAGATTGTCAACAACCGCTGTAGTGTCTCAGCAGTGTAAACGGTAAACTGTGTCACCGAGCATGCTCGGTGAGGTTTGCCTGACTCTGAGCTTCTCTCCAGAAATGAAAAATGCAGTCCGTCACAATGAGGAAATATGTCACCAAATAGTACAGTTTCCGGATGATAATATGAGGCAGTGGCTAAATTAATGAAATTCATGAATGAAAAGATAAACATAACACCAGCATTATCCATTAAATTCTCTAAAATGAGGTACACATTGATGTGGTTTGAACTGACGCAATGTGCCAACTTCCTCACCATGTTAAATCATGGTGCAATATTACAACTGTAATCACTGCTGTGATTCTGTAGTTAAAGTTGTCACAACAAAAGCAACCTGGCTCCTGCCACAGTCATCTGAGGAATAAATAGTCTCTGGCATCTTCAGCTGTCTCGTTCCACCGGGGCTCAGCCTCTAAACAACACTGACACTCCGCTCAGACGGAAAACAGAGCAAGCTGCACCAAAGAGGTTAGAGTTTACCGTGGTTCCTTTCCAAATGCCTACAGGAAGAAAAACTAGCACGACAGCGGAAATAACTTCTCAAATTTTTCATCCAGGAACATCAAGTAGCCTATTTGGGGAAATGATCTAACTGATCTAACTGTTGAGCCAAATATAATTAGTGATAATTATACAACAACACTAAAGTGAAAGATGCAGATATGAGCCCAGAGGAGGAGCCAGAGTATCAGACACCACCCACCTGCGATCTGCTCAGCCTTCTGCTAAGGAACAGACACCCCACTGGAGCTGTCAACGAGGTTTGGCCCAACCTCTACATTGGAGACGTGTAAGTAACATTCTCACTTCAGGGCCCCGCTGCAATATGGTGATCTGATTGTGAAACTGTTGCTGCAAACAAGTCCTGTATTTGGCCAACTCATGGGACAAATATAAAATCTGTACATTTGAGTCACCAGTGATGCATTTGGAAACATACGCTTACAGAGCTGGCTATAGGCGAGAAAAATCTCCGAAGGCTACATTCCTTGTCTCATCTCTTGTGTCGTTTACAGTGCTACAGCTCAGCAAAAAAGCTGTTAATGGATCTGGGAATAACACATGTGGTGAATGCTGCAGAAGGTCCCCAGCACATTGACACTGGGCCACGTTTCTACAAAGACACCAACATACAGTATAATGGAGTCGAAGCACCAGACTGTAAAGATTTTGACTTGAGCCCATTCTTCACTGAGACGGCTGATTTTATTCATGGTGCCCTGAGTCAGAAAGGTACATTTCATCCATTTGAGCCACAGAAAAATATTGCGGTAAAGAAATGTGACAAGATGCATCGTCAAGTTGAAAATCTAATGTTACAACTAAATCTTAAAAATGATGACCCCAAAACGCAGAATTTGTTTGCAATATATATAAAATGCCAGAGGGACTAAATAAATATTAAACTGTTGCAAGAAAGATGTCCCTCTCCAAAAAAAAAAAAAAATCTAAAAATAGGTAAATGTAAAGATGTTTAAAAAAATGAGGGTTCATGACCAACTGAGGTGTTTGGCGACTCCAGAGTTCAAACATTTGCTCTTTATGAAGACATTCTCATCAAGGATTTATTTTTATTTTTTAACTTGGTTTTATGTGGCAAAGATCTGCTTTTTCATTGAAGAGAATCTATTTTTTGCATTTTGCACCAAAATCTATAAGAAAAACTATTTCAAAATCGTATGAATGAAGCAACCTGACACTTGTTTTCACATTTCACACCTGTACAGTCAGTTTGTTTTCATCCCAACTTTGTTATTTTGAGAATATTAAACCATGAGCTGACTGTCTTGGCACACCCTTACATTAGGAAAATAAATATAAAAACAAAAGAAACAAGTCTTTGCAATCAGTCACATTCTGATGGTTATGTAGCTATGAGCATCAGTATGCACGCTTCATATAGACACAGCTGACAACTGAAGTGAATCTGTCTCTTGTCCGTGTAGGTAAGGTGCTCGTCCACTGTGCACGAGGAATCAGCCGCTCAGCAACTTTAGCACTGGCCTTCCTCATGATCAGATAAAGACTTACCCTCGTAGAGGCTGTGGAGGCTGTTCGCAGGCACAGAAACATTCTTCCAAATGTTGGATTTCTGAATCAACTCTGTCACTTGGACTCCTCCTTGGCCCTGCAGAGGAAAACAACACAACACCAAGGAGTGGAGAAGTGGAGCATGGGAAGAGATTTTCTTTCAACAAGGAATGTTGTATCCGTTCCATACAACAACAAAAATCACATATTTTTTACATTACAGCTAAACATTTTTAAAATATGACTGCTGTTTTGGATTTTTTTTAATGTATTTTTCTACCTTCTAGGCAGCAATTGGTTTCCACTAATTTACATAATCAGCTGGCACCAGCACACTTTGTGTAATCCATCATATTGCAGTCACATTTGCATTGCATTATAATGCAATATTAGTGCAGATTCAATTCAGACGCCTGCACTGTATTACATCATAACAATACAAACAAAAATAAATGCAGACTTGATGTTCACTTTGGATAACAAAACTCAAGCAAGTTCCAAGAGCCTGTTAAAGAGAGCCGTACTTGGACTTGACTGGACACGTCAGACTTGCAAACAAAAATGAGGACTTGAGACTTGACTTGGACTTTGCTGAAAGACCTGAGACTAGCTCTTGCCTCAAATTACTTAAGACACAACTTGAGACTTGACCAGACTTGCTGTGATAGAGCTTAGACTCTGAAATGATTTATGACTTGACTAGGAATTGTCTCCAATGACTTGATATAGAGTAAAATCAAGTCTGTTGTGAACTGGTTTTCATATTGTACAGGACGTTTTGAAACCGATGGCTGTCTGCAGTGTCAGGAAAAATACATCAAATAAATCTAGAACTGTAAGGCATGCATTTAAAAACAAATGTAAAATACACATGAATCGTAGTCAAGGAGCTGAAACCTACAGAAACAGCGGCATGGTCACATACACAGCACAGTTAATATCACAGAGGCCATTAAAACAAATGTAGTACAACTGCCAAAACCCTGCTGTTCTTGAACAACACAAAGACAGTGTGTGCCTATAAATAAACAATGCTCCACTTATATATATTCACATTTCTCAAAATACCGTGTCTTAACTGCTGCAATCCAGTATTGTACAGTTAAAACTGTGATGTCTAAAGAGGCTTGATACAAGATGATAAAAATATGCCAGCATGGTTCTGAGTGTGTGTATACAGATTCAGGTCAGACTTTGAAAAGAGATGAAACGCTGAAGCCATCTTAATAAGAGATGCTCTCCAGAGCACACTGGGAGAAAGAGAGAGATGCTGTCAAAATAAAAGGAATTGGATATCACAGGTTTAATGATTTCACTGTCAGAATGAATGATGGCAGAGTATGAAGATATGAGGGGAAGATAAAAGAGTCTGATGGTGTGAAAACTCTGTCTGACATGTTAGCAGCTTCATCCAGCCATTCTGCAGTACAGTCATCATCACACTCTCACTTTGGGGGCTCGCATTTAGATCACTGAATGGACCATGCATATCATACTACAGGGAATCAAAGACATGTGCCATCCTGTGAAAAACCTTATCTGTCTAACAGTCTGACACATTTCAGTTCTCATTTGGCCCCAAGAGGCTCCAGAAAATGCACCCTTAAAGGGTGTTGTGAGGCAGCACATACACGTTTTCTCCCAGCTTCTGAATATATGCGGAAAGGCTAAAGGAAACTGACACAATTTCAAGAAGTCGCTCATACGGCTGAGCAAAAAGCTTAGAGTGTCCTGTTCACTCCAGTGAACATGGGTATCCTTTGGCAAGTGCAAAGCTTGGGTAAGCACAGCTTGCTGCCAGCAGCGGAGATTAAAGTTATGTGTTTAGAAGTGGATGGCAGGGACTGGTTGGGCGGAAGTTTTCCCCACAGGCACGGAACGTGGCAGCTAAGGTCATGGGCCCACCACATCACAGCCCTAAAAATATCCTCTGCACTTGATTCCCGTCACAGAGCGGTTATACAATCTGTGCCCTCACTTGAGCCTGCCAGAATTAAACCTTACCATTTTCTGCCTTTACGGACTGCTTCACAACAAGCTGCCAGAATGATGAAAACATTTCCAAGGAGGAGAACGAAGGACTTCAATCTCTTGGTGAGTGGTATTGAGAGATGCATGGGAAAAACAAAGATGTATTTTTTCTTGATTGCAGAGGGAGAAAAATGGAATGGAAAAAAGCAAGTGTGGTATTTTTCCCCCCTTAAGCTAATAAATCATGTGTGAAAGGAAGCCACTGCGAGAAAATGGCTTCTCACAAGTCAAAGACTGGCACCATGATAAATGTTACAAAGGCAGCGGAGGAATTCAGTCCAGTGGATGACTATGTCACACCTGGGGGCTATGAGCTGGAGAAAATCCTAAACCATGGGAGTGTGGCTTACACTCATGTCAACGAGGTCTGGCCTAATGTCTACATCGGGGATGAGTAAGTAAAAAAAGTATTGATATTCTAACTGAATAACATAATGGAGGATTACAACAATATTCACTCCAGCTTCTTGCAGGCAGACTGCAAAGGACAAGTATAATCTGAAGAAATTGGGGATTACGCACATCTTGAATGCAGCAGAGGGGACGTGGAACAACGTGGACACCGGAGCTGGTTACTACACTGACATGGACGTCGTCTACTATGGCGTTGTAGCAGAAGATGTCACAACATTTAACCTTAGCCAGTATTTCGTCTCTGCTGCCCGGTTTATAGAAGAAACATTGAGCAATCCTCAGAGTAAGACAACAAATAGTTAAAGCCAGTAATGTTAGCGAAATGTGACTCTTGAACCTTGGCCCTCTGACCTAGCTAGCTACCTAAAAACGAAGTTTGTAATGTTAACTTGAATAATTGTCGGAGTTGACATGCCTCTTAAAAGTGTAAGTCTTTCTTTGTCGATTAACTCACAATTTTCATCAAAAGTTAATCTTGAAAACGGCGTAATTAATAAATTCCCAACGAACTCCTCGTCACCAACGGTGATGTTACTAACGTCTTCCATCATGAACCAACCGAGCTAGCTAACTAGTTTATCGGCGGTGCTGCTAGCTGCGATAACAAAGGAGCCCGCCCATTTAGTGTGAAGATATGATTGGTCCATTAAAACTCACAGAGCTGAAACCATAACGTTTTCTTCCCGGCAACTGCAGATGCAGCAAAATTCTGATAGGTTGACACTTTATTTAACCCTTCACACTCCAACACAAACTGAATAGGCAGGTTTGAAGTGTTTATTTCCTCAACAACTTTTTGTTTAGATGTTGATTGTCAAATTATAAATTGATCAAATAAAAATTACAACTGATGACTTTTTAAATAATGTTTTTGTTATCTTAGGCCCTCTCTGAGGATTCCCCGCTGGTTAAAGGGTCATGTCAGCCGTATTACAGAAATGACTGGCTATATAAATTTGATATTTTGGGTTTTAATTAAAAGGCTTTGAGATATTCGTCCATAAACATCCACTACCATGTATGAGTATGTAGGCTGATGAAGGGAATTTTGTTTATGGTGCTCAAAGATTTTTTGTAATTGTAAAATGTAATTTTTGAATGCCTCAAGAACCACAATTGAAATTTAATTCACCTTCATTATATTGAGTTGATAGCAAAACACTTTGGTTGAAGGTGCCCGAATTTTGAGATATTCACCGTTAAACTTGAGCCGCCATCCTTGTATATTGGCATGAAAGGAATTTACAATAAAATGAAATTTGGTGGCAGAAATTTCAGTCATGGATCCTTAAACCAAAACTTTCCGCTTGGTTAGACACCACTAGTGAAGAATATTTTCATGATTTGGGTTAACTTACCCTCTAAATTGACAACAATTAGAAAAAAAATGTGTAACATAGCTATTCCCTGAATGTGTGATTCATGTATATTCATGTATGTACAGATAAACTGCTGGTGCACTGCGTGATGGGAAGGAGTCGGTCTGCCACACTTTTCCTTGCTTACCTCATGATCTGTGAGAACATGACGGTGGTGGACGCCATCGAGCACGTGAAGAAACGCAGGAGGATCATCCCCAACTGGGGCTTCCTGAAACAGTTGAGAGAGCTGGACATGCAGCTCCTGGAGAAAAGGGAAGAGGGTACAGAGAAGAGCTGATTGTAGCACTCATGGGACAAGTTGAGGCTCAGCTCAAACCTCAAGTCAATGGAGACGAGTTCAAGTCGGTTTTCAAGTAATTTCATGAGACAAGTCTAAGTCAAGTCACAAGTAATTTGAGACAAGTCCAAGTCAAGTCTCAAGTATATCAGAGCAAATCCAAATCAAGTCAAAACTAATTTGAGACAAGTCCAAGTCAATTAGTTGAAGACAAGTCCAAGTCAAGTCTCAAGTATATCAGAGCAAATCCAAATCAAAAGTAATTTGAAACAAATCCAAGTTGAGTCTCAAGTTCTAGTCTACCAGTTTGAAATCTCATCAAGTCATGTCACAAGTCTAAATACCAAACTGCAAGTCAAGATGCAATATTTCAGGTCTCTCAATGCTGTCCATAAAAATAACAGCATTTGAACATTTTCCCTTTAAAGTTCAGTTTACCATGTTTTTTTCATATTAAGTTAGACCAATGTCTTTTAATGCAGACCTATCGAGTATTCAAAGTGTGTGGGCGTGTAAAGCCTGTTTGTTGTCCCATTAGGGTTTTGTTTTTACTTTTCTTGAATATTACCAAATGTAAGATGTAAATGTAAATGTTTGCTTTGAAATTTCATCTCGTCAGGTTTTTAGAGGGTGATATCTCAAGTAAATAAAGTCTCAGAGCAGTCAAGTCCAAGTCAAGTTTCCTTTTTCACTTCTTTTTATTTTAAAATACTTTTCTGCAGAGAAAACAGCTGCCTGGATTACCACGAATTCAAAAATTTCGTTTCTGTGACACGCCTCAGGCTAGTAAATATTTCAAATTAAAAGAGAACAATCAAGTACATGGTCATTATAATTTATTCTTATGCTAAAATGTACAGCATTTTAAGTGACTGACAAAAGGAGAAAAGTCATAAATACAAGAATGTCATTCTGTCCGATTTTTGTGCACATAGCCAGGTATTTTCCCCCTGTTCTTACCAGCAACTCTGTACAGGTACAAAGGCTACAAAAGAGCAATATAAACAAAAACACAAGTACAAGTTGCGTTTTACATGCAATCCATTAGCTTAGTTTGGTCTATTCACAGGCTCTATTCTTCTACGCTTCGGTAAAATATAAATCCAACATTTTATAAAGATAGAAAACAAATCTACAGATGGAATGAAAAGGTAGCTTTAAAGGCATTATGTAAAATATCAACTTTGGACTAAATTTATATTTTCTTTATTGTTATTCATCGTTATAATCATTTAGTTATTTTTAAATTCTGCCACACTTCTGGACATTTTGAAATGTTTTAGAATTGTCAGGGTACAAACACTGAGATATGCTTTGTTATTTTGACAGAAATCAGTCTGCTTTATTAAACAGAAAGCTGCCTCAAGGATATCTGTTACAAAAGACTTCAGAATTATACATACATAGCAATAAAACCTCTTAAACCGAACAGAAAACAGGACTAAGTTTACATTTTTTTACATTATTAGAATTAACAAAATATAGTTTCATCTTTCTCCCCGTGGAGGGAAACCTAATAAAGGCCAGATATCTTTAAAATGGCTTGCTATTAAGCACAACACTTGTACAGTACTACTCAATGCACTGTCACTAACAGAGACTGAAGCATGCTAGTTGTCACTTTACAAAATAGGTACAATAATTTAAATATACAAAGGCATGAGTATAGTACAAACTAATTGTCAGCACTGTTAGACAGGTACACTGAACAGGTTCAAACAGCCACTAACTCCACTTGTAGCAGGCACATTAAATGGCTTCATTTGAGGCTGCTACACGACTGCAAGACCACTGATGAAATCTCTACCGCTGAGCTCTGAACCCGCCTGCTCTAAAGACACATCAGAGACACAAACACTAATTAAATAGATTTTCATCGTAATGATGTAAGGCTTCCCATCTGGAGAAACAAAAATACTTTTTAACATTAGCTTCAAACTTTACTCATTGATGAACATTTTTGCATTCTTTCCAAGTGCTGCTGCTGGTTTTTAAGTAATAAACAATAACAAAAAAAGACACCCACAAAAATGAAAACAAAAGGCCAGATCAGTGCATCTTTAAACAGCAAAATGCACGCGAGAAGGACCAGCTTAGTCCTGCGGAGAGTTACCGCCTGATGAAAGGCCCTTTCAGGGACTGCTTGGACATGCCTGTGTTCATGTAACCATGGTGACCAGCTGGAGTGTACACCATGTTGCCATGTGGTGGAGCCTGCATGGGCTGCTGGGGGTATGGCTGTGTTCCCATCATGCCCATCTGCATAGAGTACTGGGGTGACTGGTTCATATAGGCATGGTTGCCATGGTAGCCACTGTTCATCATGGGCTGGCTCATGCTGTAGCCATTCATGGCGTTGAGGGAGGGCATGTTCATGGAGTTGACATTGTAGGCTGGTGCCGGCATGATGTTCATGCTCATGTTCATGCGCGGCATGGCGGCCAGCGTCCTGGATGGTGCCTGCATGGCCACAGTCTGTGGCGGCCGGGCGTACATCTGCTGCTGGTGGTGGGACAGCGGGGCAGACTTGGACCTTGCAGAGATGTGACTCTTGGAGGCCATTTGGGGTTGGATCCGCTGTGAGGGCGGGATGCCCATATTGCGCTGTAGCATCATGGGTGGCGGGGAGCTGAGATTCGGGGGCGGGGTCATGGTGGCCTGCACCTGTGGGTTGGGGACTCGATGCGGGGTCTGGGACAAGGAGACCAGGCTGGAGTGCTGAGATGACAGCGAAGGGGTGTTTGCATAAGATGTGATGGGGTGTGAGGCTGAGTGGTTGAAAGGCAGTGAGTGAGGGTGGTCTATGAACGTGTTGGTGAACTGCTGCAGCTTGGCCAGACTGAGGCCAGACGACTGAGAGTAGTGCCCGCTGCCATACTCCCCCTGGTGGTTGATCCTCTCATAAAGAGCGAAATTTGGATTGCCTGATTCAGGAATGTCTGCCAGCTGCATGGTGGTGGTGAAGTTGGTGGGTATGGCGCACTGTGCCATGGACTGCTGCTGGCTGTGCTGACTGTGTTGATTGTGAAGGCCATGCTGAGCATGCTGATTGTGCTGGCTGAGGTGATTGTGCTGCAGGTGATGATTGTGGTGGTGACTATGCTGGTTGTGGGGATTGTGTTGACTGTGCTGGCTTAGCTGATTGTGTGGACCTTGCTGATTGTGTTGGCTGTGCTGATTGTGAGGGCCATGCCTGCTGTGGGAGTTGTGTTGACTGTGTTGGCTGTGTTGGCTGCGCTGACTGTGTTGACTGTGCTGGCTGTTGCTGGGAGGCCTCTCCACCACCACGCAGCCCTGTGGCGACTTGACGTTGCAGTGTGGTGGTGAGCTCAGGCTGTTTTGCTGAATCATCCCGCAGCTGCCGGGGTTGACAGCAGCCATTTGCTGGCTCACGGCACAGCTGCTCTGGGCCAGGCCACTGGGGGGGATGCTGCCATAGGAGCAGCTGTTCTGGGAGGGGCCTGCCCCACAGATGCTGCCCCCCATGGTGGAGTCGTAGCTGCTGGGGTTCTCGTAGTTCTCGGTGGTGCTCTCAATGCTGCCCAGATCGCTGAAGCCGCTGTCCACCACCTGCTGTGAGTGATCTGACACCGACGGCACATCCATCATCGGGCTCGTCTCCATGTTGTGGAGCGAGGGCACTGAGATGGCACTGTGGTCAGGGCTGATCTGAGTGTAACCACTCTCCAGGATGGAGACAGCCGGGCTGTTAACAGACCGTACCGACTGGCTGGGATGGGATTGCGCAGAGGAAAGGGGACTGCTATGGTCTGACTGGGGGCAGTCATCCAGCGAGGTGAGCTGGGGGCTCTGGGCCACGTGGGCGTAAGTCTGCAGAGTCCTGCAGGGTTCCTGGCTCTCCACACAGTCCTGGAAAACATTCTCTCTCTCAGTCTCTTGCGTCAGGGACTGAACAGCTTGGGCTGTCTCTGAGTCAATCTCTGTGCAGATTGGGGGATCCTCCCTCAGCACAGGACTGAGTGTTGGCCTCTCTGCAGGCTGAGGAGGTGGGTGATCGGGACAAGGACTGGACGTGCTCTCTTCCTCTGACTCAGAGTCTACAGGATTATCAGAGTCTACAGCCGCTACTGAAGCGACTGCTACTGCTTCAGGTGGTGGTGTTGCTACTGTTGTTTCTGTCACTGCCTCTTGGATACTTTCTGCAGTGGTAGCTGGTTTATCTTCACCACACGGTACTGTAGAAACCTGCTGACTCAACTCAGAGTCATTGTCTTCTTTTGGATCTAAAAAAGGTGGGGTGCATTCAGGTATTTCTTTTGAACTCTGTTCCAACTCTGCTTTGCTGCTCTCAGGTTCTGCTGCCTTGCTGTGACTGTCATCTTCATCATCTGCATCCTGATCCTCTATTTGAGTTCTCTGCTCGTCGTCTTCCTCATCCTCTGCATTGTCATTCTCCAGTGATTCAACACCCACTGTGCTGTGTTCCACATCTTTGGCTGGGGAGTCTTGCCCGTGTTCACTCTCTTGCTGGTCGTCTTCAGGTGGTTCTGGGGAATCAGCTCTGTCCTCGGGCCTGGGGGACATGGCGGCAGGTGAGCACACCAGAGAAACCATTGGCGATCCTTCAGGGGAGCTCGACTTCTGGGAGCCATGGTCAACAGAACTTGGGGGCTCAGAGAGGAGCCTCTCTAGCGTTGTATCTGGACTAGCCGAGCACTTGCCTGCTTTGCTGCCCTCGTCACAGACAATATCCTGGTCTGGTTCCTCTTTTGCTTCTTCAGTGTGAATATGGTGCTGCTCAGCCTCCATTGGGGTTTCAGGGGGTGTGTAGAGGTTGAGCTTGAAGCCCATCTTTCGTTCATTCTTCACCCTCCATTTAGGAGGGCCACGTTTCACTCCTTTCGGCCAGCCTTTCTTCCGTTTCACTGGACGGGGTCTGGTGGGTCTCTTCGAGAGGATGTCAGCTCCTACAGGTTGAAAAAATGAATTAAAAGCACTTTAATGTTCTGCCAGAGAGATAGAACAATCTGATATAAAACAATTTTAGGAGAGATTTTATGCAAATACCTTCTTTCCAGTGTTCAAGATTGTCTTTGTGTGCATTTTTCTCCAGTCTTGGGCGACCTCTCCGGCGTTTCATTGGTGTAATTGGTGTCTTGTCTTCCTGTTCGTCCTCATCATCTTCCTCCATCTCGCCCACTCTGCAGGTGCGCTCCAGCAGGGGCATAGGACGCTCATCCTCAGAGTTGTCGAACGGCTCGTTCAGCACTTCTGTCGTCTCAGAGATGGTTTCTGTTGTTACACTGCTGTTTATTCTCTTTCTTTTACGCCCTCTCTTCTTGAGCACAATGGTTCTCTGAAAAACAAACAAAAGGGGGACCAATGAAATCAGAATACAACAGAGTAGACTGAAAAAGAAGGGAACTAGGTTGAAGAAGAAATTCATTCAGACTTTTGTGCTAAATGTAAATTGTTGAAACCACACTGTGAGACTAAATGTTTGAGCAATGCAGCCTGGTGTGGAAAACCACAA
Organism: Gymnocephalus cernua; assembly: GCA_023631565.1. Classification (NCBI taxonomy): domain Eukaryota; kingdom Metazoa; phylum Chordata; class Actinopteri; order Perciformes; family Percidae; genus Gymnocephalus; species Gymnocephalus cernua. Next base: position 11,014,838 of record CM042443.1, read on the forward strand.
ATGAGACAGGCAGAGTAAGCAGAAACCACGATCTATATATTTAACATTCTCCAGTTGTTTCCCACCGGCTGCCTACAACTCAACCGCTTTCCTCCTTCACAAGAAGAATGTGAAATCAATGCTGTAACTAATGCACTAAATAAACTCCAACAGCCAGTGTCGTTCTTTTCTGGTTTCCATACTGTTTTTGTTGAAAAGGTCTCACTGACATCATTCACCCAGCTGTAATATTATCTCCAGCACAAGGGGGCAGTGCCATATAGACAGAGCAGATGTGAGAAGCACAGAGGAGGGCAGTAAATTAACCATGACCATTGACAATAGTACAAGGTTTAGCCTGCACAGTCTCGACACCAGCAGTGAAAACACAATCTATTATCTACAGCTGCAGGCACACAGGGAGGCTCCAGATGACAGGAGGAAGCCACTGAACTCTCCACTGAATTCATGAATATTTATCAAACCTTTCCATCTCACCAGAGTACACAACATGGTCTCTAATGAAGGAAAATACCTAATGATATACATTCAATTCCACTTTGTCCTAGAATAAAACTCCAGATAATCAATGAGATAATCCCACTAGGGGAAAATAGCTGACAATCAACAAACAATAAAAGTCACCTTTCTCTTGGCTGCAAGCATTGCGTGGGCTTTTGTTAAGATGGGTGGTGAGCCATCAGAGTCATCATCGTCGTCATCCGCTTCGTCATCACTCACTTCCTCCGACTGCTGGATGCGCCTGGTCCAGGACAGTGCAGGGCGGCGTTCGTAGGTCCTGTAGGGAACCTTACAGTGGACCTTTGTGAGAGGTTGCCTGCTACCATGAGTCATCATGTAGCCCTCCCTCTCCTCCTTCTCCCAGCAACTGGCCTGCTCCTTGAGCCGCTCAGCCTGGTAATTAAACAGACAAGACACATTATCTCTGGGAAAGGCGCACGCACAGCTCCAACATCTGAGCGATGATGCTAATGGAAAAACAAGAGATTGGAATTAACATCATGACAAATGAATGGCTGCAGGTTTCTCCTGATAATAAGAGCAGCGTCCTGATTGGATGTCTGCCCGTCATGGAGGAAACATTTCCGTTAAGCAACCGTGGAAAGATTGCATTTCATGGAATATTCAGCACTATCAATTATGTAGTGAACTGATTTAGGGCAATTTTGCACAACATTAGATGCCTGCTGACAGTGATAATGCTTTCCCCATTAATGGCCTCTATTTGAACTCTCCAGCTAATCAAACAAACATCCAAGAACAGCATTGCAGGCAAGTGTAAACAAATAACAACTGGCTCCTGATTGAACAAAGAGACTTACATCCATCTCTGCCTCCCTCTCCTCCTCAGACAGGACAGCATTGAGAGTCGTGGAAGGTGTCCAGCGCAGGGCGTCAGGGTCCACCTCATTCCGACGTGGGTTAGCCCTCAGGCTCTCCATGTGCCTCTGAATCAATCGCTCTCTTCTGATCAACACAATCCTAGGTCACAGTGAGAAAAGCCCATGAGTTCATGTCAACAAAAGAGTGAAGCACTAGCCAGAGTAAACAGAATGTAGACAGAAGGTGATGTGTGGTTAAATGCGAGCACAAAGACGAGCTCTTTGGGACAGCAGGTGCTCCGTGTCCTTGGGGGTGCTTAACCTGACTTACTTCTGTCAATATTCAGCTGCATTAATGGATACGCTGTTAAAAATACCCACTGGCCTGGATAAGTCAGACAGCATACAGAAGCGGCAGCACAGGCTGAAGGAGACTGCGGCTCGGAAACTGACCTGCCATCCTGTCTGTCAATCATGCCGAGCTGCTGGAGAGTAGCGGCGATGTCATGTGGACACATCCCAGTGGCCCTGCTTATTCCTTTAACACTGATGTGTTTATCTGGGTGCTTATAAAGGTACTCCAGTATGACACTTTTCCAATATGCCAGGTAGGATAAGCGACCCAGATCTGACAGCGGCTTCTCCGGGGAGCCGGCTTGTCCTTCTTGCCTGGTGAGAAGGTAACCTAAAAAGACAAGATTTAAACAAAAACAAAATGCTTTAGTCAAGCTAGAGGCTGCTGCTGGGTTATTTTGGATTGCAATTCAATCCCTTCACCCCCTCCCCTATGGTAAACATATTCATGCAAGGATGTGACACCAAACCCTGGTTGGGATTTCACCTTCAAATAGTATAAAGGGAAGCGATGCAATCAGTTTTCCTCCCCTTCAACCTCTGTCAAAAGCTATGATCCACGCTGGCAAGGGCAACAAAGGAGGTTGATAGAGAGGAGTAAAGAGGAAACAAAGCGACAGAGCGAAACAGAGAAGCAGCTGGATGTCATTGCTCACAAGAGACTGCACTTAGGAGAGATAACAAACAAAAAAAAAAAAAACTAATACTAATATGTATCTGTGTGTAATTAGTTTTATAGCGGCCCTGTCAAGGGTCATCCATTATGAGCGCCATGAAATTAATTAATGCCTTTTAATGTGCACCCACTGCCGAGAACCAAACAAGCAAATCTAATCACCAAACATTGAACACATAATATTCCAGTAATCATGACAATATTCATTACTAAAGCCAAGAAGAGGAGCCTGTGATAACAAACACTTAGCGATGAAAGTTCAAATAAATGAATTGGAAAATAAGTAATTTTTTCAATTTGCGTCACTTTACAAGTATATTATAATTAGTAAACCAAAACAGAGTGCTCAGAGTTCTTTGAATTATGATTTGAAAGGAAACATTTCTCACACAGGCAGCCACTAATGCTCTGCTCTCAGAGCTACCTGAGACAAAGTGTTCCTCTAATACAATCCAATATAACAGAAAATCTTAATCTAAACAACTTCCAGCTCCAACGCTACATTTTCCAATAAAGCCTTCAAAGAGCTCAGAATTCAGCTGTGTTCAATCTCCCTTAATCCCTGTCTTTGTTATCAGCACACTCTCAATATCACAGATCCTCTTGCATCTCTGTGTCTCAATGGCTCCCAAAGTGAACAGGAAATCAAATGCTCCATTACCGCCCGCCCTCCCTCTTTCCCCTTCTCTTCATCACACACAAACTCAGCAAAGAGAAAACTCTTCAAAACAATAAAACGCCTATAATGACAAAAAAAAAAAAAAAAAACGTGCCTGCCTTAAACACAGAAATCCACTCAAGGCAGCAACTGTTTTCAAAATTGTACCGCAAGGCTTTAAATATTGTATGTGCTGCATTAACTGGACTAAAACATAGAGGCGGTATCCACCTCATCCCGAGTCAAGGAGAGAGAATTGGGGGCATTTTCGATGAAAAAGCTCTTCAGGCTTAGGTAAATTACTATTGCCTGTCAAATAATGTATGCAGCCAGAATGTAATGTTTTTATGTTTTTCACTCTTAATCTTCTGTGATTGGCTAAGCACTGTACATGCATTCTCTTGATTAGGCTACTTCAAAGCCTTAACCATATAACAAAACCTTGCCACAAGCTACAAATTCACCCTGATCTCAAATGGTTTGTGAAGACCAATGAAAAAAAAAAAAAAAACTCCATTCTGTGGTCTAAAAAAGCATTAAGGAACTTACTGAAATCAATAAGGAACCTTCCAAATCCTTGCCTTTGGTACTGAGGCATAATCATTATGCAGGAGACATTGTACTTCTGCTGGCAAAGCTTTTCCTGAGGGAAGGAGAAACAGATCAAGTATGTCAGAGCTCTGCTGAAGCTGGCAATTTACTGCACCTGCCATTGTCCTTGTCTAAAGCAGTGCACATGCATGCTACGCACACACAGCGCGATGAGATTTCACTAAAAACTATCACTGTTCTGAATTGTAGCTGTAACATATGATAATGATCTTTTTGTTGGTTAATCTGTCAATTAGTTTTGGATTATCCGATTCATTGTTTCATGTATAAAATGTTAGATAATAGTGAAAAATGTACTAGAGCCCAAAATCTCATCTTCAAATGGCTTTTTTTTACATCATTAATTTATTAATTAGTAATCAATTAACAATGATATAAAACAAAAAAAGAAGACAATCCTCACACTTTAGAAGCTAGGGCCGACAACTGTTTCTTGGCTAACAGGTTAATTGACTAATCATTTAAGCACTACTGTGAATAAATTCAATCCACGTTACAAAAATAGACAAATGACAGTAGGGTCTTACTGTATCAGTATCACCATTCAAAGATTATGTGCGGTGTTCCTTCATTTCCCATATAATCACTCTGTAATTCTTACCTTAGAGAAATAGCCCACAAGATGACAGCCTTTCTCATCATTCTTTGTAAGTATGTAGAAGAGGAAAGGCTCCACATCATAATACAAGGTCTTGTGATCCAGGAAAAGCTTGGCTAACAGGCAGAGGTTTTGGCAGAATAGTTTGCTGACATTTCCATCAACCTAAACACGGAATAAAAAGACCAAAAGGACACTGTTCAAACAGTTCCCTTTTTTCCCTTCCTCCTCCCAGAAACCCATTCAGTGGAATATCATGCAGCATACAGTTATTGCTTTATTGCTGTAAAGGGAAGCTGACCTCAAATACTGAAAGGTCATCCTTTCTGTAGATTTCATTGGCTGGTGGGTGAAACCAGCCACACTTCTTTGTGTGTCTCTGGAGAATGTTTTTGCTCCTCATGTACTTCAGACAGAACTCGCAAAGATAAAGCTTTTGTAATCTGACAAAGACAAAAAAAAGCTGCAGTTTGTATTTCAGCATGATAGGTCTTTAAAAGGCCATTGAAATAAAAATGCATATCAAGTAACAAAGAAAGTGCCATTATTTGTTAAGTAAAAGCAACATTACCTTGAATATTCAGGAGGGTAAGGCGACGAGTACCAGGTTTGAATCTCATACTTCCCAAATTCAATGAGGGCAGGGCATCGCACAGAGTCTGTGTTCATCAGAGATCCAGTTCTCTGTGAAAAGATTCAATAAAAGCAAATGAATAAATGTGGTGACCCAGATTATTCAATCTTACAGTGTCTCTTATAACATGGACATTGTGGCAAAATTCTCAAATCAAGATGGTGGATTTACAAAAGATAATTTAAATTTGACCAAGATCTGTCACTAGTAAGACCTTGATACTTATTCATCATCTGGTTTCTGATCTACTTCCTTTCAGAAAAGCAATGCATTAAAAAAAACATATAGGATGAACGTGAGTTTATATCTGACCCATGTTACATTGAAAACTTAAAAGTAGATATTGTCAACATAATGCTGAGATAAATCCAGCCAGCTAGCTAGACTATCTGTCCAATCTGAGTTTTCTGTTGCACGACTAAAACAACTTTTAAATGTACACACGTCCCACCAATACAAGTTCCTTCCGAGCCTATTTTGCAGTGGCACCGCTGCTTTTCTCCGGTGCTTAGCCCCGGCCAAGATGATTGTGATTGGTTTAAAGAAATGGCAATAAACCAGAGCACGTTTTCCTCCCATCTACGAATGCTATGTGGAGTAGCCACTCTCCTCCAGTGTGCTTTGGAGGAGGGTCTGGCAAAGCAAGACTAACATGCCTATAACCCCTTAGATATGTCACTGAAAGACCCTGTTATGTGTTGCCCATGTCAACTCCCTTGTTTAACTTGAAAATATCAATACAAATAAAGTTTTACTGCTCACGTAAGCCGAAAACTCCACTTAATGTTGAAGATGTTGAGCCCTTTCCCCAGTTTCTCACCTGCACGGCGAGTTCCTGTACATGAGTGAACGTCTCAATGTCCTCCTCTGTGATGTGGTCTCTGGACATGGCTGCAAAGTCGGCTTGGGCCTCCTGCTTCACACGCAGCTCCCCGTTGTGGCCTGTTACAGGCACAATAACACAACATCAACACATCAGACAGCACATCAACACGGCCCTGTTTGAAGCAGCCGTGGCTGAATAATCTCATAAATGCATTCTATGCAAATGTGTTAATACTGAGAGTACTGCTGCTGAGCCTGTTTGAGGCCGTGTCTCTGAGGAATTTCATAATGTATCATCTTTGCATGTTTATATGAAAATCCCTAATGTAATGAAGTGAAACTAAATCACTCTAATTGCGTAACCGCTTTCATGTGCTTAGTCATCCACCAAGACAGTTTCCCATGAATGAAGAAGCAGATGCAGGGAAGGGAGCGAGTGTCGACATGAAAAGCAACTGATGTTGGAAAGCAGGCAGTAATTTTATGAAAGATATCAACACCATGACATAACCACCAAAACAAAAACCCATTATAAGTGGACGTGATGTGTCATTAACATATTTATGGGAATGTGCTGCAGGGGTAAGTAGTGTTTGTGCAGTATACTGTTTAGAATTGCTTGAAAAATATATCCATTTGTTTTTCCTACGTGTTATTTTTTTAAACTGTGACTTCACTCCTGAAGACAGTGAAATGTAAGGGTTACTGCACTTCTGGCTATAATCATCATGTCAGCTCAGTCAACTTGGGTGGGTGAATCACTGGGTTGTATGTGTCTAATGACCGCTGGAAGTGAGGTTGAGTGGAGACAGTGATTTCAAGAATGAGGGTGGGATGAGGAAGAGTGCTGATGTGACTACAGCCTCTACTAGGTAGTGATCACAATGTGCGCACTACTGCAGAGGGTCAAGGACAGAGCAAAGAGCAACATGAGGGAGTTAGTGGGCCATGCACTATGACAAAAGCCAAGGGGCGAGAGGATGGAAGCCACGTAAACTCCGCAGCCAAGTCAAAACGCAACGAAACTGGGTTAAGAAACTAAAAGAATTCAAATTAGGCAGAAGATTAGTAGTCTGTTAGAATGTTGAGGGTGTCTTCTCAAAGAAAAGATTAACTTTGGTCTGGAAAAAAATAACTGCGAGTGACAAGCTTTAAAAACATAAAATAAAGAAGAAGCTTAAAGGTGTGGAGACGCAGGTCTTGGCTGGAATTTCGAGCCTTGCTTACCATGATTATTCTCAGGTTTAATTCTTCCGTCTGTCAAGTCTCCCTTTCCTGGTGATGGGGCCCCCTTCTGAGGGCTTACTTTATACCTCAGCCTGCCTAGTGTCCTGTGCTTTTTAAGGAAGGGGTTACGTTTGAAATGACTGACCATCTTAAATGGGTGTCCTCTGGGTCGGCCTGGCCCAGCAGATGTGGAGTGTAACCTATTTTTACTAAACTCGTTCTTTCCAAGGCGCTGGGGCCCCGTTTTGGACGCATGGGGTGAATCCTGCTTATGATGCAAGCGCTTAGGTGGCGCATAGCAAGGTAGTCTCTTTTTCCGCGACTGTCCCTGAGTAGTATAAATGTGAGAGAGTCCGTCAAATAGTCCCTTAAGTTGGCTGCTATTGCAGAGACTACTCAGGGAAGGAACACTAGACTGGCTGGAGGAGCTCTGTGGCGAGTTAGCAGAGGTGGAGCTGCTGGACACCTGAGAGGGGGGGCTAAGTCCCGGCAACGTGGGAGCAGGAGGAAGTGCAGAGGAAGAGGGGGTTATCTTTTGAGTGGCATCAGCAGCAAAGGCAAATGGCTCTGGTTGATTGGACAGTTTGGGCAGACCCTTGTCTCTAGAGCTTAACTGTGTGGCGGGCGACTCTACGGCTACAGCTCGCGAGCGACGGCCCACGGGGGAAGGGGTAAAGAATTTGGAAAGCCCATCAATAAGCCCTTTGGTTTTCTTGTTAACGGTGAGTGTAGCTGGGGTGGAGGTGGGCGTGAGGGGGGGAGTGGTGGTGGGGGTGGAAGTGGTGAATTGGGTGGCGTCGACCGCACAACAGGGGTCTGCAACAGCCAATCTGTCTCGGGCGTCCTTCACAGATGCAGCATGACCAGATGAAGGTGTAGAACAGACGGTAATCTTTTGACCCCTACCAGGTGACCCCCTTCCTCCAAGTGCTACCATGGAGCCGTCACCACTGGTTACAGACCTGCGAAGACAAGAAATTGCTGCAAGGTCAGATCTCACTGCCACACGTGTAACGTATGTTTGTATAACATGTATTGCTTTTTTAATTCTTTATTTTTGCAGTGTGTTTTTTTGGAAGCAATCAAAACATTGTGCATCCAAAAGAACTCTGTGAAGTTCAGTCGTGCCACAGTAAATAAACACTAATTCATTTTGATGAGAAGAGAAGATTTCCCTGTTGCTTGTATTTACTTATTGTTTTTCTGGTGTGTTCTAATTCTCTGAAAAGGATAATTTTCCATGTATTACAGCTTGGGTGTTTTTTAGTAGTTTTGACCATAACCTTAATCTGATTTGCTAACATTGTACTTACCAAAGTAATTGCTCAGATCTGAAAACATGCAAGATCACACTCAACAATGTCCCCAGATCTTAGCAATTAACTCAGAATAAACGCTGTTATTACCCAAAATCTCTTAGCACTTACATTCTTTGTTTGAGCTTATTTCTGGGCCTTCCGATTGGCTTTGCATATCGACGTTTGATCTGATCGGCTTTCTTGTGCAGCAGTTTCTTCCCATTCTCCTTCGGCCTGCAGACTTGGCAGATCCAGGTACCTGGAGGGTGTCCAAACACAGAGAGTAACGTTTGAGTGGGTTCATCAATTCAGAGGACATACAGTACAGTGCAGTACATTCATTTGAAACATTTCCTTTAATACAGAGAGCTGGCGAGAATCCTGCCAGCTCACAATGACAATCAATTACTCTACAAAAAGCGAAAATCCATAAGAAAAACATTGGGTCAATTCTCTGTCCAGTGGAATAGACATTGTGTCAGGTTGTTGAGCAAAACTATGCGACTTGCATGAATTGCCTGCCGAATGTCCTACTACAGTATGCACGCCATCATTACAAGCCTCGCTGTAGGGTCAGTACTGTAATCCAGAGATAGCAAATCTCCCCGGGGATGATGGAATAATTTCATATACATGCAAAGCTTCTAATAAGCCAATGCTGCTTCTCTGTGTGCTGAGTGACAGCCCCAAAAGGCCATCTGTGAAGAAAAAGCTTTGAATTGACAGCAGAGAGGGAAACAGAGAAGCCAGGCAGTGTAAACACCTCACCTTTTGGCATACTTGAAAGCGGCGGGTCGCAGCACTCCATGTGAAAGCCCCGATCACATGAATCACAGAATAGCATCTCATCCTGAAAGGGAACAGCAGGCATGTGTAAGGGATGTCCCTGTTGCAGACGTGTAACACCACACGTCATTTAAAGTATTTTGGAGATATAAGCCCAATTGTGCACAAGAGAGGTATTACAAATGGGATCTTCCATAATCAGATAATGGTGTGTTTTAAAATGTATGCAACATTATACTTACAGCATTTTTCCCCTGTATTCGACAGGAGCTGCAGGTTTTGCATTCAATACACTGCCATCGTAATCTCTTCACATTTGAGGTTAATTCAGGGGAAAACTTCAGACATGATGGATGCCCTTCAGAAGCAATTGAAAATACATATTAGCATAACACATTTGTGCCAGTGTTGACTGTGTCACAGAGCTAGAGACAAGGCATTCCATGTATTCACACAGTAAGGTTAAATATTAACATATTACATCATCAAAAACAATAGTACCACTGTATGTCCGCAACACTTCTTTTCCCCCTGCCACAAGTTGTGTCTAAAAACAGTATGATCAAACATCTGAGCCGCTAATTACAGATAATTTGATCTTAATGAGGCAGAAACAGTAGCAGCACTCATTCTAATGGAAGCCGATCCATGAAAGTCATGTAAAAGCTTGCCTTCTCCCTCACCCGGCTCCCTCTCATGGTTGTAAAACAGCTGTTTTACAGTGAGAGCACAAATTGTGTACACTACGAGCGGTTAATGAAAACCACCTCGACGCTACTTAGTCAAATTTGAGCTATAAAAATGTCACCAGGAGAACAATTCCTTACGGCATTTAAAATAATTGTAAGAGGTAATTTTATGGGGGTTAGCAGTTTTGTCTGGAACAAAAGAACAGTAAAGGAAATGCCACCAATCTGCAGAGGGAAAAGGATTGATCTTTGATCCGCTGTGCCTGGTGCGCTCTATAAGAACAATCTGAATTGAGCGAAAATGACTTGGGTGATTTCAGATTCTAATGGCCACTTATAGAGCATCTGCCCTTATTGAGCCGACTGAGGGTTGCAAGCAATTTGGATCCCTTCAGCCACTCAATTTGAACATTGTTCTTCCAATAAATCCCTTAAAGGGAAGTGAAAAATGTGTAGCAAGAATGTGACATCTGCCTAACCGATGCTGAGAACTACTGCTACCAGGGTTGGGTGATATGGTAATATCCTGTATGGTTTGAGATAAAAGAAATTTGTTCACAATCACAGATTTCTCTACAACCTTTATAGCAAGTTAGCTTTCATATCTTGGGTTGTATAAGGCTATTGCAGGCAATTTTGCAAGTCGATGAGCAGGAATGCTTAATGGAAATATTAAATGTGCAGGATGTTTTGCATCAATGTGATGAGGTACAATGATTTGTCATATAAAACAGACATTTCCATCTAGTTATATAAACATTTGGCAAGATGAATGTCCAGAAAATGCACCAGATCATGCTATAACTCTGTAGCAATAAATAATTACATATCTAACTATTGTGATATAAATATTAACACGAGAGATTCCGTGATAGAATGTTATCCATGTCAACCACCCCTACTTACTACTATTCTTAAGTTACCATTTTTGATAGAATTACAATGTGTTATATCTTTACACAATGTAACAAAAATCTTGAGGTTCAAATGAATGCTTCCAAGCAAATTTAAGTTAAAAGCAAGCTTTTGATTGACATATTTTAAGAGTTCTGTCTGATTTAAACCAGAGCAATGTAATATTTTACATTGGATTTCACATTTTGTATGCCATATGTTATCGCAATTTATTGAATAACTACTTTTCTAAATATTGTAATAATGATTTGAACTATATTGGCCACCTCTATTCCTAACATACATTCACTCTGTTGCTTGTGTGCCTTTATTTTATACAGTTATTTTTTTAGATAATTTTTTTGGGGGCATTTTAGGCCTTTAATTTCACAGGACAGATAAAGACATGAAAGGAGAGAGGGGGAATGACATGCAGCAAAGGGCCACAGGTCGGAGTAGAACCCGCGGCCGCTGCGTCGAGGAGTAAACCTCTATATATGTGCGCCTGCTTTACCAACTGAGCTAACCTGGCCACAACATGCTAACAGTTTTGTCCAGACTACAGTATGTTGTGCCTTGTAAGAACATCCAAGGCGACTTACCACTGCTCCCACAGTCTGCACAGGACAGCAGCTCTTCTGGCCGCTTGTCCCGATTTGACTCTTTCGTTCCAAGACAGAAACTGCATATTGGGATGGGGTCAACCCGGAGCTGGGTGGGAACACAAACAGAGACAAACTGTTTAAAAACAGAAACGAGCACAGGCTGCGTATGAAGTGGTTGAAAGCCTGTTTGTTTTGGAGATTTTATCTTGTCAGGATTTTTTAGATCACTGCAGACTTATTGCTGGTTTATGGAAGACGATAACACCAGTGTGTGATTTAATGAAATGGCCACAAAAATATGAACTGCAAGCGTAAGTTCAGATGATGAAAAAAGGTGTTCTCACAGACTAGAAATGAATAATAAATGAATCTCATCCTCAGAGACATTGAGATCCACCTCCTTTATCCATTACATCTGAATGGGTATGTGATCTTAGTAATCATAGTTTAAGGGCTTAATCCAATTCTTAAAGCTTGCACTCCAGTCTGAAAGGATTAACCAGCATGTAATCAAATTACCTCAATAATAAAACATGCTCCCATTGTTACTGCCATGATCCACTGTAAATGTTGCAAGTCTCAGAACAAACACTCATTTAAAGGCTTACGTTTAAGTTCAGAAGAAGTAAAATATGAGCTCAAGGTTTAAGAGGATTTCCCCATTGATCACTCAGAATGAACAGAGGCTGACTTCACAGAGGAAAATAGGGAAGACTTAGTGTCAGTTAAAATGTGCCAAGTAGTCATAACCAGACTAAACCCATGCTGAGGTACTCTGGCTTTCATAAGGTGTCCCTTTAAGTATGAGATCATATACACAAGTCTCCAAAGGAGCATCAAATAAACTGCTGCCTCCTCCTTGCTTGAGAGGAAGTTCTTAACGGAAAATAACACTCACAGCCTGGGTGTGACCATAAATAACCCACCTCATCATCAGTTTACACACTAAGGCCTCGTCAATTGACTGGAGCTTTGAAGGGCACTCTGGGGATGCCCATAATTAGTTCCTGGTTTCTATGACGCAGATCAGCATCCTGACCTCAACAAAATTTGCAACCTCCAAATCTCTATTGGTCCTGACCCCCTCCTGACCTACAGTTGAATTAAAGGAGATCTTGTTTTTTTGATCCGTCAACAAATACAAGGCAGGAGCATCCTTTCAACCTGTCACAGCATCCAAAAGAAACCCAAGGGGAAATGCAACTAGGACACAGTGGGGATTTGGTCATTGTTCCCGGCTGTTGTATCAATTAGTTGTTACGGTGAGGGGAAACAGTTTACTGCCACATCAATGATTACTCTATTTTCAAACCTGCCAGGTCAATATTTGAAAGCAGGCACTGGCATTAGAAGCAGACTGCTGCTCACACAGCTGTGATTATGGACATACTGTAAAAACACTGAAATGCTAATGCGTGATGAGGCTACATCTGTGGAGTATAACACTGTGTCTCAGAGGTAAATCATCAGGATCTTCTAATTGTCTTGTGTAATGGAAGAAAAAATAAGAAAAAAAAGTTGCTCAGTTGAGTTGGGCAGGTCTGCAACTGCAAACAATCTCGTTGAACAGGTCTGGTTATAAGTATTCTTCATATTTCAAAAACACATAACTAGAGCTAAGATAATTGGGCAATTGACAAAAAGTTACAATTTCGAGAACTGATTACCGTTCAGGTCATTTATCAAGCTAAGATGTCAAACATTCCCTGGTTTTAGCTTGTCAAATGTGATGATTTCTCTGTTGGTATATAGCCTAAATGTAAATTGCATATGTTTGGGTTTTACACTCGGACAAAAACTTTGGAAAAACTTTGGAATAACAAAAACTGAACAAATAATCTAAAAGATTAATCAATAATGAAAACACTCCTTAGTTGCAGCCCTTCATATAACCCCAATGTTTTGTTAATTGGACTACACAATGTCTGTCAATTTGGAGTTCATTAAAGGAACACGGCGACTTATTGGGACATTAGCTTATTCACCGTAACCCTGACAGTTAGACAAGTCGATACATACCCTTCTCATCTCCGTGCGTGTCGTAACTCTGTCTGACGGCTCCACCGTTAGTTTAGCCTAGCACAGATCCTGGAGGTAACCGGCTCCAACTAGCCTACTGCTCCGAGTAAGTGACAAAATAACGGCAACATGTTCCTATTTACATGTTGTGATTTGTATAGTCACAGCGTGTACAAATAACAACGTCACTTGAGACACAGCCATCTTCTAACTGTATACAAACTGGCAACTATATTCTCAGAAAGGGAAGCAGTGCTACTTGGGCGGAGTGATACGCTTGCAGCTCTGCTGAGCGCTACTTGGGCGGAGTGATATGCTTGCAGCTCTGCTCAGAGCTGCAGCGTATCACTCCGCCCAAGTAGCACTGCTTCCTTTTCTGAGAATATAGTTCCCAGTTTGTATACAGTTAGAAGATGGCTGTGTCTCAAGTGACGTTGTTATTTGTACACGCTGTGACTATACAAATCACAACATGTAAATAGGAACATGTTGCCGTTATTTTGTCACTTACTCGGAGCAGTAGGCTAGTTGGAGTCGGTTACCTCCAGGATCTGTGCTAGGCTAAGCTAACGGTGGAGCCGTCAGACAGAGTTACGACACGCACGGAGATGAGAAGGGTATGTATCGACTTGTCTAACTGTCGGGGTTACGGTGAATAACGGTGTGGGTGGTGATGGCGCAGTGGTTAGAACACATGCCCTTGGTGTGGGAGACCAGGGTTCCCACCAGGATCCATCAACCAATGTGTCCCTGAGCAAGACACTTAACCCCTAGTTGCTCCAGAGGCGTGCAACCTCTGATATATATAGCAATTGTAAGTCGCTTTGGATAAAAGCGTCAGCTAAATGACATGTAATGTAATGTAAGCTAATAAGTCGGCGTGTTCCCTTAAAGTTAAAATCACATTTGCTCAGAGCAGAGATAAATGGATAAATATCAACATGTTGTCCTTGATCACAAGCCATTCTACAGTATCACTGCTAAAAGTTGCAGCCAAAGGCACTACAAAAGAAGGCTTCAGTGTTGTGGTTACTTCAGAGTTATTACTTCTCGTTTATGTACAAAAAGTACATGCGTGTCATCTTTATCATGAAATATAATCCTGAATAACTGAGTAAACAAATTTCTTGAGAGCCTTAAAACTCAGATTTTGGGCTACCAAACATCATGAATATGATTTATACATGGTAATTTTAGATAGAAGCAAGAACATTAATGTAAAGAGCTTGAAATTAATAAGACATCAGTGCTAACATGCAGCCTGTGCTATCAACTGCTGAAATGCTCGGCACTCATAGGCAAGCTTTTTTTTTTTTTAAATAAGTCTTCACTTCATAACATATTCTCTGCTGACTGAGCCATGAAGTCTAATCCAGGAACTGGAGAATTCATTTCCATCAGGAATATTCTTAGGCCTGGTGATTAAAACCAATAACAATTTGCAATCTGCACAGCACAAAAGTGTGAAAATAAAGAAACAAACACAGCTAAAGAGATGCTGATGATTTACTTGGGGATTCTAAATTAAGCACATTACAGGAAATTATGCTGCTTCAAAAGAGCAGGCTGTCCTGAGTGAGGGGGTGGGGTCCTATTAGAAAACTGCTGGTAGAGAGAGAGAGAGAGAGAGAGAGAGAGAGAGAGAGAGAGCTCAAATGGTTGCATAACAGCAAGAAAGAAAAAAACTCATTCCTTTGTTCCTGCCAGAGTTTCTTCAGAATCTAATAAACTCTAAACCAAGACTGCTCTTATTCTTTTACCTCAAAGTATCTCTTATTCTCAACACACACACACACACTTGTGCTTCAACAACTTAACAGGCAGAGATGTCTCATCCTTTGAAGTGAATGGTAAACCTGGACTGGGCTAGGTGATGTCATCAGGCTTGGAGCAATAGGTTGAAATGTTCCAAAATGGAAAACAGCAGGCCGTCCTCAGTTATGAGAACCATTGCAGGACACTGTGTCTCTAAACACTTCTCAGTTTCACTTTTGGCCTGACCACAGACACAGTCACAGTTGTGACTGCAGTATCAAGGTGTCGCTTCCTGAATATTCACTGTGAAACTGGTGGGGAGCAGGCTGACAACTCTATAGCAAGGTGCTGCTCAGCTGCATAACTTGTGCATAAACTATTGGACGGCACTTCATCTTGACACACGGTCTGCAAAAAGCCCTTACAACAACTACCTAGATGAGTGTACACTGCACTTTAGGGCCATACAATGAAAACTATTTTCCATGAAACACTCTCCTGCACTTGACAGTGTCTTCAAATTACAAATTAAAAGTACAAAAGTGCTGTCATTTTACAGACTTTTGTCTGCAGTGTGTGTTTTAGCTAAAGCCCAATTAACAGAGACACAATCTCTACAAACTATAAACCACCCCTAAGGTCCCAAAAGCAGCGGAAACAATTCAACCTGGAAGTTTGTTCATATGGTTTTATTTACTCTCTGGGGCATATCTGTTAGCACAAAGGTCATAATAACTGCATGCAGCCTGAGAATACTATGTCCTACCACATATACTTCAGCCGTCATTCCTCAGCACTCACTATTTGTGACGACTAGTTTATGCTCATGAGCATGTAAGTAACCAATAAAATATTCCAAATCTGTTCACTGATGCTTGCTACTCACAATACAGCCAGCCACATCCCTTAAGGCCATTAGGCTAGTGTTACATAACCTGTGGGAAGCCTACAGCAGACTGCCTACCACACACTGTCAGCATGACTTACTGATTATCCAAGTTCTCATATTATGGAGACCAACAGCAACACAGCCCCAAAGGGACGCACTCTCGATGGTGTTGTTTCTGACCTGCCAAGCTAAAGTCCCACAGATTGAAGACCACAATTGTAAAATTCCTATCAAGCAAATGCCGCTTAGTGGTGGCCCAAACTTTCAAACTTCCTCTTTGGTAATGATGTCATGGAAATGCCACTGTTAAGGTTCCAAAAAAAGTCCTTGGTTCTCGCTAAACAAAGCTTTACTACATGTTAGAGCTGGATAAGAAGGTTGAAATCAATAACACATTAATAACAAGAATAACTTCTATTATATTTCCCTTTAGGGTAACAGCAGCATATGACAGACCAAAGTCCAGGGTAACATGGGAATAAGCATGAGGTGAAAGAATGAGAAAGCAGAGGCCAAGGTGTGTGTACCTGGTCTCGTTCATGGGGGAGGAGTGTCACTGATGACAGGACCAAGGGGGAAGCACTTGGACACCTGGAGCCCCTTCCCTCCACGCTGCCATGGCTAAGCTTATACCGCGGGCCATTTTTTAACAACCTGCCGTTGTTAACTGACCGCTTGGCCGCCAGTCGTAACCTCTGCCGGAAAGCAGGGTTATCAACAATGTTTATGAGGTCATCCTGGTTCCTCAGATACCTCTCGATGTTCTTTAGTGAGGAGCCATGGGTATCATCCAGGCCCTCAATGGCCCTCTTAAGTATTTTATTCCAATCAATATGGCGCAGATCGCTTGAATTCCATAATGATTCCTTTGATGGCACGGACACATTTGCAGGCGGGATTGATCCAACTCTCCCGGGATTTCCTGGGTCCTTGTAAGAGGTACTCCCCTTATTTGTAACCTTAAGAATAGAGCCATCATGAACACTTAATTCCAACTGCTCAAGGACGGTCTTCTTGTCCAGTCCATGCGATGTGGCCACCGCATGACAAATTCTCTCCTCTGAAGGCCTCTGCTTTTGCCTTTTGATTTTCTGTATTGCTTCAAGAATCCACTCCGTGTACAGAGGGTTTGCAAGTTTTACCATGGTTGAAAAATAAGACTCACAAAAATCTGATCCATACAGATTCCCCCTTCCTGCTGCTGAACACTGGGTACATCCACATCATTAGTACGGTCAAAAAGTTATGTTCCACGCGAGCATCCACATTCTCAAGTCTTCTTAATCCTGGGTATCTGACATTGGTCTTGAGGAAAAGTTGGCACAAGTAAATTCCACAATTGTAGTTACCAGCTGACCTGGATCTTTATTTATTTAATCCCAGATCAAATCTAAAAGAAAAAAGAAAAAAAGAAATTGGTCAAATACATGTGTAAATTACAACCTCTCCTGCAATTGCTTGTTATTTCCTCTTATTCACATTCTATAAACTAGCTATCTTTTTAGCCAAGGACACCTTACAAGACAGAGCATATACCAGGAAGCCCCTTATTAGAAAGCTATAAGACATGTATTAAACATATTTGCAGATTCTGAGTTATAGATTTGTTAGATAAGAAAGTAGGCTAATCTATTAACTATTTTAGCTTCAAAAAAGTTTAATATTATTTGTTGAACTATAAAGCCTATTGTAAAAAAACAACAACACATTTTTTTGTCATAATTTAAATGAATGAATCTGAAAACATTTCATGGACCTCCTGGAAGAATGCCACGGACCCCTGGGTGTCCTCGGACCCCACTTTGAGAATCACTGGCATATTGGATATACTAGCTAGGCCATAGGAATGCAGGACGTTTAAGATGTGTTAAAACATGAGAAACAGATGGATAAAAACAGATGAAGGAGCTGTCATGGTTGCTAAAGAAATCCCGAGTGACTTAATCCATAGTCTGGCACCATAATCCACACACCAAACCAGATGTCCCTTTCAAAAGAGACTATTTTTTTGTAAAAGTAATAAGTTTTAGCACAATGACAGCTAGAACTTCTACCGAGTGAAAAAGTATTACAGTCTCCTCGACAGATGCATGTAGTCTACTTGGTTTCAGATTCTTTTCGACATAAAAAAAACAAATTCACATTTATTTCTGCAGCACGTAATTTTCCAAAATGTCACCGTCACATGTCTAACATACGCGAACTGACTAAAAACATAAAAAGGACATCATACGTAAAGTTTAACCGTTACCTGTCCGCACGAGACTTTTGACAGCTCGACGTCCGCAACGACAAACTGATCAGCGAGAGCTTTAATGACATTTGTATAATCAATGTTCACTTCCTGACAGCTGCCATTATACGTTTGAGGCACGTCTGCAAATAACCACCGAGTCGTTTAACGAAGCAAGAAACCGGTAAGTTAATAACTACGTGACAAACCTAGAGTTGTGGTCCGCTGAGTTGAGCAGATAAATGACAGTGTTGCCAGCATTACTGATGTCACCTAAACAGTCGCCATTTTGTTACAATGTTGTAGTTTACATGAATCCGACATGACGCTGATTACAATCCAATGGGGTCTCATTAAACCGTACCTACACTAATGTGCCCTCCCTAGCAACTTCAATATTGGCTGTAAAGACAAGATCCGATTTCTGGTTTGATAAAGCACATGTCAATCTTTATGTATGAGCTCACTCTAGGAGGCACGGCACTGGCTGTATGATCTGTCACTTCCCTCAATTGACCCGCCTCTTAAGGTGCCTTCAGTGATGAATTGATATCATGTACTTCCAACACCCATACTATCTGAACTTACTGCTCCAACCGCAGCGACAGGACATTATTAAGTCATAAATACAATATAAAAAGCATAAACTGGCTGAGTAACGATTAAATGAGATACATATTTAACCGCATTTGCCAAGCGTTTAACGCCGGCCCACCTTTACTTAGATTCCTCCTTGAAACAGTTGGTTACACTTGAAAGTGATTTGGAACATTTTAGACTTTAATTGGCTGTTTGTAGAATCTATCAAGTTTGCATAAAACCTGCAAAGGCTCTACCGCTGATTTACAGTGAAACATGTTTTTTTTTTAATCAATTCCAGGTAGCATATCAAGACTCCTGCTGGCTAAATGTGCCTAAGCTATCGCCTTTCCCCTCTTTATCTTCCTCCCTTTTCATTATTTTCCCGAGAGGAGCCGTAATTCTCCT
Organism: Gymnocephalus cernua; assembly: GCA_023631565.1. Taxonomy (NCBI): domain Eukaryota; kingdom Metazoa; phylum Chordata; class Actinopteri; order Perciformes; family Percidae; genus Gymnocephalus; species Gymnocephalus cernua. Next base: position 11,033,899 of record CM042443.1, read on the forward strand.
GATATTTAACATTTCAACTATGTGACGTTAAATTGGCGGCGATAAATAAAGGTTCCGTTGAGCTAAAAAGTAGCTCGCTCCACGTCTTGCCAGCGAAATTATAAACGTCCTGTGTTGCGCTGTGCAATAATGGCATGACCTCTTTATCACCATTAACTATCATATATCTCCAATGAGAAAAAATAGTGAGCCCTGGAGGGAAAAAAAGATGTTCAGGGGGGAATACAAGTTAACACGACTGTCGGGAGAGTAGCTCCTTCATCACTGGTTCTCAATTATGTATCGCTAGTTTCTTTAGCTCCCATTTCTCAGCTTCAGCTCCGCTCTCGTTTTCCATATTTTAGTAGGAAATGATACACAGCCTCCTTGGATTTTCACATCGTTTTGTTAGATGTTAACGCAAAGCGACCTATCTAATCTGTCGCCGCCGTGGGCGAGAAGGCACAACAAATTAACGGCAAGTTTCATGCAAGGATGAACGTATAACTAGTATGAAAGAAAAAAAAACGAGTGCACATTCTACCGTAAATATTTTCTGGTAGTTTACCTCTGCAAGTTTTCCCCCCCTCGGATACTCCTCTTCATTATCGGGGAAACGTCGAAGTATACATGTGCAGCGACATATCCAAGCGATTTCGTGGGATTTGATCTCTTGAAACGAAGGCTGAAAAGCTTGCGCCGAGACATGGAGAGGACCTGATAACAACTAATTGAAAGGTTAATCTACATAGCAGCCTGTGACAAAGTGGTACCCTCCCCCTTCTTCTTCTTCCACTGTAGACATCCCTACTTCAGTGTAGTGGAGCGGACCGTCGCCCCTTTAGTGCGCTCCTACAATGATATTGTCAATTTCACTTTTTTACCCCCTCCATCAACATGTCCAGAGATGAGCCAGGAGGAACATTTTTACACTTCATATTTTTGGCGCATTAGTCTCGACAGGCTACATAACACATTCATGTCATAACACCCACATTAACATTTATTCCCTATGGGCATTTTTAACTTCCATTGATGTGCAGTAGATATAAGATCAAATGTGAGTAATTCTGACATAAACACATACATTTTATTTTTGAATGATCTATGTCTTGCACTGGCCAATACTACCCAGGGCAGTGTAGGATATCATACACTAACACCACAATCTGCTAATTAACTTCACCATGCCCAAGGAAGAGCAATAGTTGCTGACAATAATATAGATCATTACATTTTCAGTCTTTAGATTTGCGCTCCCCTCGCTCATTCACCAACTCTTTAGCTCTCTAACTCAAATTTTTCATGCAGTAATACAGATGTAATTAGAGGGATAATTGGTAACTTCCCATCAGATTATAAACACATACTGTAGTGTACTGTAGAGGTGCAAACCCTTATAAAAAAGACATTTGATGTGTAATTTGATTCGCATTCATTTAATTCACGTTAATAGCCTTGTCATTTTGCTGCATCTTTAAAATGCTTTTCTTATTACCGTAAAAACCTCATTGGTGTTTTCTATTTACCTGCATTTTCTCCATTTACAGTCTTTATATTATTAATTGTCTTGTTGCCATATAGTCTTTAAAATGTATTTCAATCTATTTACCGATAATTTGGGGTAAATCTTTACAAATAAAATGTTATTTCATTGAGGCGCTGCTGTAAAATTGTGTTAAACCAGGTGAAAAATGAATAAAAGGGGTTCCGATTTGTGTTTAGGACTGGTGTCATGATAGAAGCACTGACCAAACCTGTCTGTGTCTGGTTATAATGAATGCCACCCTGGGCCCCAGCAGGTCCTTCACTGCTGCATGGGTCCAGGGATAATTTGAATTGGAGCATGTGCCATTGCAATCTGCCCATCCCCCTCCTCAAACCCTGCCAACTGCCACACTGGTGTTCACAAACACTGCTGCCCATCTGCGGGGCAAAACACTGGCCAGGGCCCCAGTTACTCCTGCATTCAGAAAAATATATTGTGGTCGTGAACTCACTTTTGTAAGCGACTATCACAAAGTCAAATTTTGCCTCTCCCTAGTCGTTAACAGCATATTTAAGTCAAAACAGTAAATGAAATGAGATTTTGTATATTTGCGATAATATGCAATACAATTGATATTAAATATTTTCCAAATGCCTTGGGTTCACTATAGCTTACAAAACAGATAGCATAGTATTGTAACATGTAAATTAAATTCACAGATTTTATGTTTGTTTTTCTTGCATACATTGAGCAAAGCAAAAGTTTACCAGGAAAAGTATGTTTAGTTGTTTCCTTATTGTGGCAGGCATTCTCATTACTTGAGCATGGCTCCCTCTTTTTGTGTTTGTGTTTTGCCATCTGTCATCTTGAGAAGCAAATGAACCAGCTGCCATGGAGTGTGATCTTGCCCAATCAGAAATGTGGTCCTTTTCAAAGCGCATCTGTGTGAAACCTTAAAAAATGCTGATGAAAAAGAAGTGTCTCAAAGTTGTTAATAACATTTTGGCTAGAGAATGTTTTCACCTAGATGCCCCCGATTAGCATAAATGCATAAACTATGCCTCATTACAAAAAGTGAGCTCTTGTGTAGGGAATGTACAAACTGCATTCCTCCTGTTATGCTCAGAGAAAATAAAATAAATATGATGTAACAGGTTGTTCTAGGGGAACAAAAAAATGTCATTCTCCAACCATTCTCAATCACACTTCTTTGTAGAACAGATGAATGAAGAATTGTTTTCCACAACACTTGAGACACTGCCCAACACTTTTGCTGGCCCACAGTCAGTGGGAGGGGAGGGGGCCTCCCTCTGATCCTTGTCTCCAACCCCCAGCGACAGCACAGCTGGGTACGAAGGATCAGCCTAATTTTCAGGTCCCTCAAATGATCGCCATGAAGAGCAACCACTAATCCCTTAACTGAGAAAAATGATCTCCTGTAGCCCTGCAGTGCAGCGCCAGACCCCGAGAGTCCAGTTAGGACCCAACATGTATGAGTGGGGGTGAACGGAGCAGGACACCAGGCTGGTCCCGGTTGCCCCCACCCCCCAGTTCCCTCTATAATGGAGAGTGTTGAGCTGTCCAAAAGTGATTAGCATGAGGGAGCCTCCGGCTGATTAAATAATGGGGAAATGCACAAACCCTGTTGTTGTTGTTGTTGCGGTTTGTTTTTGGGTATATTTAAAGAAACTTCAACTGCTGGCAACTGCTTATACATCGAAACTAACTTGCTTTTGTATAGGAGTATCTTGGTAGATTGAGTTTGATATTTTTTATTTGTATGATAACAGAAGATACTCTTTGCAGTACAGTTAAAACTGTCACTTTTGGAAATGGAAAGCCACCCATAATGGCGCCCCATCCATAAATTGCATGACAGCTGAATATTAAAGAAATACTCAACTGAAAATGTACTATATTTTAAAGTATGTAGTATCACAACACTCAACCCCTGCAGGCTTGAAAAAGTTTGTAGTTTTCTGCTTCATGATGACACTCATAGTTTGCACTACTAAATACAGCACTTCTGTGGCACACTATTGCCTGCTCATAGCTCAGAAGATCCAATAGACGCAGTGTAATTAGCAAATTATTGGCAAAATTGTTTGGAAAATATTCAGTACGAGGATCAACAGCGGATAAGTGGATTATGCAGCAGGAAGTTTCTATGGACGTTTTTTTTTTTTTTTTTGGCTGTGACTCTGGATCACCATTAGAATCGCTTGTAACTTCTGTGAATCGAAGCCGACTACAGCTGCCGTCCTTCATTAAGGAGCAAACAAACTTTTTAGAGCAACATGTCCATAAAAAATGTCCAAACCTATCCTGCAGGATAATGCAATTCTCTACCACTGATCCATTTCTTCAGTATGATCCAAACGTTCGTCGCTTTGCGAATAATAAATAAATACACTACTTCCCAAAGCTTCAGAGCTATGAGGAGGTGGTGCTAGGACACTGGGAGTGATTAGCTCTGTTGTGGAGATCCTGAGTGTTTGTAACATAAAGAACATACAGATAAGTGGTGGAAAAGTGGTGTGAAAAGTGTTATACTAATGTGATGATACATTTGGACAGCTTTCAGACCTACAGATGTTTAGTTTTTGATACTCAAAATATAGATTTTTAGTGGAATGCTTCCAACATGCTTTAAACATTACCATTTTATTCCAATATTTGATACTAGTACATTGTTTGTATTGCATTTAAACATCTGAGTTTCATATTTGACCTTGATCAAATATTCAAGCTGCAGCACTTAGTCCCATGTAGTCACTGTAAATAGAAAAAATGTACATAAAATCCTGAAGCATACATATACAAGTATCTCGTGGAAAAGACAAAGGTGCAGTGCTTGGATGCATCAGTGAAAGTCTGGCTTCTCTGGGAAAGTGCATCCGACCCGTCTGATGATGACATTGGCGGCGTAGTGTCCAGCCCGGATACACTCCTCCAAGTCTTGCTCTTGGACCAACGCATAGAGGAATCCTGGGTAGACATGAAAAGCAGAGGTCGACCTGTAACCATCCATTACCTCCAAAAATGTTTGGGGAGCATATCTCATTAAAATGAGCCAGATACGAATGGTTTTTGGATAAAGGGATAATGCTGTTTCATCCTCAACAGGACCAAAATGATGACTGTTTTATGTGGTGCTATGATCAGCTCATACAGAGCAAAAACAGCAGGCTAAATGTCATGTTCATATAATCTGGAGGCATTACTACGTAACATAGTTGGCCGGTATCAAAGGTTAATTGGGATTGTACACAAAAATCAAGCTGTGTTGAGGATGATTTTCATGCCGTACCTCCCACAAAGGCGTCTCCGGCTCCGTTAGTGTCCACAATATTGTTTTGGTCGATGTCCAAAACAGGAAACATGGTCACCTTCTCACCTGCGGTCAGAAAAACAAGAGGGATGTTAATTAAAGTTGCACACCCATGGGTTTGTTTTCCTTTTTCTCCCAAGTCTGAGCTTATTATTCGATGGTAACTTCATATGAAAAATCATAGGTCATTTCACACAGCAAGGCTTTGTTTTAATTGGAGATAGTTGGTCATTTGACTTCAGCGACGCATACTGTAGTTTTATGGCTTATTAATGACGTGCAAAATAGAAGATTGTGACTTATTGTACGTATGTACATGATAAATATTGAGTAACTCAAAGGGAGTCATCAAGGAAGTTAAACATTTAGCCTTGATAGGACAGTGAACTTCACTTAGCATCATGGCCACCAAAGCTGAATATAAGCTAACACGTTTTAAAGTTGGGGAAAGACTTTTGAACGACATTTTCACTGTAATCAGTGAATGTTTGCTTGATAAATAATATAGGCCTACAGTAGACAATTGATTGTGACGGACAAGTGGACTATTGTACTACTACTATTGTTTTAGCACAAATGAAAATGTTAAACTAAGGGACACTTCTGTAAAACAAATCATGCAATGCCCTGCAGTCAAATGTCCCAAAAGCAACAGATGATCAAATGCAAAACATCTCAAAATGTTTAGCTTTAGGTGAGTACTCTGATGAATAAAAAAAATGCAAGAACTGTTGCTGTAAGTAGTTTCAGTTCAAAACGGAATCCATTAAGTGAGGGTCTTTATTATCTTCAGTGGATTATATTGCTTCAATTATCAGTAGCATATGCACTTCAAAGGGACTCCCAGTTTAAAAGAGAGAGGGGGAAAAAAAGAAACAAAAATCTACCAGATGACAAAGTCTCGAGGTGTAGAGTGACATTAAATCAGCAACTTATGTCAGAACATTCTAAACCACACACACAATCTTCAAACAATCTGAGGGCTCTGGTGCCGATGTGAACCTTCAAAAAGGTGCAGGAGACAAAAGACTGACATGTGGATAAAAGGAACACGAGGAGGCTGACAGACCTCTCATTGAGAAAAAAAGGTTGGAAGTTTACAGAGAACACGAGAAAAAAACTACAAAAAGTTGTTTAATGAGGCTCCCTGCTAATCTAACAATGGCTCACAAAATATCTGCGCTGCAGATAAGACACCCCCCGCCTTACCAGTTTTTGAATACATTTCTGCTCTCGGGGCTACAGGGCAAAAAATACACAACCTTCAGCCGTGCTTATCAACACCTGATGTCAGGGAAATTACTGTAATACACTAACTGAGAGAAGATGTATCAGATAAAGAGTTGTGTTTCATAATGACATTTAATAACATTTTGTCTTTAAAAGTGAAGCAGGAGATGGACCTTTTCACAGCAGACATTTTGGCTTGTCATAGTAGGAAAAGCACAAGTGTAATTGATGACCATAATTGATATGCAATTGATAAAAACAACTGCATCGATTTAGGTGAACTGGTTCCAGGTTGCTGGTATTGTCACTTTCACTGGGACACTTGATGGAATTTTGATAACAAAATTTGTGTTTTTCCTGCTAAGACAAGTTAAAATGTCTGCCGTGAATAAGGTATAGTGTCACGTTGATAATAAATTACAATAAGACAAGAATCCGTTTAAGATCAGCTAATTAGTAGCATAGCGACTTCGCTTAATTAATGCCACAGATGAAGCTAGAGAATCCTCTTCCCTCTTAAAACGATTAACTGCAATGGAAAATGTGCTCCTAATAAATTAGTTACTATATGTAATTTATTCCACAGTTAAGAACCGTTAAGATGTGGTCATGTTCATGCGCTGCACTTTTCAGCTATAAAAGCGGATGCTTTAAAGTTTGAGGCTGCTGCACTTGTTCAGCACACAGATTCTGCTGTTCATTAGACCTGTGAAATCAGATATAAATAAATGTGTAAATATGTTTGCGGTAGTTAAAAGAAATGGTTAACCTCTTCAGTTTGTGGGTGGTAGGAGGAGTCATGTCTTATTAGAAAGACAGTTTGCAACCAGGTAACTCTCACATGAAGCTCATCTTTGTGATAACACTACACCCTGAGGTGTCAGAATTCACTGAACAAATTTGAATATGTTAGACCTACTGCTATGTTGTCGCAATTAGCAGTTCTGGGTTTGGATTATTTTTAAAATCATTTAAATTAACTAGGCATTTTTGATTGTAGCCTACTCTAACATGCATTTGGCAATCTTTTGTTCCTCTGTTGTGTCCTATAGGAAATTGCCATCTTATCAAATTCCCATTCCCCCCCACAAAAAGTAAAATATTTTTCCACTTTTAGCAATCATGGCTGCTTTCTGCATAAAATAATTAAAATACAGAACCACTCTATGAGCTAAAGTCACATACAAATCTAGCCTCAGTCTTTACAAACAATCTAAAACTAGAACTTACAAACAGTATCATGATAATTGGTAAGTCCTTTAAAGGTCCAATGGCATGAAAATTTCACTTCATGAGGTTTTTTTTAACATTAATATGAGTTCCCCCAGCCTGCCTATGGCCCCCCAGTGGCTAGAAATGGTGATAGGTGTAAACTGAGCCCTGGGTATCCTGTTCTTCCTTTGAGAAAAAGTAAGCTCAGATGAGCCGTTCTGGAATCGTGCTTGTTATGAGGTCATAAGGAGCAAGGTTACCTCCCCTTTCTCTGCTTTGCCCGCCCAGAGAATTTGGCCTGCCCATGAGAAAGAGAGACATCATGGCTTTCAAACGAGCAAAGTGGCAGTTGGTCAAGGCCACCCCCCTCCTCCTCAATAACTACAGACACAGAAATGGCACGTCCCGGGGAAAGCTCATTGTGGGACTGGCTCTAGTGGCTATAATTCTGCACCAAGGCTGAATTTCAGGAACAAGACTTCAGATATAGTATTAGGGAACCACTAAGGCCCTATAAAAGCATCCAAAGAGGACCATGTCATGAGACCTATGGGACCTAAGTATTCACACTGTTTTACAGCTAGCATGCAATTTCTAGACATGCTAGCTGCGTGGCTCTTGAGATGGCAATGTGGGTCAGTTGGTCGGTCCTCCACTTTGGTCTAAACTGAAATATCTCAATAACTACTGAATGGAGTGCCATGGAATTAGCGCCATCATCAGGTCTAAATTTTATTTATTTTTCCTATATGTTGGTTTATGACTCAATACTTAGAAAACTAATTCCCGTCCACCTCATCTGTACCTTAGTGCTTACAAATGTTAGCACTAAAGTACTGAGCCTGGGAAAATGGTAAACATTACCTGCTAACGACCAGCATGTTGACACTGTCATTGTGAGCATGTTAGCATGCTGACGTTAGCATAAGTACTGTGCTGTAAGAAATGCTTTAAATATTTAGCAAAACATGTGACCATGTGAATTTGAATTGCAGCACCTAAAAGACATACTTTTCAACGTTTACAGAACTTTGTGTGAGCACTGTTTCTAAAAGCATGGCACAATAGACTTCCAATATTTCTCTTCCTTCTATCATCACGGCCAAAGTTTTAAAGTTGTGTACTCTGCTGCTAGGGGAAAGTTCACATAACCTCATTGATGCAAATTATTAAATTTGACTGACATGTTAACTCGGGTTACAGTCCAACAATTCCCCAGCCGCCTGTAACAAAGATCTCATTGGCAAAAATCTGTCATGGAAATGGCAATAAAAAAATGTAAAACTCCTGCCAAAATACTAGACTCTGTTGTTACTGGCTTATAGAATGTCTGAAAACATCACTTTGCTAAACTCACTTCACATTTTACTGTTAACATATTCTAACATATTCTTGTTCCTAGAGTTTGTTTGACAAAATGAGTAAAACAGCAGATTGGTGGTGAATATGTGGGAGTGTAGTATGGTTGTGCTTTGACGGTTAACCTGCAACAGAGAAAAAAATAACTGAGAAAAGCCTTAAAGGAATTCAAATACTTTCTCAGAGTAAGCTATAATTGTGTGCTTTTGTTAATTCGCTCTTCATAATTCTCTCATAACAACTCTTGAATGGTGGTGATTAAACTTAAATTCTTTTAACAGACGTCTCTTTGAAATGAGTATCAATTAAGTCCTTTATTATTGGCTATTCTTTTTAACAATGCCAATTCACAGCACAACACTGACTGAGAAAATGCTCTCCTGTTAAAAGATGGCGACTGTACGTGCAAATAAGATGACCTTGGCTTTATTGGAAAATGAGCATATGGAGGGTTGTTCTGACTCTGAAATTAGTACATGCTCCACTTGGTTGTGTTCCAGTGCTTTTGTTGTTATTGTTGCTTTGACAGAAAGCAGGTAGATCAAATAGTTGCCACTTCATTCAAATTAACTTTGATCCTGTCACACTTTATCATCTGCAACACAAGTAAGACAATTAATACATAATTTTATATCCTGAGCTTTTAAATGACTGGGAATTACACATGTCTACTGCGCTAAAAGGCATGAGCTAAAGTACTCAGAGTTTACGTACAACATCTTTATGTGAGAAACTTCCCCGAGAAGACTTCTTCTGGAACATTTCCTGCTGCATTTCAGCCAAACTGGAGTGGAAAACAACGTTACTGCGTTCTTGGCAAATGCAACAGGTTAGGAGCAAGTTGACATTCAATCTGTTTCCCTATCATAACCAGAATCTTTGTTCACAATTGAGTTAGAAAAAAAGGAATACATATGCCTGTAATTACTGTAACCACAGGCAAAAGATCATCGCCAACCAATATCCTTTCAGGGAGACATGAAAGAAAACACTTCACCATGAGATGCCAAGGAAAAAGAGAGGTGGTCTTTTTCTTAGCCCAGAATGTTAATTGATTTAGTCCTTCATGAAGTATAAAACATAAACATCCCACTTTTTAAACAGACTACTAAGATTTCTTCAAGTAGATTTTAAAATAAGTCTGCAACATTTGATCTACTGTAACTTTGGGGAGAATGACAAATAAACCTGCTCTAAGAAAAGAGCATTTTGCCTTAAAGCCAGTATTTACTCCTCAGTGATTTACTCATGTGATTAACATGTATAGATCAGGTCTTTTTTTCAAAGTTGAAATCTGCTTGCTTGGCCCCCTTGAGAGCCCTAAAGCTCGCCGAGGAGCAGAGTCAGGCTTTATCAAGTCCTTATCAGCGATTACAGTGGCTACCCCTGCCGAATGATCGTTTATTAGATCTCCTCACCGTTAAGGTTCAGGGCACAATGATCTTAATTACTGTTTTAATGGGTGTATAAGCAAAAGCCCAGTTAGTTCAGCAGTGTCAGTGGCAGCTAAATAAAGGGCCATTTCCCCTGCTCCCAGCTCTTAAAAGGGATGTTTGAAGTGGTGGTGTGATGAAAGGCTCCAAATGAAGGGCAGAAAAAAAAAGAACAATAACAAATTGACATCTCTTTTTGGAGAATTATACCATGGGGGAAGGCATTCTCCCATCCTTAATCACTATAAAATGGTTTAACATGACATGCAGAGGCTGGCAAATGATCAAATCCTGACAGGAAGACAAATTGCAAACAAAATGAGAGATCAACTTTATTAGAGCGCCGCCTCTGGGAAATGAAAATCTTTAATTCTCTTTTTACATTGACATTTATTTGGCTGGCATGAATAGCCCCCCCCACACACACACACACACACACACACACAGACACACACACACACACACAGCTGCTGCTGCACATACTACTGTAACTGCTCCACTGCAATGATAGCACAGTCAATGACATTTATCATGTTTGCCTTTGTAGATGACATCTGAAACACATTGTATTTCATCCCGCAAGCATTCATCATGTATTTTATATAAAGTTCACAGCGGCGCGCAGCTCTGTCTTCATGCAAGAGCAATGAGAGAAGAAGGCAGGAATTATCCATCACCTCCAGCACAATGAATTGATTGTTGCTCTTTTTAACTGTCGGGCTCCTGCTTAAAAGATTTCTTTTCAGGAAATGTACTTCCAGGAATTCTACTTTGAAAAAAAAAAAATAAAATGTTCTAGATTTAAATACATGCTATTAACTAGGACTGGGAAATAACTCTATACTATTATAATTTAGCCTATTGATAAATACATTATTGATAAATGTCCACCTGATGCATCAAAGTCCAATATTCCCTCTCCTTTTGGCTCCGTTTTTGTTCTCCACCAACTCAAGGGAAATATCTAGCTTTTTGCTGCTAATTCTACTATGTTCACCAACTAGTTGCTAATTTCTTGCTAAAGTGGCCTGCTGCAGCTACAACACTGATGAGAGTGAACCAAAACTGTAAAGTTGCAGGCTGTAAAACTGAAACAATAATTTAAAAGATTAAAAACCTTTGGAGAGCTGAGGAGAACTGCAGAGTTGGGTAATAGTTCTGTGGGTTCCTTTTTCAGATGACAGTTTTTTTTATTATCAATTTTTAATATAAAAATATTGATTACAGCCACTTTAAACTTTATCATACCAAGCTAGTCTCTTGAGAGTCCTTGCCAAAATGGCAGCACATTTTTTCAGGCAATAAAAAGAAAAATACAATATAGATATAAATACAGAAAAGACATGATTAATCATTGATGGATGAATAATGCCTTCGGTGATATACTGTACAAAGCTTCAGCTTGTAAATACTCATGCCAGCAGTGTGAAATTGAGGACACTGGACACACGTGAAGACAGTGTCCTGCAGTGCTAAAAGTCCTGCTGTAGCTGTGCTGCTCTGCAGTCCCCAGTGATGAGTGATATGTTGGAGTCTTTACCTGAGGCCATCTCTCCCCGTGCACAACTACTCTGAACTGCAAGGGCAATGAGGAGAGACACCCTGTGGCTCCAAACAAAGGCATAGGCTCCCAGTAGTAATCAGAAACTAACGTATCTACCCACACCGCTTAAACCGGCAACCCCTGCTCAATTATGATGACACTGCCTTTTAATGTCCCCCTAACAAATATGCATCACATCAAAGGAAATTCGGACTGACTTGAACTGAGGACTAATGCTGTCAACCTCTCCTCAAAGTCCCTCTGCCAGCATTTTGCAGGAAGAATACACTCTTAATGTGTAAGAGAAGCATTAAAAATTGCTGAGGACTGGCCTGGAGTCTGTCCAAGACAAAGTTAGAAGTACTTCACAAATCAATGCCTGCTTTTTGCATCCCCCACACTTCTTTTATGCACTGAAATGACAGAATGTAGTGCAAGCATTCTTTTTTCCAACATCTGGGGTCAATATTTCAGGTTAAACTTCAAAGAAACTACTGATAGCGTTCGGCTCTCTTCAGTCATCGATCTACTATCTATTTAAGGCTGCATTCTGCAGTTTTGAGATATGAGGTTTAAGTGAAGGGTAAAGATGTCCAAAAGAGGCCAAAGTTGGGATGGCTTTGAATGATACAGTACTTAGGTGGAAATATGTGTTGAACGGAAAACAAAAAATGGCCTACCAACAGTTGCAACAGTGTCATCCTTGCCCTGGGTGAAGACCACTACTCGCTGCCGCTTCTTATTCTCCTTGGGGAGGTTTTGGGTCTTCTTTGCAATCTCTGCAATGTCATCTGTCTGTAAAAACACCAAACCACTGGGTTAATATGTTAAGTTGAATGAATGCATTGTGAAGTGCAATTTCTGAGGAGTTACTCAAAGATCACAACTGTGCTGAGAGGGGTCAGATATTTCCAATCCTGGCAGACGGATCAAGTGATAATGAAACCAGATGGGCTATGAAACTGCTTCGAAAAAGATCAATAGAAGTGCTCAATGATGTTTCCATGCAGTTACAGGAGAGCTGTAAAAGATTAGAATGTCATATTCCCTAAGTGAGATGAAAATAAGCGTGTGAAGATATGCTGTTGTCAGATAAAGCTACTTCTGAGCTGAAGGGATAGGTGGTGCGTGTACTGTATCATTCTCTTCCTGAAACAGGCCATCTCTCCTTAGCATCTGCACAGAATGGATATTCTCGCCTGGAGACGACAGAACTCTCCGGAGTGCTTGCCTTTGATCATGAGAGGGATAAAAAAAACACACCTGTCAGTGCTACTTTATTATTAACTCATCATAATGTACTATGAGCAGGTGGAATGTCTTTATCGTCATCTCGCAGTGGGGTGGACTCTGCTTTTCCATAATACATCACATTGAGGAGCTAGCATTAGGGGTTGTAGACGCCTATAGCATCTGTGTCAAAGCTAACACTCGAGCACCTTCAGGGCGAGCAAATACTGTGGTTATGGGAGTAATCAGAGAGACAGGGTCCAACCCAATACCACCAGCCACACTGGCTCACTCAAACCAATGAGCTTTTACACCTCCAAATGCCTCCCAAATGTCCTTTAATCAGCCCTGAGAGGTCCGGGGCGACCCTGGGCTGAGGAAAAATGGGTGTAACACTCTAAGTAAGTGCTAATGGTGAGGTTAATACAGAGGCTGTTAGCAGGCGACGGTGAAAAAAAAAGGCAATTTGTCACTGTGACTGGATGTAACCACAAGCACTCCTCCAGACACTGAATGCAAAACCACACAAGTCTCCGGCACATTGTCACCATTTGGTTTTATGTTCGCCGGCATAAAAAAGGCGCTCGACTCAGGTTTAGGAGCTAAAAGGTTCTAAGGGCCAGAGGTGGTAGGTTAAGCATCATGGCTGTTGAGCAGGACAAGCTTTACACACACATAAACACACACATACATACAACTTCCTCCTTTTTGAATGGCAGAAACACTTACCCGAAAAGTTCCTATGGCATGCAGAAAAATAACGTGAGTGTAAAACAAATGAATTGACAAATGATATGGTCAATGCAGTTTACTTCTGACAAATAGCAATATTTATGATTGTGTGGCAATTGATCAGACATAAATCAACAAAGCATGAAATATAAAAGCTTCACAAGGGTGTTAAATTGCGTTTCTGTGTTGAAGCCGGTGAGAACGGGATGGTCTCCACTGCAGGCTGTTTGACAAACACTGCCAGGGAAAGATTCAATCAGAGAGCTTGATGTAGATAGTTCTTTAAGCATTTAAAAGGGAAACAGATCACAATCAGGCGACTGTGTTCAGATCTGCTGATTGTTGTTTTGAGGACAAGCTTTTTATCTTGTATTTACATTGAAGAAGTACTGCTGTCATTTATGTTAGTCATCCATAATGTGATAACAGAATACATTTCAGAATACATTTAAAGTGTATCTTGTCAGATACTGACAATTATAGTATCCCTCAAAAGTGCCCCACTGACCAATTAACTGGACCTCACTGCCCCTCACACTGCATACAAAGACACACTTCTGTACACACTTTCAGATGTTTAGTGTAAATTTGACAGAATAATGTTATTTTCTGTACTACAATAGGATAAAAATTCTCAGTTTTTGTTTAGTGTCTTATAGTAGAATCATTTTTGTGATGATATGATTACATTGTGTTATAATTTATAATAATAAAAAGTCTGTTGTCAAAATGAATGATTGATTTGGATGATGTTGTCAAAAAGAGTTACTCTAGTTTGCAATGTAGAATTTTGTTGGATAGATACTAATGGAAGTTGATTTGACAAAAACAATTACCACTTCCTGAAAAATAATCCAGAGCTTTCAGCCGCGTCTCTCGACCTTCTTTGAAGGATGGAGTTTGCTCGGTTGTCATGGAGACATTCTTGTACGTAATTTCGGTCACATACAGACCATCCTTTAACAATCACCATGACAACTTAGCAAACTTATTTTGCCTACGAAGGCCATTGGATACGGCTGAAAGTTCCAGAATATTTCCACACAAGTGCCAAGAATCGTTTGTCAAACTACTATTTCCAAGATCTTAAAGCTCATTTTTATTATTTTATGTGATTTCACACACACATTTGACATATTGTATATAAGCGTTGGAAAAATATCCTTATTATACCAATTATACGGATTTCATCTATATCACCCAGAGTTATTGTGCACTCATTAAGTGTAATGTTCATGTGTCAATGACAAATTTCCTCCAATAATACTGGTTTAACAATGCATATGTAACTTCCTGCTTTAAACAAAGTTCTAGAAACTATTATGTATATATTGATATTTTCAAGACTTGTCAGTGTACAAGTACAGAGTGTGGGCAAGTAAAACTGTCATCAGAAAGTGACAAGAAAAATAAAGACGTGTGAAGAACCTGTTTGAACTGCAACCATCTAGAAATGCAGTAAGTACAGTACACACCACACTGATGTTATCTGAGAAATCACATTCATCCAGTGCAATTTTTCAGAGTGTTCTGGCAAATTAGGTTGACATGGAAAATGTCAAAGAATTGTAACTACTAGGAGAGTCTACACTTTGCCCTTTGTTTTTTTTTTTTATATGGAGGCCCCCTCCATCACTACCAGTCCCCCCCTCCATCTCCCCATTTCCTGCCTTCATCCCTTCTCCTCTCTTAAACCTGTCACTGCCATCAGGATTGCATTTCTATTCCAGTCACGTTGATCACACCGTTAGTGATTCTGGATGACAATTATTCACACAGTGCAGAGCCATACTCAAGGCAGCTCTACCTTTGAAAGAGAGAAGGCACTTAAAATACCTGAGCCCATTTGAAACACATGCACACACAGGCTATTTGTGTTTCTGATTTCACATTTTAAAAGCAGCACGAGGAATATGCAAAATACAAGCAGAAAATAGACCGAGGAAACATTCATTTTACATGTAAGAGGCAGCCCCACTTTAAAGCACATTCTATGGGGAAACAAGCACTGTAATTTTCATTTCCATAATCTAAAACCACAGGTGGCTGTAATTTGGTTATTAAAAGACTACAGTGTGTTTCAGTGTAGTGTAATGCCACAGCAGTGAAGGGAAGACATACAGTATCATCCCTGAGTGCAATGAAGATAATGAGGAGGCTTTTTAACCAGGCAACCTGATGAGCCCCGAGCCTGCAGAGAAAGGCTTGAAACCATGCCCAACTTCTCAGCTTCCCAAGAGGCTTTTCAAAATTCAATAAATAACATCTGTAGGCGATGTTGGGTGCAGACCTAGCAGAGTGCGTCATAACAGAGAGCTGGCTGAACAAAGAAACCATGACGACTGCCAGGTTTCCATAGCAACTGCTGCAAGGCCTGGAGAGTATAATAGCACATCAATCACTGTCCAAAAAGAACTTCATTATCAGCAAAAAATAAACCTTTAGGATCTGTTTAGTGTGCAATTGCTGGTCAACTCACCTCAAAGCCCAGCTCTTTGGCAAATGTGGCCGCCTCCTGAAAAAGAAACAAACACACAAATAAGCAGTTAATTACAGAGTCACAAACAGAGCACAATGTCACACTCCAAACGTGAAGTAAAGATATCTCGCTTGCCTTCCCTCCTCACATGTGCAGCCATGTCACTTGAGAATAAGTAACCTGAGTTAGTTTTACTCTGCCAGCCCCTAATTTAATAGGCATGTAGCCCACCCATTTAATCTATTGCACCACTTTGTCTCGTCTTACCACAGCAGCATGAGGTAACACCACGTCAGCCTCCAGCCATGAAACCGCCACTGAAACCATGAATATGTGTTGGTATGTGGGAATCCCCAACACTGCAAGCATTCAACACCCACCATGTTTCTTTAGTCTCCTAACAGGTGCACTTAAAAGGTCCATACAAGAGTTTATGCAAGTTTTTGATCCTTAGCTACAAATCAGGTAAACTTCACATTGATGCTTAACATTTTCAAATATATGCTGTAGTTTTAGAGATATATATTTTTTTTAACAATTCAGGCAGCCATTGGGGGTGGTGATGGCGCAGTGGTTAGAACACATGCCTTTGGTGTGGGAGACCTGGGTTCGATTCCCACCATGATCCATCAACCAATGTGTCCCTGAGCAAGACACTTAACCCCTAGTTGCTCCAGAGGCGTGCGACCTCTGATATATATAGCAATTGTAAGTCGCTTTGGATAAAAGCGTCCGCTAAATGACATGTAATGTAATGTATTGATTTAAGAATGGGATGGCAAACTCTTGAAACTTGCTTAAGTGGTCTAATCCAAATTAATTCATTTTTAATATTTGGATGTATTTTTACAGGTTTCCATTGGTTTCCATTCATGTCCATACAATATTAAAAAACAATTGGCAGACTCTTGAAACCAGATTTACCAGATTACACAACTCACGAGTTTCATGTTTCAAGAGTTTTCCATTGGATTTTCATATTGTATGAAAATGAATAGAAACCAACCGCTGCCTGGAAAAAAATACATCCAAAACCTACTGCCTACATATGAATAGCTCCACCAAAAATGTAAGTGAAACATGATTTGTAGGGTTAAAACCTTTTCCAACTTTAGAACACATTTCAAGTCTGCTAGTTGTTTATATATATATATATATAAAAAACAAACCTATACATTTTAATATGTTCAGTAATTGTGAATAATGTAAACAACCATACCAGTGTTTTTGGGACGTTTCAGGGTCTGCTAATTGATTTCTAACATTGTACAGAAATTAATGGAATGAATGCTTGGAATAATGGGGAAAAAATCTAACACACACCAGCATGGTTAGCAATATGGTCAGCTGTGATGTCAAATATGTAATTTGTAGGCCAAAACTGGTGACAGAAGCTGTTGCTTGTCGTTTCAGAATGATGCCACAAATCATGACAGACAACCTTGTGCACTAATTCACTTTTGACCCCGGACGGGGCAATAAGTTGATGCTATGATTTTAAACAATCCAATTATCTGCAGAAAGGAGGCTGGTATTTGCCTGACCTTGGGGAGAGGTTGACAACCTGGTCCTCAAACAGAAGGGGAGGAGATGACATGGAACAATAAGGTTACTGGTCCCTGGAGGAAAGCCTCATGGCTCTCTGCCTTGGATCAACATCACAGCGCCAGCAATATGTCAATTCATCACCCCACTCGACTCCTTCAACACACACACACAGGGGCAAAGAGGCTAGTCAATTAGCTGCTGTAGTCAAGAAGCGGTTTTATAATGAGTCAAGGTGCGTAGTCCTTTTCTTTCCCCTCCCTTCGCTTTTGTCAGTCTATTGAAGGCTTAGGTCTCACATTTGTTTTCATTTATTTGAAACCACATATTGACTTTTCTCCTCAGG
Organism: Gymnocephalus cernua; assembly: GCA_023631565.1. Taxonomy (NCBI): domain Eukaryota; kingdom Metazoa; phylum Chordata; class Actinopteri; order Perciformes; family Percidae; genus Gymnocephalus; species Gymnocephalus cernua. Next base: position 11,051,807 of record CM042443.1, read on the forward strand.
AACGTTCCATCACCGGCGAGTATGAGGCATCTCACAGGGACATGAGCAGCTTAGAAAATGTCTTGTCAAAACAGTGATATTTCATCTGAAATAATTTAAAAGAGACACATGAATGAAGGCTGGAAAATGATGGTGCTGTTGAGCGGCACATGCCTCTATCTCACCCTCCGTCTCTCTCTAGTTAGCAGCTATATTTGTGAGAAAAGCCTTTGGAGAGAGTGTGGGTGTTAGAAGAAAAGATAATTGAAGCGATGTCTATGAAGCATGTGTACAGTGTAATCCCTTTTAGGAATTTATTAATTTCTATGAGCTGTTATGAGTGCCAACATCAAAAATATCTGGTACTATAAGCTCAGCAAAAGCTAATATATTGGTATTATAAATACTGTACGGTGGTAAATATGCAATTACAGGAACTACACAGGTAAGTCAATTTAACTCAAATGACAGGCAATAAAAGTAATAATTTCTTAAGGGGCTTATAGCATTTATATTCAAAAATCTTGTGTTTAGGCTGTGCATGTTTCACACTTGACGTGTGCTGTTTTGGTGTGTTGTGGTAGATGGTTTTCAAAATGACGGTCCATGTGCTTCTACAGCTGTCGCAACAATGACAAGTGCTTCGAGTGACATCTGGGCAAAATCCTCTCGTGCTCAAAAAAGCATCTTGTTTGTTCGGAGATTGCTGTGATTGCATGATCGCCTCTGATGATCCGCTCCGAGTCTGATTCCGAAGGAGAGTGTACTGTTGCAGATTTCGGGGCCTGTGAGTTCTCCTCCTTTTCCTCCTCGGGCAAACAAGGTAAAAGATAACAAGGCGGGCTGAGCCCTCTGCAGCCATAGTTAGTATAAAGCTATCAGAATGTGTGAGATGTTGCTGCTGTCAGAGGCTTAAACAGTCAAAGGGATATTTTTAGAGAGCTTAAGCTAATAATCCAGAGCCCAGTCAGGGGGGCGGGAGTCTACAATTTCTTGCCAAGCGAAATGAAAAAAGAAATACACACTTCATGCAAAGGGCAGTTTTCACAGCCTCACACTTTGTTTTCCTTGACAATGTATGTGACAGGAGCCTAGCAGGCCTGGTCTGGGCAGACACAGTATGCAGGTATTCTCTGTGAAGTTACCCATACTGTATATACTTTCTTTTCTTTCTTTTAATGAAGCTAAACTGCTCAATATGCATTCAGTCTTAAAATAATACCTGCAGCACCGATCATCACAACAAAACTATTTATAAAAAAAAACTTTTCAAACTCCTTGTTGTCCCTGTTCACTTTCTGCATCTCATGGCAGACATTTCTTACTGAGCAAAAAGAAAAGAAACTGGAGTAGTTGTTATTGTCTGTCATGATAAAATAATACCAGTAACAAACCAAAGCAAGCATTTAGTTTTTCCTCCTTTGTGTAACAAGTTGTTGAGCATATGTCACAGCAGGAGTGAGAAAAAAAATATCCAATTTTGGTGTTCCCCAAACAATCTAAATCAAAGAGCAAACCTCAGTGCTAAGGTTAATAAAAGTTGATAAGCTGAAAAGCATATCTCCCCAAGGCCATTGAGAAAATAGGCATTTGCTTGACCGTGTGAGCCCAAGCTGATGCTGAGGCAGAAATTGAATTGTATTTGACATTGTGTGTGTGTGTGTGTGGTGGGGGGGGGGGGGGTATAGCCCTGACAAGTTATTTACAACACCCCTGTTTTCTGTGTATTTCAATACATGTTTGTTTCATAGACATTGGAGTTTTATGCCTACAACCATTTCGTGGAGAACTGGCTTCCACGATTGAAGAATTTACTTAATAATATGATAGCTGGCTTAGTCCGCAAGCGAAAGGAGAACAGATTATCAGGTCTGGACAGATCACTTTGATTTGACAAATCACCTACTGTTGAAACCTTTCAAACTAAACTAAGCATGACTGGGTCATGCCATCTCAAATAAGTCAGCCAATTATCACAACTTATAGATATATACATATATACAACAATGGCAGATGACATGTTTTCCTCATTCTCTGCATGTAAGCGTAAGACATCACTGAGGCGAGTCAGACAGCTTCCATAAATGCCCAGTAAAAACAACATCTGGCATTCAACTCAAGCGTTTCCAGCCAGACTACTACGACATACACTGCAGGGTGGTGGGTGGGGGTGGAGAATGAATAACTAATTAAGGCGATGGCATCAGTGGGGATTGTTAGTGACTTGACTTGGCCTTGGGGTCAAAAACAGGACTCCTCATTAAGTGGCATGTTTCATCTCTACCTAGTTATTTTCCTACATGTGGGTGTGATCGTACAGGGTTTTTGTGATTTACATCTGCCATGCACAGACAGTTTAGCTGGATTCAAAACTAGGACCTCTTCTAACTCCCAAATGCATTACCTTAAATTTGTCTTTTTTATTAGTGTTGCTCTAATGTCCTGAAGCAAAGTTGTGAAAATCACAAAAAAACACCTGCTAGCAGTTGAGATTTTCATTTTTTTTTTCTTCTTAAATAAATAATTTCATTATTTCCCCCTCTACTTTGTCCACTGTTTACCAGATGGTGTATTGTGAGATAGAGTATTTAGGACTCTGATGAAGATGTAACCTTACATTGAAACGTTAGTCACTGTTATGCAAATAAAAAAACCTATAAAGTAAGAAGACATCTGTGTTGCACCGGCGATTCTTTTTTACTCTATAGAGTATTTACATTTGCAAAACCTTCTGCAGTGCATAAGATGGTATTCATTTTCAACTTCTGTCAAACCTCTCTGCTCCCATCAGGATGTGTTCATTATATAATGCACTGCTGTAAACTGCAATGTCACTTGCACACAATGCTTAGAAAAAGGAATGTCACCATCGTGTTTTTTTGACCCCCAATCAGGGTTGCATGATATTAACAAAATGGGATATTGCGATATCGATTATGAATATTGCGATAACGATATTAATTTCAATATTTTTAAACATATGTAAAATTACGGGAAAACTCATCAAAATAGATTCATAACAAATTAAACAAGTTTTCTTACAACACAAGGTTTACTTCAACTGACAGTCATATTGGACTGGTACAACATGAATAAATAAATGACGACCATGTCTACAGAACAGGACATGTTTTACTGGTTGTACAGTATAAAATAAATAAATAAATAAATAAATAAAGAGAACAGGACAACTTTTCTTTCGCTTCTCTGATTCGTTCCGTTTTGTTGTCTATCTATTTCTTCACTTACACTGTCACTCTGTCAAAATATGCACACACATGGTACGCTAGGGTTTGTCACGTAGTGGACCCGTGCACTGACGTGCACCAACATGTGCAAGTGGCATGGTAACTGGCCAATGAAATGATGATCATTATAGTGTTTCAATCAAACACAACTAAGCTCCACAAAATAAACAAAATATAGCATACTTATTGCGACAGTTTCGATATAATATTGTGCAATGTGATATTGCGATAACGATATTGAGTCGATATATCTTGCACCCTTAAATAAAGCTGATCAAAATCTGATCTTTTTTTTTTTTTAAAATGGCATGTTAAATCAACATCTAAGTAGTATCGGATTGACTGTATCTGGGGCAAAAAAAATGTGATCATCCCTAACAACCATACTTAAAAAAATCTACTTGTTCATTATGACCTTTGGGGCATACAGTTGATAACTGATTACAAGTATTTAATGTAACTCACTTGGGAGATGTGTTGTGTTTAAATAAATAGCTATACGGTTTTTACTAGACAGCAATAAAGGGTATGCAAAATCCTCAGCATTCACACAATTATGCCAATTAATTAGTATAGTACTGCAAATTGAACCAGAATCAAGGAAATAACCAAAAATCATTTGTATGAACATTTCCCTTTAAATCCAATTTGATGAGATTTGTCCAAACTTGAAAGCAAGTGTGTGGTTGACTTAAGCTTTCATGTGCCCAATTTCAACAGTGCCCTTTCCTGCCAGTCCATTACACACCTCTAGCAACAGCCTCTACTCCCATCTATCTCAGGCTGCTTGCAAGGGCAGGAGAGAGGTCTCTTAGCAAGCCCACAGGGACGACAGCAGCACCTACAGCACAGGTCCAAAGGTTAAACAATCGGAAACATGTGCAGTACATAAATATCTCCGTTGATAGGAATCTTAGGATGAGAAAGCAGGGTTTGCATAAGGGGCTCAGAACAGAGGATGTAACCTCAGATAGAGCAGGAGGGCATTCAGCTGGTCTGGTGGGGCTAATGGAAGCTGCGGCAGCGGCAGTAGCAGCTTTGTGCTTGGGGGAGTTAGTTATCAGCCTGATAGCCTTATCAGCACTGAGGGCCTCTATCACACATCTCACCTCTGGGCTCTAACAAGGGGTCAGCGCATAACGTCAGACTACCAGAGACTGGCTATCTCTCAAGGAACAACACTGGATAAAAGGGGAAGATGGGGAACGGATGGGTCTGCTCAACAAGCAGAGCTAATGCTGCAGCTTTTACCTAGTGCTTATAACTCATTCCAATTAAATTTCCAGCTGATTGTAGAATTTAAAGATTTGATTTGATTGTTTGACTCTGCACTAGAGCCAAAAGGTGATCAAGCAAATGCAATTTGGACCCATGAATTTACCAGAATAACTTGCTTAACGTATTTACCCGAAAATATGAGCTGCCAACACTACTGAGAAACATTTTTTTTTTTGTGAAGTTTTTACTTTTGTGCAGTAAGTTTTATTGATTGTCTGGAAGTTTGTTTGGTCAAGGTCCACCTGTTTGAATTTTTCAGAATCCAGAACTTCACAGTTTGAAGATTATCGTTTCTTAGTCATGCATATGAAAGCAACTGAATTGCAATCTTGATTCCAGCTCTTTGTGGCACATTTATAGGGTCAATTAATCAACTTATCTTACAATTAAAGTGCTATAAACAATGTGATTGGGTACAACAGCAAGTTAGGGATTTGTTAGTCTCGCTTTGCCAAACCATCCTCCAAGGCGCTGCGGAGGAGGGTCTGGCTAGTTCACACAGCATTAATGGATGGGAGAAGAACGTGCTCTGGTTTATTGGCATTTCTTTAAACCAATCACAATCGTCATGGGCGGCGCCAAGCTCTGCCCTGAGCCACTGTAAAATAGCCTCAGGAAGGAAATGTTTTGGTGGAGAATGTGCACGTTCAAAAGTTGTTTTAGTCATGCAAGAGAAAACTCAGATTGGACAGATAGTCTAGCTAGATGCCTGGATTTACCCTGCAGAGATCTGAGGAGCAGTTAACCATAGTCCTCAGAAATCGACCAGAGATTAAAATTCCAACACAAAGAAAGCAGAAGGAAACAGACATCGGCGATCCGGCGGAATTTCCTGCGGCATCGGAGCTATCCCGGAAGTGCAACGTCGTGGATATAGACTAGGGATTTGTTAACGTTAGTTGAGTTTAAGTTCTCTGAATACCCTCTAGTTATAAACCTGCACACACTACTACACTACTATTATCTGCCAAAGTGATTACAATGCTGATTGTTTCACATAAAAAAATTGGTATTTGTTTTGTCTGTCTGTGCTCTTCTCTCTGGTGATAAGAAAAAAAAAAAGATTTTGGGTTTCTCCATGCACCTGAAATGACATCTGAAAGTACCAAAATAAAAATCCACAACACTATGAGTTGCTTGCTCATGTCGCATGTGAGTCAAACCTGATCAAAACACACCCACACAGTCCTGATGACCCAGATTAGGTAACCTTTTGAGTTTTAACTACTATTAATTTGTAACTAAAATATGTTCTTTCAAACTATAAGTTTGATTGTTGCTTATTTAAATCACAAATATTTAGTATTATAGAGAAATTAGATAAAACCTAGTTTTTGGTTGCTTTTACTTGCTTATATCATTGTGCAATCTTGCTGTCATGTTTGTGTCATCCAATATGGTTATTATCTTAGTTTATCTCTGTTTTGCATGCATATTTGGCATCTTTGCAGATGGTTTATTGTGTGCAAACATTGCTTCAAATAATGACCTCTAGAATGGTATTAATGATTATACGCTTATTTTTCACTATGGGTAAAAACAGTCTTTGTTGAAAAGTCTGCTATACAACTTTTTGATGAGGTTGAACCCAACTTCATTGCAGCCCATCAGTTTTCCAGCAGCTTATTATCCAGTAAATTCAACAGACATTTGTTTGCAGGCGCTGCAAACAAAAGGTCAAGAAAGCAACCTGCTTTTTTTCTGCAGTTAACTATTGAGAACAGTGACCATGCCCTCCTGTGTATAATAAACATATGATCATTTGGCCTGCTCTATTCACCCCCTAATGAGAAACAAAGATCTGCTCAGGAGGGACTTTCATGCTTCAGACAATAACAAACCCAGGGAGGAAAACAAGCTCTGAGAATAATTCAAACCATTTGTGTGCACAAGGGACATGAGAGCTTTGTCTGAATAAATTGGATATACAAAAATGTATATGTTGTCCAACGTGTTGACGTGGCATAAGATGGCCATTTGCCAGATAAAAAGCTGCATGGAGGGCAGAGGCCCTTCAACAAGGAGGCTAAATCATTTCATATTTATGCACACAACTAACATGCAATAGATGTTGCAGGGAGAACAAAATTATCCCATGGCTCTTCTAGAAGTGAATACGTGCATGATGCAATCAAAAAAAGCCACAATAAATCAGAAAAAAACATTTCATTCAGTTCAAGTGGGAGCAACAGGGACATTGAGCTAAACAGCATTTCTATAATAAGCCCATAGGTTTTATTATCCATGGCATGAGGCAAATTAATGTCTTATTACGGGTGGGTATATTATGCTTGTTGATTATGTCTCTGTCACTTTCTCATCCAGAGTTTTCTAACCATGAGGAGAATAGACAGAGTCTTCCAAACGACACTGGAAAACATGACTGTATAGCCTGGACTGTGGGAATACAATCATGAGCAGACAAAGGTCACTCCTCCCGCCAACTCTGTGTGGATAAGGGGGGGGGGGGGGGAGGCATGAGGGTTGTAAGGCTATCTGGGAAGCCCACTGGTGTTCAAACTTCTGCGAGTCCCTCCAGCAACAAGCAGATATCCTGTACTCTGTCCTGCTGTGACAGAAATACACTGGCCACCGTTCCAGCAGAACGTGGGCACTATTGATCTGCTCACAGCACAATATCTCCTATTACATCCATAATTATTCTCCTTCAGAGGACTCTACTGTGTGCCCTGGCTGCCCGACTGGCAGGCTTTCTATCCACCTCCTTGTTAAAGATGCTCTATGGTCTCACATTTCATGCTGCACTGCCAAAGACCCCCCTCTCTTAACCCCGGCATTTTCAAATATTTCATGGTTCAATCCCAGGGTTGGGGAAGGCGGCTTCAGCAAAGCACAATTACAGTGGTTAGTCGGACTCCTCTGGTGGAGCCATGCTGGCTCCCAAAGTACCATGACTCGCAAACAGACAGGCCAGGAAAAACAGAGAAATCTTGGAGAAATCATTCTTCTCCTGTACTGAATCCTCTCGCTGCCTCTATACACACAGGAAAAGGCTGATGGGTTTAATTGTAGCAGTTGCAGTATCTTTTAGCGACATTCACTTCACTTGATCGAGTTGTGGTTCAGAACCTTTTTGGCTTGTGAAGAAGAAATAACAATCATCCTCTTACAAATGAAAAGTTGAGTTTATAAGCAAAAAAATGCACTATTGTTCTATTTAATGCACTTTTGCTACTCCAGCCTCACTTAGGGAGACCAATAGCTTATAGCTGCTAATGCTACAGTATGCAATAGCAAACATTAGGTAGACATTGATGCATAACTGATATTAGTGAGTCAGATTGCTGACTATTTACTACTTGTGCTACTGTTAGACTACATTTTTGCAACTCAAACATTTCAATTGATTTATCACAACATCTCAGCAGGAGTCATGCGATTTGTTTGCTGCTGGTGGCATGGATGACTGGATAAAGTGTTCCAAGGTGGCGACCTATTCACTCCAATGAAAGCTGCTCACTGGGCACATAAACCAAAACAGGTTTTCATGCTTCCTCTAATGCATAAGCATTAATGCATAAGCTTTAGAGTCGTTCTCTGGCTGAACCTGCAGGCTCTGGCACAAATGAATTGTAGAAAAATAATTCACTGATACACCTCTTCTACAGACTTTTATATTTTTATTGGACATAATAGCAAAAATTGTGATTTTGAATACAATTAATCATTTTACTGACATTTGTAATGATTTGGAAAGCATTTTTGGTCCAGTGGACGTTATGTGACTTGCACCTCTGATTGTTGCCACTATGCCACAATTGCTGCTCCTGGGGGCTTCTTCTACTCGCTCTCAGTCAGATTGCCTAATGATGATGTAATTCAGTGGTTACCAGCTAGTGGGTCACGACCCAAAGGTGGACCACAGGTCCATCCTGAGTGGGTTGCGAGAATGTAGGTCAACTTCAGCAAAGCAGCTGTTGTATTGCCCTGTTCTTTGTATGTATTGCATGTATGCATTGCCAGACCTATCTCATCATCGCTGCAGTATGGTCTGGCTACACCGCCTATCTATTCTGGAATAGTGGAAAAACAATCTGGGTTGTTTGCATTTCTTTAAATCAATCACAACCATCCTAGGTGGCGCTAATCCTCGATAGTGAGAGGGGAGAAACATCCGGGAGATGGTCAGGCTTTATCCCAGCAATGTACATCTGTCGAGCCAGACTAGTTTACATGTTATGCTGTAAAGTAATATTTTAAGAATATATATATATATATATATATATATATATATATATATATATATATATATATATATATATATCCTGGTCCCGGGATTGGGAACCACTGATCTAGCATTCAGCAAAACATGAAAATAAATAAACCAAGGCAGCTTCTGCATTTATAAAATCATCACAGCTAATGTGCGCTATGACTCATCATACAACTCACTGACTGTACGCCATACTGAAGGTCAATGTACTCTGGCGCTGAGCGGAAGGCACGTGACTCATCACAGAAATAGCACATTCAATTAAAATTAAGTTGTGAAAGACACAAAGGAGAGCAGCAGCTAATACTTCATGTCTTTTCGTCCAATGACACATTGTGATTGTTCCGCTTCGCCAGCTTTAGAGATGGTTCTGTGTTCATCCTCCCAGTTGGCCTGTGGGGCCTTGTGAATAAACACATGGAGGTTAATGTCTCATGTTCTATCCCGTTCTCTGCAGACAGCTCTGACAGGAGGAGAGAGAGAAGAGCCTAAAAGAAAAGCTGTTACGATAATACGCTAATCTGGTTCTCACATCTCTTTGTTTTAGGCGGTGAGACGGGATATTTTCCTCAAGCTACTGTTGAGAAGTACATCTTGAGTCCGCTGTAGGTGAGCTGTCAAGGGGAAATGTTTTCTCCCATTCTTTTTGTGAGAACAGCCCTAAGCGGCCTTTAGTGAACTTGCCATCACCTACACATACTGACAGCAGAGAGCACGTACTTCCACGTTCCTGCTCACGTCACCGAGGTGATAAACAACCACAGGCCTAGCCACAGAGATAAGGCTTCCAAGCAGTCTATCAAACAAACAAAGCCAAATGACGAATCTGGATAAATGTTAAGAAATGACGCTATAGCAGTATGTATCTCCCCTCCCTGCCTTTTTTTCCCCATACACACACACAAACACACACACAGCATATATATATATATATATATATATATATATATATATATATATATATATATATATACACACACACACACACACACACACACACACACACACATATATACACTTGTACACCCACTTCAGCCTGTCCTGGAAAAATCATTAGAGCCCCCACCACCCCACACACACTGCATGCAGATGGAGAAAATAGGGCCGAGACCCAAAACGCCTGAGGGTCTTTTCATGACAATAACCTTCTGTAGAGCTGCTTGTATCCCTCCACCTAGATCAGGGAGAGGTGCTGAGGGATGGATGGGAAAATAAGAGAGATAACCATACAAAATATTAGGCGAGGAACATTTACACAAAGTACAGAGGAGGAAGAAATCCGTGTCATTTTGCTCTCATGGCCTGGAGAGATGGCAGGCTAAATGCTCTTTTAAAACAGCTTGAACATTGAAATGATGATGGCTCCTTTTGCCTCAGCAAAGCACATTAATACAGAGCCGAATGCCATTTCCACTTTTGTTAAATGGCTCACCTATTGAGTATTCAATTAGAATGGCTGTCTCTCGTTTGGAAGACGGGGCTGGGACCCATAAAAATAAGCTCCCTCTGAGTGTGGAGCTGCAGAACGCATTGGACAGCAATGGAAGGCATGGAGGGCTCCTGTATGGGGGTGGGATATAATGTTAATGGCAGGGAGTGAGGAGGTTGTTGGGTATTGGCTGTGGGGCAAAAAAACTAAGCTCCTCATCTGTGGTAACGTTTTAAGGGAGCATATTTTTAAACCATTTGCACAGATAAAAAAAAAAAGAAAAAGAGCCCAAGCACATGAAATGATCTAAATTGAGAAAGCCATGAATCCTGGCTTAAAAAACATCAGTCAGGGTGATTAATTCAGTCTTGATTAATCATTCCATTTGTCTATGATGTGTCTAAAATTCCACAATACAAATCCGCCAGTAATGGTACAATTCTTCCCCCCCATTGTGTGGTTTATCTTTTATGCTCAAATAGCAAAAGCAAATTGTGGGTAATTTTATCGACGAAACCACTGGCATGTGTTTTTTCCAGCGGTAATGATTCCCTCATTCGGGCCTAATTAACTGCAGCCATTAAATGGAGGGAAATGTAATGCCCTGGGTTCCATGTCAGGTAGTCAGAGGAGGACAGCACAGGAGGACTCAATTAGGCCTGTGCTGTTCCCAGGTTATCACACGACATGTTTGCCAATTAAGTGGAGTAGCGTCTGATGTCTATGTGCCTCTGTCGGCACCATTTCAGGCCCTAGCAGCGCAAAAATGCCGTCGCTAGCCTCTCCACCCCCCCCACCAGTGAAGGAACAGACACTACACTATGCCCCAAAAAGGCAGTAATTACAGGATGGATGGGAGACTGTTATATAAGTACGAGGCTGCCTATAGGCCAGGCAGGGCCTGCTGATGCCAGGTTTCAAACAAGTACCAGCAGGATCGAGTTACAGCAGAATTACCAAGGGTAGACTTAGTCAGAAACACAGACACATTTCAACATTAGAAGCAGGCAAAAAGCAAGGGAAGAAACAGAGGCTATTGACATTTTTTGGAGTCTGTGGTGTTGTTGCACGACTGTAGTGTTGACTGTAGTGACTGGAGTTTTGATCAAAAGGGAATTGTGATCTGACAAGACTGAAATAAGATCCCAGTCATGACAAATAATGCAGCACTCAATTTTCAAAAACTTCAATCTTCCTCAAAATTATTATATTAGTCACTTTCAAAACATGAGATCTTACAGCTGCTTTTAACATATTACCCCAAGTGTGTGTTGCTCTGTATCGTGACTCAGTAAGAGTGGAAGAGGAAGGCAGAGACAGGCAGACACATTAGCCTTCCCTTATGGCACATTCTGCAAGGCTATAGGAGTCAGTCTGCATGATCCTGACTGTCACTGACTTGTTATGAAAGCATCGCGGGCTGAGGCTGATCCATCACTTTGGGGGGTGGAAGTTGGGGTGAGAGGAGGGCCAGAGGGTCTGGAAGGGGGTGGCGAGTGTGGGGGAGGAAGCCCTGTTGCCTGTCACTCACCATGCACCACTGCATGACCGCCAACCTTGTCTGGCTTGTGCACAATGGGAGGTCTAGGGCTTGACTGTATGAGCAGTCATTCCCTGTTCCCTCCTCCCAGCAGCTAACACAGAGGAAGGCCAAAAGGAGTCAAAACACTCTGGACAGACATTAGTCCTATATAGACTCTGGAAGACCTCACTGCTTGAGGTGGCTGAGCAGTGAATATCTGCTCTGTTTCCCACTGAATCTCTTATTTTGGCGGTCTCAGCCGGGTTCAATTCCGGAGAGCAAGCCCCGACAAAGACTCCAAAAGATCTCCTTCAACAAACACATTGCAATTATCCAGAGTCATTAAACTGTAATGACTGGAGGTGTTTGCTTAAGAAGCAAACTTTTAAGCAAACAGTTACAGTACCACCCACCCAAAAATACGTAACGCTTGCAAAATGTACAGCGTGGTTTAGGAGACAGAATTGTTCCTCACAGCAATTAGGGAGCGAGAGAGATGTGCATATGTAAAAGGGAGGTCTTATGTTAGGAGAGGACAGAAAAGAGGAAAAAGCTGTAGTCAGCAACAGCAATAAATCCTCAAATGCTGAGCAGCTTCTTCCAGTTGTGTCCTGCTCTGTGGACCCCATCTCTAACCCAAAGACAGGGCTCTGTTTAGTAGCTTTAGCAGTGGGGAGGCGAGTTCAGTCCAGTGATCATCCACTCCCCGCCCCCCAAAGGTGCAGTTTGTCCAGGCGGTGCCTCAGAGTCAAGCTCAGCTGGCCTGTTAGAGGATACTTTCCAGCAGCACCGCGGTCTGTGACCACAGCTTGACCTCCAACCAGCTACTCACTTCCACAGAGGCGAGAAAAATCAATAGATCAACTGGCATGAAATGGTGACGCGATTGAGATGAATGATTGCCGGGCTAATTCTTATTCATCTCTTTATGTGGCAGTGATAAGTGAGAAGATAAATGGGCACTGAGGAGAAATGAGAGCAATGAGTGGAATGAAACAGTGGACATGACATTTTGATTTTGCTTTAAACGAGGTGAGAGGCTATAAACTATAAAGTACTCAGAGAGCACATACCTCCACCAAGACAGCACAATCCTTTGAATTTGTTGTATTAATAATGGAAAACATTCAGAAGTATTTAATTCGCATCAGGCAGGTTTGATTTTTTGGGGAGAAAATCTTAATCCTAACTTTGAATATTAGGGCCTGCAAATGGATGAATTGTGCTCAAGTTTAAAACGCACGTATTGTCATTGAGTCACGGCCATTTAAATTCATCAGGTTCAGGGTCACCTTAAAGCCCAGTTCCGACCAAAGACTTGCGACGAGATGAGTTAAAACTTGCAGCTATTTGCTGCTTTCCAGGCTTTTTTGTAGTTGGATATAATTTGTGGCGTATTGTAATATGAATGAGGATAGTGATAGTGAGATACTTGCTACAGTTGCATTTCTAGTAATAATGAAACCGCAGGCGCTCATTGATCAGCCGTCCAAAACTCTGCCATTTCACAGTTGACAGTTTGTAACTGACTTGACCAGCGGACCCTGCTATGACCTGATTGGCTGTTGAAACAGGTGACGTTCCCTACGTTCTAAAACCAGCCACTGGCAACTTGACAAGCTGAGTCGTGTGCAACACCATCAGCTGAACGTACTCAAGCTGAGATGGGCCGGTACAGACCGCTGCAACTTTTCTCTGCAACGTTCTAAAACGATTTTGTCTAGCTTTGGTCTGAACTGGGATTTTGTTGTTCAAGACTATAATTACAATAATTTGGAAAATTATAGGTAGTCGAGGTAAGGCAATACAATAAATTGTACTACATTTGGTGAAGATTGATTGAAATTTGTATGAGTCATGATAAAAATAAGACTCCAGATTCGACAGCCATGCTAGGAGATCTGTGAGGCTGTAAATACTGTATGAGCAGTAAGGCTTTTAGCTAAATGCTAATGTCAGCATGCTAACATGCTCACAATGACCATGTTAACGTGCAGATGTCTAGCAGGTATAATGTTAACCATCTTCACCCTCTAAGTTTAGCATGTTAGCATGCTAACATTTGTGGCCAATCATTCAAGCACACAGGTTTTTGAGACATCCTATGAAATAACCGAAAAACAAAACAGACCAACACGACTGAGAATATAACCCCCTTTGTGGAAATAAATATAGCATGCACACATCTCAATCTCAATCAAAACAACGTGCTGTCAAACAGAATATCTGTCCTAAAGAGGTCTCATTTCACTTACTGTCTCGTTGCCAAACAAGATGTCGACGTAAGGCATGACCTTCATCAAGGGCTCTTTAAAGAACTGGCTGATGAAAGGTGCTGAGAGGTTCATGCAGAAGATTTTGTTGTTATCTGAAGCGTGCTTCGCCACCTTCAGGATGGACTCAGGGGACACAGTCAAGAAAAAACCCTGAAAACAAGAAGAATATTTACTTACATCATGTTTTCCGCAGTTTGACTGACCTCAACTGGATCAAACAAATTCATGTGTACAGTGCCACTGTACAGGCAGCATTATGTGTTTTGACAGCACAACATGGACTGAAACCCTTTAAACTGCTAATTTGTGGGTTTTGGATCCTAACAAGGCAAATTTAGGGTGACATGGCTTAGTATTATTGAAATAACACAAAAGGGGGGAGGGGGGGGGGGGGGAAGACAGCAGTAGTACTCAAACATTTATCTGAAATGTTTTCTTAGAGCATACACAAAGCAACAAAGAAGAGAAAAAAGGGCAGGAAAAAAATCCATCCAGGACAAAGCCTGTGGCTGGGCTCCAAGGCTCGTACTGGAGGAAGCAACCTGCACGTATCCAATGATAGGGCGAACAAAAGTCTCGTCTGGACTCTCCTTACTTGGAAACAAGAGAGGCAAGTCCACTCATTGTGTGAATGAATACAAATCAGGTAAGAAAACACCTTTGTGTTTCAGGTGGAAACCTGAAGCGAGACTCTCCTGCAAGCCACACAAAAACACTCCTCCTTTGATACTGATCTTCTTAACCTTGTTTTTCAGCAACAAGCTGCTCTGTAAAACCACTGTGTCACAATAGGGGCAAAAGGGGGGAGAGAGGAAAGGAAAGTTTCAGCACAGTGATACATTTAATCTGGCTGAAAAGCTTCCATTGTGGGCTACAGTGCAGTTCTCATTAAAGCACGATGACATTTGCAGCAACGGAGCGACCTCCATGAAAAAGAAAAGAGTATAATACAGATGAATAGAGGGTGACCGTGTAGTCACTCAAATGTACAAGTCATTACAATACAGCCATGCTAAGCAGGTGAGTTCTTTATTACACATTCATGGTGTCATTCACTCTCTTGGAAGATATTCTCATCCCTCTGCGTTGCCGAATGACCTATGTTTTTTTTGAGCTTGTGGTTGCTGTGTCACGGTACCATCTGTTGAAGACTAAAAAGGTGTTTTCAATAGATTTGGGAGCACAAAGGAACTCACTCTGGGCTAATGGCCCATCACTGACCCTGACATTTTTCTTTTGCGCCGTGCCAACGTGTCAGAGGAAGGGGAGATTGTTTCCTGACACAAATGGTCTTTTTTTTTTTTGGTAGTTGAAAATAAACTGTCATGGTTACCGTAATGTTAACACTGATCAAAGGCCGGCGGCTCGATCAAATATCCTGAGGGGTGGTGAACTTCAAAAGCCATGCCACAGCTTCTCTAATCACACACTGGCTCTGTGTAATTTACTTCTGGCCTCACTACCACCTGCCAGTGGCATCACATTAAATAGCTCAGAACTGTAATACATAAACTGACTTCAGAACAAATTAAATTCATGTACCGCTAAAAAAAACCTCTAACACTTTATTCTTATTTGAGCACTCAAGTCCATTTTGATTTGATGCAATGCATTTACAGTGAGAGCATTTTTTTAAATGCTAAAATAAACCAAGAGACAAAAACATGCACCATGAAATAACACAATAATCTTTAAAACTCAACATCAGTACAAATCTGGGTGTCTCCCAGGAAGTTGTTAAGCCAACCACATCCTGTCGCATCTCGTCTTATGAGCAATTTAGTTCGAAAATGACGGCCTAAACAATCATCACACCCATTAAATATATAGTATTTGCTGTGATAAATAGCACTTCTGCAGCTTTTCCTTAGAGCTTTTTGTTTTATTTAGATAAAGTGTATTAATCTATGATGTTAGGCGCACCTCCGCTACAAAACACTGTGGGACACCCTGAAAACTAACCCACCAATGAATGACAAACATCTAATTCATTACTCAAAGAATCTGAAGTCTATATCTGTCTTTCAGTATACACATTTATATGTAGCTTCACAACATCTGATAAAAATCCACAAAAATTAAAAATTCCATCTACATATAAAAACCTTTTTGTGAATGTCTTTGTTTTAAGTAAAAGTAATACTGCAGGAATCCTGTTCATAAAAATCATACAGGCCATTTTTTCCACCAGGCTCCAAATGTTGTGACTCCAGTGGCTTGTGGGAGAAAAAAAAAAAAAAAAAAAAGCCTCAGTCTAAGCCATGTGAAATTCCAGTTCCCATCAGTAGTCTCTGCTGACTACGAAACAGGAGAAGTTTAGTCTTTAGTGCTGTGGTGCAGATCATGTATCAAGAATACCAGATCCAGTTTCCCAGGTGTCAGGGAGCCCTGTGAAGTGGGGTGACTATCACATTTCCAGGTCAAGATGATCAAAGCACTGGGTACACTTCGTACAATTTCCACCCAGCCAAAACATTCAATAAAGCATTCAGAAAGGCATTTTCCTGGCAGACAATAATGTGGCCCGATGTTTGGCCATGTTAAGTGGTAATTTGAGGGAAAAGTTGGAATGGCAGGGCATCCATTTTCAATGTTTACCCTAAAAAGAGGAATGACTTCCACTTTACTTACACAAAGAAAATGTCTAAATGCTACTCTGAGATGAAATTAGTGGTAATCTAACCATAGAGGCACGAACTACACAGCTGCAGCACGCTATCACACTTTCCCCTGCATTGTATCAGTGTTTTCCCCGGGGCTGCTCACATCTGAAAAGCTGGGTGTGATGGATGGCATGGTGTCACCAGGCTTAAAATAAAAGTGGACATCTGAAGGGTAAAAATGATCTATTTTGGGAAGGGCATTTTCATTTGCACCGGCAGCAGAGGTGGTCATGGAAAAGGAATTTATTTTTCAGGTCTATTTTAATTCTGCAGGGATAAGGGGGAGTGTTCAAAGTACTGTGTCATGAAGGTTTTGTTTGACACTTCCTAGTACTCCGAAATGATGGAGGGAATTTAAACCATCACCACTTTAGTAAAAAGAGTAATTATGGCCCCTGCAATCATACTAAATTTGATCAAATCCCAAGATCTTCCTCAGGTTTATTTATACAGCCAGAAATCACAAGTTTCTCACAGAGGGTTTTTGCAATCTAAAGACCCTCCATCCTTAGAGCTGCTCTTATTAATATTGTATATGATAAATTGATGTCAAAAAGGTTGCTTGTAGTGATGACACCACAGATAAGTATCACCTGACTCTTCAGTTCCTCAAGATTAAAAATTTGTATAATCATTAAGCAAAGTATAAGTACAGAGCTAATGAAATGCAGTTAGCATCTAACCAGAGTGCAAGAATATATATATATATATATATATATATAAATATAAATAATAGAGTACTGAGTAGTGTAGTAGAGCTCAGCTTTGTGTAGCTTTTTAGAGTCTTTCATCTAAATCTTTACTGTTTTGGTTTAGCTGATAATCCCAGTGTACACTACCTGCCCAGCACCCAACAGCAGACAGACAAAGTTAGCAACTCGCTGGTGAACAATGTAAAGCATTTAGCAACTAAAGAGCCAGGTACTCCCCTCAGGGGCTGATGAGGACTTCAGAACCAAACCAAAACCTAAAAAGGAAAGTGAATATTGGACTTCCTTTGTGGCCAGAAACACAATTCCAAGTAAACACTACTTTTGTATATGTGTAAATTTTCTGCTATGTTTGCCATAACCACTTTATAATGTTATAATATGGCAGTTTTGTGTTAACAGCTTGTTGCGTTGCTTCCAAGATTAAAACAAAAAAAAGTGAATGCAGGTTTAAAGCTGTGTTCAGAATGATATTTGTACCACTTCAATCACCATAGCCTCCCCATTCACTTCAATTGAAGTCAATAAAACTGACAAATTCATGGATGTGTTGCCTGTTTTGGTGCAGACTCATGGTTTGTAGTTAACCTTTGTTTAACTCTTGGCCTCTGCTGGTTAATAGAAACACATTACTCTAGCTATGTGCCTTCACCCGGTTTAGTACAATGTCACACTACTACACTACCAACCACTCTGATGCACTGTTCACAGTCTGCGTCTCGCTGCTTAATAATTATCTATTACCCAAATCGGAGTTTATGACATCCCATTCTTTTTCAATGGAGGGAGGGCTTACGTGACTGTACCCTCAATTTAGGTAAGGAAAAGTTTCTTTTACACAAAAACTTGAATCAGGATAGAACTGGGAGAAATCTCGAGAAGCGCAACAGAGGAGGGATCCTTGATCTAGGACGGACAAGCATGAAATCGGTTGTGCTTGTAGAGAGCAATAGCGTTAAGAGTTACAAACGGGTGTTTGTTCTAGTGATAAATTCTTTGTTGTCAGGAAAGCCCTGTGAGCTAACCAGCAGTGTTTCAAAGCTTTTTAAAAGCCGCCCAGGCTATGCTATCCCTGTCATTACCATAGACAGCCCCCCATCATGCTCTCTGGTGCACAGGGTTCATTACACCGAATTAGATGTCACACAGATCAGAGCGCACGTGAGGCCACACACTGCTCTCCTCCTCAGTTATCTCTGTAAAGCACCATTGCGAGGTGGATCGATAGCTGAGGTTTGGAGCTTCATTAGCTCAGTATGACTCCATCTCCATCAAGACACCTCTGGCACGCTACGCCAGTGTTGCGAAATACACTGTATTTTACTCCTCGATCCTGAAGGTCCTGCTGTTTTACACACCAACACACAGGGACAGACAAGACCTTCACACATGATGAGGGGGTGGGGGAATCTGTGTCAGTCTCTGGCTCGATAAACAGGAGAAAGAAAGAGGACAAACAAACCGAGGTAAGTGATAAACGGTGTCACAAAGTGCCTTGAGTGCTTGGAAAAAAATTACAAGGATAAAAAGAGCTCATTTAAGGCTTTTCTTTTCAAAAAGGAAAATGAGTGGGTAAAAAGCTACAAAGCAACAGAGATTTTCACAACGCTTATGATGTTTTGTTTGCATTGAAAGGGGCCAGTTGGTTTCAATTAGAAACAAGTTCAATTAAACCAACAGAGAAGATAAATGTGCAACAACCTCGCGACATGATTCAGCATTCCCTGCACTTTTAGGATGTTTGATCTGACTGCAAGGCAATTCAACCGCGCTGATAGCATCTGGCTCTTCTTCTTCTCTCTTCCATTAAGAATCATGTTCTGGTGAAGCTTATCAGACATCTAGGAATTCATCCACTTCTTGTGAGGAAGCTGGAGGGAGGCCAACTGTACTGGAAACAGAAGGGAGGGCAGTGCTTTTAAAGGCCGCTTAGAGATGAGGAAAGGGGGCTATCATGTCAGCCGGGATCTCTAGGGCAACATAAATGTGCCACAAATGCTGGATTTAACAACTGGGCGGAGACATCACTTACTAACTGCTGCAGTATTTATTTCTAAAACATTTTCTCTGGTTTAAATATTACCAGATTTTAAAGCTAGCGGATATTTTTCCCCGATGTCACGAAGGTCTCTTGTGGTGTACGTGACATATAGATATGCTGCTACAAGGTCTTGGCGATAACCAAACATACCTGGCCAAGGTCGACTTAATGAGCATGGATAAAACTAGACATTAGAGCCGACCACAAAGCACTTGAGGGGAGCGTGTGTCACACTACCAGCCTGCAATTTGTACAACCATCAGAGACCGTAATTACATTAACCTCAGACGCCTCCACTTTGTAAAGCAATGGAGGAAACTACTTGCATTGAAAAAAAAAAAAAAAAAAAGGTTTTTAACCCTAACTTGAGGTTAAGGTTTTGTTGGCATTACAACATTGGATGAATTGGTTTGATTTAAGTTGTATCTCTCTAAAAGTAATTTGAGATCAGCTTCAGGGTATTTTCAAATGGCTGCCTTTTGCTCTCCTGTTAAGCTCTACAGTTTCAAAAATGTGTTGGCTGGGGGATGAGGCCAGCCTGAGCGGGAGAGCGGGATGCCAAGGAATGTACTTAAGATCTAAAACAGACAAGATTTAAAGCCAAGAGCATTTAAATGCCAATACTAATCCACAAAATAATTCACCGCATAGCACAAACTTACAGATACCATATGTTACCTCTGTGAGAAGATAAAACGGAAAAAGCACTGCCAGTAGAGATGCTTTCTTCTCCTAAAAGTGTATTATCTTGGTAATGAAAAAGAAAACCATGCTTCTCCCTCTCGCTTCATGTTCTAAAGCCAGTCTATATTTCTACTCTCTCTGGTTCCTACTGTTGTTCTTGCCTCTATCATTGGGAGATTAGCCAAGAACAAACTGTTTGGTTTGCAGGGAGTTAAAATTTGCTAATGCACACACTCTCAAGTGTCCTTGTCTGCCACACTGCACTTAATTAGCATTTTAGTGCGAGCAGTTCTCTCTCCTTCAGTACCTCTGAAGGGGAAACATCACTCCGACTCACAAAAAAAAACACACACATACACTTATGGAGTCAAGTTGTGCTCCTGTAGTTTCTTACACGATTTGAGAAGAGGATGGGGAATGGAAAGGAGAGTTTGTGGGGGTCGATGGAAAAATGGGATAAAAGTCTGCAATGTGAAAACAGATGTTGGCCTGCAGAGTTGTCTCTTCTGAACTGGATTGAAAGGACGTATTAATATATGGGTCAGATGTATAAAGCAGAGGTTCAGTGTCAGAGTGTCGACACTGCAGAGAGGTTTCTAGTTTCAGTGATTTGGAGGTTGTGCACAGACAGAAACCAAATCTCCGCAGACATTCCTGCTGCTGGGAAGTGAACACTTCCAAATGTGCCACTCTGTGGATGTAAATGAATTAGTGCCCTTAACTTAAACACTAAAATGAGGAACCGAGGAGACAATCTTTCACTGTTCCCAAATGCGCCGGTGAAAGCTAACGCACCAGGTTGGAAAATTACAGGTAATTGCTGAGGCCATTGAATCCAGTTTGGTTTTGGTTGAAAGTCTAAAATAACAAAGCTCTGATTGCTGTTAAGACAAGGGCAGGGAGCTTGGAGGCCCTGTTGCTAAGAGTTAATTTGATACATATTTCTCCCCCTTGAAATGTCTGAGGTACTGGCAAGAGACGGCAAAAAAAAAAAAGAGTGAGAGGGAGGGTGAGACCCCCGCTCTCCCTGCAAATACTATCCATCTGCCATATTACATTTAACCAGCATGAGAAGCTAAGGGAGCGCCCTTGCACAATATTGTGTGAAGGCTGTCAAATTCAATGCAGGAGCTCGGTGCCCATTGCTCAGAGCCGAGGACATAGGGCCGCTTGAATTCAGTCTAATAATAACTTGTGCCTGACTGACTGTGTGCGCTTAGCACCAGCTAAATGGGAGAACACGTGGCAGAAAAATAACTTAATTATTCATGCCTCTTTAAAAATCACCTAATTGAAACTCTAATATGAAGGCCACTTTATGTTTAGAAGGGGTACTCCAAACTCCCAACATGAACTTTTCAGTTAGTCTTCAAACCCAAGCTGAGAAAATAAGCCCTGGTGACATCATCACGGTTTCTTTTGTCAGCCTTTGATGGTTAGCTTCTCCAGAGACATTATACTTTCACAGACTTGAGTAGTATTCCTCCATACTAATAAAGTGACCTTTATGAGTAAAATTGATGAATCAACCCTTAAATTCTGATCTCATAATATATTGTGTCATATGATTTATGTTGGAAGAGAACACTCTTGAAAAAGATATTTTTAATCTTATTGAGGCTTTCCTGGTTAAATAATAATATAATAATAATAAAAATACAATTTACCATCCATGTCACATTCTGTTTACAATCATATAAAAAGCTTAAAGCAGGACATTTTTTACACTGAAGAAGCTGAAAACCTTTTTTTACCTTGACAAATGACTTGAAAATAATAGACTTTCTGTCAATTAATCCATCACTTTTTAGAGCACAATCAACACATTTCCCCTTCATCTTTGTACCTTACTACATTAAAACATCACAATGAGCTCACACTAAAGTTTGGACCTCAGTGACACAACATGGTGCTAACACTCACTACTGGTCTTGCAACAGCACTAAAATCAAGCTCAGAAAAATCAATTGCCAGGAGGCAAGAAGTGTGAACTTACATACCCTAAGCCCAATTTCCTTGAAAGTGGAGGTCCTAAATCAAATCAAGCCAAGCCAATGCACCGTGGAATTATGCACAAAATGATACAGCTGTATAAAATGACAACTGGTAAGAAATACCGTCAAGTCTAGGAAACTTTAGAGCTTGTTTATTCACTCCACATGTTTTTATCTTCCTGGTGCTGTGATGATGCAGCGAGTCAACTCCGACTGATTTTGTTTTTCATTCAGGCCAAGAGGAAGAAATATTGAGTGCACACAGATGATGTAAACATACAAAGAGGTAGAGCAGAAGCAGTGCGCTCAACAGAAGGTTTACTAGTCTCGTCAATGCAAGAATAAGTTGTATGAAGAGTCTCTTGTTGCTGTGGTCAGTTTCTGTTGAAACTTGAAATTACCTTAAAAATTCCCTACTGAGTGAAGAGTACTTCCCTACCTGTGCACGGCTAATCACAGCTGATGGAAATACCTCAGCAGGACTTCAAAATCTTAGCGATCAAAAGAAAAAAACGGCAAAGACTAAAAGACACAGAAGGAGCTTCCAACTTTTTAAAGTGAATTCATGATAATACCATTAAAAGTTGGCCACTCTTCCTGTACTTATGTTCTGTCTGTGATTTATTGCTCACCACTGGGCTAAACAGACAATTTCCTCCCTTGAAGCACAAGTAGCATTAGCAGTGTAGTGTAATAAGAGCTTCTCCCCCTTGTGATTAGCATCTCAGGCTGAGATAAATAATCACATCCAGAAAATATGAGTCTTTCTTAAGCATCAAACAAAACATTCAGATGCTGCTGGTAGGCGTCAGGGTTGTCTGCCAAAGCACAAGTTACAGGGTGAAGAAACATGTTAGATGTTAAATTAAAATTGATCAGAGGCATTAGCATGCAGCTTGCCTTTGATAATTCAGATGTATTAGCCACAATCTGGTTAATATTGCCTCTCTGTTGGACAATATGACTAATACACATCAGACACTTGTTTGTTGAAGATATGTTATACGTATCTACAGGTTTGAACCTGGTCTTCTACAGGTCTTATTTTACTCTTGGACTAGTCTAATAGACAATTTAACCAAAATGCGGACTAATTTAAGCATAAAAAGGTAAGCGCCCTATCACCAGGCTGACTCAGCTATACAGGATACGTTTCCATGGTAACAATCAGTGACACTTGTTGACTTGAAACCAACTGACCTAAAAAAAAAAAAAAAAAAAAAAAAAAGATTACGTGGCTCATAATGTGCATTTTGCTTTTGTCCTGATTTTCTTTTTTTCGGTTTTGTACACTCCTGTCAACTGCAGCATAAATACTATTAACTGCAGTCACAATTTTGTTTCTAGATCAGGTTTTGTTTGTCAGGTATTGTTACACATATTACAAGTTATTCAGTCAAGTGTCCTTGTAATTGCTGACTTTTTTGTTTGTTTTCTGTTGTGTTGAGTAGTGCTAAAAAGTCTTAAGTTTCCATCCATATTTAGCGTACATTTTAACAGGATTTTCAGAAAATCAGCAAACCAAAATTTTAATGAATGCGCATTTCCTTAAGATGCCTTGTCTGTTTTCACTGCACTCTCTTGCGTTTTACTTTTACTGATACACCAACTTTTCTACGTCAGCAAAACAAAAAAATGTTCTTGTGATATTACGACCATTCAGGGCTTTTTATGCACAAATTGAAAATGCTCATAAAAACAGGTGGATGGAAACTCCAAAATCTGTTCCTCCTTCACTCATTCGCTGTTCTCTGCATACAGCAATAAACACTTAAAACTTTACTCTATAGTGGGCAATAAATTGCGATTTCAGACACTTCACACCATCACTGACGGGCGTAGTACTGCGTAACAGTAATGGTGCTCTAGGTAGAAAAGAGGCAGTGAAGTCTTAATTAACCCAGAATGCATAGAAGATAACTCTTACTTAAAAGGTATAATGGAGGATTTTCCTGAATTTTAGAAAAGAACCGCCCTCTCCACTTTTTGAAAAAATGCACATGCACACACCCTACCTGCTCCTGAGAGGGAACGCCTATTAAACGTGTGCACGAGAGAGCATGCACGAGCCTAGTTCTCCTCGTGTACGCTCTGTTTACAAGTTGCTGTCGGCATGGCTCTACAAGCCTACTTTCCAAAAGAAGATTTGCACTTTTTCCACTATATCAGACTCGCCACCGGTAAGAGGAAATCTATTTACGACAAGCATCTCTATAGCTAACTTTAGCATGCTACAGGCCAACAAACAAGCTATCGCTGAGAGTGGGGAGGCAGCGCCGCGGTCGGAGGCTTTTATATACTGTCTATGGTCGGACACCGTGGCCGTCTGCTCGCTGACCTGTCACGGCACGTACGGCCTTACGTAAACATATCCCAGAATGATTGACAACTAGGAGGGGACCAATAGTCTTGATGATCCACCCGGAAAAAGAAAATCCTCCACTATACCTTTAAAATGTAACAACGAGAAAGCTTTGTGCAAGTGTTGGTCTTAAAAATCTATTTCTCAGATCTGAGCCACAAAGTCCAAGTCTTTCTTCATGAAACCAGACTCAAATCAACATCTAATTCAGAGTCCAGGTAAATAATTCAGCACTAAAGCAAAAGCTTAAAGTGGCCATAACTGTTTGTGATCATAATATTACCAATAAAGCAAAAATGTTCCAGTCTCTGTGTGGATTACAAACCTCTCTAGCCAAAACCACAGAGATGACCAGTCACCCTCCCGCCTGATTCATTATGACGAGAGCCTCTCAGACGGACAGGAGAGCCATCCTCAGCTTCTACAGCCACATGTATTTTTCTAAAAATTCAAAGTGCTTGAGAGTTGTAAGTGGGCGGCCTAAATGAAACACCTAGGATGTGGAGTGCTACATAGGAAATGTGTGAATCGTCCCTTAATAATATAGTATATTGATAGTGTTGTGCAATAAGTGCCGGGGATTGGTGACTGAAGAATTCTCCTCTTCAAAAGAGAAAGAGACATTAACAAAAACTCGGTATTCAACATGTCAGTCTGGTTGAAGAGTATCCATTACTTAATATACACCCACACTTAGAGCTTAGCCGCAACATGAAAAATTACCACTTAAGGGGAAAATAAACGTATAAAGCTGGTCTGTGGAGCAGGAGGTGGAAGGTCGCCTTCTAATTGCTGGAGGGGAAAGAAACCATGTTAGAGTAAACAAAGTCTGATCGATGGTGGGGATTATATCAGAAAGAGCCTTTGGCCTTTGGCCAAGACGAGCAAACACACTGGTCTCTGTCTCTGCTACAGATGGAAAAAATAGCCAAGGCAAAAAGCTGGTGAGTTAAAAGCATTATATTTCACAGAGGAGGGGAGCAAATAAAGCCAACTATATCACGTCTTGGCTGTTTGTATCAGACAGAAATGCCAGTAGATAAGAGTGCAGTGTTGTGAGTTTGATGGAAGGCTGTTCCAGCTGGGGGCTTAGCTTTGGGTCAGACTATACTCCCATGGCACTGCAGTGCTGTGTGTGAAACCCCTCCATCACCATACACGCACAAGTTCAACGCGCTGTTAGCTGGTCACAGCCGGGAAGAGATGTATTCTGTATACACCCTGACTTCCATGTGGCAATTGCAATTCACATAAGCCACTTAAAGAAATCTGCAGAGGGAGAGAAAAAGGTATAAAACTGAGAGGGGCTTACGAGTTATTGGAGCCTTTTAAACACCGAGGCTGCTCATCAGGCAGGGGTTTCCTTTTCTCCCCACGTCTTGTAAATGAGTTCACTCCATTGCCTTTAAAACCCTTGTAAAAAGGTATTAAAACTGAAAATAACATAATTCATTACTTCTGTCTGAAACATGTTTAACTCAAAGATGTAATAAACCAAAAGTGCTTTGGTCTCAGTTGCAAGGATTACAAAAAAAACAAAAAAAAAACAAGGTATGTGTAAAACGTAAGCTATTCTGTCTGGGATGTCATTCAGCACAAAAGGAATTCTAATGACTTTTGAATCCATTTAGTGACTCACTTTAATATGTGATTTATATTAATGGCCCGTGTATTGCTTTCTCCGCATCCAACAAGACTGTGTTCTGTTAAATTTCTCCATAATATTCATGTTGATAAGCAGGTGACGACTTGGAGAAAAGGACTGATTATATTTGCTAATCCCCAAAGAAATTAGGCGAGATTGATGAAAGCGAGCATATACTCCACACAAAGCCTTGGGAGTCTCTAAAAGCTGTTACCATGGTGGTATCCCATTAGAATAACAAACATTTCCCCTGGATGTTTAACATCGCTTCCCAGTGAGCACAGCCCTCCCTAAACCTCCCCTCTCTCCCTCTCGCTCAAGCACCTGCCTTCACATTTTCCACTTCTAAAATTCCACCAGCCGCTTGGAAAAAAAAAAGAATAAAAAGAGAGGGGTGAAAAATGAAATGCAGTTACAAGAAAACTTGAGTGCCAAAAAAAGGACTTTTCTTCAAACCCGTAATAACTTTCCATGGGAATAGGGAGAAACTTAAAAAGAATAACACTTCCCCTTGATTTTCTACTCCTACCACTTTTTTAAGCAGGCAGTGAATTTCCTGGAGTGATAAGGGCTTAGCCAATGTAATCCTCAGAGGACCCTTTTCTGGCATGCCAGGAATCAAGAAACCTTTCCCTCTTGAAAAAAAGAGTAAAAAAAGACAAAGAGGGAGGCAACAGTAGGTTGGGGAACAAGGAGGAGAGGCAGCCAGCATGCCATCTCCCACACATGCTGGTGAATGCAAATTAGCATGTGTGGAAAGAGCAGCCGGACTCGCCTCAGCTGGAGATCAACAGAGGAATATTGATATGACAATGCAAGGGGCTTCCCTGACTCAGACAGCACGGGCCACCGAGGATGCTCTAATTGGCCTCACGCAAGGAGGGGGCACCCATAAATGTTTCACGCAGATTGATTCATTATCAGTTTGCTCGACAGGCTGGGTGGGCCTCGTAAAAGTGTACCATCTTGAACTAGCCGCATGTAAGTCACTGTCACCGCGGCAGGACAGAATATATCATCCCAACCTTTCACTTCAGATATTGAAATGAGAGCCAGAAACATGACTTGCCACACTGCAGGACTACTACTCTTGCATTTCAAAATGTGGGAGTAGAAGGATAGTGCAATGATAGGGGACAGAGCAAGGAAAAACATCAATAATTCACGAATGTCTCTTCTGTCAGGATATGCTATGCTATGATGTGCTGTCTTTTTTTATTACACCAGATGTCAAAGCTGGATGGAAAGTTTGAGGTATAAATATTCTCTTGATTAAGAAGCAACTCTATCTTCAAAATAAAAAGCATTCTTTCTGTAATGTCATGCAAAATAGATCTAAAAAGTTGAACTAATAAATCCATATACTGACATCTGGTTTACATTAATGGCCAATTAAAGGCTTCTGTATCATTATGAAAGCTTACTTAACATCTACTGTAACAGATTGCTACACGAGAAGTCATAAAATGTTACAGCCAAACTCCCTTCCCTCTCCTAATGTGGTTAAACTGACGTTTTTGAACAGTAATAAATGTGCACAAATTATTCAAAAGCCCACAAAAACCTGTCCGTTAAAAAACAACTGCATGCTTCACAGACATGCAAAGCTGCTGAGGATCACTGGCAGCCATTTAAGAGCCGTGAGAAAGGCAGTTGAGCATCTCAGCTTCTCGCTGGGTGGTTGGTTACATGTGGTTGACACATTTGCATCTTCAAAGATGCACACAGACAAACTCAATATGTGTGAGAATGTCTGGGCGGCATGTGGAAAACCCCAGTCCTTCCTCTGAAGAGGTTTCCTCCCCCTCTCAAAGACTATACCACATTTTGAGGTCCTTTATCTGTCAAGCAGTTGCTTCAATAGCGAGTTGTAAACAAGCTGCTTGGACTGGATGCACAGAAAACAGTTGCTGTATACCGTGCAGCACTGTCTGCTCTGCGCCAAACCGAAAAAGGCGCTGCAGGAAACTACAAATCAGGAGCCATTACACAGCAACAAATATGACAGGAACAGTACTGCACATTATTTGAGCTCCAAGACTCATTCACTCAGTGTCTCTTCCGACGAGCGTGAACAATGCAGGCAGAGTGTGCATTGTGCTACAGAGCAGGAGACTGTTCCTCTGAATTGGGGGTAAATTACAAAAGAGGCCTGTGCAAATTAGACGTGATGGCTTCATAATACATCTGATGTGTCAGCTTCTCCAGAAACCTATCCCCAGGCTACACTCACGGATCGACGGTTTGAACTTCCAATTATTCCTGCCAAACCGCTGCAATCACCACGCTGTAAAACAATTGTTCTAGCATTACAAAACACACACAATCAATGTTGACTCAGTTGTTGGCAACGACAGGGTTACCAACTTAAACTATGGTTTCATAGCACGATGTCCCATTTGGCATTAAACATAAAAAGTGTCAACTTCTGAATGAAGTCCTGGGCAGTGGTGGTCAAGTACTGTACTTAAGTACAAATTTGAGGTACTTGTACTTGACTTGAGTCTTTTCTTTTCACGCCACTGTCTACTTCTACTCCGCTACATTTCAGAGAGAAATGTACTTTTTACTCCACTACATTAACCTGACATGTTTAGTTACTAGTTACTTTACAAATTATTTTTTGCAGAAAAACACATGCAGTTCATAAAATTTGATGTTTTATTATAAATTAAAGCAACACTAGATAACTTTTCCCGCTTCGGTCACCCTACAGGTTGGAAGCGGAATTGTCCATTACATTACATTGTCCAATTCATTTGAACTATAGATCCGCTACGTGATCTGGCAAACTTGCATAATTTAATGTAATGGACAATGCCGCTTCCAACCTGTAGGGGGACCGAAGCGGGAAAAGTTATCTAGTGTTGCTTTAAACTACCCAACAATATACGGGCCTACAAGTCCAGCTGAAATAAGTATCCGATTAAACACTGAGTTGATTGACAGAACTGTTTGGATCGTTTCCAGTTTCTAAAATGTGAGGATTTTTCTGCATTGAGTACTTTTACTTTAAAACAAAACAAACAAATGTTATTCCTTAATCGTCACATACACACAGTACAATGTAGTGAAATTATATTCAGTCCCTCCAGAAAAACGCGGAGTTTTTTTGTGATTGTTGAGGGCAAAAATCCTTGATTATGCGGCACGTTTTCTTAAAAAATGCGATGGAATATGCGGGATATTTATGCCATTTTATGCGATGAAAATGCGGGAACTTGCAAAAATTGCGGGAACTTGCAAAAACTTCGGTGTGATGAAAAAGAGAAAAGAAGTGATTCCCCCAACAGTGTGTTCTCAGTAGGTGAAATTACGTCACTTCATAACGTTCCCATGGCAACAGGGGAAAATGGCTGCTCTTGTGTGAAGTAAACGCAACATTTTTCAACTTTCTGCTGAGATATATGTGACTTTTTTGCAACGAAAATGCGGGGATTATGAAATCATGGAAGCCCCGCATATTTTGCGGCGAAAGTGCGGCGTATTTGAAAAAATGCGGCCCCCGCATTAATATGCGGACTTTGGCTGATTATGCATTGAATTCTGCGATCGCATAATCGCGTTTTTCTGGAGGGACTGTATATTACTGCATTTAACCCATCCTAAGTATTTTAGTAGCAGTAGACAGCATCCGGGGAGCAACTTGGGGTTCAGCGTCTTGCTCAGGTACACTTTGACATGTGGCCGGACGACCTAGGATTGCTCCGCCAACCTTGTGGTTGTGGGCCAACCATTTTTCCTCCGGGCCCGGAGAAGTGTTGGTAGTGGGTTTTAATCCTGAGAGACATTTTGTTACAGAAGGAGGAAGAGGGCCAGATGGAAACAACTGTATATCAAGAGGAACCATCCAGAACTGTGTTCCCTCCTGATATTCATTTGGTGAGGGAATACATTCCAAGTGCTATCAGAGTTCCATAAGATTACAGCACAGAAAGGGCGAACAAACAGAAACAGAAATCCCACACAGCATGTGTGCAACTGCTGATCAATCTTATATTACAATATGACCTCTAACTCATGCATACATTTGCTTGCAAATAACTAAATTACTTTTGCAATTTGGGACACCTCCAAAAAGGTGGTACTGGGTGCCGTCTGTCGACAATACTATAAGCGATTGCGAGCTCTGCAGACTAAAAAAGGGGCTAAACCCAGGCGGGATGTTGGGGTCAAACACCTCAGCTGAACCAGAAAACGTGACCACAATGGTTCAATAGAGTGAGACTCTGAGAATAAAATGGAGCCCGAGAGAGAGAAGCAGGATGAAAGGAAAAAAAAAGCTTCCTGTAAAAAAAAGCTAAGAATTATTTACTCACAAGGCTAAACATTAAAGCGTCTTCTCATCCAGTCTTGTTTATATTTCCCAACGGGTGAGTAATTCACATAGGACGTCTAGTTGAGATGCATCAATATTGTCTCCCCAACTGCACCAGCTACATAATTAATACACACGCTGACATGACATGGATATGATATGACAAGGGTATCAGAGGCAAAGAGTTAGAAAAAGAGAGAGTAAATGCATTTTTCATGAACTGGAGAGCTCCCCAGCCAAAGTTCTAGACATGATGTTTCAGTTTCAGAGACGAAAAGGGACACGGAGGGCAAGAGAGGCAAATACGTGGGTGTATGAAAACAAACCTGCAAAGTCTTATGCAACTGCATTTAAACAAATATGTCCACATCTCTGATCACACATCCAGGTCGCCTTCGACCGGCCCTTGCCTCTCCCTCTTGGCTATCTGTTCGGGGTCCGCAAAACCGCAAATGTGATACAACATCCTCTCATCTTTTTACTTACACTGATGTCTCAACATCTGGTGGGCTGTGGCGTTACTGAAGCTGCTGATACTTAATAAAAGTGAAGGCTGGATATCTTTAAGGGTAATGTTTTCCATTTCTTTCACCATTTCTCCTCAGATTGGTGAAGCTATAAATAGCCTCCATTTCTAGTTCTGTGGAGCAAAAAACAACAACAACCCTCTCACAGGTGTAGAGAAGAATTCATTTTGCAGTGTATTTGGACAGGGCTGCGCTGCCACTGGGAGAGGGGCCTTACAGGGGCCATTCCTCCTCATTCAGAGCCATTACCACCCCACTGTCACTGTCAGTCTGTCCCCTCACCCATCACAGAGCCCAGAGCAGCCCCACAGCCCATCTCAAACCTCACAACTAAATCACATTCTACGCACAAACGGCCGGGGCCATAGAGCATCTACTGTATCTAATCTAATCATCTCCTGCGCACACGCACACGCACACACACACACACACACACACACACACACACACACACACACACACACACCCACCCACCCTGTGGAAAGGCAGGCCAACATCTCACCACCTCAATCATGTACATTTCCGCCGTGTGTGGTGAAACAAGAGTCGGTAATGCAAATCAGAAATCAGGATTTTCCTCCATAATTGCCGCTTTATCAGCTCATTAAGAAACAGGGAGGCATCGCTGAAATGAGCATGCAATATTCCTATTAAAACCGCTAAAGGAGAGAGCACTTAGAACATATCAACACAAGTCCTTGGGAGAGAGGGGGAAGCAACTGTGATTGATAAGGTTACTATCTTGTCAGCAAAAAAATAAATAAATAAATAAATAAAAATACACCTAGGGGAAGCAGCAATTTAGCAGAGAACAGAGTGAATGTTCTCAGGTGGCCCTGATGGCCATTTGTCTGCCCCTCAGTGTTATAATTCCTGATACAAGATGGCACATCTTATTAAAACTTTGACAGATTTATTATTACAGTTGTTTAACCTCTTTGTAATCAAATCATGTTAAGGGTTCAAGGAGACTCTCTCCCACTGAATTACAATCATTTTAGCTTCATTTGAATTCTTACCCCATGCAGCCACATTTCCTGTTTATATCAGGCAACATTCAGTCAAGTGTACATTGGGGGGGGGGGGGGGGGGGGGGGTCATAATAAAAATAATATGAATCAGGCCACTTTTTGCACTTCAAGTTGTGTATAAAAACACAATAGAAAACTGCTTTTAACAGCTATTATATTGTGTCAAAGGGAGATTATAGGGTACAAAGTTGGTATTTCACCCTTACCTGGTCCACTAAAATAGTCAAGCATTTGTGGTACAAATTGTACTGCTACCACTCATAGATGTGACTGGCAGGACACAAATGTACTACTATTGAAGTGAGTGGGCAAAGCCGAATTAACCCCACAGTCATGACAGACAGAGAGGGTGACATGCTGGCATATTGTGTTTCATGTACAGTAATTGCTGCAGCTCAAAGTACTCATGGGTGAGATCGTAGCGTACAATATGACGATGATCGAAGCATGTCACTGGGCCTACAGGGAGATGACTGTCATTAGCTACAGGACGTTGATGTAACACTTTCTTACTGCTGCAGAGGAAAAACAACCGCAAACGCCTTCAGCAAAATCAATACAGTTT
This sequence comes from Gymnocephalus cernua, assembly GCA_023631565.1. NCBI lineage: Eukaryota > Metazoa > Chordata > Actinopteri > Perciformes > Percidae > Gymnocephalus > Gymnocephalus cernua. Next base: position 11,084,313 of record CM042443.1, read on the forward strand.
GAGCTGTCGGAATGCAAATAGCAACTATTCTGGCAGCATGACACAGGATGATGCACCATTGCTTATTCTTGCTCCATTCAATGTCATCATTAGCCTTTACAGTGTCAAATCCGCTCAATAAAGGGCATTATTTCCAAAAGGATAAGCGCTGCATTAATCCTTTTATGCTGCTTTCAGCAGGATGGAGTCTCCCATAGCTAATATTAATGTGCTAGGTGTCAAGAGTGAGATGGCTAATCCTGATAACTCAGGATGTACAGTCAACTTTGCAGATGGCTATCTGCCCTGGACTAGCACTCCTAATAGGCGCAGGAACAGGATGTGCTTTTAAAGCTGCACTTCCAGAACGTCTTCTTCAAAGAAAACGATAATTTTCAACGGGGCTTTCTGAACTGAGAAGATAAGCCAGAGAACGGGGGAGGACAAAATAAAAATGATGCTCGTCTCAGAGAGGGAAAAAAAGCTTCCTGATATAGTCCTAGCTCCCTCTTTAAAGCTGACACCTAGAACATACAGTTTATCAATTATACATGAAGCCAGAATCCATCTTCTGTTGGCAGCTTGTTTGGATCCGGCCCGAGCCCTCTCAGTGGTGAAATGTGTCTGGGAGCCCCCGTCCCTCCTGTCGCCTTTTTTTTTTTTCCACTTGCAGCCTGTCCTTAAATCAATCCCTTTTTAGGCCTGAATTTATTTTTCCTGTAACAAATCTGTCTTGGCAAATGATGTCACATAAGCGGGGAGAATGACAGCCTGATGTCTATGCGGGGAACATCAACCTTGCTCCAGCAGCCTCCTCCCAAGGTGAGTAATCATGCTGAGGAGCGGTGCAGTGTGTGGATGCCAGCCAGAGTCCAAACAAACCCAGAGTCTGTTGCTCAAGATAAACAAACCAATTAGGGGAAAGGCATGTTATTCCTCAGTTGGTGGGATATTTGCTAGATGGAAAATAATCAATGCATTCTTATTTCCACGGGGTGAAGCCGAAAAGTCCTGAGCAGAATAAAATCTAGGCGGAGAGGGAGAGTAAAATTATTCATTAGAAAAAATAAATAATGGGACTAAACTAGCTACTAGTCATGTAATTAATCCATGCAGGCTCAGTGGAGAGAGGAGAGCACAGAGGGGAAGATTCATCATAGCTTTTCGCCCCTCGCTCCCAGGGATACATGCCCTTCTTGTGTGGATGAGTCAGCTTACATCTTCTGACAATTGTGAGCCAAGGGCTTTGTCAAAAGGAACCACAGTTATTGTTTTGATTGGTTCCCCCTTGTTATGTTGGGAGCGCAAAATGCTTTCAAATGTGATTGTGCCACTGCATCTGAAAATAAGGCACGCACATATAGAACATAAAAAAGGAAGATGTCTGCTTTTTATTTACCCGAGGACAATCATTTGGCACTTTGGTGCTCTCCCTGGCCTCTCCTCCACACTGGAACAAGCAGCCCTATCAGTAATTGCAGAGAGCGGCCCTGCTGGCCAGCCAAAGCATTAGACGACTGGGCTCACGGTGCATGACATTCAAGCTGGCCAATAAGGACGGACATGCTAATCAAAGTGGCTCTGGCCTTGCCATCACAGTGCGACTGGAGGACTTTGCCTAGTCGGGGCGGATGTGCAGCTGCTCTGGCTGCATTTCCACTCTGCCCCCTCAGGGCCTGGGCACCAGGCTAACCACTGGCACAAGGGTTTAGATGCCAGGGAAGAAAAAAATGACGGAGGCTAACAACGCCACACATGAAAAATAAATCACAGCCAGCTTGTTAGCATGGATAGAAGAGAGGGACAGAGGAAGACAGAGAGACAGAGAGAGGAAAGGAAGGGGAAAAAACTGGGTTAAGAGATTTAATGTGCTGCTGAAAATCTGACACTTGCCAGAGGTCCACATGTTCCACCAGAGCAATGGCAGCCCTGCCGGCTAAGACTCTATAAAGCCTCCTAAAGCTGCTTACAATATACACTTGAGAAACAATAGATAAGGTCAGAGTACTAGCCTATGTCTGAGTGGGACCATGTATGAAAAATAAACACCACTGCATGTGCTAACCCCAGACATGCTTACTGAAACACAGGCAACAAGCAGTTTGATGCTGTAGTGAAACCAGTTGTCGATTAATTAGCATTTGTCAAGCAAATGTCCTGCACATATCCTGGAGCCAGCCTCTGAAATTCAGGGTTTTGCTGCTTTTTATATATACTGTACTGCATATATAATATATATAATATATATTATTATATAATATCTGGACTGTTGGTCAGACAAAACAAAAACTTTGGCATTACTTTGGGCTCTGGGAACTAGTGATGTGCATTTTTCATTATAGACCTGACGATTAATACAAAAAGTAAAGTAAGTATTTTGGGAAATACACTCAAATGCTGTCTTGCCAAGAGTTGGATGAGAACATTGATACCACACTCATATCTGACCATTGAATATAAAGCTATGGCCAGGAGATGGTTAACTCAGCTTAGCATAAAGACTGAGAGCAGGGGGAAACCGCTAGCTCGGCTCTGTCAAAAGGTAAAACAAAATCTGTCTACCAGCATGTCTAAAGTTCACTAATTGACACATTAAATGTTGTTTGTTTAATTCGTATATGAAAACCTAATTATTGGTGGGCGCAGTGGGAGTGTTCTCTTCATTGAAGTCACTGCTCCAGGCCAAGAAACAATCCCGCATGTAACACCCCATAAAACCACAACGGACAGAGGAGAAACTCGTGTATCAGTATGCATAGAATGGCTATTGCAGAAAAAAATGCCGGCCATTAATAGTATGAAAATTGAGGTGTGATATAATGGAAATCTTGAGGATTATAACTTAAATGAATGAATTATCAAATCATTACAACATATTATATTATCCTCAGAAGTCATTAGTCTCTTTTAAAAAGGAAGAGAGAAAAAAATAAAATACTGGCAGTTTAAAATGGATCAAGGCCAAACTGGCAGAAAGAAGATATGCGCAGGCTTATTACAGACCATAAACAAATTACAGCGACATAAAAGGGAAAAATTAAACCTTGCAGAAGGAAACAATTCTCAAAGAACAGTGTCCAGCATCTGCTGCACAGAGATGCACATCTGTGCTGATTTTTTTTTTTTAAGGCCGCTTTCGGAAACTGTCATGCTGACCCGAGTGCTGCGGATGGTTTGTGATGAGGAGAATATTCAAGTAATATTTATTCAGTTGAGGCATGCTGCAGTGTTATAATATAACAGTGTCTGACACTTAAATCTACTTACTATCTTTGCCCAGGAGACACACTATCCTAAAGCGTCTGCGGTTTCATCATGTGAATCTTAATCAGATACTTAGCCAGTAGAGCAGGTTTTTACTCTCCCTGGTGAGAGTATCAACACATGGCCATCAGGCACAATTCACGGCCGCAAAGTGGCTATTTATTTTCTGCTCAGCATTACTTGACAAATAATTACTCAGTCTATTCAATTAAGCCATGGAACTCACACAAATGGCCACAACATCCCAGTGTAGGACTGAAACATTATTCTTCGTTTCACAACTTGGTCTCATGAATAAAAAGGCACGCACACACACACTGAGAGCTTTGATGCAGACGAAGCAAAGGGACAAGGTGATGGAAAGTAGAAATATCGTTAAGTCTGAACTATTTCATCCCTTTTACAGCAAGGCAGATGAAAACAGACTTGTTGCCGGTGGAGCAGATGCACACAGTAATCCAGGGTGAAAGGACATGGTGTTTTCCCTGCTGAAGAAGAAAAACTGTTTCTACAAGGTAACGTGGGTGTACAAGGAGAGAGTCACTGCATGCTGGTAGAGTAATATGGACTACAGCCTGGAAGTCTGCCAGAGTCCAAAAATGTAGCCCCCTCAAGAGGCAATTACTCAAGAAACAGTGGATTAAAGAGTGTTTTTTTTCTACTGTTGTTGTTCAAATTAGGATGCTAGAAATAAAGACTCCCAAAATAAAACCAGCACAGCCCTGCCAACTTTGAAGTATTTCCACACACATTTCTTACAAATAAATAAATAAATAAATAAATAAATAAATCTAAACCAAAATAGATGCCATTCAGTGTGATGAGAACTTTTCCTCCATAATAACAAAATGAGATGAACCTTGACATCCTGTAAACTTTCTCCACAACCATTTTCAAACATATAAAGCTTACTGTGATTATGTTGTAGTTGAATAAATAACTTGAACAATTGACAGTGGAAAATTTTGTACTTTGTAGTTTACGTCCGTATTTCAATTTTACGCTACTTTATATATATATATATATATATATATATATATATATATATATATATATATATATATATATATATGATCCAGTAATCTAATGGCTTTATAATAATATAACACTCTGCATAACAAGTACTTTTGCATTTGATACTTAAAGTTAAAGCTATTATATGTAGGATTCGGAAATTTCTGACTTTGGTGCCTCCCAGTGGGTGTATTAAAGACGCTGTGGGACCCTAAAATGAATGAACTAAAAACAACACAAACTGCACCAATTTGACTACCGGGCTGTGTTTGAAATCCCTCCCTTCTTCCCTCATTATATAATGGACACTTCATAGTTTACTTTAAAGTACACTTTAGAGTAAAACATTTGTGTCATCGTCATTTTACATCAAAACCGACTCATCACTGAGCTGTTGAGTCATACCATTTATAATTTCATCTATAAAATGGGATGCATTGCATTGTGGGATTATTAGCAAACAGTGGTTTGAATGCTATGGACAGTACTTTATAGTGCATTCATTTCACACTGACAATGCCTACATTTCACACAAATGACAGTACATATAGGTGGTGATGGCGCAGTGGATATGACACATGCCTTTGATGTGGGAAATCCGGGTTCAATGCAACCTCTGATATATAGCAATTTTAAGTCGCTTTGGATAAAAGCGTCAGCTATATGACATGTAATAATAATAATAATATAGTATGTGTAGTAAATACAAAGTGATTTCAGAACAGCTTAGGGGTGTGGTATTTCTATAAACATAAACAGATGCAATAGTATGTTTAGAATGCAGTACTTAAGCAAAACATCTGAAATCTTCTTCCCCCTCTGACATGAAGAAATAAAACCAAATCAGGAGTAAGGACAACTGTAAACAACCTAAATAAATCCCACAGACGAGTGAAAGCCACAGGATATCTCTGCAGCCAGCATCGCTTGGCCTCTCCACCCTAATTTACCATGCTCCGCCCACTCAGGCCTGTGGAGCTGTCTGATCCACCAGCAGAGCCGGGCCAGCCCATACGTCCCACTGGCACGGGACGCCCCGCCAAGAGCCAATCACCAAGCCCGCACTCCTGACAGCTCATTACCACTCAATTAGGCAGGTGCACCTCCACGCACAGCCTTCTGACAAATACAGCCCTCCCAGATGCATGTTTAACATTCGACAGAATTATATAGTGACAGCAAACCCTAAACGTCTCACCCTTATCACTTGATTGCCTCAAGATTTAAATCCTATAATTGGCCCAGGCCAGCGGGAGAAGAAAAAAAAAAGCCAATAAATATGATGCAGTCGGCTTGTAATTGAACAATTATGAATTCATATTCATAAGATGCTTGCTGGCAATTACAAAATGCCATCTGATTAGACACAATTTGAAATGACATTGTGCCATGCTAAAGACACTGTAGTGTCAGCCTAATAAAGAGAATACACATCATAGCAGTTGCTCGCCCACCAACATGACCCTCCAGAGATGGGAGACATGCTGACACAGCGGCTTGGCCGGTGACGGACGGGGCTTGGCACCAATCGCTCTTTGTCCCCTAAACCTACTGCTCACACTCACTCGCACGGAAAAATGACACCACCAAGGCTCGACTTTCAAATTTGAACACCACTGGGCACAGATTGTGCACATAACAAAACACAAGCAAGGCGAAAAAATGTTGATCCCTTGAGAACAGATTCTAATCAAGATGAAATGATTTACAAATCTATTTAATAAGGCTTGCCAGAAGTCAAACTTGGCATGTAAATGCGGTGGGGATTAAATTTCATCGGCAACCAAGACTGTAACTGATCGCCTGCAGACAAAGGGGGAGCCTGCCAGTTTTTTTCTCCCCCCTCCACCTCTCTTCCCTCCCTCCCTCTTTCTCTCCAGTGCCTGCATTTTGCCTCGTGATCCCTCCCTGGCTATGTGGAAGGACAGGGGCAGTGCAGAGTGGTGCAGTACAGAGAAAAGACAGAAAAGGAGAGGGTGGAAGGAGGGAGGAGATAGAGACAGAAGAAGGAAGAATTATTGGAGATAAAGTGCAGTGGTGTAAGGGAGAGTAGAAGGAGAGCGGAGGATAGAAAAGGATAGAGGAAGAGAGGGAGCGGAAACTCAAGGTCAACATGAGGACAGTTTGGTCCTCTGAGTTGGACAGAGACACAGCCGCAGTCACCTCTGTGCTAATCAGCCCTTCGGCTGGCTGATGAGATGTCAGTTGTATGTTAGTTGTGTGTAGGAAAAACCTCTCTCTTCGCTTTTTGGCTGCAAATTGCAGGGGCTGGTGGGGCGGAGTAAAAATATGTGTGTATATATGTGTGTATGCGTGCCACTCTGGAGTGTAAGCAGGCTGATGTGCTGCTTGTGGTGCCAGTATTGCGCTTTATTTTTCAGCTTTTGCCCTCCCCTTCGCCTCTTTTTCTTGCATATTATGCTACAGTGACTGAAGCTGAACTCAGCTTTCCCCTGCAGTGAGGGCAAGAATACAACTGCCAATTAATGCTATATGCAGTGTGCCAGTGTTAACGGTGTGAGGCATTCTACTTCAAGTTGCTGCGCTGTGTGAAAAAAAAAAAAAGGTTGGCTAGCTGTTTCCCTCAGGCGAGTCTAAACCTCTTGCAGGCTAATGGGGATAGTGCTATTAGCTGAAGGCGTAAACGAACAGCGTCCACAGCTGTGATCAGGTTTGTGACCTAGCAGCACTCCAGCTTGTGTCTCATTGGGTGAGTTTTGTGTATCAGGCCAGTTGGCAGAGGCGAGTGTCTCCTCCGTCTATCCTTGGGTTATTTCTGACCATCTGTGCCCAGTCATTAACAGGCCTTTTCACAGTCAATTGTCTTGTTCGTCTCCCCTCTTCTTCATATCGGTTACTTGCTCCGTGCAAGACCATGATATGGGCCGAGCACTTTCCTGGATGTAAATGGCATAAGTTAGGAGAGGCCATTTTATTAGACGAGGCTAAGGAGAGCTGTGGAGCCATAGGTTAATTCAAAGTGGCATCTTGGAGGATGCATCAAGCAGTGGAGATCAAATTACAGGGCAAAGCGCTCAGTGGTAAGAAAAACAAGCCAGTGGTATGCTGCAGAATGTGTGCGTGCATGCTGTGTGTGTTTAGCAGCAAGTGTATGTGTGTCTGAGAGACTGGAGAAAGAGAGGGGGGGGAGAGGAAAAGGAGACAGCAAAAGGAGAGGAGGAGGAGAAGGAGGGGGGTGTCCATAGAGGGCCAAGGGGGGTGGGGATGGAAGGAATGAGAGAGTGAAGGGAAGGAGAAGAGGCTAACTGGGCCAGCACGCACACATCACCCCCACCAATTAGAGTCACTCATCTCTCCTTCACACAATACATCACCCTCCATTTCTGATGTTTACAATCGTCGGGGAAAGAAATAACTGTAAACATCACTGCAGCAGCAATGGCATTCAACAAAAAAGAGAGATATCCTCTGCCTGAAATGCGTTTAGCCATTCCTTCTTCCCCCTCACGCCTTTGTTATTGGTCTTTGTGCAACGATTTGCCTAAGGACCCAGATTTCCTAGCAACAGCCTGCCACCAAACATTTGGCAGGAGTTCAACATTCTCTCTCTTTTTGAGAAATGGCAGTGCTGCCTCCCTGCTCTGCGTCTGCCACCAGCCCTGCTGCTGCTGCTGCTGCTGCCGCCGCCGCCGCTGCTGTTGGATGAGCCAGACTGGCTTCAAGAGCCCTCTAATAATTCTGTTTTCATCCAATCACACCACATAGTAGCAGGCACCTTGAGAGCTTCTGCCAGGAATCATCAATCACCTCTTTAACACACATGCTCCAACAAACACAGATGCACGTGAGCGCAAATAACATGCTAACATACACACGTGCACGCGTTTCGGTAATTACATTTACAGATTAGAGTGTACAAGACTGCGTAGACCACCTAGCAGTTGTTTAATGAAAACCAACAAAGCACATTAATACACAGCAGACATTGGTACAGTGAGAGAGAGAGAGAGAGAGAGAGAGAGAGAGAGAGAGAGAGAGAGAGAGAGAGAGAGAGAGAGAAGAAAATGTACAATCTGGCTGTAAATTGGGTAAATACATCCGAGTGCTCTCGACAAGGTTAATGGAGAGAGGAGGCCTTAGTGAACACCGGTCTAGACACGCCACACAGTATTAAGTGGGAATAGCTGTGGCAGTGTATCTGGCTAAGTACTTTAGAAGTGCCAATGGGACCCTAATAAACCGAGTGATCCCCCTGTTTTGACAAAGAGGCCCAGGAGGGACGCTGAAAACGACGTTTGAGATTCCAAGCACTGACAAAACACCCATTTGTGGCCCTTCTATCCCCCCTCAAATCCCACGGAAGCTTTCCCTGCGCACAAGACTGTCGGATGTGGGCAAAACCCAACTGCCAATTTTGCAGAGGATGTGCTGTGTTTGCTAATGTGAAGCAGAGACTAAAAATGAGACCACACAAACTCTGGAGGATGGACTGATTGATCTGCATTCTGGCACAAGCACTGACGGCTTTTTTCTTCTTTTTTTGGGGGTGGGGGGGGGGGGGGGGGTGTAATGTTTGTTTCTGCAACTGGGCAGCTAATTATGAAACCTTCATCATTATTAGACTACAGTACACTCATGTTTAGAGGGCTTGTGGGCAACAGGAGAACCATTGTGAATTTCACTTGGGACAATATGCCAAGGAGTATGTTGATGGCTTGGCTGTAATGCTGATTTATGCCGATAATGAACTGCTTAAAGACGTGGAATGCAGTGCAATTTCAGAGCTATCATCTTGACTCGAGATCAGAGAAAATGTTGATCTGCCAGAATTAAATGTAATCCCAAACAGTGAAACATGAGCATGGCAGGCCATCCTACTCCAGAAGCTGTAAGTGAAGACATTACCTCAGTGCTGCAGCTTGAGTGTGTTTGAATGTCTAAGCGCACATCTGTCCTGCTCAATCTGTGTGTGTGTGTGTGTGTGTGTGTGTGTGTGTGTGTGTGTGTGTGTGTGTGTGTGTGTGTGTGTGTGTGTGTGTGTGTGTGTGTGTGTGTGTGTGTGTGTAGGGGAAAGATTGTGTAGGAGGGGGTAAAGCCGAATGAACTTGAATAATCAATTTTCACACTTTCACAGCACCTGTTGGCTTGTCTTCACGTAGAAAGAAATGAATGAATGCATTACATGTAGAACAATTTCACACTGTGCTGCAGTTTCCTGCACAAAGACGAGGGGGAAATGGGGAGAACGGAGCTGTATTGTCTCAATAGGTAACATAGCTCATTTCACTTGACAAAGGATGAATTGATATATTGACAATGCACAAGGCGCGCTCAGGCATTTCCTGAATAAAGCCTCTTAACATTATGTCCTCTTCTGGCAATAGAGTTGGGGAACAGTCATTTTAAATGTAGAAAGTCTCACTTACCGCAATATAATAGACCTTGGCTTTCTTCACCAGCTCCCAGTTGCTGTCCAAGTCCAGGTGTTTTTCCTTTTTGTAGCAGTTTGCCGCTGCCAGGTTAGCAACAAGGGACCTGCCGAGACAGACCCCATAAATCTTCCACCTCGCTTATCATCCATCTTAATTTTGTCTCAAAAACATCCCTAAAACACTCGGGCCCCAGACTTTCCTTTGTTCTTTCTCGATATAAAAGGATGATAATGGTTTCTTAGAATGTCTGAACCAAGGTAAAATAAAGTGATCTAGATGTCTTTATATTCTTTCTTTCTTTAAAAAGAAAGGGGGTTATCGCAAACACCAAGAAAAACAGATTAAAATAAGCAGAGGGATTTTCAAAGCTAACAATGAGCCACAAATTATTCATATTATCACATGTAAAAGTGGTCCATTGCTAACAAAAGGTGGAAAAACAACAGAAATGCATTACTAAATGAACACTTGAGTTGAGTAGTGAGTGGTGGGAGCTGGAAGTGATGGAGGTGGCATTATCTTAACATAGCCAGTCCTTGTGTGCTGTCGTTTTATGAGCGGCCATCAAAATGAGTGCAACCATCATCACTACTTAGGGGGAAAACTGTTAGGCGACCATATGACAGGTGGGCGCTGCTACAGCAAGAGGTCCATTCTGAAAAGCTGCTCACCATGGTTAGCATCAAAGAAAAGAGTAACAGTGTGCTAAATTGATCAGAGTGCGATGATGACGGCCACGATATGACAGCAGGATTAGGACTGCACTTGACCTGAGCTGCAGTAATGGACTCAAAAGGTTAGAACAAGCATGACAGACAAAATGATTGTCATTACTGAGGAAGTCCAACAGACATGAGCAAAGCACAGCGCTCTTAAACATCAGCTAGATCTAATGATATATCTTTAGATATGATACTAAAACACTACAATAAGCTAATGGGAAACAAACCACGGATCAGTCCCTCCAGGAATTTGAAATTTTGCAAAAATCGTGCTATTATTTCACAAAACTGGTCAATCTGGGAAAAATGTTTGCCAATTTTACCAATCACCAGTTTTCTAGATAAAAAAATAATGCAATTCAGAACTACTTTTATCAGCTGAACTGAAATAAAAATCAAGCATCGATCTCTATGACACTTCCTTGTACTGTAACTACGGTGAAAAGGACTTTGTTTCATTACAACTATATCTAACCGCACAGGCTATGTCATATGTTTAAATTGTTTACATATTACCACAACTTATCACAAAAAAGCATGCAATTGGCCAAAAAAATGCTAAATAATTTTGGGCTGCACAAAAGCTCTGAGATCCTGAAGGGACTGATTTATTGAACTTTTGTTTACAAATGTAAGAACTGAATAAACTTATTTCGTAAAAATGTTATTCTAATGCAGCATCTTCACAGATCTCAGAATGGTCAGATTGAGTATGAGAGGGAGTTTTTTTTTCTTTGAAGACTTGCACTAATCAAAGCCTGGGGGCTGTGACATACTGGCTCCCAATCCTTCAAAGCCATCACCCTTCCAATCTGGGCCTGCTGGCGACCTTTCCTCTGGCCTCCTGAGCTGTCTGTTAAACACCTGTAAGAAATATTACAGAGCTCGTCTCCCTTAGCACGGCACCTGACCTTTTCAGGTGTCAGAGTCACATCAAACAAGCCCACTAAGACCATACAGCGGGGCCGGCTCCCGGGGCGGCCGAGGTCCCGCCGTTGACTGACTGACAACTCCAGTAGCAGCGGATTAAGGGCTGCAGAGGAGGAGGGTGTTTAGAGAAGGAGGTTATTGATCCACACCTGGTCTATCATGAACTGGAGCCCTCGCTGTTAGTGATATGTGTGTGTGTGTGTGTGTGTGTGTGTGTGTGTGTGTGTGTGTGTGTGTGTGTGTGTGTGTGTGTGTGTGTGTGTGTGTGTGTGTGTGTGTGTGTGTGTGTGTGTGTGTGTGTGTGTGTGTGTGTGTGTGTGCGCGCGCATGTGTGTGTACTGGCTTTGACCTCTGCTGTCTCAGACGTGCTGATGATGATGCTAGCATGAGAGTCGCCAGAGATGCTGAAGCCCCTTTTACAGCCGAGAAGGCTGACAGGTGAAAGCTGGGATAGCCCGGCCATCTCGAACACATTGCTACTGTCAGCCTATAGATGGATGACAACCCACTGGGGCGGCAGAGACTGAGTGGGGGCCTGGAAAAACACACTCAAGCTGTTCTTTTTCCTTTTGATGTGTAAGCTGAGCTATGATTCCCTGTTATGACTTCCAGCCCTGAGGAGTCAACTGCCTGCCTAAAGATGTAAAAATGAACCAGAAGGACTATTTCGAATCCGAGCAAGAGGGTCATTTCTTGGTCAGGGGTGACTGAAAGGTGGCTAACCTATTGTCTCCGGTGATACAGGCGGCACAGGTACCAGTCGGCTCCTCGTTTTGTTCATAGTAATGTGCGTCGACGTGGGCTTCTTCGGCCTTCTTCTTCAGGATCTCCCCAAAGTGGTCGGTACCGATGCACCCGAAGAAAGTAGCCACCTTGTGGGGTTTCTGGATCATCCACTAGGAAAGAGAAAATAAAAACAGCAGTTACAGTGAGCTCAGTTTACAAAATATAAGTCTGTTTGAAGGGTCAAGTTCAGCTAAGGCAGATGGCATACAAACTGTAGCTTCACAGCAAACATACTGCTTGTGATATATGAGGGCTGCGAGCTGTCGTAAACAACCCAAGACCAATTCCACTCCACATAGAGACACTATTCTCATCCAAGCTTCCATGTGTGCTAAAAACAGTCTCATCTCCTTATTTACACAAACCCCATAATTCAAGGCTCCATCCTACTTATGCAAACACAGACTGTGTGTGTGTGTGTGTGTGTGTGTGTGTGTGTGTGTGTGTGTGTGTGTGTGTGTGTGTGTGTGTGTGTGTGTGTGTGTGTGTGTGTGTGTGTACCTGCTACCACAGGAACCTCCCTGAACTGCTCGTCGGCCATTTTTTTGGTCTCGACAGTCCTGATGTACTCAGTGACTTTTACCTGATGAGAGGAGGCTGCTCAAATTCTACAGCGCTCAGGTTTAACCTCCAAAGATTTATTGACGTACAGTACGTGCTGCTGTTTGCTCGTTTTATTGCAGCCTCCTGTTTTGTTGCTGACGGGGGCCCCTTGTGAATGAGATGTTGCTGCTTTTGGGGATGACCTGTATATGTGTGAAATTAATCATTTCACGCGACCAAATAGCATCTCGGTGGGGGAAGAAAAATGCATTTTCATCACCCATCTGGAGATGCTCTCCCCTGTTATTGTGCACTCCCCCTTTGGTCTCTAGGTAACTAGTTCAGATGGAAAAAATAAATAATCAAATATATAAAAAAAAAATACCCAGGAAAAATTCATTACTTTAAGCAAGCGTCAGGTGTGTTTTTAAACAAAGGCTTCCAATTTACAATCATAGCTGACCTTGTGGCTTTTACCTGCTGACAAAATCAGGCTGCAAACAATGAATATTTTCACTTTTCTTTTTCTTTTTTTATGACAAATTGTAAATAATTTCCCGTAGCCGAGGGATATCTATTTTTCCTCTGGGAATGATAAACTATTTGATTTTCTGTCAATGTCGACTAATGACTTACTAATTATTTATATTATTATATTACTTAGCTAATCTTTTCAGCACCAGTGCCAACAAAATGAACAGTAATATTGCCACATATGCCTGCTGTATCTTGGCCCATGAGCAGGCCTACCATGTGTCATCTTGAGTCATGGCTCAGTCATTCAGCTGTGCCCCCCTCCCTCCCCACCTGGCTGACAAGTACAAACACGCACGTGCAAATCCACAGCAAAAGCCGACAGAAGCGAGCTCTTCTTCCCCAACCTCTTGCTGCAGGCACCTCGCACTTATCAAGGTCACTGGCTCGGGTACACGTCAAGTCCTATCTGATTTTCTCATCGTCGTGATGAGCTCCGAATCCATGGTTAGGAGCTGCGGGCTGTAAATAATGACAGCGCGGCCCCTCCATTTGCAGGCCTCTCAGGTGGGAATAGAGAGGCCCACTCAGGGGCCCCCGTCCCTCTGATGACAGCATGGTGAATCACAGTGGAACCACCGACCTCGCAACTAATACCCCCCCCCCTCCCCCGCCACCTCCATCTGAACTCTCCTGCCTCCTCCACCTCCTCTCGCTCTCCCTCTCTGACCGTCAGCTGTACTCTCACTGCCAGCTCAGCTTGTCATTTTACAGGGTCATTAACAGACACACATACACACTACCATGTGTATGAGTACACAGTGCACCCACGCAGGGAATAAGTTGACATACACACACCGACACACACATACAGAAAAATCCACAGTGCCACAGCATCAAAACTCTCTCACTTCCCATAAATCCCACCCCTGTGTTTGCCAGAAGCTGCTCTCCTACTCCAATAAACACAAAGCAGCAATAGATAAGAAGAAAATGTCTTCATTATGAGTATGTAAAAAAATGTATCTTGCAGGTTTTTTTTTCCCCCTCCTCTGTGGTGCACAGGAGCGGGGAGTTATATCAATTCATTTCCATCTCCGGCACCCTGCAGACAATCCCTCTCCATTCCCAGATTATGTGAGATAATACCTCTATTATGACAAAAGCGCTATTCGCGGGGTCGCCGAGAGGTCAACCAACCCTGTGCTGGGTATTCATGCTTAGTCACATCCCAATTATACCGCAGTGGCAGAAGCAGAAATTGGCAAATGTACATCAAGGCGCTTCATTACTGAGGGCTGTTCCAGTGAAATTAAGCAGCAGATGAGACAGAGTGAGATTTGCCCCCAGGCGGCATGTTAGAGAGAGAGAGAGAGAGAGAGAGAGAGAGAGAGAGAGAGAGAGAGAGAGAGAGAGAGAGAGAGAGAGAGAGAGAGAGAGAGAAGGGGGAAGAAGGAGGGAAACTGAAGTAACAGATTTCTCTGAAGGTGTTGGGAGCTTGTATCTTTCACAGCAGCTCATGTATATTTACTTAACTAGGGAGAGCGCCGGTCCCCAAAGATTAATAACTTCCCATGATACACCACAGCGACATATCTCTAGGTACGTTTAAATGCGGAAGGGAAACCTAATACAAACAAGCGAGAAAAAATATCCTTGAAAAGCAGGGGGTAAGATGCTGCAAAGGCATACACGCTACAGGCAAAGTGATAAGTATACATTATGTTAAGTGGAGAATAAGTCTGCCGTCTCTTTCTGTTTGGCTTCCATTTACCCAAATAATCTCACCCATAACACTGGCCCCGGGGCCCCCAGATATAGCTATTAATTATGACATCTCATGGTTGCAAGGAGCCCCACTTGGGGAGCTGACCTAGGCCTGCTCCTCAACATCCAGCAGCTGCCACTCTTCACTATGGAGGCAGCCGCTTCGCGTGGCAGATTCCAGGAGGGCAATTACACAGCCCAGATGAGATGAGGCGGCTGAATGTTTGGGACTTGAGCGCTCAGACTGCCATTAGCACTATAAGCTATTACATTCCCTCTTCTTCTTCTTATGCTCCCCTCCCTTCCTCGGTCTCCCTGCTCACTTGGAGCTGTATATTGATGAAGTGGTAATGGGACCTCTAGTTAGATATTCCTCCTGTAAAAACATTGTCTTGTTTTTAGTCTCCCTCAGGGGTCAATGTATTCTCCCGGAGTTGCTGGGAATCATTTCTGCTCTATTAATGATGCAATTCCAATGCAATTCAGATCTACTGAAGACGCTGCACAGTGGGCCTTTGTGGAGTGTTGATAGATGACACTGTGTGTTATCCTGCAGTTCGAAAACAAAGTGGTGCCTTCTGCACATCACCGGGAAGCTGGATGGCCGTCACTACAGTTTCCACCCTCTCACATTGCTCAGTTCATCCTTAAAAACAAGGACACAGGAGAAGTCTCCATTCTCCTCGCTTCACCTCACCAGCGGGGACCTCTTGAGAAGAACATGTCCGTGCCTAATGATGGTCACATTAATTATATGCTTATCAACCCAGCAAAATTCAATAGGGTTATTTATAGAGGCCTAAAATAGCTGAGGGCGAGGGCACTGCACCCCAGGGTAGCCTGTAACAGCCTCCTCTCACTGCACAACCTGTCTTTTAGAGTCAGAGGTGGAGGCTGATATCCGTGTTTCTTTTTACTGTGCAGTTAAAACAACTAGCAAACATCTGTCCATCAGGACCTGTCATGGCGAGTGCTTTTATATAAAGCACGGCAGAGCAGAGGGCCCTCAACACGAGCGCTGACATTGATGAGGTCTGGCAGCTTCCATTAAATCACTCTTTCCTGTAAAGCGCAGGGCATCAAAGCAACCGGCCGAGAATTTTTCACTCAATCAGGTAACACACAAGCCACCCTCACCCCTCCTCCACCCCCACCACCACCACCATATTCCCTGTCCTCTCAGGGGCTGGAGCCTTCTGGTCAATAACTCCAATCAGTGCAATTTCATGCACAGTTAGCCATGTTGGGGTGCTAGGGCACTGCTCGCGTCAGGGTTGCATATGTTGTTGTCGCTGTTGTTGTTTTTCTTTAATTTTTTCTCTTCCCTGGGAGGGTTGATAAGTGGGGTGGGGACCTGTACTGTGTAAAAGTGGAGACTAGCCAGGGCTAGCGTGCTTGTTTTAACCCTGCCTCACCACAGTGGGCTCCCTGCCAGGCCATTAAAAGTCTGTGTGCACTGCTTCTGTGACACAGCTAAAAGAATAGAGAGCAGGCGAGTGGGAGAGCTGTAAATGATCAACACGATAATGAGCTGATTATCAGTCAAAGGCATGGATAAGCTCTCTCTCCAGTAATTTCCCTCCAGATCAGTCAACCACATTCTCCTTTCTGCAATCAACACTCAAAGGGGAGGCATAGCATGTAGCCTGATGGGAATCCGGCCCAATATCAGCTTCAAATATCCAGATCCGAGTGGTCTTCTGATCAGTGCCTGGCTCGTCCCTCGCTGACACACCAGCATGGTGGGGAGGCTTGTGTGTTACTACTCAAGTCTCCTTTTGTAATGGTTGTTTCACAGTTGTCATGCAGCTTTAGGCTCTGGCTACAGGACAATATAAAGCTGACTGATGCTCTAATGATGTACAAATGTACTCTGCAATCGGCAAGCATTTGGACAGTGACTCATTTCCTATTGCTCTGGCTGTACATTAACATAATATTTGAAATTCAAGGGGCCGACTCGGCTTTAAAGTGGGACTTTAACTTCTTGGAAAACTGTATCTTCCTAGAAATTAGTTGCATTTCAATGATGACCTTGTGTTCCAATAGTAGTAGTAGGCATGACTAAGAAGATCAGCCTATAGAATCAAACTGACCCTGATGTCCCATTGGTTTACACTTTGATCCCATTGGTTTACACTTTGATCCTTCACTGTGCTATATCCCACCGCAACAACCCGTTTCTAGCTACTTAATATTCCAGGCCTGTAGGCGGCGCTGTTATTGCTACAGAAATTAACCAAAAACGGAGAAGAGCAGTCTTCAGTCACTTCCATTTCTGTTCATAACATGACTAGACTTTAATAACTTTCACCACTGCTCATTATATAAAGGCCACTGCAAGAAAACGTCTTTGTTTACATTTTATTAGGGCTGCAACAACGAATCAATAAAATTGATAAAAATCGATTATTAAAAGAGTTGGCAACAAATTTCATTATCGATTCGTTGTGTCGCACGATTCTAACGCCAATCAATAAGTCGCGGAGATGTTTGAGTATAAACAAATTGAGTTGAGCGCAGAGCAGACCAGAGCGGAGCGAGAGAGAGAGAGAGAGAAAAGAGCAGAGCGGAGGTAGAGTAAATCCCATCGGAGAGACCCGTAACGTTGTTCTAAACTCATGGCGGAGGCAGATAAATTAGTAGCCTACGACCTAAATCATCAAAGGCAGCGGCGGAGCGGGACCATTCCGCCTCTGATCCAAGGTGTGGGAGCATTTCACACTAACTAAATCGAAAAAGTGTGTTGATTGCAAGATAAGCAAAAGCGACATGGCATGGCACCGGAGCACAACGGTGATATTCAGCACCGTAAACATGTTGGAGTACTTGATGAAGAGGAAGGGAGTACAACAGCAGGGTAAAGTCTACTTTTGTTCCGTTTTGAAGTGAGGAACGTAACGTCCCTCCAGTAGCTCTTCTGGTGCTGCTGTTTACTCGTTATCCAGCTAGCTAAGTTAGCATTAGCTCGTTAATAACAGATACATGTGGTGTATAAATGAACTTAGCTTGCACTTACTACAATGATGGTAATCATTTAATGAATAAGGTTTGTGCGCATGTGTGTGTGTGTGTGTGTGAGTGAGTGTGTGTATCTGCTCTTTGGGTTAGGCTACTTATCTTTATACAACTAGCAACTAAAACAAGTATGTATGTTAGTATGTATTAAGTTGATGTAAATTCATGCTTTGTTTATTTTATCCGATTCATCGATTAATCAAAAAAATAATCGACAGATTAATCAATTATTAAAATAATCGTTAGTTGCAGCCCTAATTGTATAATGTGCTGTTGGATTGCTTTTTATTTTGCAATTCTGTCTGCTATCGGACATGATTGCAGCGCGCTAGCTAGCTAGCAGAGCTAACGTTAGCTCTGCTAGCTAACATCGGCAGTCAAACAAACATCAATGATCCAATGTCTTTTTGATAATCTAGCTACACGTTTTTCTTGCGGTAGCCTTTCTACAATAAGCCGTGCTAAAAATTACTATAATCCGTTCAAGGAGTTGATAAACAGACAGATTAGCTAGCAGTTTCGCCGTCTATACGAAACCAAAAGTGAACCGTTTTTTTTTATTCACCCTGGGACCAGGTTTCAAAAAAGTGGATGGCTCCTAAAAGGAAATTACATTTAGGTACATGTGGTTTGTCTACAGTAAAAGTCAAGGCATTTTATGACTTAATTACATATCTGACAGTCCAGTGACGACAGGAAATAGTCCCAGGCCAGATGCAAGCTGGGGACATTGTGGTTCAGCGCCTTACATCTCTAGGCCACCACGGCACCCCATATATACCGTATCTCTACGATATGCAAAGAGAACTCTGGCATTTCTGGTGAGTGTAGCGTGACTTTCTTAATTTCTTTTTATTCTCAATTTGAAAATGTAAAGAGGTACATGGAAAAATACCTATTGTTTTATTTTGAAACCAATGTGCTTGAGTACAGAGCCAACACAATAAGAAGTGAGTCACTGTTTAAATGCATATGGTCTGCAATGTACAGGGTATAAGCAATTGTTTAAAACCCAACAAATAAAAGGGAGAGGATATAAGCAGTCTATCTATGCTAGAGGCTGATACACTACCCCAGGGGAGTGGTGTTAGACAACACAAAACACCAAAACAAACATAGGCAGCTTGCGTTTCTGCATTCATGCGTGTCGAAGACTGGGCGGCGGTAGGGGAGGAGACAGCTCACAGGAACAGCCCCCGATGATAAGCATCAAATTCTATGACTCGCTGACACACTCCATAGGTTCTGATGTTAAACACGACAACAATGTCCCCGACAATATCTCTGCACGTCAAAGAGCTATCAAAGGGCAAGTTCAGTAAGCGCGCACCCACCCACCCCCACACACACACACACACCCACCAACCTACCCACCCACCCACACACACACACAGCAGCAGCAACTTCGCACTGCATAGGAATCAGCAGGGATGTGTCGCTGTCCCCAGGCGGCAAGTTTATCTAAAAAGGAAACACCTGATTTCTTCTTTTTGGCTCCTCTTCATTCCCTGCCTCCCTTGTTAAACACACAACCTTGATATTGTTTCTGTTGCCCGGGAGGGGTGAATTATTTACAGGATAAACAAGGTGATGTTGTTTCAGTCAGTCAGAGCCAAACTCCCCTATCGTAGCAGCAAAAAGGCAGAGGGGTTTACCTGGTAGGCATGAGGGGCTGAGCTCGGAAACAGAAGCTTCACAATGGCGGGCCGTACAGTGATACCTTTGTAAGGGTGGGGGAGAAAATGCCTCCACACTGGATTCATGGACTGGGAGTCCCAGACTGCCGGGGTTGTCCTATTTATCTGAGACAATGGCGACTATAAAAGCCCATGAGCCAATTCACTGAGTGTGTGCGTGTGAGGGGGTGTTACCAAGTGATCATAAAGTGGCATTTGTGGTTGTGGGGGTTGTTGGCATACAAGGTTCAGGCGGAAAGACGATGAGGGACCTTTGCAGCTAAAGCCTCTAATCCCGTCTATGGTCCGTGGGCTCCAGCTGGTGGGAGTGCAGCTGTGCTCGGCCCCTACACAGGTGAATCAGTTCTGCCCCCCCCCCCCTCCTACAACTCCCCTGTATGCAGTATGGTGTATTTGCACAGTGCTTTGATCTCATGAAGGTGGCAGTGCCCCCCTCTCTGGATACGGTGACAGTGCGGGTGATCCATGTTACAGAAGAGATTTTTTTTTTTTTTTTTAAACATACGCCAAATGACAGCCGTGGTTGAGGGCTTAGCACAGGTCAAGCCCTGCTAAATTCAATGTGGCGGCGCGGAAAATTCACTTCAAAACATTAGCTGCTGGGAGGAAGTGGGCTCTAATGAGTGTTATGACTGCATTTTTCTGACATAATTTCCCATCAGCAAAATGATGATCAAGATTATTCAACAAAGACTATCCATCCCAGACATTATTAATCTTAATCTCCCACTATATCCATTGACAGGTTACTGCCACTTATATATTGTTTAGCAGCAACTGAGACATATATAAAGTAGGTCCCTGAACATAAGCAGCTTAAAAAGAGACTGCCACAGATTCCGTCAATGGTAATCATGTTGCATTATTTCAGCTGGATGCATGCGTTTTTGAGGAACCCGGACTAGCAACAGCATGCACTTCACATTCATCAGAACAGGCAGACAAAACAGCTGTGCTCCCAGTTTGACCTCTGACCCCGTCTGCACGTTCGCGCAAACAGATTCACATTTAACATACTGGTTCACTTTGACAGAGACACAATGGGAGGATATGATTAGGCCCTTGGCGCGGATCGAAAAACAACAATCCTAATGTCTTTACGCACTGTAGCAAGATCCCTTTTATCATATTACTCATGCCTTTGTGTCCTTTTCTGCAGGCAAAGAGGTTTCTCTTCATATTACCAGCTGGAAATAGCAGTGATGAGCTTCTCCGCTTACTAAGCTCGCTGGTGTAAAGGCAGTTTGTGTGCAGATTCTGTGCCCGGCTGGCTGCACAGGTAAGCAGAAAATAGCTCTTAGCTCCGGCCTGACCTTGAGAAGGATGCCATTCAATCAGTGAGCATGCCGCAGTAAAGACCCCATCTTTGCACTAATAGACATAATCTTCCTCTCTGCCCCGATCATGGACAATGCATGGATGGCTTCCTCTTGCTTGACAAGTTAAAGGGGCAATTTATTCGATAAATTAAACAGAGAAAATAAGCCATGATGAAAGAAACACTGCTGCTGGGTGGGTATAGATTGAACTCGTGTTAACAGTCTGCAGTCTAATTTAATTTTCAGTTTATAGACATAACAGAATCGGATGACAGCAATTGACAAAACAGTTAAAATGCAAGACTGAACAGTCTGTGATCGTGCTCTCATTGCCAAGAATGAACATCAGAGGTGTAGAGAGTGTACAGCGCGCTCCTTATCTACACCCCATCATCCAGCTGGAAGCAGACAGAGTCAACATAATAAGGAGATTTAAGAACAGTTGCCTGCTTTAAACTTTTAGGTTGTGCGATCAAATTCCACCTTATCAACTGGCAGCTTAAACAAGTTGTGTTATTTTCTGACGGCATACAGAGAGAACCATCATAACTACTGGCTGCTGCAGTGCATCGTGACAAACAACGGCAGAAAACTTGGGATTTATTGCTCTGATAACCTTCCAGATTCCTTCGGCTGGTGCTGTATGCCAGACAACTCTGACAGAGTTATGCATCATTAATCCCCATGAACACTGCGAGAGATAAATAATGCTTTGCGTCCCTATGAAAAATAAGGCAGTTATTACCAAACCATAAAGAATGGTATTCGTATCATCACTTCAAGCAGATAATAATGTGAAGATACAATGTTTCAAGGATTCAAAGCACACTCACAGGGACAGCGAGCTGTATATTTCTGCTCTCGTCGACGAACTGCTGCAAAAAGAACTCCCAATAAATAACAGCACTTGAGCAGAGTAAATCAAAGATCTTTATATCACTGCCATACCTCTTGCAATGCTGAGCAGTCACTCAAGCTATCAAATAGCATTTAGTACATACTAAACCAAGGTAAATTATGACTTGGCTCCATCTTTACAATCATGAGTAGAAGTAGATTTTAGGTAATCAGTTAGTACACAACAAAAATAAAGTGTGTCTAGTAAACTGTTGCTTGACGTTTCCCACAAAGAGCTGCTTTTTTAACTCATCTCAAAATTTCTCAAGGCTCAGACTTGAATTCATTCCAATAAACATAGTAATACTATATCCCCTACAGGTGTCAATTCCTGGTGGTTAAGCAGTGTAAAGAGAAATTAGAAGGAACTCCGTTTGATACAGAGATGTTTCCAGCACCAGATGCTGTGGGGCCCTCTCTTGCGAGAAGCCAGGCGAAGCCCACTTACTTTCCTATTGAGAGTTGGAACATAAATTCAAACCCTGCTATAAATCAAATATAAATTTTCAGCTCCCCTCACTTTCCCGGGAACGGCTGCAATAACAATGTCATTCGACTCTGCCTGGTTACCATTAATTCTGTGGATTCCTTCCACACTAATGATTTGGTCCTGTATCCTGTGCGTTTTACAAACCCCACCGAAAAAGAAGGGAAATATTACTGACCTATTTAACGCTTTGCAGGTTAAGAGAAGAAACTAAGGTCTGTGGCAGATGCTCTTTACATATACAGTATTTCCAAACTCTCTCAAAATGGATTTTCCGTGCCAGATATAACACCCTGCTTGCCAATAATGTTAATATACCGAAACTCTGCGGCTGCAACTTTCACATTCTAGACGGCAACGTTCCTGAGCCAGAAAAGAGGACAATGCACTCCAGTTAAATCTAACTTGAGTGAAAAATGTGATTTCTATTTAGATATTGTTCTGTGTGCCAACAAGCCTCTCCTTCTGCCAAAAAAACGAATTTGATCTCATTCAGTTGGTTTTCTCCTTGAAATCACAGTCTCATAATAATCTTTCAAAAGTGATTGTGGGCCAACACTGATTCATCTAACTCTTATCGCACACTGAATATTTACTGGAATGGCCACATATCCCCATCTGACCAGTCTTCACAACCCAAATATATACAGTCTAGTATCAGAATCCAATTCATACTGTATATTTGTTTCGCACAGTGTAAACAGACTTTAATTCCAGTGAAACCATAACCCCAAAGTGTAGTAGAGGAAGCTGATTCTGGTTACAGAGACTGTTTAGAGAGAGACATTCTGGGTGAAACACACTTTACTATTTAAGCAAAAAACAAACCAATTTCAGTGCAGCACCTGTACCCTTCTGCCCTGTTGGCTTTGGCAAAAGCAGATTCAAGGAGATTTTTTAGCCAACACTACAAGGCTGCGTGCCTGTATGAATCTGCACCAACAGAAGGCTTTTAGAGAAGAACCAAGGTCACCACTACAATAACACAGCAGAGATGATCTGCTCAGAGCCAGGGAGAAGTGCCGTGTCTCTCTCATACCCTTGAAATAAAAACCAATGAGTGCAAAAGGATACCAATTTAAAATAAACTTAACTTCACTCACTGTAACCTCAGCAGAAAGACTAAATAAGCAGGACGCTAACAAGCTGTGCTTGTTCTTATGCTATTATACACTTAAGTATAAACCAACTGTGTGTATAAGAGCATCTCCATCATTGCAGCATCAATTATATCTCAAGACTAACAGCAGGAATATAGTGTTAGTGTAATAATGTCACAAGCTAATGCCAGACATGATTGCCTCTTTCAGGGGAAATGTATCATCACACAGCTGCCTTCAAAGAGCTGGAAAACATATTTAAAAGGACAAACTTAAGTTGACCTTAAGTTTGATGCTTAATAACGAGATAAAAGAGAAAGCTCTATACACTGTAATTCAATCCGATACAACACAATACATACCTGGTACTTTCATTCACTTTGTAATCATCTCTGTTTTTGGTGCAGAATGTTTTTCCATTACTGTGTGAGTTAGCAGGATCTCTAAAAATCTTGTTTACAGATTTTAATGAAATTTGGTGAAAAGTTGGGCGATGAGCCAGGGAACAAGTTATCAATGTTTGGTGCATATCCAGGAACTTATTAATGGACTTCTTAAAAGGATAAGGCTGATGTTATTCTATGTTTTTTGTATTGAAAATAAATGTCCAAAACCAAAAACTAGTTAGTCAATTTCTCATGCCCACTGGTAGCTTCCTAACAAATGGGCACTGTAGTCTTTAGCAAATATTACTCAAAAAAGGGGTAAATAGTGCATTTGTTGGGTACTATTTTCTGCAGTGAATTAATACACATTCGCTGCTCTAGTGAGTATTTACTGCAGCAGGATAGTATATGTGGGATTGACAGTGGAGGTGTAGTAAAGGGACGTGTCAGCTGATGCATCAGTATGACTCCTTTATGCGTTTTTGGACTACAGTGGAGGTCTATGGCACATAGACTTTGGATAAACAGGCAATACTAGTTAGTAGGACCAGTTCATTGTTAGTTTTGATCCTTTTGTGGGATTTGTTGACAATAAAAAAAAAAATACAGAACATCAGCTGGTTTGTCCTTTAATAATTCAAGACAGAGAATTTTGGGTATTTTCTCATAATCTATATTTATGCTAATTCAGATAAAATAGCACATTTGTAAACATGTATAAATAAAATCATACTAACTAATATTTTGGGAGTTAGAGGATTATGCAGCCTTGGGAGAGCAAGTGTTTTCTCATTTTTAATAGTTAACAGTATTTCAGAGAGGTGTTGATTCAACTTTATGGTGTAGTTTGTCCTGTTGTGTTGGACTTCATTATATTTAATAGTATTTTGTCTGCCTCATTTAACAATACACAGTGCTAACAACAATTAATGACCTACATGAAGCCCTCTTGCATCTCTTTATATCACAATGTACAGGGGCTTCTATTTTTCTTGTATCTCGCTTGTGTAAAGTTACTGTATGTGAGTGTGCATGCAAGGAGAAGGTTTTTTTTTATATAATTGTTAATGATGGGAAAGCCCCAGCACAGGCTTCTTTAAGAGGTTGTCAGAGAAATCGCTAACAGCTGCCAGCCACAGGAATTCATAAATGCCAAACCAGCACTTCGTGATTGGCACAAGGAAGTTACACCCACTTTGTAATAATATGTTTCTCTTTGGTGAGTTGCCATATGGGTTGCTGCCAATGTAGACATGACAGACTGATCAGATCATTCTGTACCAAAACGTCAGGCCAAGAAAAACTATAATTATTTGTCTGAGGTCAGGGTCAGGTCGCTGTAAAGCTCATAAATACAAATGAGAGGTAACTTATAGAATAGATCTAATAATGGTGACTCCACTCAAAAAGGCATTTTGATGAATAAGCCTTAATTATAGCCTTTACACTTTTACACACTTCTATACCTAGTAGGCCTTTTGACTAGGTAATAATGACATGCACAAAATCAGGGAACACATGCTTGATGTTAATTCTTAATGGGAGTTAATTTTATGTTATTTTAAATGACTAATTGAATGATTTTGATACAGTTAAGCAGCATGATACTGCACTGGTGTGCCAATGAATACGTAAAGGCAAGCAAACGGAAGCAGCAAAAACCTTTCAGAAGAAATTAGCTCAACAGACTGACTGCAGTCGTACATCTTCCTCGACTCCACCACACCTGCTCAGGTCCGTCTATAATAACCTGCTGTCTGCTCTGCAGGTGTACTCTGGGTATTTACTCCAGACCCATTTGCCACAGATACACGCTACTATATGTTATGTTATGTTCTTCTGCTCACCGTCAACCCCCCCAGCCCCTGTCTTGATGATACATTTACTTTCCATAAATCAATTTTTGAAACTCTGCAATTACCACACACCACAGGGACTCAGGAAATCTATAAGTCAGAGGTCCTGAAGATGCTCAATAGTCAGTCCTGTCACTTCCTGTCTGCCTGCTTCAAAACATGGTGATGGACCTCAGTGGTGAAGATAACACAGGTCAATAATAACCATCTGACTAGACACAAGTGGAAAAGAGGAGCTCGGTGGGGGAAACCAAGCAAAGAAAAACAGGAAAACTATGCATACACCTGCATTGTTGTTACACAATGTTCTAATGGCTACAATATAGGCTACAAAAAGCTGCACCAGACGTTTTGTCCCAATTTTATACTACATACAAATATGACAGTATGTACAATATACACATTTTCATTGTCTACTGTTTAAACCGTTAGTATATTAAGAAATGAATGTACTCCAACAGAAAATAATACAAGACAATGCATCCACGGACATTAATCAAACTGCAACTCTGGAGCACCACTGCCAATTAAACTTTTTAATTGAATTTGATGCTTGTAAGTTTTGTAACTTTTCTTTTTTTTTAGCTGTGAGAAGCTCCGCCGTTTCCTTTGTGCATTGATTTATAGGACAATAATGTTCGTGAACAACACACTCAAAAACTCAAGCACATATTTGACCACTATTTTCCAGAGCCTCCTTTGAAAAAGTAGTATGGAATTGTCAATTTCTCGTCCAACGCCCACGTCCTTTAAATAGCAAATGCACCTGCGGCCATCTGTGCGGAGGTGTGTTCAGGTGCATTATTGGTGTATTGCTATCTTGAGGCAGCGCAAAGTGATCGCGCCATTGACCAACAAAAACCTAAAGTCACATTAATAAAATTATATGATCTGCTTGCACACTTTCACTTCACGCACGAGCAGATCCGTTTCTTCTCCTGAAATTCTCTCCTTCCTGCTTAGCAAATCCGCCATTATAATAACAATGCGCCAAGGTACAAACGCGCCTGGCTTTTAAAGGGAATGGGAGATGACACTCTGATTGGTTTATTGCATGTTACGCCCAAAACACACCTATGATTAATTAAGACACTAAGTACAACCCTTTTGAACCATGCGCCTGGCACACAGACCCAAAGGTGGATTCGTACATGCCCTAAACGCACCTGCGCCAGATGCTTCACGCCATGCACTTAAGGCATTGAAATAGGACCCAGACTCTCTTCATTTAATTCCTGTTGGTTGCAGATAGAGGTGAATACAAGTCATACATAACGTAATGTCCGTTTAATAACTTTTTGATGCAGGAAGTAATGCTTTGAAACACTCAGTCTTTGGACGCATTACTTCCTGCATCTTTGGTGACTCAGACTTGGACTCGGACTCGAACACTGGGGACTCGAGACTCGACTCGGACTCGACAGTTGGTGACACGACTACAAAACTGAAAGACTGGCAGTATTACCACCGTCTGCCACGTACAGCTGAAGTGCCTGAAAGACCCTTGAGACTGATATGTGATATTCTACTGCTAGTCCCACTGCTACTTTAATAGAAGCTTTCAAGAATAAAGATTTAATTTCTTTACATGTTTACCTTTGTTTCATCCCTACCTACCCCTCCCCTCTAGTACTTCCCTTCTCCTTCCTTCCCAGGAGATAAAGCAGGGAGACAGCTCTTATAAACAGTGGCATGAAGCCTTACAGTGACGTCGAGGCAACGGATGTGATCAATTATCGAGTGACCGATTCTCTGTACTTAGAGGGTTTAAGTATTGAGTTAGCCTGGGTGGCAAGCTGAGAAACAGCATGTAAACCAACCTCATTACACTGCAGTGGTTCACCTCCCAGGAGCTGCGATCCACGCAGTGTTTACACCATACATTTGTTTCTGTGGTAACATATCGAGTGGAGGAATGGCTTGGTGACAGACCCAGTTTTTTTTCGCCCTCCTCTCCTCTATTCTCTCTCCATTTTCTTTCTTTCACTCTCCCTCCCACTCACTGCTGAAGAGGCAGTCACACTGGTTTGCCTTTTGTTGTGGAGAGTCTGGAGAGGTAGCACAATGTGTCCTAGTTAAAGCAGTGCCCCATCTGCCCGGCATAATTAGACAATTATGCTGGAAGGATCCGTCATTAATTCCTTTGTGGTGGCCAATTTCGCACCACAAAGAGGTCTCAGGTTTAGTTTTTCTTTGCAGATCTCTGTTCATTTACCCCGGCCCCTGTTGTCGTCCTTGAGTATTGATACTGTGGCAACTTGGGGCAGGAAAATATTCTCCTGTCAATATTGACTGGTTTGTACAGTTGTAGTGAAAAGGCCAAGGGGAATATTGGCTGCTGTCTCGTGCTGAATAAAAACAAGCAGCTAGGAAACGGCACTGTGAAAACACAGGCAGACACACAACAAACAACCATAGTTAATGTATCGAGGTTGAACATACTGATGAAATATGCATTATGTAGAATTATCCTGGTGTTGCATTGTGGGGTGTATAGACTAATCTGCTTCACATACATTTTAAAATGCCAGTTTGGCCTACTTAAACACCACCAATTAAATCAGACATTCATTCATTATATTCACGTTGGGAGTGATGAAATACAAAACAATCACTTAACCACTTTTCATAAATGTTGATCCGTTTTGTGGGTTCACACTTGTCCTATTAACAGTGTCAGTGTCATCTAACTTAATCAATTTAGTAATGAAGCTAATTTTATAATTATATCATTAACTGCATCAGTAATACTCAAACTGTATCTTGACAACTTACAGGTAAACAGTTTCTGTTAACAGCTGAAAGCTTGGAGCATTCAATTTATAATGATATGAAAAGTTAACAACTTGCAATTGTTTGGTATCTGTACTTGATAAACAACTGAAATGTTAGTATTAGCACTAGTATGTACAGCATGCATTGTACAACACCAAATCAGAAAAAGTTAGGACAGTATGAAAAACACAAATAAAAAAGAAAGTAGTGATTTCTAAATGTACTTTGACTTGTATTTCATTGCAGACAATGTGAACACAAAATATTTCATGTTTTGTCTGGTCAACTTAATTTAATTTGTAAATGTACATCCTTTCCTGTCATTCAGACCTGCAACACATTCCAAAAAAGGTTGGGACAGGAGCAATTTAGGGCTAGTATTCAGGTAAATTGGTTAAATAATGGTGTGATTTGAAACAGGTGATGTCGACAGGTGATTGTAATTATGATTTGGTACAAAAGCAGCATCCAAGAAAGGTCTAGTCCTTTAGGACTCAAGATTCAAGGAATGAGGAGGAATTTCAGTGCGTAAAGGACAAGGGCGCAAGTCTAAGCTGAACAACCGTGATCTCCGATCCCTCAGGCGGCACTGCATCAAGAATCGTCATTCATCTATAAGCAATATCACCACATGGGCTCAGGACTACTTTGGCAAACCTTTGTCAAGTACCACAATACGTAGTTACAGCCACAAATGCCAGTTAAAACTGTACTGTGCCAAAAGGAAGCCCTATGTTAACAGTGTCCAGAAGCGCCGTCGACTTCTCTGGGCTCGGAGGCATCTGGGATGGACCATCACACAGTGGAAACATTAGCATTTTAACCTGCGTGCAGTAGTCAGCTGTCTGACTGCAATTACTATCCCTAAATCTACACCATCACATTGGCTAAAAGGTCAATTTATCATCTATTAACAACTTAGACCAAGACAGGTACTTTCTGCCATTTTATTTGAGTGTCCAAATTTCAAATAGAATCAAATTAATGTTTACACCACTTTTAGCCAAAAAAACCAAACCATTATACAACAGAGCCATGGCTAGATGTGATGCGACACTGCACCTGTCAGTGATGTCCCAAATGTACTGCTCACAATAGGAGCAAACCGTTGAGTGTATTATGTAAAGAACATTGCATGAGTGCAGGCGGGAGTGATTTCAGACACAGCACAAGACATCACTTCAACCCTGTATTCAACTAACCAGCCTTTATGCTTAATTATATGGGTCTGGCAGACTGAAGTTCCACCTCAGCTTTCTGTCGGTTGTTATGGAGCAACCTGCTGCTTGTGAAAGTACAATTTGTAAACTCCCTATTGAACATATGTGTTGTCACAATAACAGTTTCACAGTTACACTGAGTAACTCAGCTTTACAGAGACATGTGGGAAGATATCTTACAATGTAGCCCAAATCTGATTAGAGCAGTGATCTAATCAGCCATGAATTCATCTGTGAAGACAAGCAGGCAAGAGAAAATCACCGCAGAGAATTCTGTATAATTATCAAAAATCTCACAGCGGTACATTAAAATTCTAATTACGACATATTATCTTAATTGCAAAGGAGATGCAAATCAAAACAAGGTTAACGCTGCTCCCTTAACATGCAGGAGAACATGTGGTGGGAACCTCTTCAATATTCACTAAATCAGCTTGACTTGTTCGACATGAGAGGCTGTCATTTTGTAATGCTTTCCCCTCTTAGGGGCGATAATCCTAGCTGAGAGCACAAGCAGCAGCGGCGCAGTCGTGCAACAATGAGACAGAACAAACATCTAATTGCTGTGATTTCATTTCCTTTTAATTGTATCAAACAAAGCTGGTGACAGCTCATCACAAGTCATCTAATGTTCCTGTCCAGAGAAAACTATGTACCTCCAAAATGTAAACGATTCAGGAACTAAGCAAAACCAACAGCCTTGTCTTAAAGCTTAGTGACAAACTTTTTTTTAGATGATTAAAACTCAAGCTATCTGAACACAAAACAAATTACAATTCACTGTTCACTGTTGGCCACTAATATAATAGAATATACTTCTATGTCTAATGTGCAACAAATACAAGAAAAAAAAGTTCTCAAGAAACTGCAACTCCCATGGTACACAACAAATTGCTTGCCATAAATTGTATCTGACAGGTGCATAGTGTAACTCTGCAGACATAAGACAGCCGGATGACAGCAGGCACAAGGGGTAATGGTGAAAGGAGAGGAACATGCCATTGAATGCGGATTTATGAGCGGGTCCAGACTGAGGTGATCCATCAGTGGAGTCACATAGTATCAAACATGTCATGTTTAGGACACATTTAGGACACATTTACATGTTTCAAAGGGTGCCGATATGCAAAAAATATGTGGGATGTGGTGGGAAACCAGCAATTTGCTGCTTTTTAGTAGAGGAGAGAAGTATGTCGCCACCCACAAAGGCGATTTTCAATCCAGTGGAGTCTCTTAATTGGAGTATTTATGCTTTGATAGAGAGCTCCCATTTCTCCGAAGGTTCTCGCAGGAGACTGATAACAGTATGTGGCAGCTTTAAACTAACTACAGCCATTTTTGAAACATGACAGAAAATAATAAACTAGAGGTGCTCTATGTTTTCACTAAAAGATATTGGAGTTTCTCTACCAATTGGCTTTGGGATGGCGGTTACCCACATACTGTAAATTGAGTTTCTCTTTCTCCCACAAACACACACATACAGTGCAAACACTGTCAGACACACAGCCTTTGCTGGACAGAAAAAAAATGGAGACCCCAGGAGTTCCCTTTGGCCCTTGCAGTCTATAACACAGCCGACAGCTCCGATCAGCCCTGAGAAAGCAAAAGCTGCTCAGGGATCGCTTTACAATTCTCAGGGGTTCGAATAACCTGATCTTGAACTGATCCCGTGAACTGATCCTTTGGTATTGGGTTAGGAACGTGTGAAGGGGCCTGTTGAATGAACTTGCTGGATATCAACATCCTCACTCCGTGTTGCTCCAGCCCAGTAGATTGTTTGACTTGATTAGTCTCTGCCCAAGTGTTAGACTACCCAACGCAAAGCCCTCCAGACACCGGTATCAATGTGTCAGAGGGAAAAGTGCTCTCCCAAGTCTCAAGGTGGAGCCCATTACCCTGAGTGAGAGCACTGTAAGTTAATAGGATTTGCTCCCGATCAAGAGACTGAGCTATTTCCTGAGGCTGTTACAGGCCGAAGCACAAAAATAAATGTTCCTTTATTCAACACTATTAAGCGTCCCACCCCCCTCCCCTCCCAAAAACTCCCCACCACCAACCACTCTGACCCCCCCTCCCCCTGATTTTTCTCCTTGTTGAAATATCTGTTTTTACTGCAGGAGGTTGTGCTCTCCCTCTCTTTTTCTCTTGTTTTTTTCTTCTCCCGAGCAGCCAGTAAAAGTAAAAGGTTGGCACTTTTTGTCTAAAGGAGCCATTTGTTCAGGTGTAAATGAAACTTGCATGGTAAGCAGAGCCAGGCCTGCGGTTGGACAGGGGCAGAGAGGATTCCAGATTAATCATTTGGACTATACACCATGAGGATATTCATTGAGGAGTAATTGCCAAGGGGCTTTATGTAATGTATTCTCCCCATGAGGTAAAACCTTGTAGCAGTGAGA
Organism: Gymnocephalus cernua; assembly: GCA_023631565.1. Lineage (NCBI taxonomy): Eukaryota > Metazoa > Chordata > Actinopteri > Perciformes > Percidae > Gymnocephalus > Gymnocephalus cernua. Next base: position 11,116,339 of record CM042443.1, read on the forward strand.
AAGGATAATAGAGTAAGAGGATCATATAAAATGTTTGCTGCTCCAACCTTTAACTCAGAGCTTAACCCTGACCTCGGATAGTAATTACAGAGTTAATTGCCTAGTGATCTGAGGAGGAAGCTCCATCCAGCTCCACTGCAGATGTCAATTGGGCTTAAGAGCCTCCTTCTGAGGTGCAACAGATCACGGATTGTCTTATGTAATTTAAAGAAGGGACAATTAGTAGTACAGGGTCAAGTGGACGTTGGTGTTAAAGTTTAACTAGAGTTGGCCAGTTATTCAACATTATGATTTATTGACCTTCACTGGATTCATATTAGAACTGCAACTAATGCATTTTATTATATCAATTAATACGTTTTAAATTATCAATTCTTTTCTTTAGTCTAAAACGTATTGTTTACAATCATATGAAACACAGAAAAGCTGCAAATTGTCACATTTAAGAAGCTGGAACTGGTGATTTTTGCTTTTTACTTTAATTACTTTTAAATGACAATGATGGCATCACATATTGTTGTTTTACAAAATACAGTTATCCAAATGATCAATTCACAGAAAAGTCTATTGAAAAACTAACAACATGCGTTTTTGTTTTACACATATGATGAATTTTGTCTGGTGTAATGCGTTAACAGTGGAACACAGTTCATTGTAATGATCAATTAAAATATATTCTTATTTTTATTAGGAAATGGATAGTTCCATTTCAAACTAAAATAGGGCCGAATTTCAATGTTCAAAACAATCAATCTACAATCAATAGATTAAATGAGCACATTGTATTATCCAGTTATTTTACACTGTTGTAATACAGAACATACACTACCGGTCTAAAAGTTTGACCCCAAACTTTAGACCGGTAGTGTATGTTGGGGAATTTCCAGTCCACTCCATTACAGACAATACCAGCTGAGATCAGTTGTATTGTTTTTTTTTTAACCAGGGCAGCAGTTTTCAGATTACATTATGTGCTTACATAATTGCAAAAGGGTTCTCCAATTTTTTCTCAGTTAGCCTTTTAAAATGATATCAGATTAGTAAACAGAATGTGACTTTGGAATATTGGATTGCTGATAATGGGCAATGTAGATATTGCATTAAAGATCAGCCACTTCTTTCTACAACAGTCGAGAACCCTTTTGCAATTATGTAAGCACATAATGTAATCTGAAAACTGCTGCCCTGATTAAAAAACAATGCAACTGATCTCAGCTGGTATTCTGTCTGTAATGGAGTGGAATGGAAATTTCTAAGTCACCCCAAACTTTTGACCGGTAGTGTATATGGTAATTAAAAAGCTAACAGTTGGTTATCAAGGTGTGTACATGTGAAGAGACTTGTCTGACAGAATATATAGTGTATATGTTGCATTAAACATCGATCTGATTTGTTAATATATATTGAGTTAGTAGAAAAATAGTTACTTATGTGAAATTGATTTCAGCCATATCACCCAGCACTAATAGTAACCAGTCTTCCACTGGTGTGCATGACAACACACCACTAAAGTTTTGACAACTCTAGATAGAAAATAAAGAGTTCCTCTGGATTTGTTTAAAACCTTAAGAGAGAATAGAACTGGCGCATTTCACCACATATCTGAGCACAGCTCACTCAGGAAACCTGAATGTCTTCAGTGAGTCAAATAGTTAAGTTGAGCCGGTGCTGCCATAAACCCGGTGGGAGAGCTTGGAATAATCTAGGCGATGTTAATGATGCAATTTATATGTGAGGGGACCGGTGTTTGGCAGGCTCTTTCCGTCTGAGCGGGCTGCACAACCCAGCGAGCTCCCAGCACCCCCTGCTAGATGGAGGGGGTGGAGTAGGAGGAGGATGTCAGAGCCCATGTGAAAAGAGGGAGCGAGCGAAGCACTGATAAGAGCCATTACTATTAGTGTCTGTCTGTCACCTGCTGTGCGTCATCCAGCCTTCTCTCTCTCCACATGCGCCCCCATCCCCGTCGATCCGTCCCCATCCGTTTTCCTGAGGCACATCACTTCAAATTTGCACTCACCTACACATTTTCCATTCTGTCACAGATATAGTCAGTTGGCTTGAAAACTGAGCTGCACTCTGAAAACTACTGCGAGCTTTGTTTCAAAACACTTGTAAATTAGTGAAGGTGCAGGCAGCTGCCAGCATTTATTCGATAAACAAAATACCTATAGATGAATAACTGAATTGGCACAAGGGGATGCAATATTCCAGACATAACGTTTCTCAGTTTTTCCAAGCAAACACAAAGCCTAATTTGGTATTTTATTTATTACTTGGCACAATACTACAGCTCCTTAAACTTATGAACTCGGGAGAAATGAACAGTAATTGCAGGCTGTTCTTTATTTTCTTAAAACCTTTTTAACCAAAATATTTAAAGCTGTTTTTCTCAGTTGCTATGCAACACTTCAACCGCAAGAGTAGGAGCATGCTGAGAATGTGCCAAATAAAGGCTACTGCCACAGCCATTCTGCGGGGAAATATGAGGGGCATTGTTCAATAATCATGTGACACAGTAGAACAGTTGTGTAAAATGCACAATCATCCTTTCATTTAGTTACTTGACCTGTGTCAACAGATAAATCAAACAAATTTAAAGGAACACGCCGACTTATTGGGACATTAGCTTATTCACCGTAACCCCGAGAGTTAGACAAGTCGATACATATCCTTCTCATCTCCGTGCGTGTCGTAATTCTGTCTGACGGCTCCACCATTAGCTTAGCCTAGCACAGATCCTGGAGGTAGCCGGCTCTAACTAGCCTACTGCTCCGAGTAAGTGACAAAATAACGGCAACATTATTTACTCACTTACTCAGAGCAGTAGGCTAGTTGGAGCCGCTTACCTCCAGGATCTGTGCTAGGCTAAGCTAACGGTGGAGCCGTCAGACAGAGTTACGACACGCACGGAGATGAGAAGGGTATGTATCGACTTGTCTACTGTCAGGATTACGGTGAATAAGCTAATGTCCCAATAAGTCGGCATGTTCCTTTAATGAACCATTGTTTACAGTCTGAAAGTCTCTTAGACCATACCAGTCATATGAGCAGATTCTTCTCATTGCCTGTGCACCAAACATACAAGTGGATGCTTTTACCTGCAGAATACAGCGAGGTGGCAGGTGAACCAAGTGCCCTGTGCAAAATATAATTTGGTAATTTGACATTTGAATGCTGCCAGATATGTAGACTACTGTCTGTTTCACAAGTCCTTTTAGATATCACTCAGAGCTCGCCTCGAGCCCGGGTAACTGTACAACAGCCAAGCAGAAAGCAAGCAAGCCAATGGTGCTGCCTTTCTTCCTGAGCCTGGAACCAAGGACTTAAAGCAAGGACACGTTATGCAAGATATCACATTCAATTCCACTGCCAGCCTCCGAGGCCAGATGATACACATTGAGTGAGTCTGTCTCTTGAGCCCTGAATGTTAATCAACACTCTTTCCAATGCATACTTATGAGTTACAATCTACTCCCCATGTCTTCCCTTTGGCAGCTTAAATTAAGGCGCAAATTTGACGGCAAATTAACTTCAACAGGCACAGTAATATGTCACCTATACAGCAATCTGTGCCATTTCTCGCCGAGGCAACACAAATCTTGTGCATCTGAGAGGAAAATTAAAATCACACAAATTATTTTCGTGTGAAAGTCAAATTCGAGGAAACAGAAGAAAGATGGCGCCAGGCGGCAGGGCTATCAGCTGTTAACAAATCCCTCTGATGACAAAGCCTTGCATAATCGCCCAGTCAACCTTTATCATTGTGATCACAGAGCTTGAGATTTAATGCGTGCTGGTATTAGCTGTGACATACTGTCACAATACAGTTGAGGTGGGAGGAACACACGCTCAGACATGTGTGTACGTACATGTGTGTGTAAAGGGGGGAGGTGGATGTGCAACCAACAGAGATCTCCCCACTTCATCATTGAGTAAATGGCACCACAGACGTGAGCTGCGACTTCACAGCTGCCTCATGGCGGGTGACATTGAAGCCCACGCATGAACACATCGCTCATCAAAGCGAATGAGGCGTTCTTTGCTTCCGCTGCTTGTGCCGAGGAAAAACAATGGCAGCCCCCCTCAAGTGCACACTTGCACACCTGGAATGTCTAGAATGAGTGGAGATGGGAATGAAAAGGGGGGGGGAAATCCATTTGGTTTCATGCATCTCGCACAAGAAGCTTAACAGACTGTGACCTACCACTGCTTCGTTATAGGAAGGAAGCGGCAAGACCCCGGTGCCATAAAACGGCTCAGAGCGGGTGCTAACAGTGGTTCTGCAATTAACCTGTCTTAAAACAAACAAGAGGCTTTTGCTTTAACAACAGGCACATACTTGAGAGGGTTGATTTCTGCGGCGTGAAACTCAAAGGCCCACCAGGGTTCAGGTTTTAATCGGCCATTAGCGTGCTCCTTTCGGCACAGCTGCGCCAAGATCCAGGCAACTACAAGCTCACTCAATGTGATCAAAAACCAAAAGCTCTTATCCCAGGAGCTAAAGAATGAACCACCATCGAATGTCTCAAATGTCTCTTCGCAGTCTTAACACTTTTCATAAAGTGCAAGAAGAATGTAAGTAAAAGCAGAAAGCAACAGTAAAATTGTGAATGCCCTCTTTTAACGTAGAAGCATATCCTACTGAAAGTTCAGTCACATAGCTTGAACACAAAAGCTCCACTCTTTCTCCTTAACTGTCCTCAGTTCTCTAAGTGGAACCAGACGTAGGCATTTCTTCATTTAGCCCATTCAAATAGAGGCACATTGCTGTTCTTTATTTATTTAACAAAACGAGCTGTAAAAGCCAAACATTAGGTCATGGAATATTTTCACCCCGAGAAATAAGTCAGTGCCTTCAATGAGACATCAAACCCAGTTTAAGTATCCCCCTACAAAATATGAGCTGATGAGGACCTTTTTCAAAGTCAACTAGTGCTGTGGGATTGTTCTGTTTTTTAAATACAACTTTCGACAGTGTGGTGCACATGCGTTTCCAATTAACAGCGCAGAGCCAACATCCAAGCCTGGGCCCCATTCACCCCGTCCACGATTGACCAAGTCTGAGGAAATGTTAAACAGGCATCATAACCAAAACAGAGACGGCAGATTTTTCAAAAGCCTTTACTTTCTAAACAATAATTAAGACATCACAGTAAATTGATGATCTAGACTGCAAACAAAGCACACAATCTAAATAAAGGAAAGGGAACATACCTAATCATAACTTTTTGTGACGCGTTCACAGCTAGTGTACTTAGACATAGCAATGTGTCCCTTTGGTGAATGGGTACAAAGCCTGCTTACAGTGCAAAGAAATAAAATATGTCAAAGCTGTTGATTTGTGAGGACCATAATGAGAATGCACGGTTTACACAAGGCACTCAGAGTAGGATCTACTTCCCTGGCAGCAGCAATAACTCCCTATGAGCCTGTCTCTGCTCAGACTTCAATCTCTTGGCCCTAAGGAGCTGTTGGAGGACTTTGATGTTCTGTCTAAATGAATTGACTGTGCTTCTTGATACAGCCCTCCAGTCAACTGACTCGCCCCACCGCTTCTGTCACCTGTGATAAACACCAAGCGTGCTCGCTGGTACCAAATACTGAAACACATGCTCAGAAAGGCCACAATTTCCCCCCCCCTTCAACTTTGTAAATGACTGCAAAAAATATGATTGTTGTTTCCCGCCGTGCCCTATCGGAAGAGAAGCCCTTTGATGTGTTAGACTGTATGTGAGCAAGCAACGCTGTGCTGTTTTTTGTTACCTTACAGCCCTGCAACATTCAGTAGGTGAGCCTTTATGTCGGATGCACCTTCAGGGCATGGTATTTGTTAGAGCCTGGGCAAAGGCAACAACCTCCAACCCACATCTATGATTGCATTACTTCTTAGGAATCAGAGCCAGACAGCACTGCATACAAGCTTCCAACTTCACTGACATGATCCAAACTAAATCTAAGGCTTATTTAGGAGCACTGGTGCACAGATAAGGAAGTACAAATGTGTCGATAGGTCTAACTTGGGACGTCTAGTTTGCTTTGAATATGGATAAGTAGTGACAGGAGCCAAACAAATGCACCGCAAGTGTTAAAGATAGCACTGAGTGCAACCAATCGACGACTAGCAAATACTGCAACAGATGATTTCGATCAAAGAGTGGGGCAGAGACGGCGGTTAAAGGGAAACAATACTTATCCGTCTAAGCTTCAGCTTGGTCAATTCTCATTTGACTAAATCCAATTACCATTGATTCTGCATCTTCTTAAAGCCGAGGTTTAGGTTCTCCTTGATAGTGCAGAAATCTTAACTCAGATGAAGCGGCAGTATTTAACCTATTACAGCCTCTGATGAAGCGGTTAGGTTTTGGAGGAAAGTAGGAGTTCTACTGGCAAAGGCATTGATCCTCCCACACCCTGGGTTTTCCCAGCATGTGCAGCGATTCCTGTGCAAAGCCTCTGAACACCTCTCTCTCCTCCAGCAGCGGTGGTGGTGCTCCTGAGCAAACCTGCCCTGGATCGAGCATCTCATTTAGTCACTGGGCCCTTTGATGTGGATTCAGTGCTGCAGTGCATATCATTCGTGTTTGAAGGTTTAGCTTCCACAATACAGCTGGGTTTGAAGTTTCACATATTGCAAGTGCTACAATGTGATAATCTGGGAGCCGGTTATGCATTATACATTTTTCATAAAAAGAACACCATCACCTGAAAGTGGAATGTGGAATAGTCAGCGCTTCAAGGTATATATTGACAGAAACTGTTTCTGAGACTTCTGGGTGTGGGACGAAAACACTCTTGTTATCATGAGCATTTCAGAATCAGCTCTGCATCTTCTCTCTGAAGGGGGTAAATATCCAACTAAACAGAGTAGAATAACATTTGACTGGGGTCTGCCATGCCATTATAAGACCAATTTAGTCGACTGAATGCTTCTCACAGGGCACAGAGGCCATAACGGCTCTTTCTCCAGCAATAAAGATCTCATTCTTCATGTGATTTCACAAAGGAGTTGATACTTCCTTCAGTGTCTTCTTAAATAAAACATGTACAAACCCTTGTCAAGGTGTATGTCTTAACTGAGGCAGACCGAACTAAATATATTGCTTTAGCTTATGTAATGACAAATAACAAGCAAATAATCTGTGGAAAATGTTGCAATTACAATTTTCAAGGTTGTAAGTGGAAAAGTGAGCACACCAGCACGCAACATTTGAAAAATAGGGGGAGTTGTTGGCCAAAGAATAAAATCAAATTGGCAGTTAATATCTGTGAGTGACTAAGGTTTATGTAAACGCTTCTGATCTTGATAATTAAAGAGTGTTTGTATGAAGGTGCACAGCTCCGTGTCTCTCTTTAAAAGGATGCTTAATGTCTCCAAAGCATGGAGACGGTGGCAGCCTGAGGGCCTGCCTGCTTTCTTTTCCCTCTCTCTGTATCTGTCTTGTGTTAAATACACACATGAAAAAAAAAAAAAAACGCGCACACACAATCGTGTAGAAATACGAACTATACACACTATACTGACACATTCAAAGAAAAAAAACCACACACAAGAAAAAGAGACTGAGCGTTCACAAACATCAGCCTCTCAATTAGCTTCTGCACTCATTTCTCTTTGGAAGAGAATTATTTTTCAGCTGGGTGCTTTGTCTTTGTTTATTGTAAGCAGACCAAAGCTTTATCAGCAGCTAATCACTGCATGTCAAATTCACAGACTTACCGCAGTCACTTAAAAAAATAATAAAAATAATTCAGTGAATAATCTTCACAAATTCAGATTGCCATTTTAGACAATCACCAACTTCTTTTAGATCAAATCAAATCTGTCTGACAGTTAGGGAGAACATCAGCATTTGTTTGATATAATTTGCTGTGGCATGTTAATTGCATCTACTTGTAATTCTCTCTAATTGATGTTTGATATGTCTCTGGAAATTAGGCCAACTAGATAACACTGCAAATATTATGAATCCTCCCTGCCTTTCTCTTTCCGCGGCAGGTTTGATGAATTCACAACACCTAAAACTGTTATGCGTCAACATGCTGTGCAGCTATGCTCTGTTTTCCCAGGCTGACCTAAGGTTATAAGCATATCACTGCATATTCAAAACACACTCAGACACACTGCAGAGGGCTAGAGAAGACTAACCTGAGCAATTTTCACAGAGTTCTGGGTCGAACCACCGGCATGATATTCAACTTTGTTCCTCTTGACAATTTCTTCAAACCTGAAATAAATAAGTGCAAGAGTTGTTAGAAAAGACAACACTCAAGATTAACTGCAAAGTGAATTAGACCAGACCTGCTGATAGAAGCTTAGTATAAACACCAGATACAGCCAGCTGTAACATGATCAGACTACAGGTTTATCAATACATTACAACATCTGTAGGAGGAGGGAGGATAATGGCATTTCATAAACACCACAAATTAGTCAATTCAAAATCCATTAGGAGAGGTTACACAGGTACAGCTGAAGAGCAGCTGTGAATATAGATAATGAAATTTAGAACAGATATTTGTGGTCTCCAGAGAATGGATCCTAATGACTCGGAAGATCAACCTTTTTATCACTATCAACATATTTTCCACTAGTTCAACACATGACACAATAACCAAAGTCCATAAGTCTCATGGGATCAGGCTAACATAGCATGCTGAAATACTAATGTTAGCATCAAAACCTGCTAACATGCTAGACAAATACTAAATCACACATTAGCATGCTTACATAACGTCTTCAAGTTAGCATGCCTACATGCTAACGTTAGTATGCCAAATGCATGTTAGCATGCTAACATGCCAGACTTAAATAATAGCAAAAGGATAATAACATAACATTATGTTAAGATAATACATTTTGCATGCCAACAGAGAAGAAAGATTTTGTGTTGATTAAAAGCTCATTAATAGTACAGTTAAGATTGTATAGTATACTATTGGCCAGCTGGACATTTCAACCATTACATGACTTGCTAACTAGTTCAACCATTTATCTGATACAGCCATTCAAACTATTTATAAGTTACTTTTAGCCAACTCATTCTGCTATCCATCAATTTTGTTATCTATTTTAAACATGTATCCATTACTCTTAGAAAACTAATTTTAACAGTTAATTCATTGTTATGTTTTTTTGTGGCATTTTAAGCCTTTATTCAATAGGACAGCTTAGACATGAAAGAGGAGATGGGTAATCACATGCAGCAGAGGGCCGCAGGTTGGAACCTTATCCATGGCCGCTGCAGCGAGGACTTAGCCTCTGTATATGGGCTCTACCAGGTGAGCTACCCAGGCGCCCTTTAGCTAACTATTTTAACATTACTTTTCGCAACCCGTTTAGACCTCTCTGCTTGCTTGTTTGCTAACTAATTACCCGCACTCTCAATTGCAAAACATATGCCTAATTTCAACCGCATGGTACGGCACCAGCTCTACTCAACTCCGCTATCTTTTGGTTGTCCATTAGCAAAAGCTGTGGATAGTACCTAGCACTTTTTGGTACCACCTTGGTCGAGGTTCCAAGCGAGCTGAGCCGACACCGAAGGTGGAGTTGAAAGACTGCAGACCACTGATTGGTCTGAGAGAACCGTCACTAGTGCAACACAGGACATCCTGCACAAACCCGCTATTTTTAAATAGCCAAGCTTCCATCAGTAACGACTGCAATTGTTTTATTAACTTGCCCCAGAATAAAAAAAAATAAAAAATGGCAGCCCCCAAAACCACTATGGCGCACACTGCGACATACATTTGACGACGTGCAGACGTTCCTCTGTTTGGTTGCCGATGAAAGGATTTAGCGAGTGTCGCACTGAAGATGATGTCATGGCACCCAGGTGTTTTGGCTCAATTTAATTTCTATTTAAAATCATCAAAATATTTGGATTTTCCTTTTACATCTCTCTGTAAAGAAGATAGCAGCATGTCAGCTCTGCAATATAATAAAAAATAATAAAAAATGAAAGTGGCATACATTTCTATTCAATTTTGACATTCCCGGTGCAAGCTTTTCCAATAAACTGCTTGAAAAGAAAAAAGAGGAAGAAAAAAAAAAAGCTGCAAGCAAATGCTGGATTTTGTTAAATGGGATATTTGACCACAAATGTTGCTGGAGTTGAAAAGAGGCAGTTAGGGTCTAAATGTGAACTTGATAAAAGCAAAAGAGGGACATTGTCAACACATGGTTGCAGTTAGCCATACAGTATTGAAGCAAGATGAGCAGTGAACGCTATTTCTGGGAATTTATACTACTTCCTCAAAGGGCTGCATGAAATGAACTATCATAAGTTTCTTTTATTTCATGAAGGATTAACCTTTTCAGATAGGCAGTATTTATTTTTTATTTCATAGGTGGTGTTTTCAGAGCAATTAGAAAAACAAGTTTCATAATTTACTTGTGTACAAAAATTGTTGCTGGATAACTTGTTTTGATCTGATTAAATGTTTGATGTATGAACCATACGGCAGAGTTAAGCGATGAGTGTAACAGACCAAACACATTGAGTCAAGAAAACAGACATGACATTGGGGAGTGGAGAGTAAACAATTGCTGAGTTTTCAAACATAAACCACAGGAACACCCTTGGGTCTCCAGTGAAATATTGAAGGTGGTTCTATCATTTTTGTATTTTTCCATCATACTGCCATTTCAAACATCAATAGCTTCAATGCTTAGGCGTAACGTAATGCAAAGCTGGGCTACGCTGCGAGATAGAGTCTTTATCTGGGGAGCTGAGAATATGAATAATGTGTATTCTTCACATCGTTCACACAAACAACCTCCCAGGGGGCTGGCTATATAAACTTGGAAATTGACTCAACGGCAGTCAAGTTGATACGCCACATAAGGAGGTCCTTGGCTTTTTTTTTTCCTCAACGGTAAATTGAAGACAATTTGTAAGAGTATTTACAACAGGGGGGAAAAAATTCAATGACATGGTAAATAGTTCAAGGTGCACTATACCATTCCCACTGGTGTATTTCACCTTAAATTAACTGAGTAAGAGGGGTTGATGGGAAAATGCTTGAGTGTAATCCCAAGGGGTGCTGGTCACGTAAAGGGTCGGCTACAGAGTGCCGATGCATTCCCTTTTTAGGAGTATAACAACATTTTCGGTGGAGGTCAAAGGTTGCACATTTTGGGGGGGCAAGAATTTCGAAATTAATACTCACTGCAGACAGGAGTAATCAGACAGGAGTAATGTGTATGCAAAGTGCATCATGGCTTACCAACATATGTCAGCCAGAGGTGTTCCAGTACTTCAGCACAACCTGGTTTAACAAGGCATGGCCGAATTGCAGCGAGTGTGAAAATAACCTTTACTGCTTCAAAGAAAGTCTGCATATCATGTCTCAAGGCAAAGGGTCTACCTAGGGCAAAATGTTCCTATTCCTAATAAAGAAAAAAATAAAAACTTTCCATGCAAGTGGAAAATATGCTAACCGCGAAAAAATTCCTTCCTGAGACACCTGTTATGACTCCTTGACAAAGGAAGAATTTGAGCACTGTGGGTGTTTATAACATGAAGGCAGCAGAGGGACTCCAGAACCCATTTCAAATAGACACACTGCTTCTGAGGATTTTAGTTTTTTTTCTTCCTAGAAGTATTTGCTCCACCTTGCAGTGCAGACAGCATGGGGCCCTGCTCTTGGACGCCTCGAAAATCCCATCCGAAAAGGAACAGCTGCCTCGAGACCTTTAAACCCTCAAACATCATGTGATCCCATAGTAGTGACACCGTAAACGGCCCCCATGGCCATTTAGGAAGAGAAAATCCCTTTCCATCTACTGCAGTCTGAGCTCACTCGGGGATGGGAGGGAGCAGAGAAAAATAAATTGTTTTGAACAAAATGTTCTCAGCCAGTAACCTCTGCTTTTAAAACCCACCAGTGTTGTTCAATGGAAGAGCAATTCCAGCAATGCCATGCATTCCACTAACGTAAGGACAGTCTGTGTTATATAACACATGCTTTACAAGAGACTGCCCCTGACACTCTGGTTAAATACCACACTTAACTAAAGGCACTGTGGTATTTTTTCAATTTAATACCTTCCAATTTGAGACTAATAGATGCACTTATTTATTCACTTTAATCAAATTAGGGGAATTAGGCTACTGAATGCCATATTTGTATTCAGAGGTTATGAGAGCTCTCCTTAAAAACTAATACCTCTACATCTCTCCGGCTTAACGCATTCAGATTGTTGGGGCAGATCACACAAGTCAGGAACTTCGTGTTGTTTACATTCCTGGGGATGGAGCCCCCACCATTGTTTCCCATCAAGGGAAATATGAGAGCTTCCAAAGTACTATGAGTGTTCTCTGCAGCCAGTGACTCATGAGTTCCTCTCTCACCTCCCCCAAAAAAAGAGCAGAGTAGATTATTTACATGAGGCAATAATTCAAGATTTGCTCCTCTAAGTCTCTTACATGGAGGGCAAGGCGAGCCCATTTACCCAATCCCTCTTCATTCGCCTTTGATGTTAGCCTATCTCGATAAGACCGGATGAGTGCCCTAAAATCCCCGTCGAGTGATTTCACAGGAAGAACAAGTCTCTGTTAATCAATGGCTAGATTGGATCTGGATCCTCGGGAGTGGTCCGCCTGAAAGTCCTCCTGAGTGTTTGAGTGCACACCGGGGTAATTCATCGCTAATGATCACCGCGGCACCCACTCTCCTACGTTCGTCCTTATTTAATTGCCTTGTTCACGTTTAAACAGCTTACAAATCACATAGACAGGCAGGGAAACATGATCAAACAGCCGCTATCGCTAATCAGGGGAGGGCAAGGGAAGAAGTGAGAGGACTGGGGCTTCTTTGCTGCTCTCCTTGGGGATTGGGAAGGAGGAGGGTTGTACAGGAACAGTAAATTAGCTCTGCTTCAGCTATAGCAGGCAGGTACATTTAAACAGGCAGATCCTTCTTTCTCTCTCTCTGACAGAAGCAGAGAGGGGGCCGTACAGCTAAAAGGCTTTGGTAATCCCAGTTTCAACACAGGCATCTGGAGTGAAGACAGGTTCCACCATTGATTAGATTCCCCAATCAGTGTGTGCATCCTACACCAGCCTTACTTGGTAGTCTGGAGGCAGTACAAGGCCTGATGCACAGTAATTGTTTCCATAGGTCAGGCAGAGGAAAAACAGCTCAGGGACGTGATCAAAGGGAGATGGAAAGGGTGAGGAATATTGTTGTTTTTCCCCCCAATTAAATTGTTTGTCAAACCCTTCACAAAGGGTTACGCAGTTTATCTGTTTAAAATCAATACGCTCGTCTCAGTGTGAACGCTTGTCCCGACACAAGACAGGCCCATTAATTATTCTGTTCTGTGCGCTATCACCGGGCTGCTCAAGGTTGAGCCTTATCTTTTCTTATTTCAAATCAATAATTATCTTCTACCGTGCTCACGCTCCCCCTCAGAAATAGATGTGCTTTTCATTCAATGCCTGTAGAGTCTCTCTCTCTCTCTCTCTCTCTCTCTCTCTCTGTGTAGCAACTGGTGAAGAACGCAGAATGAATAGGACATTCTTATCAGTGGAACATTAGGGCAGGATAGGAATAGATTGCGAAGAATGAGGCGCATAAAAGTACTGAACACAAATGAGCCATGATTCAAACACCGAGCAAGGCCTTGTTCCCATCCCCTGACATATTCTAATACACTACAGTAAGGGATGAATGTTGATTTGCACAAAAGCATTACGATATCGCCATCGTTCAGGTATCTTCGACTCCAGCCGCGATGAGCCTTTTTGCATTATAGACGGGATGCACAATTAATGACTGCACAATTACATGGTCATAATGGGTAAGTAATTGCATTAGAATGCAGAAACAACAAATGTGCATCACTTTAATAATCGGCCGATCCAGCAGCAGCAGCAGCAGCCCATTTGTTGGCATTAACCGAGGACTGCTGTTTGTACTTAATTAGGCTGCACTCAAGGATTAGGCGGCGGGGGCAAAATCTGGTCATGGAGGATGAGTTCATATCATTTCCTCTGAAATGTCACAGGTTTTTGGCTTTGCGCTGCAGAGGGTGGCGTTGTTTGTCACACTGTACTGTGTGGATTTGGGAGAGGGAGTGTGAGTGTGTGTGTGTGGACATGAAAGAGAGAGAAAGAGAGGGACACATTGAGGAAGAGAGTGGGAAGATGGGAGCGTGTAAGGAAGGATGGGGCTTCTGGTGTTCTCTTGTGGATTGAGATTTGAAGTCGGAGCACAAAGCCTTTGAGACATTGCCCTTATCTTGGAGGTTGATACCACGATCTCAATGATTCAGAGCGCTCCGTGTGAATAATTCCACCAACACCCCCTACTGCGGGGACCATATGGCCCAGTGTGAACTTTAAACACACAGGGAGTGTTGCTGTTCACCAGTCAGGCCTCCCATCTCTACCCCCGCACAGGCTAGGTGTAGAGAAATGATCAGCACAGATAGTATACTAACTAGCCTACATGTGTACAGGCTGCTGTCATCATTGACTTTTCCTGTGTGGCTGCTGGGGATCAAAGATGACTAAAAATAGCCCTGAGCATGCTTTTCTGAACGGAACATGCTGTATGCACTGGCTGAGACGCCCCCATTTTAATTATAAAACGCTCTCTTTAAAAAAGGGGGAGTTGGAGGAAGAAAGGGGGGGGGGTGCCCACATGCACAGAGATGTGGATTATGTTTGTTGCACTCCCTTTGACATGTGATGTTTCCTTCTGGCACCACCTGCTGGCAGCCACCGACAACAAGAGGGATGCATTTGCAGCTCCGGCGAGGACGAGCCTTAATTATGATTGCATCAGCCATCTCTCATGATGCAGCATGTAGGCTCTAAATCCAGAGCAATCATCCTGCATCGCAGTGTCTTAACCTATTTCATCGCAAAAAATAACAGCAGAACAAGATATGAGGCTTCTTTATTTGGATTATTTAAAAAATATCCTTGTTTTATAATTCAAAGGGTCCACATTTCTTACAGCTGAGAACAGCTCATGTCCGATTTATGCAAGTGCCCCAAATCGTCAGATTCATGCATATCAATAAAACATCAAGAGCAGCGCGGTTGGCGGCCGAACATGTTTCTGATGTCTCAATTACCAGTTGAGTGCCATTAATCTCTGCTCACTCTCTTTGGCTCAGAGGTCGACTGATGGATGCAGGCCTGCAACCTTTGCCCTTTAGCGGCACAGGGAGCCGGATGTTCTGACCCCCCAGCGGACCGGTGGAGGTGAGTTTAAGTACTGTAGTACAGCACTCAGCCTCAGCAACAGAGAAGGGAGCCGGGAAGTTAAAAGGGGGGGCTGTAATGTGTCTACACACTCAGTCAAGCATGAGTGCATCTAGTGAAGTGGCACCATGGCAAGCACATGCAGCTTCTGCACGCATGCTTGCATGTGAGCACACACAAGGAGGAGTGTTTCTCCTCCTGACACACCAGGATAGCTCCGCCAGGGGGTTTCTAGCACTCACAATTTGCTTCGTTATATATTAACAAAAAACAGGGGTAGAGTCAAGTGTGTTTACAGAGCAGAATCTATCACACACACACACCCAGGAGCCAGAGTGTTTAGCATGTACTCAGTGAGAGAGGCCTTTGTTGTTTTCCTCCCAGTAAGCAGATTGAGCTGCACGGCAGCAGCAGGGGTGTGTAAGATGTACACAGACAGCGGGGTGTGTGAGTGGAGAGGCACCTCCACTGATCTCCTGTGTCGTGTGATGATGTGTGTGTGATGTGTGTCTCAATCCAGCGCTGATCCCCCTGAGTCAGCCCTGTCAGTGATATGAGTCTCCCACCCTCTCTCTCCCTCGTTCTCGCTTTCCTTCGCCATCCGGAATGCTAATGACAGCCAGCCACTAACGCTGCAGCCCTGAATTATTCATGCAGCAGAGGGTCACACGGCATAATGAGGAGTTTACTCTCATTCTGGATGCGATTGTGACGCTGCTAATCTGCATTTAGCACAGAGAAAGAGAGAAAAGGAGGGAGACAGGGGGGGGGGGGGGAGTAGAGAGAGGGAGAAGGAGGGAGGATGAGCACTGATGATCTTAATTGCTGTGAGCAAACAACCTCTGAAAAGAGTCACGCCATCATCCAGAGATGAGAAAGTAAACAATTAATTACCATCGGACAGAGGGAGTCATAAAACAAATGTTTGAACGCGACTAACATTCAGGAGCAGCTGATCTTTTTTTTTTTTTTTTCCTCTCCGAGGTGACAATACACGTACTCTAACAATGACTCGCTCATTTGACACACTAATAATCATTAGCTCTAATATGATATGGTTAACAGGCCCATGAGGGATTGGGTGAATGGTATATTATGCAATGCTGCATGTTCTAAACAAACTGTAATGCCTAGTTATCCTGAAATAAAATGTCTATTTGCCCACATTATAATCTCCTGCAGAAAGAGGCGTGTTTTCATTATGTTGACATGTTGTTTCCTATGGAGACTCCTGGGGTACAAACAGCAGGCTACTGTTGCCCCCTGCTGGGCATGAAAGATACATACCCCTTTTACAGCAATTCAATCCTGAGCAAAGACATTCACTACTGAGAAAAAAAGGAAAAGTTAAAATAAAATATCAACCAACTGCTGACAACATAAATATTTTCAAGGCCTACAATCAAAGATAAAACAGTATGGACGTAAAGAGGCAACGCTAGTGAATAACACAACTCTACTTAGAATATATCACGATTATTCATCTGATTATCTGAGATAAAGACATTATATACCCCACCTCTTTACAAGTTCTAAAGTCCATTAACCATGCACCCTACCTTTGCAGATATCAAACTTACATGTTAAGCCACATGATGGCAGCAGTGACTACAAAAAGTGAGCAAGAACCACAGCATTACATCTGACAAAAGGCCTTTTTCACAGCAGACATTTTGACTTGTCATAGCAGGAAAACCACAGGTGAAACAAATGGCTAAGTTCCATCAAATGCCCCAGTAAGCCTTGACAGTGAGCCAGTATGCACAATACCAGGAGCCTGGAACCAGCTTGCCGATATGGAATGCAGTCAGTTTCAATATTATCAATTACACCTGTGCTTTTCCTGCTGAGGCAAGTTAAAATGTTTGCTTTGCATATCACCCACTGAAATTTAGAATGACACATATCTAGGCAGGCAGAAAGGAAGTCAAACACAGTGCTTTGGTTAGTTGGTTTCCTCTCATACCCCACAATCAAAACACCCGAGGCATCCTCTGAAAAACCAGCACCTACTGAAAACAACCCTTTTAACTGCAGCTCAGAAATAAACGTTGAAACAAAAGCAGTTACGGTAAAAGACCCATGCGTTTACAGCAACCAACCGCCACACTGTAATCAATGTATAAAACTACCAAGAATTAAGAAGCAGCAACTGCCTTATTTGGATGAGAGAGTGATGAGATTACTTTCATTGGAAGTTAGTTTTTCTTTCTTGTCATGTTTGCCTTTATTAGACAGGAGAAAGTATAGATACAGACAGGAAACATGGGGAGAGAGAGCGTGGTATGAAATACCACAATCCTCTGGGGCCAGAAACGGACCACGACATTGCGGTTTTATAGTATGTGTCTTAACCACTAGGACACCAACACACCCAGGGATTTTTTTCAGCAGAGCAGATACACCACTTACTTTTATTAGGGCTGCAACGCAATTGATTATTTCTTCAACTGCTCGATTAATAATGCCAAGGTGACGTCTTTAGAATTTTAGTTTGCTCCAACAAACAGTCCTAAATCCAAAAGATATTCAATGTATAATGACGGAAACCAGAGACAAGAAGCTAATTTTCATGTGAGAAGCTGAAACCAGCATATTCTTGGCATTTTTGCTTGATAAATTACAAATAAACGTTGGTCAAGTAACTTTGTCGGTCAACTTACTGATACTACTAAAACTAAAGGTGTTTCCATATTATAAAACTACAGCGTTTTGAATTTAAAAAAAAATGGGAATCAACTATAACTTGTAAAACATTTAACGCAAAATGAAAAAAAGGCATCAAAAGTCACACGTGAGGCTTATTCAGGAAAAAAAAAAAACTTTAAGTCCCCAGTCAGTACTAACAGGGATGTTGATGGTTTCTTCAGCAGGCAATTCCTCAACCACAAAAGGATTATATGAGCTCTGCTGTGACTAGATAATTAAATTCAGGCATGGCCACAGTGCACTGCATCCAATGATCTCTCTCCCACCAGGGTGATGGGGAGAAAAAATGAATTGTATTAAACTCTGTAGATCCAGAAGCACAACAATAGTGTTAGTCGACTAGACATGTAAGTCTACTGTGGCCTTTTAAGTAATGATGTTATTTGTCACAACACTGCAGTCAAGTTCTTCTTTTTCTATGGATCTATGGATTAATTACCTTGTGAATGACCTCTTTGCACTTTGTAGTCACCCAGCATTCTTAATAGGCTCATATCGCAGCATCTAAAGCTTTTTCATAACCTGTGCTGCTATATGTTAATAGATAATGTGACAGAAACATGACATGTACATTCAGATACAAATTGCTGGAAATGAGGGAGAGTTTGTGTGTTTGTGTGTGTGTGTGTGTGTGTGTGTGTGTGTGTGTGGTTGGAGGGGACATGCATTGAAATGCATTGTTCTGGGAATAAACCACCAAAGCTACATTTTAATCCTGCCCTGACCTTGTGCAGAATGTGGAGGGAACGGTGTCTGTGGGGCTAAAGATAACACCGCTGCCTTTGTGCCGGAGGAGAACAACACTGCTGATGATGCTGCTTTGTGCTGCTGCTGCTGCCGCCCGAGGTCACGTGTCCCTTTGTCAAGTAACAAGACCTGACAAGGTAGCCTATTGTAAGGTACAGACCATCTGATATACCGATCCGTCTCTTATTCATTTATTGTTGACGCATTATTCAGGTGCTTTATGATTCGACAATTACTGCACTGTGATTTGCTTTCAAATTTATACACAAGACGCTACTACAGATTTTATCGCTTCTCAGGTCGGAAGTTGTTCAACATGCACTCTCCTAAAATTAGACGTCACCAAGCTAAAAAGCACTCAGAGAGCAGACGCCTCTGCCAAGGCTGCATAATGCTCTACATTTTGCCACTTTAACAGCAGAGAATGTTTACAGATGTTTAATCTGAATATGGATCCAGATCATCACAGTGCCACATTTCTTTAAATTTGAGTAATGCATTAGTAATTCATGAGTATTTGAAAGGTTTAAGCCATTTTGTAATGATGTGTCTCCAATATACAGTATCCCTGTTAGTATTTTGGAAACTAATTGCTGTATCCATAAAAGTGGTCTCTCCTCCCCCCTGCTTACAAATCTCAAACCAATGAACGGTCCTGATAATACGAGTGTCCTGACAAAGATTTAATGTCAAGATACATTTTGACTGGATCAATAAAGTATGCACATACAAAAGAAAACTCAAAACAGGTGAAGACCAAACAGGAGTTGACCCTTTAATCCCCAGGCCAGCAGGATGAATTTGGGTTTACAAAGTGAAGGAACATTACCACTGCAGAGGTGCCCTTGAGCAAGGTGCTAAACTGCTAAAGTGGAGCTGCTCAGTGGCCAGCAGATAAGAGGTATGTAGTTATCTTACATCCAACAGATTAGACTGTGGTTGTACTGGGCCGCTTGGAGGTGTGAATGTGCCCGAGTGTGGAGCAATGTATTCCTGTAAAAGAGCATTTGTGCTGATTTCATAAAGCCCTAAAAAAAAGCCTGAATACGACAAGCAATGCGCATCATCCATCATGAGCAAAATAAACAAAAGAAGCTCAGGTATCCTATCAGTGAATCCATGAGTCCCCACAACGACCGCAATACCAACATCCCCATTTATGACTAAATTATAATAAAAATACTCACTAAAACAATAACTTAACTGCCCGATTGATCCACCAAGGAGGTTATGTTACTGTCCCAATGTTTGTCTGATACTTAGCAAATTAAATTTACAATGAAATCTCGTGGAAAGTTAGACCAAGTACACTTCAGTTGGTCAAGGAACAAGCGAGTTTTTGGTGCAAAGCTGAATCCAGGAATTTTTAAAGAGGTTTTCGAGTATCTTCCTTTCTCATGAACCCCAGCACTCAGTTGAATAAAATAAAAATGAACATTAATACTTAAGGCCGCGGCTTACAACTCTGAAAAAATAACATGTTGCTGTGAAAGCAATGTAAAACTTTGGCAGTTAGTCCAGATTCTTTGTTTTGTGTATTTTGCTACCAAGATCATTATTAAAGATCATTCAATCATCTTTTTAAACATCCTCACACTCAGTTAGAAGAGGCAAGCACATAAAAACGGTTGGAATTTGTGATTTACTTATGAATGTGAAAATTGTTTAATTCTTGAGACTTCACTTCAACACCTGCCTCTGCCTCTCTTACTTGCAGATGGTGAACTTTTTATGTCTACACTAAAATTAAATTCCCTGAAAAGACAACATCGGCACTCATCAACCAGAAGAAAGAGGTCATTCGGTAATTAAGGCGTAGTTCTGTTTGAATTTTAGTATTTTTGTTGTTTCCCTTAGGTGCATTTCAAAAGGAGCAATGTGCTATGTTTAGGGACATGCAAACCACGTTTTCGAGGAAGGCTATAATATTACTGTTGCTTCTGCTTGCAATGTGAAGGAGGGAGGGTCTGAAAAAAGAGCATGCATGCTCAGCTAAGCCGTTCTCAGAATAAATTATTATTCTTAATTGTGTGTCAATCTAAGAAAGCCAGTGAAACGTGCAGTGAAATCTATGTTGATCTACTATTTAGCCCAAAGCAGTAGTAAATTCAGAGCCACCTTGGTATAATTTGGCTCAAGTATGGGAAAAATGTGTGGGCGTGTCAAGTTACAGAGGGGTTGATTTATAACTTGGCTATTCTGAGCACAGCTCAGTGGTAGTAGTGGGTATGAATGACCAGTGTATCCCTTATTTGGTTCCATGTCATTTTAACACTTTCTGTTACACTACTGAAGCATGTGGTGTCCCAGTGAAGCTTTGACTCACAAGACTTTGTGTTTTTCTTCAGCGAGGATCTGGTCATTAAGCTTCAGTCCATACCTACAAAAAAAAGAAAACGTCGTCAGTGCATTTTGGTCAGATAAGACACAGAAATATGGAGCTGAAAACAAATCAGCTGTTTAGACTTACTTGTCAAGGAAGTCTTTGTCCACAACAGCTGAAA
The DNA here is from genome assembly GCA_023631565.1 of Gymnocephalus cernua. Lineage (NCBI taxonomy): Eukaryota > Metazoa > Chordata > Actinopteri > Perciformes > Percidae > Gymnocephalus > Gymnocephalus cernua. The sequence goes on from CM042443.1 coordinate 11,137,520, forward strand.
TGTCGAGCAAGGGGTTTCCCATCCCAAAGAGTGTGTTTTCACTGTAGCGGGACAAAAACGTATATTGTATTATGCAGACTCCCACTTGATAGCTCTGCATGTACAGAGGACACCAACAATCTGTCTGAAAGAGCAAATCATCTGTTTCTGCTTTGTTGAATCAAGTCACTGGAACTTTGATGAGGGATGAACCCATGTGGTGTTTTCACTGACCTCCTCTCTACGGTCAACATGTGGAGAAAATAAAGCTACAGAAACATGTCCAACTGCAAACTAATGAGCTCATAACAGACTAATGAGTGGATTTCTTTTAGGACTTTGGGAGTGATCACTCCTCAGAGAAATGTAAAAACTGCCAATGAGTTTCTTTTGTCCCCCATTCAGATGGAGATTAGTCAAATGAAAAGCAGGCCCATTGAAAAGATCAAAATAAAGGACTCTCTGAGAAACTGATGTGTTAACGTTCTCATGTACAGACATGTGTAGCTTGTGTCGTTTATTCATAATGCATGCTTAGACTATGCGTCATAGCAGGAAAAACTGTATGCTGTTTGAATTCTTTTAAAATGTGGCATTTTCCCCTTAATGACCCTTTCATCTAGATTGTTACAGATACAATATATAGTGGCCAAGGGCTACAGTCTTCATAACAGGTTACCGACCTTTCATAAAACACGAGATAATGTATTCAGTGTCTGATTAAGATCACAGAGAGAAATAATTGTTCTTGTGCAGCAGTTTAGCTTATTTATGTGATCTGCAAAAAGATCCAGACTCACTAAAGCCATCTCAACTTAATATATCAGCCTAAAAATCTGTCATTTCACACTTTCCTGCAATGTTTTCAATCAACCAATTAAAAAAAAATTAAAAATAAACTGGCAGTGCTGTGAGCACAATAAAAATAAAAATAAAAGACAATCTCAATAGTTAGCAGAACTGTTCCCTGTGGAGGATATTATCATTTGATCTTACCTTGGAGTTGGCATTATGTCAGAAAACTCAGCAGCTTAACCTGATCATTAAACGGTGAAAAGTTTCCTCCACTCTGTCAAAGCAATGTGCTTTTTGACTACAGGAACTGCAGCTGCACTTTGGTCAACGCTGACTGGTTGGTGGAAGAAGAGGGCGGGTTTTAGTATCTTCTAGGCATAGGATTGGCTACACTTCTTCCAATTATTGTAAAGCTTTCTATGCTACGTTTGTGGCCAATTGGAAACAAGCTGGACCCTGTGGTAAACACCAATACCAGCGATAAAGTAAAAAAAGAAAGACAAAAAAGACATTTAAAATGACTAATGTGTAGTTTTTTTAACCATTGCATATTTATTTATATAACCACTTGAGTTACATATAGAAAATATCAAGTTTTGTAACTGTATATAAACATATAAACGAACCTTTAACAGCATCAGAACACATGAAGAACTTAGATTTAGTTACTCTTATATCTAAAATGTGTAAATTCAATCTAAATGGGAATAATAAATTCTAATAAATAAAGCCTAGGCTATGAGTTTTAAAACATGTTTTTACATTTGGAGCATGGACTCTTGTTTTGTTTAAACAGTAACACACATTATGTCTACTTGTTCCTTTAGGTTCTGTGGTGTACATTGAAATAATACTACCATATAATAATAATAATACCAAAACTTAAAAAATAAAAAAATAGGACTGATGGGAAACTTGCCAGTCCGAGCTTATCATTGTTATAATTTCTAAAGAATTGTTTATTATCATTATTATTATTGTCATTATTATCATTCCTCTCCGGGAACCATCACCTTATCGTGGTGGAGAGGTTTGGGTGTCCCTATGAACCTGAGGGCTGTGTTGTCTGGAGCTTTGTGCTCCTGGTAGGGTCTCCCATGGCAAAGTGGTCTCAGGTGAGGGGCCAGACGAAGAATGGTTCAAAAGACCCTATGAAAAAACGAGGAAGGGATAGAGAGACCCTGCCCGGAGGAAGCCCGGGGCCCCCGTCTGGAGCCAGGCCCAGAGGGAGGGCTCGTCAGCGAGCGTCTGGTGGCCGGGTTTGCCACGGAGCCCGGCTGGGCACAGCCCGAAAAAGCTACGTGGCACCTATCTCTCCAGCCCATGGGCCCACCACCTGTGGGAGGAACCGCTGGGGTCGGGTGCGCTGCCACACGGGTGGCGGTGAAGGTCAGGGGCCTCGACGGACCAGACCCGGGCAGCAGAGGCTGGCTCTGGGGACATGGAATGTCACCTCGCTGTGGGGGAAGGAGCCGGAACTTGTGCGTGAGGTGGAGCGCTACCAGTTGGATCTGGTGGGGCTTACCTCTACGCATAGTCTCGGTTCTGGAACCGTACTCCTGGAGAGGGGTTGGACTCTTTTCTTCTCCGGAGTTGCCCAGGGTGTGAGGCGCCAGGCGGGTGTGGGGATACTCACAAGTCCCCGGCTGAGCGCCGCAACGTTGGAGTTTACCCCGGTGGACGAGAGGGTCGCCTCCCTACGCCTGCGGGTTGTTGGGGGGAAAACTCTGACTGTTGTTTGTGCATATGCACCAAACAAGAGTTCAGAGTATTCGGCCTTCTTGGAGACCTTGAATGGAGTCCTGTATGGGGCTCCGGAGGGGGACTCCATAGTTCTGCTGGGGGACTTCAACGCACATGTGGGCAATGACGGAGACACATGGAGAGGCGTGATTGGGAGGAACGGCCTCCCTGATCTAAACCAGAGTGGTTGTCTGTTATTGGACTTCTGTGCTAGTCATGGATTGTCTATAACAAACACCATGTTCGAACATAGGGATGCTCATAAGTGTACTTGGTACCAGAGCACCCTAGGCCGAAGGTCAATGATCGATTTTATAATCGTTTCATCTGATTTGAGGCCGTATGTTTTGGACACTCGGGTGAAGAGAGGGGCGGAGCTGTCAACTGATCACCATCTGGTGGTGAGTTGGGTCAGGGGGTGGGGGAAGACTCTGGACAGACCTGGTAAGCCCAAACGGGTGGTGCGGGTAAATTGGGAACGTCTGGAGGAAGCTCCTGTCCAACAGACCTTCAACTCACACCTCCGGCGGAGCTTTTCGTGCATCCCTGTGGAGGCTGGGGGCATTGAACCTGAGTGGACAATGTTCAAAGTTTCCATTGCTGAAGCTGCGGCAGGGAGCTGTGGTCTTAGGGTCTTAGGTGCCTCAAGGGGCGGTAACCCTCGAACACCGTGGTGGACACCGGTGGTCAGGGAAGCCGTCAGACTGAAGAAGGAGTCTTTCCGGGATATGTTATCCCAGAGGACTCCGGAGGCAGTTGCAAGGTACCGACGGGCCCGAAGGACTGCAGCCTCTGCCGTGAAAGAGGCAAAGCAGCGGGTGTGGGAGAAGTTCGGAGAAGACATGGAGAAGGACTTTCGGTCGGCACCAAGGCGCTTCTGGAAAACCGTCCGCCACCTCAGAAGGGGGAAGCGGGGAACCATCCAAGCTGTGTACAGTAAGGATGGGACGTTGTTGACCTCAACTGAGGAGGTAATAGGGCGGTGGAAGGAGCACTTTGAGGAACTCCTAAATCCAGCTGATGCGCGCTCTTTGTTAGAGGCAGAGCTGGAGGATGACGGGGGATTGTCGTCAATTTCCCTGGTGGAGGTCACTGAGGTAGTCAAACAACTCCACAGTGGCAAAGCCCCAGGGATTGATGAGATCCGTCCAGAAATGTTGAAAGCTCTGGGTGTGGAGGGGCTGTCTTGGTTGACACGCCTACTCAACATTGCGTGGAAGTCTGGGACAGTGCCAAAGGAGTGGCAGACCGGGGTGGTGGTTCCCCTCTTCAAAAAGGGGGACCAGAGGGTGTGTACCAATTACAGGGGTATCACACTTCTCAGCCTCCCTGGTAAAGTCTACTCCAAGGTGCTGGAAAGGAGGGTTCGGCCGATAGTCGAACCTCAGGTTGAAGAGGAACAATGCGGATTCCGTCCGGGTCGTGGAACAACGGATCAGCTCTTTACTCTAGCAAGGATCCTGGAGGGAGCCTGGGAGTATGCCCATCCAGTCTGCATGTGTTTTGTGGATCTGGAGAAGGCATATGACCGGGTCCCCCGGGAGACTTTGTGGGAGGTGCTGCGGGAGTATGGGGTGAGGGGGTCCCTTCTCAGGGCCATCCAATCTCTGTATGACCAAAGCGAGAGCTGTGTCCGGGTTCTCGGCAGTAAGTCGGACACGTTCCAGGTGAGGGTTGGCCTCCGCCAGGGCTGCGCTTTGTCACCAATCCTGTTCGTAGTATTTATGGACAGGATATCGAGGCGTAGTCGTGGTAGGGAGGGGTTGCAGTTCGGTGGGCTCGGGATCTCATCGCTGCTCTTTGCAGATGATGTGGTCCTGATGGCATCATCGGCCTGTGACCTTCAGCACTCACTGGATCGGTTTGCAGCCGAGTGTGAAGCGGCTGGGATGAGGATCAGCACCTCTAAATCTGAGGCCATGGTTCTCAGCAGGAAACCGATGGAGTGCCTTCTCCAGGTAGGGAATGAGTCCTTACCCCAAGTGAAGGAGTTTAAGTACCTTGGGGTCTTGTTCGCGAGTGAGGGGACAATGGAGCGGGAGATTGGTCGGAGAATCGGCGCAGCGTGGGCGGTATTACATTCAGTTTATCGCACCGTTGTGACGAAAAGAGAGCTGAGCCGGAAGGCAAAGCTCTCGATCTACCGGTCAGTTTTCGTTCCTACCCTCACCTATGGTCATGAAGGTTGGGTCATGACCGAAAGAACGAGATCCAGGGTACAAGCGGCCGAAATGGGTTTCCTCAGGAGGGTGGCTGGCGTCTCCCTTAGAGATAGGGTGAGAAGCTCAGTCATCCGTGAGGAGCTCGGAGTAGAGCCGCTGCTCCTTCACGTCGAAAGGAGCCAGTTGAGGTGGTTCGGGCATCTGGTAAGGATGCCCCCTGGGCGCCTCCCTAGGGAGGTGTTCCAGGCACGTCCAGCTGGGAGGAGGCCTCGGGGAAGACCCAGGACTAGGTGGAGGGATTACATCTCCAACCTGGCCTGGGAACGCCTCGGGATCCCCCAGTCAGAGCTGGTTAATGTGGCTCGGGAAAGGGAAGTTTGGGGTCCCCTGCTGGAGCTGCTCCCCCCGCGACCCGACCACGGATAAGCGGACGACGATGGATGGATGGATGGTTATTTATTTATGTTTGACTTGGAGTGATTTTATTGATGATTATTAAAGTATTTAATGTGGCGAGTTGTTGGTAGTATGATGTCACCTGTTCACCTGCATCTTTGCTATCTTTACATCATAAATATCAATTAATTTTGGGCTATATTGTTGTTTTTATATTAAAACTTTATTAAAACTTAATGTCCTCCTCATAATGTCAGCTTAACTACGGCAAACTAAGCAGTTAGTGATGGCATTGCATTTTTTGCTTACTATAAAGTATAAGCCGGTTGTCTCTGTGTGGACTGTCACGAACATGTGGATTTTATTGTGTTTTTCTTTCCTTGTCCTCTCCTTTATTGTTCATTTTCTCTCTGCACTGTAAAGCGGTTTTGATTGACTGTGTTGTGTCTAAAGTACAATGCAGTTGAGTGCATTACTTTTGTCAAGAGCAATTCAACTCTGTAAAAAAAAGGTCCCTCTGTGCTTAATGGCTTTAAACATTAACTCAGAATCGTGACTATGTGGACAATTGCGAGGTTAAGTTTTCCTCAAGTCAAGTGAACACTGCACAATTAAACTTAACACTGCAAAATGTCAACAAGACACTGCCCAGCACTGTAAATGGTATGCTAATTACAGATGACAAGACACAAAACTGACAAAATATTGAAATGCTAGGCTGATGTTTTAATTAAAAGACCCAGTATACACTTACAAGGCTATTCTTTACTGTATATTTGGCTACATTATTTGTTTTAAATACGTTATTCTGGTCTTTTTTCATATTTCACAGTTCCTTCAGTGCGTTTGTTAAATTAGAATCATTTTATAGGCTAAAATATATAGGCATCATTTAAATGACGCCTATATATTTTAGCCTATAAAATGCTTAAATACTTATTTACCAATGAAACGTTAATTAACGTTTCATTGGTAAATAAGTATTTAGTATAAAATCCTTACACTTTAAGTTGTCAAATCCATATTAAAAATATATTAAAAACAAGACCTTTTGAGCTGACAAGTATACCTTGTATCTTTTTGAGGATAATTAAATGTATGGATGGTTAAAGCTAATTTACCGATCGTGTGATGAACCCACCCTATCCTGCTAGCTGCGGTTAGCATCGTTATGACGGAATGTGTAACGCTAACACCGGTTTCACCTGAATACTTGAGTTGATGTCACGTTCAAAGGTTCAAACTGCTTAGCGCCTTTCAACACTGCACCTCCTGCTGACACTTTAACACAACACCAGAGGCGTTTGCATGAATTAACAGCTAGCTAGCTGCAAAAGCTAACCATGCAGAGCATCACCCGTCAGATAGCGCGAATACTATCGGCTTAATATTACCTTAACGCTGTTTTCCTCGCTGTCGACATGTTTGGTTCTCCGTCAGATATTTAGCTAGGTGAATCAGCAACGGGCTGTGTTGTTGACGCTGCGGAGCCTGGGAAGCCACTGCTCACCGCTGGGAAAGAGTAGGTTGCAGCTTCCTTCACCAGTCACCACAGATGATCGATGACGATGAAGAAAATTGGTCAACAGCATTCAACCCAGAAAAACAATTAATGGTTATTATGTTTCAGGGAAGGGTCGGTATTAGCTCGTTACTTTCCCCTGTCCGAGCCAATGTGCATAATTGACTCACATAGAAAGCGTGCGATTTAGTTCTCTCGCGTTATCGCGGTGTTTTCTGCTTTCACCTGTTTCACCCTTCACCAGTTCAACTTCACTCAGTCTGCATTTTTTACACTGTACACACAACATGGTCCTATTTAGTGTGGCAGGCCGCTGAGTGTAAGGTATATTACAATAGTAGGCTACTTTACATTATTAATACGATATTGTTGCATTAATGTAATACTTAAACGAGAGATCCTCAAATATATATAGTGGAGTAAAAAGGTACACCTCGGCTCAGTTTATGCACCGACACCTCAAACAAAGCCTGGATTGTTCAGTTGGCTGTGACATCTGCACAATACCTGCAGGCTCATCCAGGTGGTGTAGTAGAGGTCAGTAAGTCAAAGATATAGTATATTCAACTATTCAGTAAGGTGATGTTACATACACAGTCTAATATATACAATTGCCTGTTTATATCAAATACTTAAAAGATGTTCACAAGCAGTTTTCATTGTAATTTTTTTTAGCAGATTTTCACATGTAGATATTTTCACTCATATAACAAGCGGGCCTTGATATTCATATATGTAACTGCTGACCTGCAGGAACACGTTTCTCTTTTAAGATTTGTTTGGGCTTTTCTGCCTTTAATTGATAGGACAGCTAGGTGAGAAGGGGGAGAGATAGGGGGAAGACATGCAGGAAATCGTCACAGGTCGGACTCAAACCCCGGACCCGTGTTGATGCATAAGCCTCGAAGTATGTGCGCCTGCTCTACCGACTGATCCAACCCGGCCACAGGAACAGGTTTTTAAAAAAATGATAAGAGACAATCTCTTTGACAAAACTTCAATATAAAAAAAAGCGGAATAAGGCTTTTGGAACAATCATGTTCTAACAATAGCTTTAACTTCCTTACAATACAGGCAGTAGTGAGCATATAGGAGAAATTATAGAGCAAACACAACTCAAAGTGCTATAAAATGCTTTATTACAAAATTGTGAACAATGCCTCAGTAAAATGTTGTTGCATAATTCTGATATCTTTTCAAACAAATGTTCTCAGGGTTTGCATAGAGCATAATTTGACTTGAAGTAAAAGTTATGAAGTGGGTGTAGCTTAATAGAAGATCCATGTACGACAAGTGATTTAAACAAACACCATCATACCTTGTACAAATGATACAAAATTAGAACTGTATCAATTGCAAAACAGTTTATTTTGCAAGGCACATCAGTTGGTATTAGATAAGTAAAAAGACACATTCACACCACTGGTCTTCAGACATTTCAAAATATCAACTACAGTTACCACAAATAGTGATCAGTTATGTTTAGTGTATCAATGTATGTTGGAACAAATGTGATAACATAAAATGAAGATTTCACCAGCTGCAGATGACTCTGTGCTTCATCTTTAAACTATGGTCATTCCCTTGGCTACCTAGGCGAAGTGTGCAATTCATATATGACTAAAAAAAAAATGAGACGTACAACTGTGTGCAGGCAAGACGAGCCTCTCTGTAGAAGACTAAGCTTTGTTAGCTTGCTGTGAAAATCAGGATAATAATTTTTGGCTATTAGGCCTCATAATGTTGCGCAAACCTGTTTCTTACATGTAATCTCAATGCAACGTGAAACATGAAACATCTATAGAAAGAGTTGAATGCAAGCAGTTGTTATCTTTACCTGCTGATGGCAGAAATTTGTTACTTTTAAGTAACAAAAGATGTATTAGCGGCCAAAGAAATACAAATATACTTTCAAAGATCACGGCAGAATGTCTTTGGCAGAATTCTCAAGAAAATAAAAAAATGCTACAATTGCATTACAATATGTAAAGTAATAAACAGTGTTTTGCTTTCACTTGTAATCGTATAGAATAGTGTAAACAGGCATAATACCACTGAATATATTTAATGTGTGCTGAGTGTCGGCCTATATTGTACTTGTAACAACTCCTAAAGTTCATGTGCTTATCCTAGCAAAAGTGAATAAATGATAGTGATAATACAATTTTCAGTATAAAGATATAAAAATGTCTCTTTAAATTTAACTTAAGCTTTGTGTCTAGATGAAGCCCAAAACAACCTTGCATTATATGTAATCCAACCTCTAATCAAAACATACAGTATATTATTCCTGGGATTTGTCAAAATAAGCTTTAAAACAATTTTTTTACACACTTTTAGAAAGAAAGAAAAAGACGTCCCCAGTAAGAATCTAACCCATAACTCGCACTGATAGGCCCATTGTTTACATTCTACCAGAACAGCAACTGTTACAGACAGGATACGGGACAAATAGAGAAGCTTTACCCATATCAGTGTGACGGACACTGATATTATAGCTCTGATAAAGTATATATCTGTCCATTCAATGCCCTCCTGGACAGCTGGATAGAACCAGCGTGAAGCGGAGGAACAGTGGCCCTTCTCTTACTGGTACCAGGGGGTCTTTCTGACCCAGTGGAGGGTAAAACCTGCATCTGTCCGGATCTTAATGGAAGCTGCCTCGGCCTCCCTGACTGTCTCCTTCACAGACTGCATCAGGTTCTGAGCATTGTGGACCAACATCTCAGTAGCCTGTCAAAGAAGAAATTATGAGATACAGTGATGAGGGAGACTGAAATAAACTTTTTTTTTTTTTAAAGGCTGTTATAGGAAAACAATGGGAGTCTTGTGATCTGACACTCATAATAAAGACTCTGCTCACCTGCTCTGACTCCTCTTCACTGATGTTGGTACGACCCAACATGGTGGCCTTGACTGTGGACAGGATTTTGAGCTGAGTGCTGATGGTGGGAATGCGCTCGCACACCTGAAACAAGATCAGAAAGTCAGGTGAGGTCAGACAAAACAAATAAAGTATAGTCTTTCCACAGTGAAAATCCACTGCAAACCCCTCTGATAAAAACAACTGAACTGACCTGGAGAAGGTTGGTCCGGATACGCTTGTCAGTACACTGCTTGGCCACCTCCTTGGCCAGCCGTGTGACTTCATCAGAAGCCTTAGCAATGTCCTTGGCGCACTGAATGAGGGCGCGTTTGTTTCCGCTGCCTCCACGTACCAGACGTGACATCTCAGCCATGAGCAAGGCCATTCGTTTGGCGGCACCAATGATGTCATTTCCCTATGAGATGCGACAGGAACAAAATCAATCTGAAAGCATAGGATTTAGAGATGCACCGATTGACTGGCTGGTGACCGGAATTGGCCAATTTTCACATCATCGGCCATGACCGGCGACCTGCCGGTCAGTCTGACATATGCCGATGTTATGCCGGTCAAATGCACTCGGGCGCCGCATGATTAACATTGCGCAACATCAGCATCACACGTGCACACGCAGGGTTTCCGCTATATGCATGCAGCGGCACACTGCCACTCAATCAGCTGTTGAGCGTCTATATACATCCTTTCCTGTCATTCAGACCTGCAACACATTCCCAAAAAGGTTGGGACATGAGCAATTTAGGGCTAGTAATCAGGTAAATTGGTTAAAAATGATGTGATTTGAAACAGGTGATGTCAACAGGTGATTGTAATTATGATTTGGTACAAAAGCAGCATCCAAGAAAGGTCTAGTCCTTTAGGAGCAAAGATGGGCCGAGGATCGCCAGTTTGCCAACAAATACATGAGAAAATTATTGAAAGGTTTAAAAAAAAAATGTTCTTCAAAGAAAGATAGGAAGACATTTGCTTATTTCACCTTCAACAGTGCATAACATAATTAAAAGATTCAATGAATGAGGAGGAATTTCAGTGCGTAAAAGGACAAGGGCGCAAGCCTAAGCTAAACAACCGTGATCTCCGATCCCTCAGGCAGCACTGCATCAACAATCGTCATTCATCTATAAGCAATATCACCACATGGGCTCAGGACTACTTTGGCAAACCTTTGTTAAGTACCACAATACGTAGTTACAGCCACAAATGCCAGTTAAAACTGTACTGTGCCAAAAGGAAGCCCTATGTTAACAGTGTCCAGAAGCGCCGTCAACTTCTCTGGGCTCGGAGGCATCTGGGATGGACTATCACACAGTTGAAACGTGTACTGTGGTCAGATGAATCAGTATTTCAGGTATTTTTTGGGAGAAATGGACGCCGTGTGCTCCGGACCAAAGAAGAAAAGGATCATCCAGACTGTTACCAGCAACAAGTCCAAAAGCCAGGGTTTGTCATGGTATGGGGTTGTGTCAGTGCCCTTGGCAAAGGTAACTTGCACTTCTGTGATGGCACCATTAATGCTGAAAAGTACATAGAAATGTTGGAGCACAATATGCTGCCTTCAAGAAGACATCTTTTCCAGGGACGTCCATGCCTATTTCAACAAGATAATGCAAAACCACATTCTGCACACATTACAAAGTCCTGGCTGCGGAGGAAGAGGATACGGGTACTTGACTGGCCTGCCTGTAGTCCCGACCTGTCTCCAATCGAGAATGTGTGGCGCATTTTGAAGCGCAAAATGCGACAACGAAGACCCCGTACTGTTGCCCACCAAAGAAGACTTGTTTGCAGCAAGAATGGGACAAAATTACACCTGCAACACTTCATCACTTGGTGTCTTCAGTCCCTAAACGTCTTTTAAGTGTTGTGAAAAGGAATGGCAACATTACAAAGTGGTAAATGCTTTACTGTTCCAACTTTTGAAATGTGTTGCAAGAACCAAAATAGGAATTTCTTTTTTGAAAAAAAAAAAAAACAAACAATAAAAATCATGAGGAACACATTAAATTATGTGCTGTTGTATAGTCTGCAATGAAATACAAGTCAAAGTACATTTAGAAATCACTACTTTCTTTTTTCTATTTGTGTTTTCCATACTGTCCCAACTTTTTCTGATTTGGGGTTATATGCAAACATTTTCTATTAAAGAAAAGATAGAAAATAAATATTTGTGTGCTGTAAAGTGGTTAGAAAAAATGAAATCGGAATCGGCTAAAATCTGTATCAGCTGGTCAAACTCAATGAAAAATCGGAATCGGCCTAGAAAGTTGTAATTGGTGCATCTCTAATAGGGTTCCAACGTAAAAGTCAATTACTTGTTTTACAGTGTTGACTTACTTTGCTGGACCATTTGCGGGCTTCATCGTGGAGCTGCCTGGCAGCCACCATCATTGGCTCATTAACCATATCACCAGTCTGCTCGGGGAACTCCTCATCTTTCTCCTCTGGGGGAGGAGGCCTGGGTGGAGGAACCTCGCCCTCGGGAAGAGGAGGTTTGGGTGGTGCTGCGTCATCGTTAAGCTACAAGGACAAGTTTAAGTAATTATGGTTTGGCAGTTCAGATAATACACAAGTCATTTTGGACACTAAACCAAAGCAGCTTCAGATGGTTTGCCAATTTAAAAGTCGTGCTTATCTGAGGACTTACTACAACTTATATTTAAATGTATTTATTTCAATTATCCTACTTATTTAAAACAGTATATTGTACCTTATACCTCAAACTATGAAGTTCGGCACTCTACTCAACTCTACTTCTCTGTCCCGCGAATTAAAAGAAACAATTGGCAAAAGAGCTTTTAAGTTTAAGGCTCCAGCAGATTGGAATAATCCATCTGTGGAAATAAGATCAATTTCTTTACTTGGTTTGTTTAAATATGCTATGTCTGCTGACTTTAAGATAAACTGCCTTTGTTATTAAAGATGCAGGCAATCCTTATACCTACTGTCCATACCTAATGTTTATATTTGACTGTAGTTAGAAATTCACTCATACTCTACCGTTTACTTATTTACGGCCATCTTGGCCATTTGGTGGTTGTAATGTATTGATGAACATATGCATGTGCTGTTGTTGTTATTTATTTATTGATTTTTCACTTCTTTGTTGTTATGTAATGATTGTGTTATATGTTGGGACCCCCTTGAAAACAAGATGATACATCTCAAGGGTTATCCTAATTATTATCCTAATAATAAACAAATTTTGAACTCAATTTTTTGAACTTACACTAAGCTGATCCAGTTCAGGTGGGGGTGGTGGGAAGTCTGGCTCTTGGGGCTGAAATGCCTCCCTGACCTTTGCCACAGAACCAAGAATCTTATAACCTGAGTCCAGAAAGCCTTTCTGAAGACCTGGTAATCACAAAACAAAACACATTTATCACTAATCACAAGGTTCCACATACGCACAAAACATACAGTAATCGCACGTTAGCAACATCAACTTACTTGGATCCTGGATATTTCCAGCCACTGCCTTAGCATTCATCACCATAGGAGAAATTGTTTTGCTCAGTTCATCAGACGCAGCCTTCACCATCTCCCTGAATTTAGGATCCTCAGAGTTCTCCACCTCTCGCTTCGCCACCAGAAGGATACGGTTGGCTCTGCGGGCGATGCTGGTGGCACCGGCAACCAGCATCTGAGGCTGGTGGTTGGCCATGGCCGAACGGCACTTTTCCAAGTCCTTCTTGATGGCGTCCTCTGAAGCATCTAGCAAGGATTTGGTATCGATGGCCTCGTCCACCAAACCTAAACATCCGTAACATGTCAATATAGGGAATTACACAATGAGGTATGTATTAGGGATCTCATGCAATTAGGGTATTTACAGCATCTTTATGGAACCTCACCTGTCATTTTCTCCACGTTGTCAATCCACTGATTCTTCATGGTTTCAAAATGTTCATATGCAGCTTGGTTGCCAGGGTTTCTCAGCAGAATACGAGCAGCAGATACCACCTAAAAAACAAGCCGGGTAATTAATTGTCAGTCCAAGCTAGCTATAGACTTGGCTCAAGAAGCGGGAGACACTTAAATAGCACTCGTGCAGAGTGGAGGGCAGACACAAACGGAAAAACAGATATAAACACTAAACCATTATATACTTGTGGTGTTAAATCTCTTGTTGACTTGACAGCAGCCTGGATTCCCTCCACTGTGCTCTTGTTGGCAGTACCGACAGCCGCAGCCTTCTCTGCTGTGGTGCCAAGCTTATTGGCGTGGTTCTCAAAGTTGGCAGCCCTTTCGTCAAAGACCTACACATGATCAAATTAAACAACCATTATTAAAAAGGGTTGTTAGAAATTATACAACACCCTGCCAATAAATAAAACACTACTGAATGAGGCTGATTGCAGTGAGATCACAGTGAGGAGCAGAGTGACTGTAACACTGACCTCATCTCTGTTGGGGGCGTCCAGTGGGGCAGTGGCAGCCACTGCCAGTAACTTGATGGGGGTGGTGGTGTCACTGAAAATGTCCGACACCTCCTGAGTCATCGCCTCTTGCATCTTCCCTTTCAGGTCCTGGGAGGAGGACAAACAGATGTTACAACCAATCAGCACACTCATTGTGGCTCACTGGGATTACAGATACACATGTATTACATCAGGAGTACTTTGTCCAAATAAATATCGCTGATCTTATAGATTAAAAAATTACAAATTCTTATTAAACTTCAATACCCTCTGAAGTAAGAAAGTGTTGTATGAAAGCACATTATTGAGGTTTTACTTGTACATTTCAGTTTTTGGAGAATTTATACTTTCAGTGAGAATATCATACTTTATATTTAATCTGATGGCTGGTGTTGCTACCCATTTTGCAGATTATAAGCTTACTTTCAGTTTGGACAACATAAACTTAAAAAACGGCCTCAGACTTTTAGGGAACCATAATAACGGACATTATTTTAAGACTTTTAGAGAAGTGTCTCTGCCTGTAATCTTTCAACTCATGTGAAAGAATGAAAAATTGTAGATTTGAGATTTCCATTATTTCACAGATTTGTATCATTTCAGTATCTCCAATTTTGAACATTAAAAACATTTTTGTATTGTACTTTTGTATGTGTTATTGTGACACTTGAGCAGGACTTTTCCAATTGTGGTCATACTACTTGTACTAAGGATTTATATATTTCTTCCACACCTGGTAACCAGCAGAGGGGGTTGTTTATCTGTCTCTGTGTATGACTTCTGAAGTTACAGGTCTGCATGAGAATGACTGTTGAGTGAGAGCCATCTTACTTTCAAAGCCTCCTGGAGCTGCTGAGCAACAGCACGTGCCTGAGGGGAGTCTCCTTCACCGCGGGCAGCCAGGTCAGCCAGCTGGGCCATGAGCTGCTCCACCTGCTCACACTTACCCAGCAACTCCTGTCTGTACGGGCCTGGCAGAGCGTTGGCCAGCCTGTGGCCCTCTGCCACCAGCCCGCGGATGGCTGCCTGACCTGAAAACACACACAAAGACAAACATATAACTTGAAGATTCACGAAAAACAACATTTGGATGGTAAACTGCTAATTAACATTCTGTTATTACCACTGGGTGCACAAACGCTAACAAACCTGTGTGATAAGTGACAAATCATCCACTGCTTCTGGGCATTAATATCTTTTTCATTTTTGATGATCAATCATCTACAAAATGTCATAAAATTGTGAAAAATGCCTGTCACAATTTCTGCTGTGACATTTTCAAATAGTTTTTTTTCATACGCCTAGTAGCCCAAAACCCAGCAATATTCAATTTATAACAATATAATAAAGAGGCAAATCCTCACATTTGAGAAGCCTGAACCAAAGAATGTTTTCGATTGATAAATTATTTTAAATACTAAACTGAAAATGGTTAATTGTGTCAGTACTAGTCAACAATAAAGTGTGCTTTTTAGTGCCAGAATTGAACTTGGCCACCTCATGCAAATAGCTCCCCATTAAATTCTGGGTAGTTTTGGTATTTTACTGGGTGCTTGTATCAACACTCAAGGGGAAGGAAAACCATGTCTTCTTTTGTATTATTTCATGTTGTTCCTTTGTGGTAAGCCTTGCCTCCATTATATTGTGTGAACCAGTCATTCCTAGAGCAGCCAGACTACAGCTCTATTGTAAACAAATAAGACAATGTCCAGGTTTAAGATGAGGCAAGCCAAAGGAAGGAACAAAATAACAGTGTTGGGAAAGCGTTGTGGAACGCTGAGTACAGCAGAAAGAGATATGTACACAAAGTGTCTGGTCTGCTTTTTAACCACAGGAGAAGTGAAAGGAATGTGAAGGAGAAAGATAGAGAGACGAGGAAGTTGGGGAGGATGGGACCCAGGCTCACCCACACCGCTGTCATCCATGGTGGGATTGTCAATCCAGCGCTGTGCCTGCTCAATCTTTCCTTCCAAGTGAACAGCTGCCTTTGCAGGCCTGCTGTTAGCCACAGCTTTGTTGGTCTTGGACTGCATGTTCTGCAGAGCTGTTGCAATCTGTTTAGCCAAAGCTCTGGCCTCAGGAGTGTCACCTTTACCCCTATAAGGAATTAAGAACAGCGAAAAAGGTCTGAGGTGGTGTTTTATCGTGAAGATATGGCTGAAATTAGGTCTGTAAATTGCCAACTACAGTTGGAGAACAAATAGCTATCAATCATTTGGACTAAGAGCACTTTCATACTGCTGGCTTATTCACCTGAAAATGTGGTAAAAACACATACTCCAGTCCACTTCTAATAAGTGGAATGAGAACCGTTCCAGGTGGATGTAGTACAAAATCAGTACTCCCACAGGAAGAATAGAGAATTATTAGAAAGAAAACGGAAGAGATAAAATACCTCACCGATCTATGGGCAGAGAATAACTTTCAAGCCCAAGTTGACAACCATTACTGAACACTCATTTATCAAATATCCCCCTCCATATGTAAAAACAAACAATACGTCCCAATACAACTGTAACTCCCATATAATGATGCAATACTTCCAGCAGTCAGGAACTTACTGTCTTCTGAGATCAGACAGTTTGGCTGTCATGGCAGCGATCTCTCCAATAGAGCGCAAGATGTCATCTCTTTCTTTGGGGTCCTCACACATGTCTGCTATCTTTTTGGCCTCAGTGAGCAGGGCCCGGATGTTCTCTTCTCCCTCTGGCCCGCCATTAGGGTCTGCCAACCAGTTCTGCAGGGGCAGAAAAAAAATAAATCAAATACTTCCATTTCGAGGTTTGAATCCATATTTTGTAAGGCAAACAGGGTTAATGACTCACCTGTGCACCATCAATCCTTTTGGCGATGACCTGCTTGGAGTTAGTCATGGCCTCCAGCTTGCGAGCAGCATTTTCCACCTTGCCAGTTAACACGTCGAGCCCCTGGGAAACCTGCTGTGCCCTCTGCATGGCGGCTGGGGATGCCCCCTGACCTCTGGGTGGACAAGGAAAACACATGGATACCATAAACTGCAGCACCGCTATGCCTTTAAAAAAGGCCACACATGCACACTTCTGTTTGTTTACTCCAAAAGCTTAAGCCTTATGGTCCTCCTGTTTAAGAATAGTATTTCCTAACTTACTGCTTCTATTACCAGACAAGGCTCAGAGGCTTTTCAGAGGAGTAACTCAACCAGGAGTTAAAGTCGATTATGGATTAATACCAGACAGCTGCTTTTAAATCGAGCGTGACTCAGGGTCCCTGGTGACAATCAGATTTCATATCAGAAGGATATCACTTCCACTCTTACACACTATAATCCCCTCTAATATGCGTACTGCCTTACACTCCCTACCCTTTAAGGATGGAAAATTAAACCATGTCAAAGGAGCATTCATCAATACAAATATCCAATGAAAATGTGATTACAGAATCATACTGTAACGGATCATGAGACTATCTAATGAAAGAGACATGGACTGCATGAAATATGAGGGGAATTACCATAGTTGCCATAGTTGTTGTAGTAGACACAAACACACAAAGCAATGTCTTTTATGGTGTATAGAGTACCTGGCCCTTATCTCAGACACCTGGTCAGTCATCTGGCCCAGGGTTTTGGCTGTGCCCAGGATATCTCTGCGCTCCTTCCCAGCACACAGTTCACCAACTTTCCCAGCTTCATCAAGGATCTGACGGATGGCCTGCTCGCCTGCGTCCCCTAGAAGTACACCACAAGGCCAAACACATAAATTAGTCACTAGATACAAGTAGATTATCAGTCTGAGGATGTGATTAGCGGCAGAATGAATAGTTTAAGGTATAGA
Organism: Gymnocephalus cernua; assembly: GCA_023631565.1. Classification (NCBI taxonomy): domain Eukaryota; kingdom Metazoa; phylum Chordata; class Actinopteri; order Perciformes; family Percidae; genus Gymnocephalus; species Gymnocephalus cernua. Next base: position 11,155,231 of record CM042443.1, read on the forward strand.
ACATGGAATTTATTACCTGGTTGAGCGTTTGGATCCCTCAGCCAGTTCTTAGCCTGAGCCATCTTTGAGTCGATAAGCCCCAGAGCCCTCCTTATGGCCTCTGTGTCCTTTGGGTTTGAAAGACAGAATAAATAAATACCTTAAAATGGGAATCAACACAACCAAAGAAAACAAAAAAATGTCGATGAATGCCCTTAGTCATTCCATGTTTACACATTCCATAAATCTCATAAATCAAGACATGAGTATTAGGGACACTATATCCCTGTAAATAGTATATTATGTGCGAATGAGGTTAACATGTGATGACGTGTCATATCATTTTATTCCTAATTAGAAATAATCCTCATTCACAGTTTTTCCTGAGCGAGTTACATGGTCAAGAAAGGCTCCAGGCTCTCGTCATCGTTCTGATCAAACCCAACTCTATAGTTATTCCAGCAAAAGAAACACACAGCAATGTGCAGCATCACTAACAACTATCAGGCACAACCATGTAGCGCATGCTGTTTCCATAATTATTTTACATCGTCAATAATGAGCGTGTCATGTTATGAAAGCCAAACGACTCGTGGTTGTATCTCAATCAGAATGGATGGAAATACAACAATCTGTCCAACAGCGGCTGACTTGACAATGACGCTCATTGCCAAAGTCTGCAAAATCAAGCGGAGTCCTGCAGGACATGGAGCAAAGCAGGAGACCAGAGCGGATGACGGAGTGGTTAAGTTATCTTATTTTTCATTGTACAATAATAGAAATTCAGAAAACACACGTTACTTTCCTTACTAATGCAGCGTGTATCTTCATCACAGAGTTCAGCAAGAGTTCCATAGCAAATTGAGCCGAATAAGAACAAACCTCTACTGCACCACCAAATATGTCTGAGCCCTCACAATAATCCCTATTTCAAAATAAAAGAGAACAACAAGCATGTCTGTTTGAATAACTGGGATTGTGGTCGTAACATAGCAGAACAAGGGAGGGGAAAAACAGGAAGTATAAAGGTGTGAAGTGATGTCACCAGAGCTGCAGGGGTGTATTAGTTTACTGTTCAAACTTGTGCAGCTGCTGTTCTGTCTGTTACTACCTGTGTATGTGGGTGAAAAAGCCAGTGAAGTGAAGTGAAAGATGGATAGATAGATAGATATAGGATCTTTGCACTCATATCAAATGCAAACACACATTCTTTACAGCCTATAGTCAACACAGAATGGTATTACTCAAAAAGAAGACAAGGTGTGATTCATGGCATTAGAAATAGGGATTATGTAAGTGAGAAGGCACAATTCGTGTTCAGGGAAATAAGATTTCTTGAGCAAACAAGGCCATATATGTTGGATTAAAACTACCATTCATACAATAAAATTCAAATCAGTTTTCCTATGTGCTCTCCTCCTAAGTAATGCGGATCAGTCATTAATGACACCCAAATCAATACTGCATGAGTCAGGTTAATCAACAGACAGGTTGAGGACATGCATATAGTGAGGTTTAAATGGCATAGGAGGACATACAGATGTTGATACAATGCCATGTTATGAAGCAAAAACAAATAAAAATTGTGTGTGTGTGGGGTGGAGAGAGATACACGGCATAGATCAACATTTCAGCTATTAAACCTGCTAAGCACTTCTTCAATGAACACCATTCCATTAGCAGTCCAATAAATTCAAACTGCTAATTTACTCTGTCAATATCTAGTCAACAGTTTAACCTCCCAACTGCCTCATTACTAATGAGCACACAATGGCACCACAAAGCACAAGACAGCACACACATCTGTCAGACATGCTGCTGCACAACCAAGTGGCGAGAGAGGTAAGGCTTACCTTCTACAGGGGGGTGAAGGGAGAAAGAAACAGTAAAAAGAAAGGAAGAATGACATAATAAAATACAAATATTGAACTGGACATACCAACTAAGAGCAACAAAAGAAAGTGTTAACAAAGAAAAAAGTGGCACAGAAAGAGCCAGAGTGTCGGGACAGGAAAGAAGCACAACGTGCAGAGCAGAAACAGATGAAAGAGTCCAAAAGATTAACCAGCTACATAGAGACACAGAGAAAGTTAAAGCATTCCTAATTTGATTACTAACTGTAGGTAAGCTTGAAATATAGCAAAAGCATTTTTCACACCTGTCAACCTTGAAATAAGGTTGTCCTGATGAAACAAAGTGCATGTTTTGTTTAAAAAGGAAAAACAGAATAAAATAACTTCATATTCTCTCCAGTCTGCAGACGAGTCCTGCCTAAGGCATTCTGGGACTGTGTGAGAGCACAGTGGGTAGCATACAAAATACTAAATGTGCTCATACAAACACTGCTTCCAGCTGTGATCCGTAACAAATGCACACAAACAAAGTTTAAACACTCTTAGCAGCCCAAACACCAAAGCAGTCCCTTTTTCTCTTTTACTCTTTTTTTTATTGTATACCTACAATAAAAAGTGTGTGCATGTGACTATGATGGCCATAGACAAACTGAGGTAAAAGCATGTCATTTATTGTGCATACCTTGTTGGCCCAGGCATCCTCGTCCCAGGACGTAAGCTGCAGCACTCTGATGATCTCGTTTATCTCGGCGCTCATCTTCTCAAAAGTGAAGTTACGGTTCTTCAAGGCCTCCTCTACACCCTGGCTGCCAGATGTCTTGGTTGTCACAAAGATTTTGATACCTGAAATATAAATCATAAATCACAATAAACAATACAACTCAAAAATACTGACCTAAAATACATTGTGTGGGCCAGTGTATTTGCTTTATAAAAGAAACAAAAAACAAACAATGTGTGAATACCTGAGATGAGGATGGGCAGCAGTTCTTTGACTGTGTTCATGGAGTTGACCAACATCACACGGTGCTCCTGGTGTGTCAGCTCCTGCTGTCGCTCATCTATCATCTTTGCCATCTTTGTCATTCCTGGACACAGGCAACAAACCAATCGGTGGAAAGGAACTAAGTATATTCACTCAAGTAACATACTTTTAGTGTCATTTTAAATGTAATGGTGTGTGATCATTACCATTTAAGACATATCAGAGGGAAATGTTGTACTTCTAACACAAAATGTGTTTACTTCAGTAAAACTTTGAATACAGGGCTTTTACCTCTAATGGGATAATTCTGTAATGAAGTGTTACTGTTTTTATTTCAGTAGAGAATTTGAGTTCAGTATTTTCAACACTGCAACAAACAAATAAATTGCTAACATTGCAAAAAACTAAACGTCAACTCCAGCAAATATACACCCTGAATCTGTCAACCAAGACAGCAAAATCTCTGAGATACTGTCAAGTCAAGACTACAGCAGAGCAATCTTGCCACTACTGTATCAGCAGACTGACCTGGTCCCAGGTTCTTTGTGTACGTGATCAAGTCCTCCATAGACTCCACCACCTCTGCCACTGTCAGGTACTCCAGGATGCCTTTGCACACACGGATTATTTTGCGGACCTATGATAATGACAAGATAAACTGTTGTAAGACAGCAAAGCTATAAAAACAAAGTCTCATTCACAGAGAAAAGTGATTATGCAAAAAAACACACACCCCTCCTCCCATTCCCATTCTCTCTAATTACACTCTGATAATGCTGCCTACTGACATTCCAGCGTCTTTGTCCTGCTTCACTACAGCTTTATGTGGACTGCTGGAGTCACCACTCCACTATACAGAGCCACCCCTGAGCTGCATTGGAAAACATGATGGCACCACTGACTGATGACTCCTGCTGACTGCTGCAGACAGCGCTGGGACGCCTGATGTCTGCTCCCAGAAAGCTGATCTGCAACTTTTTTATTTTACTCTCCATCCCTGAGAGGAAAGAAAGGATGGGCCTGATAGATGATATTCCTGCCTGGTTCAAGATTTAGGAAGTGTTTGTGTAAGAAATATAGAGAGTTTCAAAGACGTGCGGTATATTTATCTACCTCTGTCTTTTTTATAAGCTTTACAGTACCCAAGAGAAATGCAGTGCAATAATGGCTACTGTCCTTGTAGCAGCAGGCCTCTGCCATGATCAAGTGTCCATTAAAAAGACACTAGAGCCCTTCCAGATTAGCTTCTGATCCATGAAAATCAATAGTATAACCTTTAACATAGTTACAAGCTATATTAGCTATGTTCTGTCCATTTCTAACTTTTGTTGCCGGATATACAGTATCTTTTACAGCCTGACCAATGGTGGGTTTTTAGGCTGATATCTTATTATTTCAGAATAATAAATATCAGATAACAACAGCTGATATTTATGTTTTAACAAACAAGTAAGCACAGAACCACAGATATACATTTAGTTATTAAAGATGACATCATGAGATATGATGATATGTCGGGGGTATGGTATATAACATTTAAAACACTCACTTCATTGTCAAAGAAAGGTGAACAGCAATCTTCACTGTGAATTAATGTATGTTAACAATAAAAAAAAAACTAATATACATTTAATTCAATTTGATTTTAAGTTTTAAGTCAGTCTGGATTAGCACATGTTCAAAGCTGACTTTCATGCATGTAATTGCCGGCTTGGCATTTTGATATATGGTTGCAATGTTGTTATCAGCCCATCACAAACTCTGCTTCCTGGTTCCTGTTTACAACCAGCCAAGCACAGAAGAAACGATGCCATATTGATGCATTTTCAGTCATCTGAAAACACCAGGCCAGTCAAAGCACATGTAAGCATCCACCATTTTGCACCAATGCTTAACTAATGCTCAAGAGGCTCAGTCAGATGTCTCAATAAACTGTTATTAAATGTACAGATGTTTCTGAGGTTCGGGGCACAACCACATCTGCAAGAATGTAGGAAATCACTACATGGATGAGGTGTGGTAGAATACACCAAACTGCTAAAACAGTTGATATCTAGCTGTGTCACCCAGGCCCGGATTGGCTAATCGGTCTGTTTTTTGGGTCACAAGGGCCGGTGGTGTTTAGTCATGGTACTGGGTTTAAAATCTTAGTTGAAATATATCACGGATGGCGTCCCTAGGCTGCCTGCACTTGCAGCCCACTCTTTTATTTGTTTTTTCTTGTAGCGCACCGTTCTCTATATTCATGCAGCCCACTCGCAGAGTGAAGTCTGGTTATTATGACGTAATTATAAATTATGTTTGGACTCCTCCGACGGCGGGACCTTGCTCAAAAAAACAAACAAACCTTCACCTCGTACAATTCAGTCAGTGGTGTTGAAGGATGTGACCGCGACATGCAAGCAAAACGGCGCTGAAAAGGCGACAATTAAAAAAACTCCAGAGTGGGCAGGTAGGATTGCTCATTGAGTGAATATTATAAGAACTAGAATTGTTATTAATGAAGAGTATGGTGTAGGCCTGCTGTATATTAAAAAACGCCCTGAGATAATCAATGATGCCAGATGATTTAACATATATTAATGAAACTGAGTGTTAGTGTCAGAAGCAGAGCAGTGTGGAAGGCACAGGTAAGCTGTTGCACCACAGTGTGTGAACATGCAAACATGATCAGATTAGTTACAATATAATCCCTTTCCAGGCCCAAATGTTACTAGTGATCCATTATGTTTTTATCATCAAAAGTAGGATAGTAAATATACAAAGCCCACGACTGAAAGGGAATAGGACAAAAGTAATATGGAATATTATACAAATTTGTATTTACTCTTTTATTTAATTTCAAGGTTTGGATATCTACACTTAGTTGCACAGAAAATATATTCTGGTATTGTTGAACATCATTGTGTTGTTGTAAAGATGTTAACTGTTAATAATACATCTACATTGTGCAACACATGATATTTTATGAAAATACACTGAATTGCAAGGCTGTAGAGAACAGTGCGCTATTGCAGATTATACTAAGGTTTTTATTACATTATTTTAATATAGTCAGTTGTGAAGTAAAATGGGCTGGTCTAAGGCATGAAACTCCAGGGCTGAAAATGAGTCCCACTTCGGCCCTGGTGTCACCTGATTGATATTTCTGCATTCTGACCTTGTTCAGCGAACAGACTTATGCTGGTTTACAGATTTGTCAAATAAAATAAAGAATGAATGAGCGAATAAATGTATGAATACCTCGGCCTCGTCAAAGGTCAGGAGCAGGTCAGAGGTCCCAGAGAGGATGCCCCGGGAGCCATCGATGAGGTAATCCCGAGCAGGAACGGAGTATGGATCGGCTTTCAACATGGAGGCAGCCTGCACCAGTTTAGTGCACGCATTCTCCACTCTGTGGAAAGCAGAACACACTGAATTTTAAGACCAGTAAAAAAAAACAAAAAAAATCCTCCAAACAAGTCATGCTGATGATACGAAGCCCTTCAGAAGCCAGATGGACTTGGAAACAGCAAATTGTTTACAGCAAAAACAAATAGAAGCTTTGGGATACAGCTAGCCATAACACACAGTGACTTCTGTCTAAGCATGATTTTCATCTTCTTGTATGCTTCTTATCACATTTCAAGCAAAGTGTGAGAGCCGATGGAGTCTAAATCCCAGATGAAATGTTTTTTAGAACGTCTTCCATACAGGGGTTAAATTGGGAATTAGGAAAGGACGGGGTACTCCTTTCTACACCTACAGTCAAAGCCTAACAACAATTCTTTATACATTTCATTTATATATAAATTACAATTACTTTAACCTGATTAGATTTGACTGTAACTGATGCAGGGTGTAATCAAAAGTATCCAAGACATGACAAAAATGAATATATTTCAGCTCGAAAGAATTGTGAACTGAAAAATCCACTGGCAAAATATTAAGAGCCCTTTACAGAGAGTTCAAACATCATGTTAACAGCTTACTCTTATCTTACTCATCCCAACACTACGGTTAGTAGTTTCCTTCCTATATTACAACCGCTTGTGTGATTAGCCGGTTGTGTATACAATACTGTTCACGACAAGCTACAGCACAGCATGTATGAAGACACTAATTATTAGATATCTTGAGCTTGAAGGTTCATTCTTGACCTTGGAACCACTTGTTGAGAGCTAAAAGCTCAAGATTTTTTTTGTCAAAAAGCATAATGAATAAGTGAATTGACAGGACATTTCATTTTTTTTAATGAATTCTTGAGTGAGTGGGATATGGGGGAAGCAAGTTGGGGGATGGTTTAAAATGAAGAACACTTTAACCTGTTTTAATGGTTCAGGGACTAAGGATAAAAAAATGTTATTGGTTGTACAGACTGTAATGCCCTATGAAGCAAATTTGTGATTTTGGGCTATATGACTAAAATTGAATTGACTTTGACTTCTGCAGCACGAGCATCTCTGTCTCGTGACAGAAAAGTTAGCTTGTTCTCACAGGATGGGATTTGGACCTCAGGGGGCGGTGCTCCACTCTGGATCGGCTCTGGCCCAATTTAATCCCCGTTTCCATAGAAATGTAAATGATTTATAGTTGCTTCCTGGCTGCGATGCACTCAGTGCACTCCAGAGCAGAAAAAAACTGCAGGCTCAGCTCTTTGATTCATCATAATACATGCATGCCACCTGCATTGTATCAAAACAGCCATATTGCACATAGAAACAGGCAACAAGCCAAGGAGTGACACATGTTCTGGTTCCCATAGTATAGTGCTTTCCTTCTTTTGCCTACAGGCCAAATATTACCGTGGTAACAAGGGATCATTATTGCTATTTTCCACATTTTAGGCGTTGCAAAGGGGCCAAACAAGAATAGTTCAGTTTCCATTCTTCTGAAAGAGTAAGTCTCCTGCAAGATGAAGACTAATGTATGTGCATGACATCAAGGCTGATGTGAGTGTGTGTGTATACTGTATATATTTGCAGAGCCAGCCAGCAGTGTCCTTCAGCGTGCACTAGCGAGAAACAGCCATGCATTAACAGGCCCCCGACAGACACTATATTTAGTGAAGGAGACACATTCCAGCACATGTGCTGATGGATGGCACCAGGGTGACGATGTGACTTTGAGGCGCCAAATGTGTTGAGCCTGCCGACCTGAGCCTGCCAATGCATTTCATCCCTGACCTTGTGGGGCTCCCAAGTCCCGCCACTCCCTACCTTGACTGTAGTCTCTGATGTAATAAGGAGGATTGGTGAAAGACTGTGATACAGACAGACAGCAGATGAGCCCAAGGTAAGGATTTAGCTGATGTGGAGTGATCCTAGGAAAACTAATATATGACCTGATTAAACATGTGAATCTCTCCTTTTCTACATCAATATGTAAACTTTTTGTGTGTGTTTTTCATGTTTTACCATAAACCAAAAGCAGCAGCAACAGCAGCTCTTATGTATGAGGATATGTATGAGTTTGTGGCCCTCTTCCTTTAGGGTAAAGGAACTCCTCCCTAGGCAAAAAAGTATTTATGTTACACCAGGGCGAGATTCTGAGGCACTTAACATGCCGTGTCTGACCTTTGCTTGGGCACAACCAGCCATTACTGCAACAGATAAAGGGAAAAGAGAGCCAGAGAGAGGCTAGTGGGTTCCACATACTGTAGAGAGACAACCATTTAATCTAAATACATTTTTGAAAGGTTGTTACTGTGTGAAATTGAGGTCTGCAAAGAGATCAGTCTAGGCTTACTTGATAAAAGCCGGTGACATGTCCCTTTTCATGATCTGGTCCTCTGTGGTTTGTACAGTCTCCTTCCCCACCTAAAAAAAAAAAAAAAACAATCAACTATTTAATGGATAAAGACATTTCAAGGATATAAAAGTAGAAGTAATTAACAATGACTAAGACATACAACAATTTCCAAGTAAAGACATGAGATTCTATTTGTATGCACAACATGGAATTTGTGACCCAGTTCTTCTTAGTTTAAAAGCATAAGATACATTATTTTGTATTCATTGTTGATTCAAAACCTAATTCTTATGTCATCATTCATGGCAACCAAATTTACAAAATTGGGCACAAGTTAATCAATGTTAACCTGTTATCTACAGCAGGTGCTCTGACTTATCCAGTTAGTTTCAAATCAACTTTACAACTTTCGTCGTTCGCTCTTTTTGTTTAATCTCTTTCAGGGTCACAGGGGGCCGGTGCCTTTTCCAGCATGCACTGGGCAAAGGTCAAAGACACCCTGTAGTGTGCAGGTTATTGGTCCATTACAGTGTCACCACAGATGCTGTACACCCACAGACACTTTCATGGACTGGAGGAAACTGTGGCAGGTAACTCAGATGAACTACATGGTGATTACTTGACAGCCCAGAAAAAAAAGTGTTCATCCCACTGCAGTAATTATGTAAAAATGTAAACGGTTTTAGATAAATATAAGATTATTCTTGGATATATTCACGATTTTGTCATGACCGAAAGAATGAGATCCAGGGTGCAAGCGGCTGAAATGGGTTTCCTCAGGAGGGTGGCTGGCGTCTCCCTTAGAGATAGGGTGAGAAGCACAGTCATCCGTGAGGGGCTCGGAGTAGAGCCGCTGCTCTTTCGCGTCGAAAGGAGCCAGTTGAGGTGGTTCGGGCATCTGGCAAGGATGCCCCCTGGGCGCCTCCCTAGGGAGGTGTTCCAGGCACGTCCAGCTGGGAGGAGACCTCGGGGAAGACCCAGGACTAGGTGGAGGGATTATATCTCCAACCTGGCCTGGGAACGCCTTGGGATCCCCCAGTCGGACCTGGTTAATGTGGCTCGGGAAAAGGAAGTTTGGGGTCCCCTGCTGGAGCTGCTCCCCCCGCGACCCGACACCGGATAAGCGGACGGAGATAGATGGATGGACATTCACGATTTTTTGTCTCGATTTGATTGCAGAACATTGTGATCACGTGCTGCATATCATGGCTAAATGTGCAACCAAGACATGTGCACCAAGACGTGCTGATTTCAGTTGACTGCAGTAATATTAAACCATATTATCAGTTTGACTGTTGACTGTATTTACTTGTATCAGGCTTTTCATAATGTCTAACATACAGACATTGTTAATCACATTTTATTTCTTTAGATGCCTCATCAGAGCGTTGCTAACAATACTGATGAAAATGTACTGTATATTACCGCCACAGGAAATAATTGTTTCTGGTTGTTTGGGCAGTGTCAGTTACAACTCAAATATAGTTCAGATATCAGACAGCCTAACCACTGTTCTAAATCAGTGCACAGGGTTAAACTGTAGTCTCTGTACAGAACTGATGCTTCACACTTGTGCTCTTGTGATTCCAATTCAATCATGGGCAGCACAGCTTTTTGTTTTTCTTTGATACCTGGCTATGGTATAAGAGAAACACATTGATTTGGTGGAGTTCTTTGACCTCATCTCATCGACTGTCTTCTCATATTGGGGCCCTTGTCATGAATCGTGACTACAGTTACAAATATGACGAGGACAATTTAAACCACTGGGTTATAACCAAACCTAAAACCTGTTTAATAGATGGCATTATAGAAGACATAATGCTTGGAAGGATTGGTAGATGCTACATGTTCTTCCTGAGAAACTTGTAAAGGTGGCACCAAGGGTGGTCACAGACAGGACTCACCCCCCACCCCAGCCTCCGCCATAATGACTAGTTCATTATCAGTCATGAGGATTTGGTATCAGTCAACACTTCAGCACTCAGAGGAGTTGGCACAGTTGTGCTGGCTCAGTAATATTATTAATACTTTATGCAACTTGAGCACACATTTTATACATCAATATCATGTCATCTGGTGAGTAAAAACTCTATTACCACAACTTTCCCCCTAAGGGAGTTTTGTCTTTAATCACATAGTTTTCCAGAATGATGTCCTGTTACTTGTCGAGCGAGCCATTATTTCAACAAGGCAGCTGCTGGGGGGACGCCAGGCCTCAGCACAGTTATAATGTGTAAAGCAGCTGAATGTTGCCTCTCCCTCAAATGCCAAAATGACTCACCTCCCCCATCATGACCTCAGCTCTGTAGGAAGACGCAACTCACCCACGTCGAGCTGCCATGGGTGAGAGATCACATGCGTTCATACTGGGATATGCAACGGATCACACGGGCTGCGTTAAATGAGCTGCATCCCTGCCCAATAGGGAGAGGTTAAATCTTTTTGTTTACATTATTATTATTATTATTATTATTATTATTATTATTATTATTATTATGACAAATACATGTAAACTACATGAGTGATTACCTCACTGTCACACATAATTTAGCAATAATATTTTGAACATGTTTCACTTTGCTAAACTTTGCTGACAAAACAAGCAATTCAAAGATGATACCTGGTCTTGGAATTATTAATGACACTGTTTTGGCACAAATTACAGATATTTCATAGACTAAATAATAATTTGATTATTTAAAAAAAAAGCCTGGAAATTAAAAAGAAAAGAAAAAAAAGCTTGCCAATGTGACTATAGGCAGTAGCAGGGTCGTTCTAGTTGGTTGACGTGGAGGCTGTAATGGAGCAGAGCAGACATACATCTCCTCACTCTCTTTTCACAGGACCAGAGGGACTCTGAGTAACTGAGGGGTTATAAATTAGGGTCAAAGGTTGTGCCAAACTAAAACTGGAGCTTAGCAGAGGCTGTCTATCTCAGAGGAGTGACAGTGTAATGCCACCCTGACATTCCACCAATGAGTCGCTCTGAATAAAAGCCAACCACAACAACTAAAGCTGTTCTGTCCCTAAGGGCAGCAAGGCTACAGACCAGGAAAATAAGGCACTGACAGAGTAGTAAACATACGTTGAACGGAGGAAGTAATGCATAGACCTTACACCTTTGCCAACACTACAGAACACAGTAACCTCCTTCAAGAAAGTAAACTCTCCTGCCTTGTGAGTTCTTGTATACAAGCCAAGAGTGTTGTCAATACTTCTTCTAACCATGTGGCAATTTTCTGCACTTTGTGGTAATAGTTTGAATATTTGTGTCTGTCTTCGGGAAAGCTGTTTCCAGGCAGCATCTGGGTGCAAATTTTCTTCAGGACTATAAAAGTGTATCTTATCTAATAATGGATGTAAAGCTACATCATACTTCTATGATGTATGAGGATGACACACCAATTTACGTACCAGCAAAAACATATATTTTATAGTGAAAATATATACTTGCGGCCATAAAAAACATTGACATTCTGACCTTTTTAGGACACCTGAAAAGCTTACGGTAAGTCATCTCAGAACATAATTTATATGATTTACATGAGATCAAGTCAAGTTTAGACATGACCTAAACTGAACAAAAGAGAAGACGGACTACACCATAGGCCAAGAACGTGGAGGACAAAAGCTGAGTGCACGCTGCATTTAACGAGTACTGAGTCATATTCTCCCTAAAGCATCATGCGAGTTGAGGCTCTCGGTGCTGTATTCAACAGGTCACCGCTGTCTTCCTTTTCCTCCTCCCTGCGGAGCCTCCTCCTACTGTCTGAAGTTCAAAAAACAGTCTGCAGCAAAAAGCGATCCAAACAATTTGCTGCAAAAATAGAACTGTGACGCAGGTTTATAATTGTTGCTGTCAAGCAGTTCATGATGCCTGGCCTATTTCGCTATTTTGAGCCTCTATCCAAATTTTGGATGACATACTGATACTAACACTGACCAAGCTTGACATTAGTTTGGTAAATGATAGTGAAGACAGGAAACATAGGGGAGAGAGGAAAAGATGACGTGAGACTGTCCAGGATCAACTCATTCTTAATCAAGTCCACTCACAGGCCAAACCACAACACAAATATCCTGTTCCTTGAATAGATTCTAGCAAACCACTTTAAGGCAGTTCTACACTTCCACCTTCTTTTTAAAACCTTTGATTGATTCAGTGCCATCTTCTTCCAAGCTGCAGTTACCATTTATGTCTAGAGTGGAAACAATGGCACTCTTTTTACCATCCAAGAGCGCTGTGTGGAAACCCTGTGTTGTAAAGTAGCTTGATAAAGTGGCTGCTCTTTAAGAACAGACTTGGCTTTGTTGACAGCAGCCCATTGCTCTGCTGGGAGAAGAAAGGCTACTCTGAAAGCCTCAAGGCTGCCAAGACACAGCCTGCCTTCACATGTTGGGTAGTTTTGACACAATGCTTTGTTAGTCATGGTGACCACTAAGATCTATGATTGCAAAATTCTGGCAAGCGTTGTCACTGCTGCCCGTACCAACGTGGTATCATGACTTAGCGTAAACATACACGACACTTTCCTAAAGCCAAGTGGTGTGTTATCTGTACGCATTTTGAGCTATCTGCGTGTATATCTACGCTGTATACAGCAGATGTAAACATACACAGCACTCGCCACGTACCGTCGCCACGTGCCGTGTTATCGCGAGAACGGGTTGTAATATCGCAAGAACAACGCCACACACGTGAAAAAACAAAAAGGTTGGGGTTAGGTATAAGAATATTGGGGAAGGCTTTAGTAAAACAAAACTGACAAACGCGGGACGCGATCTCCGCTCTTCCGGGTGAAAGTCCTGTGTCCTGTGAAAGTCCTGTGTCTTACCCATCCACCACCCCAACCAACCTCCTTACGCACTCTTTCGTCCTTATATACTAGTCACCACGGCAACGCTATAGCAACATGATGTACGTCAATGGACGCCAAACGGCGTCGAAAAACACGCTAAAAAGCGAGTATGCGTCTTAATAACACGCAAATCATGCCATATGAATCAGCGTGTCATATAGACGCCATTTCAGGAGATCAGTCTGTCCTATGAATAAACTGTATGCTATTCTACACAGAGGTTTAGTTCCTCAAAGTGCAACTCTAATTCCCACTCTAAATGACTTTGTACTCAATCTGATGAGACATGCCCATGCAATTTGATGGCGCAGCACTCCATTAGCTACTCTTGATCAATAGTCTCAGAAGCAGCAAGTGCTGCGTTCTGAGATATCAAATGACTTTCTGACTAATGACTCAGAGGAGCAGCAGAGGGGTCACACTGAAGGTCAACACCTTTATCATGCATCTGTCAAGGAGTGTCTACCACAGTTTATTCATTTGGTTCAGGAAGTAGCTACACATGGGATGTCCAAGGTGATGAAAGTCACAAATCAAATGGCTTGCTTGGCCGTGGTTACAACTATCTATCTCATGTTACTGGAGCTTAGCAGCTCATACAGTGTTACTGGGGAGTGGCACTCATCTGTGTGAATCCTTCCTTTAAAAAGAGGAGTGAGTCAATACAAGGCTCGCCATAGATGAGCTGCAGAAGAAGGATCGCTAAAAGAACAGAGATAACAAGAGAAGGCTTTTAATGAGGGTTGGAGACGAATGGGAAACATCACACCCAGGCATCCAATCAGTAATTAATAGCCCATGAACCTATTTGTCATTTTTGAATGGATTTAAATCTTTCAGTGCATTGTGGGACTACCACTTTGTATATGAAATATTTAAACTATCATTTAAACATGGGACACAACTTAATGGTTTGATTTACAAGGAAAGTTCATAGTCCATACATTCCATTTTTTTATAATGTGTGCTTGAATTACAATAAGTGTGTCATATAACCAATGAGTAATTTATACTCTCATATCAATACTTTATCTGCACATTATCTGTGCCCTCAAAGACAGCAGGTGCTGTTAAGGATAAGGCTAAATGGGACATTATGTGAAATATCAATTCCAATTCCAAGTGTTTGTTATGTAATCATTCAAACTTGATTATTTTAGAAAAAGCAACAGCCATAGTGCATTGTATCCTTTTGTCATGGTCTGCAGTCATAAACACTTCACTGACAAAAGAGAGGGGGGTTTCCCTTTACCAGCTCACACTCTTGTTCCCGAGTGGGGCCGACAGCTGCCCGGTCTTCCTGACTTGGCTTCCTGCACTTCCTCATCAATTCATCACTCCTACGTGTCCTCCTATCCTGACAAATTTTCATCATGCAGATGGAAAAAAAAAAAATTAAAATAAAAAAAAAAAAAAATTGGACTACAGGTGCTGTGTGAATCCATAACCCAACAGCAAAGACAAGAGGTTGCTTTTCAATTAAGACTATTCAAACATTTCAGACTCTGTTGTCCTTGTGTTGTTGCCAAGATGACGGAATCAAATGGTGAGCAGCATGAACTCATTTCCCTTGACAAATTACAGGAAGCTTGAGTACCAGGTAATAGGAAACATGTTCTTGTGTATGCCTTTAAGCACTTTAGTTAATGAACACATTGGTTTCCCCATTCGTAAAGGATTAAAATGACTGTTCAAGGCCTCATCAAATACTGATCCAAACATAGTTTAGCATTTAAAAACTTCCTCATGCTTTAGGTCTCTCAAAGTTTAAAGAAGTTTAAGTCTAACAACACCTCCAAGTGTCTTGCTGACGTTTTCTGCAGAACAAGTGAAATACTACAGTTGAGCATAACTTCCAGTATTTGCATTTGCTTGGTATTGTTGCATAATGCACACTGGTATTTTGTAACCTTGGCACATTGCAGAAGATGGTAACTTTTTTTTCATCCTAAGATCGACAGTACAGCCACTAAGTGATCTGCACATAGGAACAGCATTTCTTTATCCCATCCTATAAAAAAGGAGTTATAAAAACAATGAAGTAAAACATTTCTGAAATAAAAAGGGCACTCAAAAGAATGACTTCTGATGTGACTGTGACGTGCACAGCAAAATAATTTTACTTAGAATGTTTTCAGATGTAATGGTTTCATTATGACGACAGCACTTTTAGCATCAAATCTTCAACTTAAACCTGACAGATATAAGACAAAACTAGAATAGGGATGCACCGATCCGACTTTTTCAGTCCCCATTCTGATACTGATACCTGGGCTTTGAGTATTGGCCAATACTGAGTACCGATCTGATACCAGTATTTAATTAATAAGCTGTATGCCTCACTGTGTGGAAGTGACTGGGATCATTCTTTATGTGTAAGGCAACGTCAGGCTTGATTTAAACATTGCTTTCTTAACTTCATAAAACAAAACGTAACAAATAAATACACAGATATTCATATTTACCAGCTTCAAGCTGCATTATCGGTCAAACACAGATATCAAAGACAAAGATTAAGCTGACATGAATAGTCGTGTGAGCACAGGTTTTTCTCAGGATAGGCTTGATAATTGATGATCGTACTCAATATTTCACCAGAATTGTTCATTCAAAGAATCAGCTCAACCCCCCTCTGAGCAGGGATGCATTCCTGCTTGCTAGGAATTCTTCACATTCCCCACATTCATCTTTAATTGAGGTCTGGTTCATTGTCTCAATAGATGCTGAGCACTAGTGATGGGTCTTCGTTAGGCCTCAGTTTGTTATTTGACTCACAGTGGTTTGTAGTCCTGCTACACTTTTAATGTGTCAGTTTACGAGGGCTTAACTTTTATCTTCATGCATCTGGAATAAAAAGGGTACGCCCTTCCAAATTAATAATTTTAAAGGTCTACGTTTATCACAGTGAGTGCACCAGGTCTTCTCGGACAGATTTAAGCATCCAAGAGTATCAAAAAGCTTAACTTCATTTTCTGTGTCAACCATCAGAATGTGTCATTTGAAAAAGGTAGAGTTATCTGTAACCTAATTTCAATCATATTTTCAGGTCCTTCAAAATCCACCTTGATTAACTGTGTTTAGTCTTCTGTCGTAAGACATTTTGAAGAGAATTCATGAGGGAAGAAGGCTGTGCAACATGTGGTTTTCTGGGCAACACAGACAATGAGGTGAATAGCTTTTCTTTGGCACAGCCCCACCCTGAGAATCTCTAAAGAAATACAATTAGACAGCCTCAAGCCTTTCCTTTCGAAGGATGATCATTTCCTCTACAGTCATTTAAACTGAGTGACTGAGCAACAATTGAAAATGCTACAAATCAAGACTATGAAAAAACAAAAAAAAATTTTGACATAGATTTTTTTTTAAAAAGATGAGTCACACACAGCGTGTTTATTTTTTAGCTTTGCAATGTATGACTAATGGGACTGAAACCAAAAGAAATTACATCTGATCATTAACTTCAATGACATCATAATACTGTCCATGTTTTAGTGTTGCTACAGCAACTGGAAAGAATTACAGGCCTATTCATTCATGCCACTGTTGGAAACATCTGATCACAATTCAGAATGTCCACAAAGCCTGCATCATTTCAACCCATGAGAGTTGAGGTTGAACAGGACATTTTCATGTGTCAGGAAATGCTGACAAGCACGGAATTCATGTTAACAACAATGTAATGTTTCGATATTTAAAGTCACATTTATCGATTTCTTTAGCCACTTTGGGGCAGAGGAGCTAGCTACACCCATCTAGAGCTGCAACTAACGATTATTTTCATAGTCTATTAATCTGTTGATTTTTTTCTCGATTAATCAATTATCGATTAATCTGTTTGGTCTATAAAATGTGGATCAGTGTTTCCCAAACGCCCAAGATGACATCCTCAAATGTCTTATTTTGTCCACAACTCAAAGACATTCGGTTTACTGTCACAGGGGTGAGAAGAAACTAGAATATAGTCACATTTAACAAGCTGGAATCAGAGAATTTTGACTTGAAAAAATTACTCAAACCGACTATCAAAATAGTTGGCGATTAATTTAAGAGTTGACAACTAAACGATTAATCGTTGCAGCTCTACACCCATCTCTAACATAGCATCATCTTCTAACATTATAGGCTACCTAATGTGTAGCAAACATTTGCCTTTTTACAGTATAGAGCAGACACCTAGTAACATTAGCATTTATTTTGAATCACAAGTCCATCTGATGAATGTTAGTCCAATATTTACTCTCCTTTCAGGTCCTTTTCATTGCTCTTTTAGCTGCTAGATATTCTGTTTTCTTCACTAGCTAGTGGCTGGTACTGAGCACACTATCTGCCTTCTGATACTTTGAAATTGGTTAAAAATAAATATATATATATATATATATATATATATATATATATATATATATATATATATATATATATATATATATATATATATATATATATATATATAGCGAGCCTGCGGCAAAAAGTTGAGACCGACTCAACTTTTGGAGAAGAACAACCCCACGTCACGCTGCGGTGGCCAATCATTTAACCGGCGATGAACTTGCCGGTGAGCTATGGTTTGAGGCGGTGTCAAAATCCCGTACAGTAAACAGGAAACATCACTGCCTTTATCACTGCCACAAGAAAGTTTTAAAACACTATGAGGGTAAAAAAAACACAAGCACTGAACAGCCCGGCAGTTGTGTGATAGCTGAATGTTTCCTGCGACAACAAAGCACTCGCTATGTCTCACTTGTCTTTTCTTTCTCTCTCCCTCTCCTGTGAAATAAAGATGCCTTAAAGTGCAGTCGGAAACGTCGAGATCTAGAAACAATCTTACAGAAAACATTAATTGTGAAATATAAAGTCTACTTGTGCTTTGTTGGGGGGGTTTAGGAACATAACAGGATGTCACACAAATCGGCCGTTTCATTGACACCATCATTGTTTCCGACTATATTTCTTTATTTTAATCTTCAGTCAACGTATGATGTCAAAAATAAACATAACACACCATCTAAACACCTCTCTCATGTCTCTCAGAGGAAGGAAGTCTTGTGGCTGTAGACACAATGGGGTATAGACCTATAATTTGATGGTGCATATTGAAGAATAACAAAAGGCATAGAATGAAGTCAACTAGTTTGAAATGGTTATGAACCATAAAACCTACTAAATAAACTGCGGGCTAATGGTAGGCGATCCCGCTAAAAATGGAGAATTACTTTGCTAACAGGAGACTAAAGAGCAATTGTCCAAACATATTGCCTGACAACCGCCAGGGTGACAGAGAGAACAACACACATGAACCAAGTCTGCCTTAATTTGGCCTTTATCCCTTTCTTTCTTTACAAGCCTGAATATCTGACAGCCCCCTCATATCTCTTTGCTTCCTTTGTAAGAAACCTTCCATGTATTGGTTTGTGTTTCAGGTTAAAACATTTGAGGAAACAACACTTACTTGTTACCATGTAATGTGGCTCTGAGAAACACTATTGTGGTCAGGTCGTTTTTGATTCTAAAAAATAATAGAATCCACAGCAGCATCTGGTCAAGAGGCTTTAAGAACAGTCTGGAAATGCATAACTAATAGTTCTCAAGACATTTTAATTGCTGTGTGTGGGTAAAAAAAACATTATGGGCACCAACCAGATATGATAATGTATGAGCACTTGTAATAGTGCCTCAAGAGTGAATCAAAATTACAGTTACTCTACCGAGGAAGTTTTATTTTTAGTTCAGGTTTGTTTGTTTGTTTGTTGCCAGGTTCTCTCATAAATGTGTCAACAATTTTGTTTAAATCTTGTGGTTTTAAGTTCTAGGGCATAGATCAAGACACAAGTAAGTAGTTTATGTATGCATTGATGCACATTCTGTGTTTCTTCATATCTGAGCAATTATTTGATGCTAGTGAGCCAGCTATGGAAAAAGACCATATTTTGGAGATGAGGATTACTTTCTTTACATAAATACCTACATTATTCACTACTGACTAACATTATTTGTGTTGCTATCACAGCTATCACAATGTACAACCCATCTAAATATCATGGGGGGGTTCACCACTTTTGTTGACAGCTATCAAAATACAGTATGTGACCACAGTAAATACATTTATAGCGAAGATTCAGATCAGATCACACAATATGATGAGTCACAATACCGGATCCACTTGCAAACGAACAATGTTGACACTAGTGCAGCATTGGTGGAGGATTAATTGTGCTATCTAATTCCATTTCATACCTTTAGCAGAGCAGTGACAGCTGGCATATGATATTTATGACATCCAGCAATAATCAATCATTTCTCTAACACACATGCAGCAGAGGGAAGTTTTGGTTGCAAAAGACATATATTGCAATAAACTGTCCCGCTGAGGTTTAAATAGGGTTCCTGAAAACAAATTCTCTATTTGATGTTCATTCATATTCTCATTCACAGCTATATTCTATGACAACAAGTGCAGCAGTCCTTTCAAATGAACTGGATTTAAATTAAACAGGAATTCCCTGTAGCCTGCTCCACTACCTGGCTCAGACATACCAGCAGGCTGCAGTGCCTACGTCAACATATGGCAGTCAGATAAAGAGGCAGGGCATATTTTCAAGGGGAAAAGGGCGTCACTGCCCTTTGCCCCGAGTCAAACAACTTCAAGAAACTTTGATAGCATGTATAAATCGTCTATGCTATTACACACATTAAGACAGAGCTAGTATACCAGTGGGCGTTGTGTTTCAACGTTCAACTAAGTTAATTCGAGAGCAGACAGTGTGGGACAAAGAGCGACAGGTAGCCTACAACACCCGCCGAGTTCAGGCACACTTTACCAGATACAGTTTACAAAGGGGAGAAAGTTACTCACCCGAACAAGGTTGCTAACAGCCGCCTGCACTGCAGCCACCGGCGCCGTCAGATCTGGAATAGCTTTCCCGTCAACTTCACCTTCTTCGTGCATTATCACCAGATGGGATATCTGCTGAGCCACCGGCTCCAGGATACTTTCTATCGTCTTCGTGTGAAAAACCGGCATGGTGACAACTTTATAACACTATCCAAGAGAAAAACAAGTAAATATCCTACCACCTGAGGCAGTTGTCTCTCAAACTCTCGCTACAAAAGTCTATAACACTCCTGATAGCTTTTTTCCAGGACAGTTCACCCTCCGGTATGAAGACTACAACTACCCCCGTAAAACCATCAACGTGAAAAACTCCTAGCCAGAGAGTGAGCGCGAGCAACCTAAACGTCAGCCAACGTTGTGCGCCCTCTTAACCAATCAACCAGCGAGAAGGCAACTTCCTTGGCATCTTATTGGTCAACAGGGGTGCCGCTCTGTATCAACACCTCCCGCTTCCACACAGGCGAGTTTGCTAGAGATCCGAGGTGCTCCCTAAATTACGTAATAGATTCTCATGCCCTAAAAAGGGAAATACGTGTCTACTGTTTGTAAGGAGTAGATTCCAGCCGCTGTAAATTAACTAGCCAGACAAGCTCTGCTTTTAGCACTTTCTGCTCAGCAATTGGAGCTGTGACTGATAAGATATAAGATTGTAGACCTCAAAGAAAAAACAGGACAGAACAGGATATTCCCAATAAGCTTCAAACTCAACCTTCCAAATATATCCATAAAAGAGGATAGGCTACTGTCGATTTAATTATGAAATGCCCTATCAGGGCTATTTTGTAACATCTAAACAGCACTGAATTCTGTTACAGTCCATATGAGCAATTCAATTAGTATCAAATGGAATTAAACAAAATGAAGAGGATGTGCAAGCATCAGTGAGACATCACAGCACGATGGATGCCCAGCAGTGTCATTTCGCTATTGCAATGTTGCAAAATTAGAGACTAAATTCTTGTTTCACATATTACACCAACCACACACAATAGAGTACAAACTCAGGATAGAGCTTTGTCAAGGCAACATGGCACATTGTTTCAATTCCTTCTCCGTCCCAACCTCCCACCCAGAAATTACAATATTTGAGGATTGAAAACCAACTGCCAAGCAAACCAGCTAAGGAATTCCCACAGAATCCCAAGAGGGACTGCAAGGCAGCGGCCCATTGCCTAAAAAGGAAGAGTCCATAAAGGAAGAATCAAGGAAGTTACTCTGTTTGAACCCTTGTGTAAACATACAAGGGGCTGATACACTTTCCTTTCATATAAGGGGTTATTATACCAAATGTCAATGAAACATAATCACTTTGAAAAGATCTGGGGGTTCTACATGATCTTGACTTTGATGTTTGACTGTGAGTTATCTTCACCACAGACACCTCATTTTGTTAACTCAACTATTTGTGTATGTATACTATTTTAAGCCAAAACTACCAAATGTAATTTCTCACACCAATATATCGTACCCTGCTTGAACAGCTTTGCTTTGATACAAAAATTAACCAATAGACATTAGCACCAAATATATTCACCCTGCATCTCCCAAAACTCTGATAAATGCACTATCCAGCATAGTTCATCCTGGATATAGACATCAAAGATGGCCTGTTGCTTCCTCAGCTCTCCAGTTACTGAAAGGCTGCCCTGTGTGTCAATGCTGGAATGTGAGCAAGGCTGCTCAAGATGGGAGGTCTACACCTTCCTTTACTCTAGTGCCGATAAGTTCCTGTTGATGCATGGAGGATGTCCTGACAGTGCAACCCGTGTATAACTGACCACCATATATCTTGAATTAGTTGTGCACTAAACATACTGAGATAGACAATCTTGTTTCTAGGATGCTTAATCAAACCACATCACAACCAAAAGAGTTGTAAATGTTACTCAATGTGACAATCTGTTGACAGAATTCACCAAGTTTTTAATGTTAGGTTTTTCATCATGGCCCAGTTGTCAGTGTCTGACTGCTTTACTTTATTTTATCCTTTTTAATCTCTACAAGAGTGAGCAGTGGGCGCCATCCTCTGGTTAAAAGAAGTAAATGCACTTAGTGAAATGGGGACTGAGGAGAACACAACATAAGTCATTTTTAAATATGTTAAGAAAATGGCATTCATGTTATTACCCTAAATAGATTTTGGCTATCAGTCACTTCCATTTGCAGGAAGTTGTGAAAAATTGCAGCTAAAAGGGCAGATCAGCAGAGATTCACAGAGGCCACAAATTGCTGTTACATTGATTTCTCTGACATGAAATGTTCATGTGTTCAAGAGAGTTGCACTTCTGGCCAAACTCCAATCAGTAATGTCACAAAGTACATCATCTCTGAAAGATCCAACCATAGAGACGTGCAGCTTTATGAGGATTTGAGTGGACTGACTGAATGATGTATGAATAAACAATATAAAAAAGTAAAAACATCAGCCTTTCTTAAATGATGAAGTTAAGTTGTGTATGGTTACAGTGTGTGTATTAACTGTAACCATGAATGTTGCATATTCATGATTTTAAGGTACCGGTATACATTTGTTATCCTATAGTTGGCCTGCTATGGTGACATGATGAGTTGTATTGCACTTTTTGTCATGACACAGTCAACAAAACATGAATATGGAAGCAAGCTGCTGATACTGCTTGGACTTGTAGAGGGCATTATCTTATCTCTCCAATCCACAAGTGAACCCAAATGTTATATCAGGATTACACTTTGTCTGTAACCTGCAATTCATTCAACAGACTGTAGGAGACAATGCAATGCAAATATGTCTCCTACAAAATATGCATGTATACTACTAATATTCTTTGCCATATCTGTTTTAGAGGAAACATAATTGTTGTCTGGATTTCACTGGGAAAGTTTTTTTTTCCAAATTCAGAGAACTGGACATTGCTATACCAAAGACAATGGAGCCTGGGATATGTTTCCTACATGCCACACATTGTCAGGTTTAGGCTACTAAAACATGGCTAAATATTGAAAAAGTCAACACTGAGTTGAAGCATGAGACAGGATCCCCAGTCTTCAGTAACTGAATAATAAAATTTACTATAGCTGAATTCCATTTAGCTGCTTTGTTTTCCAGGACATTGTACACGCTGACAATGTCATGAGTCACTGAGACCGTTGAATACAACAGAGCCATCGATGTTATAAGTAGCACCTGTGCTTATCCTCCTACTACAATTCAAACTATATGCCTTTAAAAAAGGCCTATTGTATAATGTCACAGGACTTCCTGCTTTGGAACCCAATGTTGTCTTTCAGTCACTGAATGTCATTTTGTTTATTCCAAAACACAATATTGTCAGACAGAACAAGCAACATAAACAGGAACAGTTCAACATTTTGGTGAATAGTCATTGGGTGAGATGAGAATATCTATATTAATTTCATGTGTATGCATTAAATAAGGACTTGAAACCACTTTTCCTCTAGCACCACCATGAGGTCGACATTTGTGGTTTTCAGTGAAATGTCTCTATTGCATGACATTTATTACACACACATGTCCCCCTCATGATGAAGTGTAATACCTTTAGTGATCCCTTTTCATCTGGCCCAATCTTCAGGTCAATTCTTTTTATTTGTCCAATACTTTGATTTATGACCCAAATACCTGCAAAACTGACATTCCCATCAGCTGTACTTTGTGTTTACTGCTAATATAAGCATGCTAACACCCCAAAACTAAGAGTTGCTCTAAAGGCCAACTGCTGTCTTGAACCTTTATATATAAAAGTGTTTAGCTCTCTCTATAGCTTTGGATCCACACACAGCGAGGGCCGAAGAGTGAGAGCAAGGGATTGAATGCTGTGTACAGATGAATATTTTGTAATACGTTAAAAGGACACATGTGGGCACTAAAGTCTGCAAATATAGAGCACTTTACAGAGAAGGCGGATATACAGTATATATGGTCTGGTGTGGTTACTCCACCATCACTCTTATATTTTTGATTGTTGTGAGGTTTTTTTTGTAAGCTTTATAGAACATTTTTTCTTGGTCAATTTCTTTTTGTCAGTCCGATGTGTTTGTAACAATGATACAGTTTATATGTATATATATATATATATATATATATATATATATATATATATATATATATATATATATATATATGCATGTAAAGTATTATATGTAGAATTTGCTAAAGAAAATATGTAAGAAGATAAAATACTTTTTCTCTCGTATGCGGTCATCTCTCTGATTTAGTGTATGTTGTCATCAGCTAGAAAAACTCAGCAAGAACGCACTGCTCGAGGTGTCTGACTCGGTACCATTGTCAGGTCCTGTGACAACAGCAGCATCAAAAATGTGGAGGACTACTCTCTGCTTATACTACTCTCATGAAAATCTAGCACCAATGGATGATACCAACATTTTCAGTCCTACTGTAGCCACGTCTATGTACCTTGCTTCAATGTGACTTGGTTTGTTTTGTGGTTACATCTGTTAATTATTTGAATGTTAGTTATCTTCTGAGAGATTATGTACAAGGTTTCCTGTGTATAGTTGACAGATAAACATATTGTACTGTACAGCACGCCTTTATGGAAACCATTATTAAGATCTAAATTGTTTTGTTTTTTTAACTTCTGAATTGCATCCTTTAATACACTTTTTTGTATTGATAAAAATGAATGATTTGCATGATTCATCCCTCATGGAATTATTCAGACACATTAATATACTGTATAACACTTTAACTCAGTTAAGTTTAAAAAATAAAACGGAAGACTCAACTGACAGCTGGCAATGGTTCCTGAGTCAAGCAGAGTCCTATCTGCCAACACACTGAGTTTGGACACGTATGAGTTTATTCAGCCAACTCATGTGGAATGGATTCATTTTATTAATAGAGAATATGTACTGAATCGTTATTTTAATTTTTAGGCTTTGACGTTGTCATTTCTAAACAAAAAAATCTAACATCTTACATGCATCAGATACAGTATGCAATAGAACATCCATAACCATGAGGCCATTCTTCAACAAAACATTTCCAACCATTGCAAAGAATATATACCATATCAGCACAGTAAAATTCATTGGCTTTGCAGATAATTATCAAGTTAAGCATGTTAAACTCACAAAAATCTTGTCTGCAGCCAACATTACAGAAATAAATAGTTATTTGAATGGTGTGTGTGAAAGACAACACTAATGTATATATCTCTGTAGCCAAAACAATGTTACCCTCTAATAGTTTGTAGTCAATAGGATAGGAAATGAAGGCACTAACCTAAATATGTGCTAAATTGATTTAACACTCACAATACTCAACACAATGCAAATAAAGAGCACGAAAGGATCATACTAACTGCATCAGCAGAGGAAAACTCTCAGTCAGATTTGTTACAGATAATTTCTTTCACAAAGTCTTCCTGAAGTTTGCTTGTTTGCTTGGCTAGCTCATGAAATGTTACAAGAGCAGCAGTGGTAGCAACAAGTGTTAGAGCAGAGTTAGCAGCAGCAGCACAGTCAAAAGTTTAAAAATGAATCCAGGCTCACTGTCATTGTAATATTGGGTCAAATGACTACTGTATGCATAATGTCAAAGGTGTCGCTTGTGACAGATCCTGGCCGGGCAAATCACAACCGTTTATCTCATACGGGGCAGATTTGATACCATGAACTTGCGGAGCCTACGTGCAAACTATGTGATTATGTCATTTTTGGTTTGCACACCCTTGTGCCAGGGACGCAATATTATTTTATTTTTTAAAATCTTTTTTGTGGATCAGTGAAGTTACTGCAAAATCACATACACAACAAACAGTTTGCATGTTATAATGATCACCTTTGATTTCAGAAGTGGTGTACGATTCAGTTGCAGTCAGTTTCATTGCCGGGCCACTTGTGTTCTAGTGATGTTGCCACAACCCTAGGTCGCAGCAATTCATTTAGTGAGTACAATCTTATCCTTACCAACAGAATAAGAACAGAGTTTTAGATAGAAGTTCTGAACTGCCCCTTTAAAAGTTTGCCATTTTTGTGAAGGTCACAGCTTGACTGAACACTGATGCTTGGAATCATGCTAGTATACAAGATCTCTTGCTACACACCCACACAAACACATAGACAGGCAAGGAAAATATACACATTCAGACCTTGATAAAACTCTGACATTAAACTAAGAAAACTATACCAGAAGAGATATATACTGTATATCTATACCTGGCCGCTGACTATAAGATGTCTCAAATGAGGTCTTCTCGTACCTCTGGTAAATGTTTTCCTATATGAGGGCACAACACCATACACCATATCAATGGCAATTGTTTAATATTATTGAAAGATGTAAAGGATATGGCCACAAGAATGGAGTACATACATTCAGTGGTAGTACATGAGTGGTCCTTCCTAAAATGTTGATCCTGCTCATCTAAGCAAACTTCCCTCAAACCTTTTTCTCCATCTCAATCTTCATCATCCAATGAACTGATGGATTATGATGCTCTATGCTCTATATATCACACTTCTTTATTATGTCCCCCCTGGCTTTTCACATCTGCCAGTAGGAAAGTGCCCTCCTCAGCCCTGACTCAGATTGTTAGTGAGTGTATGTTGCTCACTCTCTCCTCCCCTTGCTTCTTTTCTCTTTTTTTCCCTCTCAAGCTGTCTTACTCTCTCCCTCCTCCTCTCCACTTACTCTCTCTCCTCACTCTCTCAATCGCTCTCTCCTTTTGATCACTTCGGTCCCTTGCTCCACTCCCTCTCCCTTTCTCCTACACGGTTCTGTCACTCACTCACACACTCATACCAGCTCTCCCTGGGCACCATCTCCACCATTGAAGATCCTCATTGTGTCTGTGTTTTGCCAGGTGGAAGCACTACCCACAGTCACCATTTCCACCCCGGAGAGTTCCACGCTGGCTGCGCAGCCCCTTTCCCGGCTGAGCATCGGGCGGAAGACCCTGGTGGCAGCTGCTGTGGGGGTCATGCTGGTCCTGGTTCTGGTGGTCCTCATTCCTGTGCTGGTCAGCTCCGTTGGCACAGGTGGCATAGATGACAGTGCGAGCCACTATGAGATGCTGGGTACCTGCCGCATGGTTTGTGACCCCTTGCCCAGCACGGGCACGTCGGATACAGGTGTGCACGCAGGAACAGATGCAGCAACCACAGGCCTACAGGTGAACAACGATGCAGATCTGAGTGATCATAGCATTGGCCCACCTCTGCCTACTTACAGTGCTCATGGCCCACAAGGCAAACCAGGACGTCCAGGCAAACCCGGACCCCCAGGACCACCTGGAGAGCCAGGCCCACCAGGACCTAAGGGTCCACCGGGAGATGGTCTGGACATTGTACGGACAGGGATTCTAGGTTTAGGGGGTAGAGGGGCAGTCAGTACAACCACATACAGCACCATGCCTCGGGTGGCATTTTATGCAGGACTACGAAACCCCCAAGAAGGTTACGATATTCTACGATTTGATGACGTGGTGACTAATATCGGTGGTAACTATGAGGGCACAACGGGCAAGTTCACCTGTAAGATTCCTGGCACTTACTTTTTCATCTACAATGTGCTGATGAGGGGAGGAGATGGCACCAGCATGTGGGCTGACCTGATGAAGAATAGTCTGGTGGGTAACACTTTTAAATGCTCAGACACCTTCTCAAAACACGTCCTAATGTTTAATAATTTTATGTTGGATTTAAAAAAAAGAAAAAGTAAAAAAAAAAGAAGAAAAAGCACAATTTCTCCGTACAAATAGTATAATTATTACCATGAGTTAAGAAGCCTGAATCATACACTGGAATGACCCTGCATCCAAAATGCTCATGGAAAAGTGTAACCAGTGTGCTTGAAGTCTAAATTGAGTAGTCATGCATTCATGTGGATAGTGATTTTAGATCTGACTTAGTCTAGTGTTAAAGTCCAAGATAATGACAATGCACAGTGGCATGCTGCCAGATTGTGTATCTGTGCATATTACACATCCAGTGATGTACACGTTGAAGTGACTGGAAGGAGTGCAGCGCTATCTCAACTCTGCACACATCAAAACACAGCCTGGGGTAGTGGCTAGTTCAAAGCTGGTGCCCTTTGAAATACAACAAACTTCACGGAACCATGATGTGCTACACTAGTATGGGTTATCAGACTGCCTGTCAGGCTCAGGCGTTTCAATATCAAATCATGACATTTTCCATACTCATGGATAGTGTTGTAATGTCTTTAAAGCCCCAGGTGATGAAATTGATTAAACACCATGTAAATCTGAGACTAGACATTTTCCTACAAACATCTCAGCCAGGCTGCGGCAGATTGTACAGAGAGTGGAGACATTGACACCTGTACATTATAATATAATGCAGTGAAATGGCCACATAGTTATTGCCATATTAGTGAATCTAATAAAGGTAATTTTTTTGTTTCATAGAACTGTGGGTTCAACTCTGTGGCCATGTCATCTGTGTTTGACTAGGTTGCATAGCGAGATACCACACACTAAACACATTTTGCTGTCATATTGAACTGCATCATACTGTAAGATATTTGTCTTATTTTGTCCCAAAAGAATAAAATAACTTACAGTGCAATACAACACCACATCCATGGCATTAGACTGAATACTGGAGGTACAGTATTCATGTTACCCCCCACTCCTTATCCTGCATGTTGGTACACTATATAATATCAACTAGGATGACCAAATACACACATATTTCACTTCTTACCACAAATAATATAATTTTATTTCAATTTTAAAATGGGCAGTAAAAAGTAAATATAAATGTAATGTAAAGTGAGTCCATAAAACCTGCTTACTTGTAACGTTAACAAAAGAAAAAGAGATGCTTACTAGAGACACAGAGACCCCGGCTTTCTTTCAAGGGCAATAACACTGTAAATACTGTGCAACGTTTCATACATAAAGCTACATTTACCTACCATAATCAAAAAAGGTATTATCTATTACAGCAGGGATCTTCAACAGGGGGTCCTCAGAGTCAATACAGGGGGTCAGCCAAATTGTTGTTAATTTTTTAAAGTTTTTTCAAAACTAAAACATATTGGCGTATTGTTAAGGTAGTCACTAAGATAGCCATCAACAGATGTGTGCCACACTGTGCCACATGTATGTTTTTAACATTAAAACAGGTTTATAAAATCATGGCAACAATTATTAGGCTATTTTAATAGCTTAATATTCTATGCAAAAAGGCTATGTATAAAGGCTTTAGGCCGCCCTAAATGTTATTGTAGGCCCAGTTTAATATGCAACTTCATTTTATACAATATATGTAGTAGGGGGTCCCTGCTCCGTCTCTATCTCAGTTAAGAGGTCCTTGGCTTAAAAACCCTGTATTACAGTCTTAAGCAACTATGAGCTCCAAGATATCTAACCATTAATAAAAAGCTTCCTTAGTATGAAAATGTATTCCTTTAAATTAATTAAAGTATTACTAAACGTTCTGACAAATCACACTGCTGATAGTTACAAAACACAAGCAAATATACAGTCTCTATGTGGCTAATGAGGATCAATTAAAAACAAAAAAGTCATGTAAACATGGCTTCAGGCAAACATTCAAACCAACTATACTTGCTGATTAGATCACCTACACAATGATACAACTGAATGTGTGATATTCACACATAAGGAGTCTAAAGGGAAAAGGACAACAACAATATGTATTAATTATATCTTTAATTGGTCCAAGAGGGGCTAAGTGGTGTCAGGACACTTTAGCCACTACTATGCAAGTCACCGGCTAAAATCACAAATTTCCTTATACAAGCTATAGACAATATTTTTGAATTTACGACACAAAATTAATTTAAATTTTTGGTCAGTGTCTTTTTGTCAGTGGTGGACATCATGCTGCTTCAGTAGCGCTGAGGGTGGACACAGGGAGGGAAAGGAGTTATGGCTGTATTGCCATCAGGTCTCACAAATCCACCATCTTGCTGTCATCTGTGGCTCAAATTCTCTTCTCAGACCCTGCAGCCTCTTGATATATGCTTTTGTTCGGCATTGGCACTAATTAGAACTCCACATTCCTATTTTGGTTCTAACTTAGTTTAGAACTTGTCGCCAGAATCTGGTTGAAGCAGGGATTACACAGTTGCAACGTAATGGCCAACATGGCAACCCAGATCATTACACATTAGCGAAAGCTTAGAGGGGATAACTGTACATAAAGTAACTTCCCCCAGTTTCCCTTTTTACACACACATGCAGAAGAGATTTGGGTGTTATGCTGCTGCAGATCAAACACCCTCTGTAATTACCCTGTGTTGACACGATGACACTTCTATTCGGGATAAACATGGCATTATCAGTGGGCCACCCAGAAAAAGGTGGATCTGAGAGTTGAACATGACGCAAAGGGAGAGTATATGCACCGCCATCCTTCCTCAGAGGCAGACTGACTCAAGCCTGACCCTTTCAGTTGAGTCATGAGAGAAAAACAAGATATTCACCACAGGGGACACACTTTACACAATCTCTCAAATTCAGTTCACACGTCTTGCAAATATGCTTTTCTTAAAATAAGATTATTAGTCAACCTATACATGGCAAATAGGTGTGGTCTCATGTTAGCCAGTGAATCAGCAAGTCATTTGTTTGTGTGCGTCAAATTATTTGTTTCCATATCATCATCTACTGTACTTCAGTAGTGTCAACTTACTATTATTTCAGCCTTATTAATAATAATTAATAATTATTTTAGTATTTTATTGATGATATGTGACTGTATTTTGCTAATATAGAGTAAATGAAACAATTCTTCATTTTAATCTTTTCCTCAGCATTTTACATTTCTTCACTTCCTCTCTCCTTGTATGTGTGTGTGTGTGTGTGTTATATTCCAGGTCAGAGCCAGTGCCATTGCCCAAGACCAGGATCAGAGTTATGACTACGCCAGCAACAGTGTCATCCTTCATTTGGATGCAGGCGATGAGGTATTCATAAAATTGGATGGGGGCAAAGCCCACGGGGGCAACAGCAACAAATATAGCACATTCTCAGGGTTCATCCTCTATGCCGACTGAAGACTGAAGTCGGGACAGGACGTGGGTTCAGAGGTGAAAGGTCACGGCCAGAAGATGTTCACTTCCTGACTTGAACTTGGCTCTTGCAGTAAGGTTAATGTTGCCCATAGCCACTGATCCACAGTCAGATTGTTTTTACAGATGTTTAAGCATTGATACAGTGACTAAGGCTGTGGATCTGTGGTTATCTGTAACTGTGTACTTCCTCATCCATATGTTCTGTTGTATACATGGTGCCTATGCTGCTATTCTGATGGACGTAAGCAACGAAACAGTGACAGTGATGTCAAGTGTCATGCTGAGGTGCAGTAACAATTCTGACAGTGAAGAAGCCTCGCCATCATTTTTTAGCTGTCATTTCAGTTTTAAGTCTGGAAATCTAACAGTCATGGTGACTGCAGTGTTTGTAAATGTGCTGTTCAGATTTATGTTAAAATTATGTTTTCTCATGCTGTTTGTATGATAAAATGTTGTGCTTCAATGACAGAGGAGATACATTCCGTCCCGAGAAATGCTAATTTGTCAAATATTGAGCACCGAAATGAGATTATGCTTGTTGTTCTGAATGGCAGACAGTGTCACAAACTGTATTGTGTCTTAGTGTGATCATTTTGAAAATCATGTATCAGCCCATTCATTTTTGCGTATTGTTAGCGTATGAACTGTAAATTTGATATTTAATCTTGATGTCTGAACAAAATCAAAGTAGTGTACATACACCATATTGTGTGTCTATTAAAGAATATAGCTGTAAATTGATAGTTGTACAATTATATCACATAATGTGCTATAAATATTTATTTGATTCATGCATGCAACACCTCAAAATGTTCTGTATGTTTCCACAAAAGATAAAAAGATAACAGTGACTTTAAACAAAGTTTAAATAGCTAGGTGTGGGCTTAAGGAACATCTATTGCTGTTGCGTTTACTTTTAATGTCCATGATTTTTCATTAAAAAATGTTTTTTTTTTGCATCTTCTCACACCTTATGTGGTTAATGTCACTCACGTAATCTATTTCTTGATCAGCTGTTTTGATCTCTAATTTTCCAGTGAAACCAGCCTTTAGTCCTGTAAATGTTACACACGAGAGCCACACCAGCGTAGCGAGAGGCAATCAACGCAGAGATGATCACTGAGGGAAAGGGGAGAAGAAATCACAGCTGCGTTAAATGCCAAATGAAGCGGGAGATGATTGTGTTTCACAATCAAAGGAGAGATGTGTGTTTTCCTGTAATGGGTGTGGAGATTTAGCGCGAAAAAGTCTGAGGATGGATGTTAATGTATCATGACAAAGCTTAGATCAGTGTCGGCAACAGAAGTGTCAGAGACAGGAAAATAGCTTCCAGGCGTAAACTGTAAAAACCAATATATTTTTCTGTTTTCTTAAAAGCTCACTTTGATATTATGAAATTCTTTGGACATAGTTCGCCTTTGACATGGGCCTTGTAGGAGTCCAAAACTGTCTCTTATTTAGTTTGAAACACAAAGTTAAGAGTTTAAGCACTAAGGTTTTGAGGGTCGAGAAATGTAAACTGTTAAAATGCACATTTTACTTATTCACAGAAGCAAATACAAGTGAATGCCATCCCAGTGTTACCTCTCAAGCTCAATTGAATATAGCATTAGTTTGAGCTGTGAACTTGTTTAATAGTATACAGTTGATTAAAATGATGAGACTAGATTGCCACACTGTGCAGTGCTAGAGCACCCTGTTGTCTAACTGCTTTTCAACTCCGGTCTTAACTTAAGCTTGTCTTAAGACAGCAGAATTCCTCCAGACACAATTAAGACTGAAGGTCCGTGCCTAAGCAGAGGTCACCCGAGCCAGGGGGCAGCTGAGCACTAGCACAGGCTGTTTTCTCCTTGCAGGGTCCATGAGCACATCGTCAAATTAGAGACTTCATGTCACAATGTCAAAGACAAATGCCCCAGGTCTGCGAGAAACAGCTTTCACTGCTGAAACCCTCGGAACTGAACATTGCCTGAGAGTCTGCAACATCTGTACTTTTCCTGAAGCCCTCAGGGAGAAAATCAAACAAATGCACCGAAAACATTCTTATATAAAAACGCTTAAGAGACAAGAAGTTCAACAGCATTTATCATTTCAAAATGTATGAGTGAAAAGAGTCAAGTAAAAATGCAGCGGAATTCATTTGTTTTTTCATTTTCCCAGGAAGGACTTTAGTTGTGCCATCATGTTAGCAAATAATACTTTTGATTGCATCATGGTGCATAGATCAAAATGAACCCCCGATTTAGCCATCCACAAATCTTTTTAAGAGCCACTTATCGAGGTCAGAGTCATAACGAAAACAGGGGTGAGCCTAAAACCATCTGTGGAAGCCTCTGCGTAAAACAGAGAAATTCTCTTGGCAGGCACCGTCTTTTCCTCATCCTGCACAACTGGGTGATCCCTTACTCAAGTTATTGTGCTTATGTAACACAAAGCCCCTCCTCGGGGTAGTTTGGTTTTGATGGTGACATTAGCTGAACCCAACAGGACACTATGGAGCCGTTGTTTTATTGTGAAACAGCATCTGGAATGTACGTGACCCTTGAACCAGTAACTAATATTTAATCTCATGTCTTCCCTGACTTTATTCAGGCCCAAGGTTTGAAGATAAGTATTCCTCTGAGAAGTGTTATAAGCTGCTTTTTGTTGACGTAAGCTTCATCTCTTGGACTCGGCTGTGGGGATATGTTGAGATTTTCTACTGTACCTCTTTTCATCATGTATAAGTAGAAGGATTTGAAAGATTATGTCTCTGCAAGCTTGTTTTAATTTAGGTAATCTCCAGCGTATGCAAACAAAACTGACAAAAATTTTGTTTCATTCACTCTCTCCCACTCCCTATCAGTAAACTGAGATGGCTTCAGTTTGACATTTGCATGGGCCAATTGATGAGGCGTGAGACTTATCAGGCTTCTGCAGAGTGTGCGTGCATGTTTGTGGGTCCATGTGTGTGAATGTTTGGGTCAGTGTACGGGTCAGCGTGCATGTGTGTCTTTGCATGTGTCTTAAGTTTCAATGAGACAGGAGAATGCTAGGCTTGGAGAGAGTACCTCCCCTGAACTGTCTGAAGTGATGTTAATAAGCCCTTGGTGTTGTTATCTTTAGCGTCCCCCACTTAACTCACCAGGGGAGATCCAAATTAGAGATAGATGCTTTAATTGTCAAGCTAAATTGCCCTTGTTGCTCATGTACACGTCCTCCCAACAAATGTACAGCCTTTCCCCACACTAACATGCACAAATGGTTTTACTTGTGTGGGCGGGCACCTAAGAACATGTTTACTTTGATTTTAACACAAAGACTATAACTTGGCAGCACAAATTGTCACACGTCAGTTATTTGAATATGTTTGGCATGGCACAAACAGCAAGTACACACTAGAGAACCCTAAGAAAAAACAAATAAGAATACACATGCTCACAATGATAATGCTGACATTATTATGTTGTAATGTTTAGCATGTTCACCATCTGAGTTTAGTACAGAGCAGTAATCAGCACTGAACATGTAGTACAGCTGGGGCTGATAGGAATGTCATTTATTTTGCTGTAAGAAAGCAAAGAATTGGAGAAAGTGAAATTCCAATCTGATGATGGCGCTAGATGAAAAGTTATCAGATCACCAAAGTTATTACAATTAAAACTCATGGGGACATGAATGTATGTAATTAGATGGCAATCCATCCAATAGTTGACATTTCACTCAAAACCACAAATGTGAACCTCATGGTGGTGCTAGAGGAAAAGTTAGGGGATCACATTCATCATAGTCTGGATCAACGGAAGTACATTTTCAGGATAATTGCTTGGCAATGCGGAAATGGAAGGTGGGGGACATATCCCCACCGCGTTATTATGGATCCCACGTAACGTCTAGGCAAGTCCCGCCCTACGAAGCAGCCTGATTGCTTGGGGTTAGGCATATACCTCGAGTGGTTAAGGTTAGGATAGCCGATTGGCCAGGGGATAGGACCTGAATAAATCGGGTTCTGTTACCTTGTGTAAGCATAGATGCCTGGCCAATAGTAGCGTGTGAATGCTACTGAATGGCGGGTCCCTCCTAGAAGTTGCATGGGTTCCATAATAACACATCCCCACCATATCCCCACCTTCCGCTCTCTGTGTGTTGCCATTCTCTTCAGGGAACAAGATCAAACTTCGAGCTAGCAAGCTACAAGCTGAAAATGGCAAGTTTTGAAGAAAATTTGGATCGTGCAACAAGGCAGACATGCTTGGTTCTTTCTGTGAATGATTGTAAAGATTTACATTTACTATCTAACTGGGATGTTTTGGGACCGTTTGGCGGCGATACACTGGTAAGAGCAAATTACGTTTAACCATGTATCAAGCTAATTTAAATAGCTCATGTTACTGTATTGTGTGAACAGTTAACTTCATTTAATTTTATTTGTGCCGTTTTATTTTGCGGGGGTGCACCAAAACAAGTTCCTTCCCGAGACCATTTTACAGAGCCACCGTTGGTGCGTCCGGAATTTAGCGCCGCCAAAGACATTTGTGATTGGTTTAAAGAAATGCACACAACCCAGAGAGTTTTTTTCTCCTATCCCAGAATTGATGTGTGGTGTAGCCAGACCTTACTCCCCAGCATTGTGGAGATACATCTGGCAATACGAGACTCAGTCATGAGGATTCATCCGCTTTGGATCATGAATGTCTGTACAAACATTTCTGCAAATCTATCTGGTAGATGTTAAGATATTTTACTAGATGAAGTGAAAAGTTTGATCTGCTGGTCATGCTCAAAGAAAAGTCAGTTGATCATAAAAGTTGTTAGGAATATATCATCTGGGAACAATTAATGTATGTACAACACACCATGGCAAATCATCCAATAGTTGTCTAGACATTTCACTAGAAGAAAAACCTGCAGGTAGCACTAGAGGAAAAGTCAGGGGCTCACCAAAAGTCACTAGGCTTCATTCTGAGGGGACAATGAATGCCTGTACTAAATTTCATAACAATCCATCAAGTAGTTGTTGAGATATTTCAATCTGGACCAGGCCGATTGGTAGACTGACATTGCCATCCCTAGAGCCATGCTCCTAGCAGTGTCTTCTCAACACTGTTGCTGTCAATAATTACTGACATTGAACAGAACCTGTCCAGCTGCACTGCCATCCTCTTCAGACCTGTTATCTCACCACAAGCCTGCATATATCATGTTGATTAC
This sequence comes from Gymnocephalus cernua, assembly GCA_023631565.1. Lineage (NCBI taxonomy): Eukaryota > Metazoa > Chordata > Actinopteri > Perciformes > Percidae > Gymnocephalus > Gymnocephalus cernua. The sequence continues at coordinate 11,191,751 of CM042443.1, forward strand.
TAAAAATAAACAGTGTTATGTGTAGAAGCTGAACTCATCCTTCAGGCTACAATCTGAAATACAGCCTACTTCTAGCACCTCTCCAAAATTTCTACTGACTGTAATAAACAAAGATGTCAGACTTGTCATTTCAAATGTGGACTTGCATGGTAGACAGTGGCATGTTTGTGCACCACTAAATAAGGTAGAAAGGTACAAAATCACAATCCCGTCATGCCTGCGTAGGGAGGGCTCTGTTAACATGGACACCTGGTATATCATGCCTTCAAAATCTCAATGAATACAGTAAACGGCATGATTACAAGGAGGTTGCAGGTAGTAAGTGATCTTTGTGACCTTAAATCTTGCTTGTATTGTGAAAAGGACAATGCTCTCATCAGTTGCTGCTGCTCTCTGATCGTTGTCTCAGCTTTATGGCAGAATGGTCAGAGGGGAGATTTACATTTGTGATAAGCTCTCTTGGTGCAGTGTTTTTGTTTAAACTGCCATTAAGTAATACTGCTAAATGCTCAAGAGCTGATTTATCCTAGTCTAGACCAGCTATATTCTTTTGGCCACATGTTTTTCTAAACCTAACCAAGTAGTTTTGTTGCCTAAACAGGTTCTGCACTGCAGGGGTTTGGGCAGGCACACTGATTGCCCGTGTTGCTGGACATTCGTAGGACAAGGCACAACAATTTTTGCATTACTTTACGTAAGATATCATACCAACTGGTGTATGAGGATACTTTGAAAGGGTTCCTGTTTTCTGATACTCCCATGCACATGCACGAGGACGCACGTGGATGACAGGGTACACACTTCTGCCAATTGTTTCACTCTATTCCACTGATCTAAAGGTTGCAGCAACACGCCAAGATATGAAGCAATGTGCCAACAACGGCAGGGGAAAAGAAAGACTGCAAGCTAGTAAACATGGATGTAAACAATGCCGGACTTAAATACTTTAAAAATCTGCTTTGCAAATGTTTTATGAGGAAGGAAATGCATTCATCACATTTGTTAGAGCTCAAGGAGACACACAATGCGTTTGGCTAAGTAACACTGAATTTAAACACACCTTTTGTTTGTTACAAGGTAATTCCACGGGGTACCTTTAAATAGTATTCAACATCTAAGATTGTGAACTGATATAACTTGTGTGGCATGTGAGATGAATACACACATAATGGACGATGGAGGGCAGACATAGCTACATGCGCAAAATCCTCACCTTGCATTATAGCAAATCTGCATGTATACACCCATGAACATTCCCCTTTGTCCTAGCACTCCTTGGGAGAACATGACAACATGCATCCTCCACTTTCTTCCCCATCATCATGCTTGATATGGGGACTGTCCACTGTGTCAGTGACTCAATACAAACGGCCTTGTTCCCTCATGGCCCTGACTGAGCTGGGGCTAACACGCAGGGACAGGCTGAGTCATGTGGCTGGGGACGCTCCGCTGGCGTGTTGCCTGTCTCTTCACCTCACCGCAGTCTCATGGATGCAGTCTGACAAAGGGCTACGGAGTCGCTGCGAGTGCCTCTTCCTGAGCATGACACAAGATGCCATAGTTCAAGAACACTAAAGTTGTTACAGTTGCTCAGGCCAGTTTATTCTACCCGTTGGTGTCGAGCTGCATTTGTGACCTGTTGTGCCAAGGGGGAGTGGGCACACCAGTGGCTTTGTGGGTTTTTCATCATTGCACTTTTTGTCCATTTGTGCTTTAACAAAATTACAAAAACCTACATCAAAACATAAGTACAAGACTCAATTCTAGACAGAAATGTTTTTTTGATCTTTTTGGAGATTATACATTCCAACAAAGAACAAAAATGTTGCTCATGCATTATTGCATTGGTGATAATAATTATAGTATATAGATAAATAAACATTGCTGCTAATACTTTACTGCTGATAGTACTTTTACTTGTATTACTATTTTTACTTAAAGGGAGGATTTTCCAGAATTTTAGAAAAGAACCGCCCTCTCCATTTTTTGAAAAAATGCACATGCGCAACACTCCCGAGAGGGAACGTGTGCACGAGCCTAGTTCTATAGCTAACCTTAGCATGCTACAGGCCAATAAACAAGCTATTGTCTAGCATCTAAGTTGTTGTTTAGAGCTTTCAAGAAGAGAGTCTTGTGGGATGTTTGGGCACGTACGATGGCCTTATGTAAACATATCATCAGAATGACTGACAACTAGTAGGACCAATAGTCTTGATGATCCACCCGGAAAAAGAAAATCCTCCACTATACCTTTAAAGCTTTAGTGCATAACCTTTTTATTTATTTTTTATTATTTCTTGGGCATTTCCGCCTTTAATGATAGGAAAGCAATGAAAGGGGAGAGAGAGGGGGGAAGAAATGCAGGAAAACATCGCAGGTCGGACTCAAACCCTGGACCTTCTGCGTCGAGGCATGAACCTCTGTATATGTGCGCCCCCTCTAACGACTGAGCTATCCTGGCCACAGTGCGTAACTTTTTTATATTAATGAACGTTCGTTACATTCAAGCCATCGCCAAATGAGTTGATACAAAGCTAATTAAGACAGATCAGCTCCACAAAACTCTCTGTATTTCTCAGTATGGCTATGTTCAGAATCTGGTGTATTCCGGCGACTTTCGCAAGCAGAAAATCGAGTGAAGATAATCACCTCTTCTAAAGAGTCCATCATGTTTTTTTAATCCTCTGTGTCCTCCCTGGCTACTAGCAACTGCGTCATTACTTAGAATTCCTCATGGGGGACACAGAAAGTACGCACTATAGCTTTAAGTAAAGATCTGAGACGTTGCTCCGCCCCTCATCAGGGCACTGAAATGAAGCAGCTAAATGGAATTCAGCCATCATTAATTTGATTATTTACACGGGTACTTTTCCTACTGTGACATGTCAAGATGTCTTCTGTGAAAAGGGCCCAAAGGAAAATGCAAATGTACTGGGGGATGTAGACTGTGTGAGGTTAAGAAATCATTTGGTATATTTTTGGTTTAAACAATTCCACTAAAGGCCGTGTACTCCCACTCCTGGGGCAAGGTTAATGTACCAATAAGAATCCTAAAGGTGTAAGTTGTCCCATCCTAACAGCTGCAACAAAACAGTCCTGGCAGAAGGTCTAAAGTGATGTGTAGGGGCTTTAACATTTAAATACAAATATTATTAATTCACTAAAACTGAATTGCTGAACAACCCTTGATGAATACTGAAAGCCTATTACCCTGAAGGCCTGCATGTCCTTTCGTTGTGCTGGAACAAAATGACCCCTGGAGTACAAAATTAAGACTCAAAACAAAACTAATGAAATAGTTATAATTAAAAAAAAAATTAAATTATCCAGAGTTGAGTTTGGTGCAAAGCTATTTATTTTGTCTGCCTTTGCCTCAGCTGTTTTACCTTCCGTGACGGTAGTATGCGGGGGGAATGATGAAAAACCACTCAGATAGGAGATTTCAAAATGTGGACACACTGTGGTGCCGTAGGCCAACTCTCTGAACATGATGGTGAGATTATAGAAGTCTTTACCCCCTGCCACGAGGAAATCATTTGCTCTGCTCCCGGAGAGGACCCACCACACACAATAAAGCGGCAGACTGTGCTTGTATCCATGCACTTTTACAAAGTCTAACAAGGCAACTTCAGACTTTCACCATTTAGCTCGACACCTTCAGAATTAAACCCCATTTATATTCAGACTGAGATTTCGCCACCCTTCTCTGCCTGGAGCATTCACACTTGCTGGTACAGATATAGTCTTCCTTCCACGCTCTGCATCTGGCCTGTGTGTCTGAGAAAGAGAAGGAGAAAAGGCAAACTTGGAAATCTCTGCTGAACAGCTGGCTGCCCAGTAAAGCATGTTAACCTTTAGATCACGACAGCCAGTTTTTTTCATTTCTTTTTTTTTTTTTTTTTTAAAGAAAGCAACCACTAAGAATAAAGAATGAACCATGTTCTTCCTTATGACTGAAAGACAGACAACCCTGGATTGATTACGTTACAGTGTGATTGTGTGTATTACGTTGACAGCTGTATGTACTGTTTGCATGTGTTGCAAAAAGATCATTGTGGATGGGATTTTGTGTTTTAAATATGTGTAGCCATGCAGTCTTGGTTCACTGCCCGCCGCCCACCACAGTCACGAGAGTCACTTTGCATTAATTCTGCTGTGGCTTGATAAAAACAAATAGCAGACCAGTAGGGGCTTTAGACAGAGCCAAGTGAGCCAGGCAGGCTTGTGAGACCTTAGTGCCAGGATGATGTCACCACGCCTGCCTCTGGGCCTGAATTTTCATGCCTAAGCTCTAATGTGGACGGGAGCAAGGACATCACAACTGACTGTTAACTTCATTTTTTCTTTTTTCTTTCTCCTGAAGAACACATTTTCCTGTAGGATCTAATTGCATCAATGTCTATCGCAAAGAATATTTGATTGCATCATATTTAATTGTTTGGTCTATTAATCAATTACACCTAGTTGATCAACTGCAAACATTTTTTTATTTTCAAATAAGTTTTTGTTGTTGCAAAAATGCCAACGTTTCAAAGGTGATTTTTTGCCTCCTTTACACGATTGCTCGTGTTTTTGGAGTTTGAACCATAATAGTGGCAAAATGTAATTACCGTATATATCTCAATTTTGACCATGACCACGTCCCTCAACTCCAATGCTAAATCGCTGGAGTACCCCTCTAACCCCTTTAATTTCTTCATTAACTTTTGACCAATATCTTGACTAATCTAAACTATGAATATGTATTCAACTTTAAAGCGACCACAGAAAAACGTTTACGGCATTAGATGAATTTAAAAACAGCCTTCTAGTGCCAAACTGCAGAATCATCATTCTGCACAGTGAATATTGTATAATAATTTATGTTCAGGATGAAGGGCATCAAACACTAAAGCTAACATTTTAAAGTAGACATCTGACAGTTGTTACTTTAAAACAGTCGTGCTGGATAATTTAAATTTCAGTTAAGCCGCAAATGTTCGAAATTTGTTTTAGTTACATGTGAGCGTGCACAGAAAAACAAAATCAGACTTACAGTAGTATTTACAGAGGGCAGCTTCAAGTGTAAGAAAATACAGTGATATATATATATAAAGTCTGTTACTCCATTTAAATTCACTCTGTTCCCATTAAAAATGGATTGTCAAATACATTCTGTCATATATCTTCATTATACAGGTCATTAACATATAACCATAACATATTCTGTAAGCATCCAATCATTCATATTGGGCATTTTATTATTTTTTTATATGATGATTTTCCATCAAAAAATATCTTTTAAAATGTAGTCATCACTCGGGATAGCACTGCTATTTTGCGCTAAAAATGTATGCAATATTTTATATGCAAATATGAAAATTGCTAATAAATTAAAGGAACAAAAAACAGTGACTTCTGCACATCTGTAGTTTTCAAGAATGTGCAGCCGTTTACTCCTTCTTTTGTATGCTATCGCCAAAATTGTCTAATTTGGATATCTTCGTGGGGTACAAAAAGGTATAACAAAATAAAATCTTTTAGATTCTGCAATAATGACTTTTAACTTTTTTTACTGATGTTAGTTATGTGTTATTTTTGCTGCAGCAAAAATAAAAAGTTTAGCCAGTTTTTAGGCACCAAACTGTGATTGCTGAGAGCATCGGGAAGCTTGTACGGCCTAAGTTATCACCTTCTTGTTTTTAAATGTCTCTGAGTAAAACCAACTGAAATTGCACATTCAAACCCTTCACACTAAACCACATTTGTCAAGTGCATGTGTCAATAATGTAAGTCAGTGTTAACTGCAAACAGCAGATCCCACCACTGAACTGTAGTGGTGGGTGCTGTGAAACTAATCTCACAGTAAATTGCATCGGGCCCTCCCGTGCCTTCGCCTGCTTCTATTCATCTTTGACCGCATCCTGGACCAAACTCTTTCTTCCCCTCATCTGTCCTGTTAGGACAAAAGCAACTTGGCTGCATACAGCAGTATCCCACCCAGACCAGTAGTGGCAACAATAGCAATGACCCTCACTAAGAGGAAGTCCATGGAGTCCTCCAGCTTTGTGTGCAATCGCAGGACCTGACGGTGGGTGTCCTCTCGGCTGCCAGAGTTCTCAATAACATGATTGGCCAGGCCGCGCTTTTCATTGAGCGGCATCTGTGCAGCCACGCGCTGCTCGGCCTGCTCCTGGGTCAGGCCGTCCCTCTGCATCAGACGCAAAAGCTGAGTGGCAGGGTCACTGAAAGGGGACCGACAATGGAAGTTATTTATGGAGCAGCCAGGGTGCCTTGTTAAAAACTCCAGAGGCAGTGAATCATGCTAATAAGACACAAAGAGGGCTGGAGAGTGGCAACCAATAACTCACAAAACTGGGCCTAATTACCAGATTGCGTCAAAAACGAACAAAAATAAAATATGTAACCTGTAAACAAACATAAAATAAATAAAAATGTGATGTGGGAAATTGGGGAAAAGAGAGCAGTGGTCTTACCAGTAAACTACTACGGTGTGGTTTAGAAACCGAGTGAGGCGTCTGGTTTCAAAAAGAAGGGGCACATCCAGCACCACATAGCGGTATCCTAGGGAGACAAAAAGACAGAACAAACAGAATAAAGAAGTGTAAACATATATTGTGAAAATACCGGTTACCCAATTAAAAAGGTTTTTTTAACAACATACAACAAGTGCTCCATGAGAAGTTTATTTTAAGGCACATGTGATATCTTGAGTTGCTAAAGAATTATTGTAGCAAGTAGGAGTCATGGCTGGTGACGTATTTTTGGAAAATTATTGTTTTAAATTGTTTGTTTGTTTTTTTACTACTTTTATCTCAGTGAGCTTCACCTTCTATTTTGTAAAATGTTGGGAATATTCTAAAATATCTCGCCATTTGGCTCACAAAGAGCGATGTATACAGCTTGGTGAGAAACAGCCTAAAACCCTAATGCCCAGAGCTGCACTACAAAACAGCCTTGGCTCACTTTCAGTAAATTATCCTCCTTTTCCCTGGTAACTGATAACTGAGCCTAACTCCTCCCTCACCTCTGAGAAAGTAGAAGATGATCTCTTTGAGCATTGCTTTATGGATCTCTGGGTGAGTGATGGAGTTCAGCAGCTTCCTCTTTTCCTCGTTGGTGAAAATGAGCTGACCCAGCTTCTGCCTGTCGATCTCCCCGTTCTCGAGTAGGATCTCTGGCCCAAAGTGGTAGACGATGCGAGAATAGGCAGGAGTGTGTGGCTCCACAACTGTTATCAAGAAAAGGCAGTAACATTTGGTATCACTTCTTTTCAATTAACAAAACAGTGTGTCAAATAACATTAATTTAAATGATTGTTTTGTGGTCAGTAATGCAATACTGTAGCACATAGAATGACAGACAAAACCAGTAAGTATAAGACGTTTAAAAATGGCACACTAGCATAGGAGGGAAAAGGAGAACAAATATTAAATTTTCAAATTTTCAACAGACTCAATAACCAGTTTAATTCAATATTTAGCCTAATGACTTATATTTTCTCCTACATGCTGCTGAGCACTATTCACCTACGTCTGTGACCTTTTTATCTTCACCACATAACTACATCATCCCTGCCGTCAGCAGAGGAAGCCGCCATGATTCATGCACTCCCTTCAAGCGTTTGTCTTAATGAAGCTCCTACAGGCTCACCTTCTTTATGTCCATTTCAGAATATTAATAAACGTTATTCGTCAGTGAATGACGATGATGTGGGTGATCCCAATTCCCACATCTGATTTTATTTGAGGGTTCGGCTGGATGACGGTTTGGACTGGTATTCCAACTGAATTAGTATTCACTTTGTAATTCTAAATAGTTTGCAGGGAGAGACATTCACCTACCTTTCCTGGCCACAACATCAGCATCAATAATGGGGCACCCAAGCTCCCGCAGCATCGAAGACACTGCGCTTTTCCCTGAGGCGATACCTCCTGTCAGCCCTACCAGGAACATCTTGAAACAAAGACGCAGAAAGATGTATTCAAGCAGTAAAGTAACAATACTGCAACCGTTTACGCCGACTCCTAGAAACTGAATAAAAAATGGGGGCATAAAAAAAGCAACTTGTACATTGGTTTAAGCTGGATTTGTTTGTAAATAAGAGCAATACAAAAAAAGGACATATGAAACCTAGAAATGCTAGAGAACTTCTCACTACAAGTACAAAATACTTCAAAGGAACTGACAAATAAACAGGCCCCACACACACCCACCCACCCACCCACCCACCCACACTTTCTAGAACAGCACGCCCCCTGCTGTGGAGGTGCTAAGCTACACTCAGTTAGCTAGCTAGCTCATGTACCACAAGCAAACTTGTGTTGCTTTGACAGCTTTAAAGTTATTCTTGATTAAACATCAAAATTAACCCTGACACCTCCGTTGTTTTGTTACGGTTAACCACAAAGACTCCTATTGTGTATTTACCTCGTAAACGTGTGATACTCCTTAAATCAACTGAATGTACAGTGGGAACCCGTGTAGAGCCACAGTGGCTGGGCTAGTGCAGTAAACAACCAGGATTGCTAAAAAGCTAACGTTAGCACAAGTATTGATCAGGTCAAAACGACCACAAATATGGAATAAAACGATGCCGCGGCCATTTCTACTCCGTCATATCAAATATGCAGTCAGATGAAAATGTTAGAGACAGTCCTGTCGCTGGATATTGCTGTCTGCAACTCTAACTTGTACTCAACTGATTGCTGCGACCTAGCTAGCTTCTTAGCTTGACAAACGCCACCTCAAAAATCTTCCGACATCTCTTACGTTAGTTCCGCCTAGCTAATGTCGAGTTCCCATTCACAACTTGAGGTGCTAACGTTAAAACTGTGTTGAAAACCAAACTCGACGACAGCTACGTTCTCCAAAAACGTTTATTTCAAAGCAAAACAAAGATTTGCATGAATGAAAATGTGAGTACGTTTCCTGAAATAAAATGTAAATACAATGTTTTTGCATCAACAAAAATGACTACAAAAATATATTTTGCCAAGTCCATTCTCCTGGAGCAAAAATATTAATCTTCTGCTATTTGATCTGTACTTTGTTTTGACAATGGCATCTCTGGAGAAACAGGCAGACTGGGGGATTTGTGGGAATGTTTGGACCTTTTCCCTCTGTGGACCATTTCAGCTCCATTCTCCCCTTCCTCCCGCTCCAGCCTGCCTCTTTTGACAAAATGGTTTATTCTGGACTCCAGGCTCTCGCAGCATGGACGCTCCAGCAGGGGCCTGTAGTTTCTCTGCTTGCTGCCTTCTACTAGCCAGCAATGATTAGAGGACACACCACCTGTGAATGGAGAGAAGTGAAACAATTTAAACCCGTCCATCATTTTGATGTGTATAATAGCCTGGGTCTAAGCAAAGTATTGAAAGGATACATAAGGGTGTAGGCAAGGGTGTAACTTTGGTTTGAGAAATGGGTGGGACACAAAACAGGGGGTTTGAGGGTTCTCCGCCAGAATTGTTTTCCCAGATCTGAATCCCATTTCCTGCATTTCTGCATACATGTATAGGGACTATGGTGATACAAAATCCAGGAAATAATTCAGTTGATCATAATGATAAATTCTGCCAGAAAGACTAGTGCTAATGTATAATGTATAAGAAAAAGATGTCTTACTTTCTTTATTGCTTAAAATAGGGGCCAATCACTGAGACTTATAAATAAAAAAATAATTTGAAAGTGGGGGTGGGTGGGGATTACACCAGTGGAAATTACACCCTAGGATGTAGCTACCAGTTAGCAGGGGTCTCCTTTAAATAATGTATGCGTTATACGCTAAAAATACATAGAAAATATAAACATAATACTGTGGAGTATAATGGTGCTATATGAGAACACGATAGTGCAGCAGTATGGTTTAGTTTTTTGAGGAGAACACGCGGCATGCAAGTCTACAACTATTCCTTATTGAGAACATCCACATTATTTCTACCAAATACGATATTGAGTCAAGTCAGTTTTATCTGTATAAAGCAGCTTTTGTGTGTAGTAATAAAGCAAAATATGGTATTGGCAAAAACAGAAAAGCAGTCAGGGCTGATATTAGATTATTATCCAAGTCCGGCCCTGTGGGGGTCTATTTCATAATCCCTGTTAGTATAAATCAGGTTTGAAAATGTTGTCAGGGTCTGTTCATCTCACTGAACATCTCACCTATGGCCTCCAAACCCTGGATCATCCCGTGGAGGACGTGGGTCTTGACTGCACTCTGGGTCCAGTGTTGCTGCAGTGCAGACAGGACGTGGTTCACCTCTTCATTCTCCAGTTTCCAGCTCAAACCTTCAAAGTGGCAGTCGTACAGCACCAGCGGGTAGTCTACTGCCATGCTAGAGACAAGAAGGGAGATCTTTAAGAAAGATTCATATAGATGCAACTGTATTGTCGTCACTATTATGGATTTCGTTTGCACAGGAGATTTATGATTTATACTTCACACTGGTCCAACAGCGGAGCACCTTCTCTATAAGGCTCCGACCGCTTTGATAATGCACGGACCGCTACAGGAAATCATGCTGCTTGCACACTGGTTACTTCATATTTAATATTTTTTCACATTTTATTTTGTTATATATATATATTTGTATTCTATATATACAGTATGTACATTCTTTTCATTCCTCTAAGTATATTTAAGTATACAATATATTTTTTGAGTAGGTTTTATCTTTTGTTTTTTAATCTTATTTATTATTTTTAGTATATTCCTTGTATTCTCTGTATGTGTGCATGTTCTTGTAACTTGCTGCCGTTACACATATAATTTCCCAGTTTGGGAATAATAAAGTCCGTCGATTCTGACGACTTCTCGTAGAACCAAAGAAGACACAATGCACAACCTCTACAACAGCAGTCCATTCACCTGTATTGGGGCTTCCTCGGGTTACTCTGAACATCCAGAAGCTGATTAATTATCTCCGGGGCTTCCAATTTCTGGCCAATCAGGAGAAGCAGTGCCATCATGCATCGTACCTGCAGCATAACACAACAGGAATTTCACCCCAGTAAGAGACTGCAAATCAAATCAAATCAAAGTATTCAAATTAGCTCCACAAGATATTGCATCTAAATTGCAACAATCTAAATAAACCAGTCTTGCTGTTACTGAAACAAAATATTGTGTTATTACTCTATAAAGGCCTAATTTACAAGGATACAATGGCTTGAAATTAACATATTGTTTTGCTAAGCAGAGCTGTAAAAAATAGAGGGGGAAAACACACTAAGTGAGTGTCTCTTGATACCTGGTGGTAAAGGAAGGCCAGTCCTTTGATCTCAAATATAAAGAGGTCATATTGGTCTGTGCAGTTGATGTGCTGAGGCTGCACAGGCTTGACTGATGCTGACAAGATGGTCCTCTCAAACTGCAGGACTCCGTTACCCACATCCATTTTGCACATGTTGCGAAAGTCATGAGTGCCCTCGTATCTGTTGGGTGTTAAGAGGCCGTAAAATAAGAACTGTGACTTCGAGCGGTGGCATCAGTGTTCATCACTTTTTGGCTTCACCCACCTTTTTGCAGCATCTGCCATCAACGTCACATCCAAGGATCCGCGAGGGAAGTAGTACCGGTACGTGCGGGACTGACAGTCAAAGCGTGCACTAAAGCCCTCTGCTACTGGCGCCCAGTCCAAGATCCTAATGTCCTGGGGCAGGACTCTGTTCAGCATCTTCACATATGGAAGCTCAGAGCCAGTAGCTTTATTCTTGGCACTAACATCAACATGTTCAGGGACCGCGACGCCAGGTCCTCCACAAAACTGCGTGGAGCGCAAATCAATAGTTATGACCTGTGGAGAAAAAACAGTGTTAATGTATGCAGGCCATTAAATTGTTGTTGTTTTATTTTGGAGCAACAAACTGCAGCCCCATTCATATAGTAGAGCTGGGCAATATATCGATATTATATCGATATTGTGATATGAGACTAAATATCGTTTTAGATTTTGGATATCGTAATATGGCATAAGTGTCGTCTTTTCCTGGTTTTAAAGGCTGCATTACAGTAAAGTAATGTCATTTTCTGAACTTACCAGATTGTTCTAACTGTACTATTATTTGCCCGTAGCCACTTAGTCATTATATCCCCATTACTGATGATTATTTATCAAAAATCTCATTGTGTAAATATTTTGTGAAAGTACCAATAGTCAACACTACAATATCGTTGCGGTATCGATATCGAGGTATTTGGTCAACAATATCGTGATATTTGATTTTCTCCATATCGCCCAGCCCTATCATATAGTTAGAATCTCCCTATGTAGTCAGTAAATCATAATTTAGGTCTCAGTGAACTCACTTGGGAAAAAGCACTGACTCCTTTATCAGTGCGTCCACACCGATGGTAGTTGGAGCTCTGTCGGTCCTGTATCAGCCGCGTCTTCAGCAAAGCCTCAAAGACTCTGGCCTCCACAGTGTTGTCGGTGTTCTCCTGAACTGCAAACCCCTGGTAGGACCATCCCAGGTAAGCCAGCCGCAGGGCCACATGGCGCCGAGGGTGAGTGGAAAAGTCAAAGGGACGCTCTTTGCTTGCTTTCTTACCCTTTTTACTGCTGCTGGTGTTAGAATCAGGTCTGCAGTCTGTGTGTTCACTAGGAGATGGATCATCTCCAGCTCCACTCCTCTCCTTCAGCTGGGACTTGAGCTTCTTCAGGTCTGCCTCCAGCTCCTGTATTCGCCTGATTAAAGCCTCTGACATGCTGCTCAATAAATAAGCTAGAAAAAAGGATTTAGAAAGGATAACTTTAATATTTAAATAATGAAAACCTCTGTCACTTAGGCTACTTGTTACTTGTGTGAAGGCAAGTTAAGCAGTATAGTTTGTACCGTAATACCGTTTCCACAATTCAGCCAGACAGCTAGCTAGCTGAAGTCGAGTGAACGTATGTTGACTGGCTAAATCATAGACTTAATATAACATTAACGTTACAGTCTATGGGCTAAATGCTACACACACAGTCTGTTAGCTTAGCTTGTGTGTTTTGTTACATAGCAGATATTAAGACTGGCGGTGGTCGTAAATAATAAAGCAATAAAACGTTCCTTTACCTTTGACTTTAGTGATTCTTGTGTTTTTCAGTCAGTTGTCTGGGTGTCTGGCGCACACGTTACTTTTCGTGCTGATACGGGTTTGCTGGAGTCGGAGCGATTTTGAGAGCGGACGTATTTCCCGTAGGGGTTTTCTGGGAAACGTAGTTTACTACTTAAAGCTACGGAAGCGTATTACATTCACCATAGAAAGAAAATGTAGACATAATAATTATGAGATCCTGATCTCGTAATATTGAGAAAAGATCTCGTAATTTTGAGATAATTTTAAACACCTGGAAGCGGCATATCTATAGTTGGGGACATTCTAAAACGCTTAACGTGAAACTAGATATGCCGCTTCCAGGTATTTAAAATTGTTTCGTATTTACGAGATCCGTATCTCGTAAATACGAGATCTTTTCTCAAAATTACGATATCTTTTCTCAAAATTACAAGATCTTTTCTAAATATTACTAGATCAGGAGCATATCAGGGACATCCGGCGGAATGTCCGGCAGCACCTGAGAAATCCCGAAAATGAATGGAATATAGATTCCAGGTCCATGCTGAACTGTTCATCGGTAATTTACATTCAAAATAAGCTCAAATGATCAAAAGGTAATATGCCAAAAATAAACATGCAAATTGAACCACTCAACCAGAATGTATCACACATTTATTGAAAATATTCATAGTAGCATGAAATTTAAACATGAGACTATTATAACAGGCGTTTCAATGACATAGATAGACCATAATAGACAAAAAGATTTCTATTTGTCAGATAACTTGTTGAAATAGTCACAGTTGGCAAGCATGAAAGTAGCAATAAGGTACCTTTTAGTTGTTTTCAAACATATCAATGACATGTGATTGATGTGAACTAAATCTTTATGTCACTTTTTTTTTTTTTTTTACAATTTCTTTATTGATTTTTTGCACTCACATTACATTACATTACAACTTTTGTTTAACAATGAATGCCACATTTGAGAAAGAATACACTGGAAAAGCAAATAAAATAGATCAAATATGTAAGTGATGTGGGAAGTCAGCTGTGCTTGGCCGCGACGAGGGAGCGCATGAGATGCATCAGCTTATGTTTTCATAGTTTTTTTTTTTTAACTGTATACACAAGCACACCCCGACAACTACTCCGAAAACCTGTAATAGGTAAAAGGTTATAAGTTAATGGCAGCAAATGAACAGGTCAAAAAGGTTCTTTTCTCTCTGTAAATTCAATTAATTCTGGATTTCTCCACCTGGGGCATACAAGATGAGCTAGGCTTTATTATCATTCATGCCATCGTCTACTTACTTTTCAAATTACTTCATTACCATTGCCTACATGAATATTTTCATATGCAAATTGTTGAAAATTGCATATAGGTAATTTAATAAATCACTAAATCATCCAGGGAAATACAAGTGTTTTTTTTGTTTTTCTTTAGATACATTTATGGCATTTTTGATTTATCAGGTATTTACAGTATTTACCTCTGCGACTCCAAGAGCAATGCAGACAGCACCAACCCACACCAGGTTTTTCAACAGAAAGATCCTGATGGCCGCGATACAACCCTGAGGAGGAGCACAATCATGAAGTAAGTCATAAAACACACTTCATCTCATACTCTTCAATCATTTGTTCACAGAAATGAGATGAAATGGCTGTAAACTTGAAGTGAGATTTCCCAGCTGACCTTTGTGTGTACTTTATCCTTGTTCTGTCCACAACCCTGACTCTTCTCCACGCAGCAGGAATCTGGCACGGCATCATGGTTCTGCCAGCCCACACTGCTGGACCAGTCAGTGGGGCCGTCTGCACCACAGCATTTGAACTGCAACATAGTTTATAATACATCAAGAGAAGAGTGCACTAGTGTTTGTGGATCTGTCTATTCATGGTGCACTGTAAAAACAATTCAGTGTACATATGGGCATGTGCATATTGTTTTAGGAAGAAAAATCTTTTGTGTGGTTGTGTGGGAATTTGAGAAAGTCCACTTTTGAAATGATGTGTCAAATACATAAATCTCTACATGTCACCTTTTCCTGAATTTGGTCTATGGTGTGTCTCTTGTCCGGGCTGTATTCATGGATCACCTTTCGTGCTTTGCTGTTGTAGTCGATAACACTTTTAGCACCCTTTAGGAGGACAGTCTACGGAGATGATAAAGAAGATTAAAATGGCTTTATGATTGGCACCAGAGCTTTACTTCATTTACTTACTTGTAATGGTAAACAACGTTGTAAATGCCCTGAGAAGCATTGTTAATGTTTTGACCTTGATCTCAGGATTTGAGTGTCTCACCCTGCTGCGAAATACGTAAAAGACGGCCCCTGAGAGTATCTCCAAAATGATAATGATGATCAGGATGCAGATGAACTAGTTCATAAAGAAACACAGTGAGCAGTGTAAGAGGTTAGTCATGTCCCATAAAAAATTAAAAACAACAAAACAAAAAGTGACACATTTTAATCTAGAAAATATCGACATCCAACATCCTCCCAAAATTGTTCCACAGGTTCTTATTCCAATCTATGAGAAGACAATTTAACTCATTATGAAGCATTACTGAATGTTACTTACACAAGCCACCATAGAATCTTTATTAAAGAATGCCCCCAAATGGCCCAAGAGGGAGACGAGGGTTATGGTGGCACCCACTGCAATGAGGACTATAGCGATTTTAGACAGGCCGCTCCCTGCAAAAGATCCCATCTGTGAGTAAGTCGAGTATTGCTGTACTCCGATAATGATGAGAGTAACTCCAGATGCCTGAAAAACAAATTGAACAGCTGAACATAAGTGCAGTGTGCTTTGAATAGTAACATTAAACCCAGTTCTGCTGCTGATTTCATGCCAGTCGGCAGTTTGGGACTACATCATTGAAAGGAGGAAGATATATTTGTCTAATAATTTGCTGAAAAACATAGGTGTGACATTTTTACCATGTGCGATTAATTCGATGTACTACTCATATCAATCCAAAATAAATACTGTATAACAGGTTAGGATAAAATCTGAAAATCATGAACACAAAGTAGCTTGTTTTCTTTTTTTATCTACTAACTCTACTACTAATACATATGACCTTTTTTGAATCCCACTTAATTTAGCCCATTTATTATTTGAATCATCAATGTTATCAATTATTGCTGTCCCCAACACTTACTCATTAATTTACAGAAATACCCACATTACTTACCAAAAAGAGCAAATTGAAGAAAATAAAGCAACATTTGACACTGCAAAACGAGCACATTGTCAGGACTTGTTGCAGGCAAATTCAAGTTTTTTACTATATAAAAAGATAAATGAGCAAAAGAGTGAGCAGAAGACGGTCCTCAGTCTAGGTGTGAAGAGATACAGGCTGAGCATCTATATGTAATTCCAACTGTAATTCGGTAGTGAGTGTGTCTCAGCATATGACCGTATGCAAATAACCATGTAGCCTGATAACATTTAAATTTATATATCAAATGGAAACATAAAGTCCTTGTTAGACTATTTGAATAGTAGCGTCGATGAAGTGCAAAAAGTAGCCTACCGTAAGATATGATAATCTCAATATCAAGTAGTAGCCTCTATATACTTCAGAAATATAAAGTGAATATTGACCCAATGGATGAACTTGTTTTGAAAATTACTATATGTTGTTTCTATGTTTCTGACTCTCATTTTAAATACACCATTGCAGGTTTACAAGATTGCTAAAGGGTCAAAACAAAAGCCAAAGATTGGCATCATGGGAGAAAAATAGTTGGTTGTATTGTCACATATTTAAAAAAAGTTGTAATTTAATCAACGCCAGTCTTGAAAAGCTTTTCCTTTTGTTGATCTTCTCTTTCCTTCTGCAAGTAATTAGTTTAGATGAAGATGGTAAAGGCAGGGAGTTTTTCTTAATATTTATTCCAGTACAAACCCCCATTACTGTATCTATTTGAGCTATTCAGTCTTATTCTGTTTTACATTTAACTGCACTATTCAAACAGATGATTAGCTCTGTCAGTAAATCACACATAAAATATTTGATAAACATACAGAAAAAGAACAGGAGAATATGAATCATTATTCGTAAAGAAACAGAAATGCAGTTTCTTTCTGTCACAGCTCAAAGTGTCTGAGCACTTGGAGCTGTCTGACTACTGGAACTTGCTTCTGGGCTTCTTCCATTCGTTTGACGACCAAGCTCTTCCCCAGAAGCTTCTCCAGCAACATATGGAGCAGCTGCAGGCAGCCTGACCCAACTCCAACAGCTGGAAAAGGACTGAGGCCTCTGGCTGCAGCACAATTATCTTTGTTACAGTGCCCATTGCCAGTGTCCTCCGTTCTTCACATCTTTTTCTATCCATTCATGTCTTTCTCTATGTCCATCCCTTCAGTGTTTTTTTCTGCATTCTTAGAGCTCAAGCCAGAGTGCATCAGGCTGTGAAGGACCATGCTGCTTTCTAATTTCCGACATAACATCAGAAATGTTTTACTCTGTCCTCATTAAACCACGGAATCACAGCAAGCTCTTTGAATGTATGTGAGGGGAAAGATCGTGACAAAACAGACTCAGTTGCAGGCTAAGTCATGAGGTTTTACCCAAAAACAACTGTAATTATTTGAAGGACATACAGAGACTAGTTTATCTGTTAGAGGACAAGTCATTTACGTGTACACAAGTGTGTGGTTTTATCTTTCTTCTGCTCATTACTGACTCTCTCTGTCCATGAAGCCTTATCTACTTGTTCTTATTTGCCTGAAAAGGAATTCATGCTTGAAGAGATAAAGAATATTTTGGCTTACTGCAGTTGAGTCTGCATCCGTTCTCACCATCGTAAAATGTAATCTATTTGGTTAATTTTAAAGTTTAATTAAGGACTTTAGTGGTCTTGATTTGACCATCTTCTGTTTAGCCATCAATGCTGGTTCACAGAGTTGCTCATTTCTGCAACCACAGGAGGGCCCCATTTAACTTTCTTAAACGAACAAATGTGTTCAGCATTTGCGTTGCCATTACTCCAATGTAATAGAGTGATGGAGCATGGCATGTGTTTAATGGAGTTTGTGGGAACAGGATAACACAGAGTCTGCATGTCTTTGATGACTTCATGGGAACAGGAAGTAAAATGATTACCATAGTTGGAGCACTCACATTGTCCTTCCCACTCTTTGCTTTTCCTGTTTTGAATTCCACAAGACTTCAACCCGTGTATGAGTTCCATCTGATGAGGATACTTGTCTAGGAAAGAGGTGGAGTTATTGGTTTATTTTAGTTTACTTAATGGAATGTTAACATAAAAGGTCTTTGAACAATAATGACATTCTATAGTGGAAAGGTCCAAATATGGTTAAAAGCAAAGTCCCACTGAATGCACTTATGGTTTCTAAAAAATGTGCCACAGCTTAGAGGACCTGAACTCAGTGGTAAGTCCACATTTTTTAGTGAAACAGCATTTCAGAATCCGTTAACTATCTTCACTTGTTTAGAATACAGATAAGAGAAAATCAGTCTGTAGTTAACTACCATGCAACAAAAGGTTCATGAGAGCACACGTTGGAGACACACCCAACCAGCAGCCATGTATCTATTCCCATATCAATAGGATTAAAGGCGCCTCATTTACTACTACTACTACTACTACCACCACATTTTTCAAGGGTGATGTCATGCGTTTTGATGTTTTTTTATTATCTTTACACATTTCAGATCTGACTCATCAGTTAACATGAATGTAAATAATACAAGAGCAGGAATAAACTTATATACTGTTCTACAAACCCAAAACAAAAATATTGATACTACTTACGCATACCAGCCCATGTAACTGTTTCCTGACATTCTTGCACTGACCACCATTGAGTGAAATGTGTTTATTTAAAACCACACCATAGTAACTCATCTGTTTGAGGGTAGCTTTTAGAAAAAAATATTATGCAACCACAATTTTTGAGTGTGTTACACAATAATCAATTGGTGTCTTAATAACTAATCAGCCACAAATGCATTGTCTATATTAATTCCATCGTTCAATGCTAAACTGTATAAGCAGTCAAAAAAGAGAAACTTAACAAGCTCAATATTTAATATAAATAAATAATATAGACAAGTAAATATATATAAAAAGCATACTTACACAAGAAACAGATTAAAATAGTTTCTTAAACAAAAGAAAAAAATGTATACATACATACATATTTACACATTCATAATTCACATGCTGTAAAGTAAAATAAAAGTCAGTGAGGCTTTGACAGACCTTCAGTGAAACAGCTTTTTCCGAATCTGTTAACTATCTTCTCTTGTTTAGAATACAGATAAGAGAAAATCAGTCTGTAGTTAATGACCATGCAACAAAAGGTTCATGAGAGCACACGTTGGAGACACACCCAACCACCCATATCTAATCTATCTATCTATCAACCTATCTAAATAGATTAAAGGCGCCTCATTTACAAGAGGAGTTTAGGGGCGGAATGGCGATTGTGGGGGGGGGGGGGGGTGAGTTGTCTGGGTCTCCAGCCCCAAATGTTTTCTCAAAAGCCCCGAATCTTTTAGATTTTTAAAAGACCCCTGTCAGTCTCTCTGACTGGACCGACAAATCAATGGAGCCAGAGTTCTATTACTAGGGGAATATCGGCATCTATAGGTTCAGAATCAGGATCAGGATTTATTGCTAAGCAACTTTTCAGTGCAAGGAATTTGCCTTGGTGTATTAGGTGCATTCAGTAAACAATAAACATATTAAAAAGGGAATAAACAATAATGCAAAGTGCTACAGTCAAGAACATAAATACAGAATAGATACATTACAATAAAAAGTAGGCACTATAACTATAACTAAGACACTATAACAAATATGAGCAATATAACTGTAGGCTGTACAGTTTGTGCATGGTGTGCAAAAATATTGATCAGGGGATGTGCACATGTTCACAGTATATATGTTATATTATGTGTGTATATGTTAATGGCCAGGAATAATAGTCCAGGATGTGTGTTAATGTACGTAGAGTGACTGTGGGTGGGATAAGAGACCCTAAGACACCCTAACATTGTCACGGGGGGCTGTTCTGTGCAGCCTTTACTACTATTACGACAATGCCATTCCCTGAATAAATCTAATATAATTGAGTAGATGTTCTTCTGTTGGCCTAATGTTCAATTCAGAGTATTGAAGCCACATTTACTTGGCATCGTTGGGTGATCCATGATATGCAATTAGATCATCTTAGATTATTATGGGATGGAATTA
Organism: Gymnocephalus cernua; assembly: GCA_023631565.1. Lineage (NCBI taxonomy): Eukaryota > Metazoa > Chordata > Actinopteri > Perciformes > Percidae > Gymnocephalus > Gymnocephalus cernua. Next base: position 11,212,040 of record CM042443.1, read on the forward strand.
AATGTAGATTTGTCAGCTAAATATTCATTCTGTGAACACAGGCATTACCCTATATGTTTATAATGTCTGGCTCCGCTCCTGACTTCTCCACTTTCATTCAAAGAAACCCAACCCCTGGAAATCTAAAGTTTTCCTTTCACTTAGTTCTCTTCGTATTGTCTGTTGCACAGCAGAATACATGCACACAGAAAAGCTGCCCCACTGGCTCTTCTTGATTCCTGTGGTGACTGGCAGTGTTGCTCAACCTACTGAGTGTTTACAGGGAATGAGTGTTAACAGAGGGTAAAATGGCAAAAGAAGCAGACTGTGGGATGTTCTGAGAGGAGAAGTAGTTTTTATGAAGAGAACCACAAGGTAAAATATGCTTTTCTCTTTGGTGTTTCTTTTGTCACTATCCACCGTAGTGCCCTCTGTTTCTCTTCAGCTTGAATGTTTTGTCTCTTCCACACCCTTTCTACTTTTGTTTTCTGTCACATGCGTCTCTCTCCTGCTGTTCTTAGCGCAGAGGGACAGTAATGGCTGGACATGTGTGTTTTTATTGGCCTTCTGGAAAGAAAAAAAAAAGGGCTGTTTCCTGTGTGGGGCTGGGTTGTGATTTCAGAGCAGCCTGAAAGCAGAGGCTCCTCCTGTTAACATCTCAGAGGATGTGTGAATGAAGACAGGGTGACTATTCAACATATCAGCTTCACACTATACTTTTATACTTAGTACAACACACCACAACCAAGAGAGGAAGAGGAGGCCCGACTGAAGAGTGACTATTTGAAACTTGTCTGGTTGTCATTTCTACCCAGGGATGGATAAGGATGGCTATAATGGTGGGAAGCCAAAGACTTATGTTTCTACTTTCCGGTTGGCCCTCAAGCCTCAAGCCAGAACTTTCTGTGTGGAGAAGCAGAAAGGTTTAGAGGATGGACTGGATACCAGTAACAGGACGTTAATGGGAAAAAACAAACTGGGAGTCTCATCTGCAACAGGTAAAGACTAGAAGAACAGGACACCTTTTTAATGTGTGAGTTTTTTAATGTTAATGAACTGGACTCATATTGGAACATAGTAACGCCCCATCCTGAGCCTCAGCCCGCTGCCGCCCCTGCAGGCGCTTCATGTTTTGATTTGAACTTCTTTAACTTGAATCCTTCGCATGAGGGCATTGCAAAGGCCTATCAGGGAAATGAGTACTGGGATCTATTAGATTGCATATTATATGGTTAACTCACCTGGGGCTAGTTGGCTACTTCTCAAAATAATAGTTTGGGGGCAGCTCTCTCTCTCTCTTTATATATGTACATACCCTGAACACCAAAATACACGTGTGTAAACACACATGTGGTCGTGTGTAAACACACATGTGGTGGTATAATGTTGTTAACGCCATGTCAAATTCCCCAGGCATGCACTCACAACTGTACTCCAGTAGATACAGCAACAGGTAACTGATTAAACTGAAACTTAATACCGCTCTGCCTGGAGGTAAAACAGGTGAATACCACACACCCACACCAGTCTACGGTTTTATTACTTTAATTTTAACTACATTTGCTTCTACCACACAATGCATTTGAAGTTTATCTATAGAAATATTTATATATCTATCAGTTAGATCAGGCATGGAGTGGAAAAGCCCCCCCCCCCCAACTATTCACTAAAACATTCACTGATGACTCTCCTGATTGGTCAGTGGTAGAGTAAACACTGATCTATTAAGTTTGCAATATCTGAAAACGAAGACAAGGCATAGCTGAGAACACTGCTGGGAAACAGTCAAGTGGTGCTGTGTTACATATCACAGGTAAAGAAGGGGTAAAGTGTCAAGTTATACATCACCCACACATCCTAAACAGTATAATCTTTCCTGAAACAATTCATATTAACTTGAGGTGTATACAGTAAACCTGTTTCCACTCTGTTTGCAATGGTACAGCAACAAAGGACATCCCCAGAGCAACCAACCATGAGCTGCACAGTGAGGTCACATTCAAGGTTACGTCATCCAAAAACACTCAATTGTCCTTAGTTTCTAAAGAGAGGAGCCAACACAGAGAAGAAGACAAAGGTAAAAACATTTGTATTGTTTACAAGCCCATACAATCCTACCTTCCTTCTGCTTTTCTTCTTACTAAGAATACTTGAAATAATGAAAATTAATCATAAATATGCTTGTAATAGAAAGCAGGGAAGCAGCAACAAACAAGTAAAATTGTGAATGACATGCATTTTGTTTAGTTAATAAAACACACTGATTGTGTCTTTAAACTTCACTCATCTGTTGCAACCTCTATCTCATATCCCTTAAATTGCCTCCTCAAGTCCTCCACTTGCCTCCCTTCCTCGCGTCTTAGTCCCTCCCACTGATGAGGCACGGGAGAGACGCGAGGAAATGTGTTTTTAGAGGGATGAGACGTCCTTACCATAGAAGCGTAACATGCAAATGTCAGCTGTTTGGGCAGAGGTAGCAACTCCTTCAGCTGCACGGCTTCCAGGAATGCTGCTCTCGTGTATCCTCACCTATAGCTCCTTGGTGATCCCTCCTCGATGCTTGCTCATCGGGGGCAGACATAAGAGCTTTGAGACGGCCTTCACTGAGGAGGGACAGAACAACTTCCGGTTCAGCCGAGGACCGAGGAGTCAAGGAGCTATCAAATAAGGGTTATGAGATGCAGCCTATCCACGTCACACGTTTATTAAAAAAATGGTGCCTACCTTTTTTATTCAAGAGTGCAATGCATTCTGTTGACTGCAGTGCCCCTGCAACCAAACTTACTGCTCACATGTGATTGGTTAGATACTTCTTAAACCTGCCTATAGTAGCACACACCTGTAAGTCAACCCACTTCTTCAGTCTCCACAGCTATCAGAGATATCAACCTGCAAACAAAAGTCTCCACAAACAAAGGTGAGTAGAGGGCAACAACACAACATGTAAGCTTAATTTTGGCTTTAGTGTCACAAATTATTTTCCAAAAACTGAGTGTCCCAAATGATGAGGGTCTTATTTGAGACAGGTTAGGGTTAGGGTAGCACAGGTGGTTTAGCAGGTTCATAATTAATTAACTCTTATTCACCTCAGGGCCTCCTGTGGAGTTTGTAGACCCACCAGACAAGGTGGAGGTTCGAGTAGGAGAGCAGGCCCGGCTACACTGTGAGTTCAGGAGCAGCTGTGTCCCTGTGGCCTGCTGCTGGATTTACAAAAAAGACAAGGTAATAATAACAGAGTCCCAGTGATTGTAAGTATTGTTTGATCCATTACTTTATATTCTCACTTTGAAATTCAGTGCCAGTAAAGGCTTATGTACTTCCACCTTGCCTGGTCTTCAGGTGGTGGTAGGAGGGCCAAGGATGTCTGTCCGGAGCAGTGACACACAAAGCAGTGTGGAGATCTCTCAGGCCCGTCAGGATGACACAGGCTCATACACCGTCATAGTGCGGAACAGAAAAGGCTCTGCCCAGCATACCATCTCCCTCAGTGTCATAGGTGAGACTCACTTTTGTCTACAGTTAAATATTTAGATATTGTAGAGTTCTCAAGTGGCTTGAGATGATGCAACACTGGTATTTGTTGTCCCTTAAATGCATACTCACATATGAAATTAGGAAAATGCTCCAAAAAGCACCAAATGATGTTACCTATCAGTGGCTCAAAATTGCTTCATGTCTTGGTATATGAATAGAGGTATTTTGTTGAATTTCTACTCAGACCGCCCTGACCCACCGGCATCCCAACCTGTTGTTTCCAAGCTGTCCACTCAGTCTCTGGTCCTGTCCTGGACGGGCCCCAGCTACGACGGAGGTACTGCAGTGCTGGGCTACAACGTGGAGGTCAGACAAGAGGGCCAAGACAAGCCTGAGAGCTGGACTGAAGTAACAAGTTGTTGCAAAAGCACAACCCACCACATCCATTCAGGCCTGGAGCCTCTGGGGCAGTACCGCTTCCGTGTCAGAGCCTACAACTCAGCAGGGGTCAGCGAACCAAGCCAGGAGTCTGAGTGTGTCAAGATGGCGACAAGTGCAAGTATGTTAGATTTGTAAAAATGGTTGAGAAGAGGATTTGAAATGTATTTGTCAGGAGGGATTTATCACCTGTGTATTTTTTTGTGTCAGAAGAAAAAAAGAAGGAAGAATCTGAGTCGTACATAACAGTGACCATTGACACCAAACACAAGGTCAAGGACCACTACAATGTGCATGAGAGGCTGGGAGTGTAAGCATGTATTTAAAATCAACTTTAAACTTACCAGATGTATTCTCATGTATGTTATCAATGAGTAAATTGAAAACAGCAAAGTAAAGTTGTAATGCCTCTTATTTGTTTTGCCAGTGGGAAGTTTGGCCAGGTGTTCCTGATGTCCCACAAAGACACGGGTCAGAAAGTTGCGGGGAAGTTCTACCGAGCCCGAACCTTAAAGGAGAGGACGGCAGCTCGCAAAGAGATCAAACTAATGAACCGTCTTCATCACCCAAAACTGGTCCAATGTCTGGCTGCCTATGAAACATGCTCCGAGATGGTCATGGTCGTGGAGTAGTAAGTAATTGTGGAGTGGAAAGTTTCTACTGCGACCAGGACAAAGCCAGAAGTGATTTATCTATCCTCCACTAATGGCAAAGCAGGAAGTGTAGGGAAGCCATGGTTTCACATCATTACCAATGATGTGAAACAAGGTGAGTGACACTAGTGGTATTAGATGGATACTAGGTGTTTTTAGCAGTGATATAAGGTTGTAGAAATTAGATTTAGCTTCTTTTTTTAGCACTTTTTTTTTATCTCAACTGAAACCATAAAATTACAGCAAACCACATGGGAAGACATGTAATCAACATATTAAAGTATGATTTGATGAATACTGTATGTGTCTTTTGTGTAGTATTGTAGTATTATTTGTAGATTGTAATTTAGATGCTAGTTAGTCAAAAACAACAAAGCAATTAGACTACATGATTACATTTGGATAGTCTAGATAATTTTCAACTAACAAATCTCAAACAATGTTTATAAATACTGCTTATCACTGCTAGGACCGGGGCTGCAGTAGTTTTTGAAGCACGGACCTGAATGGTGTTACTTGTCTGCCCAGTATTGAAGGTGGGGAACTCTTTGAACGCATCGTGGATGACAACTATGAGCACACAGAGCTTACCAGTGCCCACTACATGCAGCAGATCCTGGAGGGCATGCAGTATGTTCACAAGCAGAATATCGTCCACCTGGACCTCAAACCAGAGAACATCATCTGTATGGATACAACTGGTACACGGATCAAGATCATCGACTTTGGCTTGGCTCGTGAACTGGGTGAGTTAGCTGGATTTGTAGAAACATCATAGTGATACCACTGGGATGCCATGTCCTAATATGGTAAATATGAAGCAAAATTCAAAATGACCAGATTTTTATCCTGACAACAAAGTGAGTTTGACACAGGATCACTTACCCAAAAACAAGCAGTGTTGTGTCTAATTCCCTAAATGTCTACAATACCTACTACACAATAGCAGGTCCTTAAATAGATAAATGCAGCAAAGCCTGTGAAGCCAATTCAGGGAGTAAATTTGGTGACACTCCAGAAGCTGCATCTCCAGAATAGGTGGTATATTTAGAACTGACTTTAACCATCTGTAAATAGGTGCATACAAACAGGCTGACATTTAGAATTTCTTACTCTTATCCTGTTCTTCAGAGGAGGGTAAACCTCTGATGGTGATGCATGGTACGCCGGAGTTTGTGGCCCCTGAGGTGATCAACTATGAGTCTGTGGGTCTGGAGACAGACATATGGAGCATCGGAGTCATCTGCTTTGTCTTGTAAGTCGAACAAAGGCTGTAGTGATTTAAATTGTAGCCACAGTAACATACCCTGAAAGTAAAAATGCAACTGGGGATACTTGGTGGAAGGGAAAACTGATCCTAGAGGCAATTTCAGATTCTTCATAAAGTGTGGCACAGAGAAAAATGCCTTGTGTTTATTCTTTAGTTATCCTATTCACATATCAACTATGGTAAAGTAATTTCAATACATTACCGTCCTAGATTATGTCAATGATCAAATGGCAAATGTAAGGATGTAAAATCTAAAATCTATCCAAATGATTCCACAAATTCAGATTTGGTGCCATCTGCTGGTGATGTTGTATTACTACTACAAAAGTGTGCAAACGTGTGAATAATAAACTCAAGACAATTAATTTACCCAAGGGTCAGTGTGCCTCTTTCAGTGAAACATGAGACTGTGTATGTTTCATTCATTGTGAAATTGTTTTGTGTCCTAGGCTCAGTGGAGAATCACCCTTCCAGGGGAACAACGATGCTGAGACTTTGGCTCTTGTGACTGCTGCCAGCTTTGAGTTTGACCAGGAGAGTTTTGAGGACATCTCTGATCAAGCTAAAGACTTTATCAGCTCCCTGCTGAAAAAAGACCGGAGGTTGGTCTGTTTTTCCCCCCTACGCTTCTCATGATTATGGCCCATGGCAAATTATCACCACAATCACCTAGAGTATACGATAGGTGTGCTCACAAACATTGTGAAACAATAACAAAGTTTCAAGCTCGGCACCTCGGACATTTCCAACTGTTTGCAGAAAATGTTGCTAGGTACCAAACCATTTAGAAAGCTCTGAATATGAGTCAGGGAGAGCCAGGATTTAATTTATGCATCAGATAACCCACTGGTACATCACAGTGAGCTCAGGAGACTGCTGGCATTTGACAGCCTTTGCTTTTCCCTCTCTCTTCACCTGCACTCTAGATGCAGGTTGTCATGTACCAAGGCCCTCGCCCACCCCTGGATGGCCTCTTTTACCCCACTGAACCGCAGACCCACCAAATCCCTTAAAAAGGAGAAGATGAGACGCTTTCTGGCCAAGCGCAAGTGGAAGGTAACACACCTTAAAAATGACTATAATGCCATTAGCCCAGCGGTGGACAGATGGAACAATTTTCTAATCAGTACTTCCCTATGATGACCTTTCAATCCATTGTCGTATATAAACCTTAAGATTTGGTATGAGTGTAGTTTGTCATCCAGTGCTATTTGTCCTTTAAACTTCTAGAAAACTGGCAAGGCTGTTTTGGCCCTACAGCGGATGTCTAATTTTTCTAACAGGCCAGACTCTCCTGGCAGTTCCTCAGAGGGTAAGACTGATAAAAGGACACACACACACACACACACACACACACACACACACACACACACACACACACACACACACACACACACACACACACACACACACACACACACACACACACACACACACACAATATGCCCTGCTTTGTCCTGGAGCTACATACATATGGCAGATGACTCACAGTTTTCAATTGTCACTTCAAGTTTACCGTTTTGTGATCTGTAAAGCCTTGTTTCCGTTTTATTCATCATCATCATCCCTCTCATCCAGAGCCAGGCTGGAGCCAAGAGGCAGAGGAGGCCATCCAGTCACTGGATAAGCAGCTTCACAGTGAACCTCGCTTCCAGCACGCCCTAAAGGATGCCACCCTTCCCAAAGGAGCAACAGCTCGGCTAACATGCCTCGTGAATGGTAGAGTGAGAGAACTGTGTTGCACTTCATTATATAGTGCCCCTCCACATTCTGCAAGGGAAGTAAAAAAGACAATACTTTCTGAAGTGCTGTAAATGCAGTAGAATAAGTCCTAAACTGGCTGCCATGATTGATATTTTTTATATTAACTATGGATCAAATTACTACTTATTTTTAAAAGGGTTTGATTGATCGTGTCTTGGTATATGAGTAGAGGTATTGATGTTGATTGATCTTATGGACAAACCCACAGATCATTATAATCCTATCAGTTCTATAGAGCGTTTTATCTTTCAACTTGTTGTTTTGATTTTACTTGACTTTCCCGTTTTGAACAGCTATCATGGCTCTGTCCAAAGATAACTTAATCAGACTATCGGCACCCTTTTTGTTCATGTTATATCTACTTTGTTTAATCTGTACAAAACTGAAGTGTGGGTACATGTGGTTTTATAGTGGGGGTTATGTGCCAAATATTTCTTTGCCATGAACATTAACTTTCTGGAGTCTCCGTTGGTTGCCTGGCACTGTTTGTAGTCTTTGTGCTAAGCTAACTGGCTGAAGGTTCATATTTACTGTTGTGTTCTGGGTCTTCTCATCTCTGGAGAATATTAAGCATTTTGTTTGTTGTATTAAGACTAGCAACTTTGGTCTGTAGAGGATGCTGTGCCCCTATGCCTCCACACTATTCTGCCGCACTTAGAAGCCCCAGCCGTTTATGCACGGGTTCTTTTTGTGGACTACAGCTCTGTTTTTAAAACCATACTACCAACAAAACAAGAAAAGAGGAACTGTCTGGTGGACAGATGTCATCACCATAACCTCCAACTGAACATCTCTAAAACTAAAAAGCTGGTGGTGGACTTTTGTAAGAAAAAGGCTCTCCCGACACTGACCATAAATGGAGTAGAGGTGGAAAGAGTGGATAGCTTCAAGTTTTTAGGCACAACAATCTCCTCCAATCTGAAATGGGATGACAACATGCTCTGCATTGTCAAAAAGCCTGTCAGACTATTTTTCTCACGCCAACTCAAAAAGTGTGTGTGAATGTGTGTGTGTGTGTGTGTTATTGACAGTCCTGCTATAACTGCTTTGTTCTTTTGAGCACACTGCACCAAATTTCTAGCAACTTAATTGCATGGCAATAAATTATTGAATGTTGAATTGAATATTTAACCCTTCAGACATCTGATGTTGGTGTATTTGATTATATAATGTCCTATATTTTATGATCTTGATTTGGCAGTAATGTCCTATTGTCTCAATCCCAGGTTACCCGCAGCCGGAGGTGAAGTGGCTCCAGAATGAGAAGCCGGTGTCTGAATCAAACAGAGTGACCATGGAGCAAAATGAAGACGGGCTCTGCTCTCTGGTTCTGGCTGGTTTGAAGCCTTCTGACTCTGGGGTTTACGTGTGCAGGGCCGGCAACAAGCTGGGAGAAGCAATGTGCTCTGCCAAACTGAAAGTGCAGATATGATTGTGGAGAACCAGTGGAGGCAACAACTTAAGATTTCCTTTTATTTGGATAAAGCCTGGACTTTGATGTGACATGGATCAGTACACAGATTGTTATTCACTGCCACACAAAAGGCTGCATACACAAAATGTCCAGGCAAAAAGGGTGTGTTTGGAGAGAATAATAAGGTTTGGACACGCATACCCAGAGCCCTTTTTGTTTCACAAGCTAACAGTTACTAGTGCACTAAGTCTGTATTCTTTAAATATGTAGTTAGTATGTTCAGCTGCCAATGCACAAGGTTTTGTTGCACTGATACAAGGTGATAGCATGCTACTGTGGCTGACCTCAGCACCGTCACATTAAAATTGTACATTTTGCACATCATTCAAATGTAAATGTTTTTTAAAAGGGGGAATTCGAGAAAAAACAATACTTGGTTACAAGTGAATGTTTCAAATAATTATTGAAAGGTATACTTCAATCCAAACTAAGCATACAATTGTCCATGCGATTTTGGATTACATACCAGACTTCTTATACACATTAACATCAAATGAAAATAAATTTGGTCCATTAGCCAATGCCTTAAATCAATGAGAAAAGCAGAGATCACTCATGGGTTTAAAAACAATATATTTAATGTAACGCCAATTCTTAAAAGTATTCCACTGAGTTTCCAGGTTACATGCAAGATGGTCAAATCTGACACGTGAAATTTCTCACAAACTGTATGATGACACCTCTGACTTCATCAGGCAATCCTTATACTGTAATATTAAGGTATGGCTAAAGCAATGAAGCAGTATTTTATTCTCCTTACAGTATGTAAACATTGGTTTATAATGTCATTGTAGAATCTGACAAGAAATTTACCAATAGCTAAACACATGATTTTCACTGTGCTGTTCCTTTTGGCTTTTTCAGGTACGTTCAGAGACGTGAATATTTTAATGTTCAGGTGAGCTCATTCTTGGGTTGCATTTGAAGAATTTTCAACATTTTATTAAAAGATATTTCAAAGATTTTTTCAGATCTTTTGTGTTTTCCTTTATTAGTCACTGTACAGTTTGACTGTCATCTTTTTGAGTGCCCAGTGTATTTCAGCATCTACACTGGTAGTGTAAGATATCTTATCTATTGCACATATTTCTCAAATACAATGTACTGTTGGGTAGTTTATAATGCCTCATTTGATGATAGTGAATTTGTTAAAATATTCTCCCAACTCTGAAACCACAAATAACACAACATTTAATCCTATGATTAAACAGTGGCAATCATACAATCTTTCAACAATCGTACCTCACCTTTCCCTTACCATTAGTTGCTTTCCAAGCTACATTCATATTCATTATACTTAGAAGACATGGAAAAAGGGACAGAAGTTGTGTCATCAGCTGACAAGGTGCCCAAAATATTAGACTTTGCTGAGAGGTCTGGTCTTGAAATGATCTGGGATTGCTGAATGTTGAGCATATCATTTAAACAGTACCTGTTTAAAAGGCATGTCATTCATAAAAGAGATATTTGGATAAAATAACAATTTATTAATCCCAAACATGAATTCCAGCTTTCAAATTACAAAATCATTTTGTTCAGGATCATTTATGAAGTTCTCTTTTTCCTCATCCATCTTTAGACTAAGCATCTTAAAATAGAACTAGATTTTAAAAACCTGTGGAAACTCAGTTAGGCACAGAGTCTTGGTCAAAGCAGTGAGAGAGCTTGTTGGGTTTGCTGCAATGGCACAGTCCTCACTTGTTTCTAAGGCAGCGTTTCCTTATGTGGATCAGTCATTAGTGTGCACATATCCCTGGGCCTGACACATGCTTTTTCTGTATGCACGGGGTCACAGCTGGGATGATGTAGTGACCAACGCAGGTCCCTCTTGCCTGTGTTGGATTCTCTTCTGAAGAAGATTCCAAGCTTTCAGTACCTTTAAAATAAAAGACAGTGGGAGAATTATTACAAAAATACAGTTCTCTTATTTCACAGAATCAAATTATTTCATGTAATGCAGATGTGTAGACCCAACACTCTTGGCATGGCGAGTGTCTGACCTGTTTCCGAGTAACCTCTGGCTCCCATAGCGTGCTGAGCACCACGTTGGCGTGCCCTACTTGCTTGCTGTTGGACCACTGGCTCTGCAGCCGACGCAGGGCATCCTCTGTGGTCACACCGTCTCGCTCTGTTATCCTTAACACTGCCTGAGAGGGGAGGGGTAACAAGGGGAGGCAGGTGAGATAAGTTACCAAGGTTAAAGCCAGTGTGTGTAGAATTTCAAAATGATAACTTTGGCACGCCCCCAGTGGTTGTTTCCCCCTCAAAAAAACTTTTGACTCCTTTATCCACGACTTTTCTCTACATGCCCAACACACTAGTGCATCTTACCACTGGTTATACTTCACTTCCTTAAGAAAACTAAACATTTTGTCACTTTGCTGAATTCCGTAACCATTGCTTTCAGTGAGAAATGCCGATGCAGCAACCCCTTTTAGCTCAATGACAATGTCAATATTCTAAACCAAGAATGAATTAAGAACTCTTTACATCGTTACATTTTCCTCACAGACACTCAAGCTAATGTGACTCTGTGTTTGTTGCATTGAGGACTGTACAAACATATTACCTCCTCCTCAGGGATGACAGTGACCCAGACTTCGTGGACCATGTCGGTCCAGCCGGCCTCCAGAAGAACTGCTGCGTCCAACACACAAACTTGTTTCCCTGCAAAGAGCAAAGAATCACATGCCTATTGTAGAAATCTCTTGTAATACAAAAGCGAGGATACAGTTTCTTTATAATCTTTATATGTCAATAGGATCAGTACATTGAACTAATGTCACTGCTAAACAAGACAGAAAACTCTTTAACAGCAAAACCCTATATTCCACAAAACTATGGACATGTATACCAACATAGTTTTACAGTACTAAGATGATTAAATGCAAGTCCATACAATACCTTCCTCTCTGGCTTGGCTGATTCTGTTCTTAACCAGAAGTGCAATCTCAGGCCATACAATGTCGGTTAGGGCTTTTAACCGCTCCTGCATGAAAAACAGCATCTTTGGTAAATTATCGATACACAGCGGTGTAGTCTGATGTGTCATTTCCAATGTCGTGATGTGCCGAAACATTATTCATACTCTTCATATTACCTGGTTTCCAAAAACCTTCCTTCCTAATGCACGTCTGTTGATGGTTTTATCTGCGCTCAGAAGATCTAAAAGTGACGAAAGAAACTAATCATTGCACTGCAACACAGTTTATACAGCATAACATTTACAAGACAACATGAATATCAAGCTTTTGTTGGCGACCAGCTTTTGTGGTAGTCAATGAAAATGATGCAACCTAATGCTTGGATGCTGGATTCATTTGTGTGCTGTCATGCTTTTGTCTCAGACACTACTCCATTCTCCAGGTTAATGTCAAAAGTGTTAATGTTTCATCAAAATCGAATTAGTGCTGCTTTGATATTACAACTTGATATTTTTGACATTAGAGCAGTTATGGCCTTTCAAAGTTTAAAATTTTAACATTTCAATTTCTCGGGTCTAGCAGGGTGATGTCTTACAGTAAAACGTGTCCTAGAGAGAAACCATATTTGAGATTAAGTTTTTTAAACGTTTACTGACACTAGTCTGAACCTACAGTATCTTTAAACAAGGATGGATGACAAAAAGCAATGTGTATCATCGTCCTATATTTCATCAAAGTAGACCGACAGTGTGTAAGATAACACAAGGAGATGGTATGACGCATCTCTAACCAAAGCCCAACCCTGTTAATAATCATACCATATGTCTTCAGCGCAGAGCGTTTTCTCACCTGACCCAAATTCTTCAAGCACTCTGTGATAAGCTGCAGTGCCAGGCTGGTACACCTCATGGCCCAGCTTGTCACAGTCGATCCGGACGGCACCCAAAGCCTCCAGTTGCCTGGCGATGGAGCTCTTTCCACTGCCGCTGCCTCCTGTCAGGCCAATCACGTATGGAAGTGGAGCGATATGGGATGCGTCCTAGTGCAGAAGAAACATCAGATACATCGCCTCAGAGTGTGGAAAAATATAGATGAAAATCTTTTGATAATTTCATATTGAATAATACCACCAAATATTGCAGCACTAAACATAAGAGCATCGATAACCAATGGGTGGAGGTGATGATAGAAAAGGTAATGCCTGCACACTTACTTAATGGAGGTAATGACGTGACAAAACTATACAATTGCATTGGCAAGTGACACAAACAGCTCCTAAAACAAGTCAGCCTCAATTAGCAAAGACACTTGCGTCGGGCTTTGCGCTGCGCCGGATACAAGATAGGTCCCTCAGTTTCTGAAGACCGATTTGCGTATTTGACCCTTGTTACAAAATGCTTAGCTAGCCATTTTTTTGTATGAAAACACTATTCTTCACCTGCTCAAATGCAGCGAGAGAAAACAGACGGTCGAGGTTAAATGTGTTGCTGTGTTTTGAGTGAATGAAAAATGCCTATAAGACTATAAAAAAGGTCTTATATATATATATATATATATATATATATATATATATATATATATATATATATATATATATATATATATATATATATATATATATATATATATATAACATAAAATTAAATTAAAAATGTATCAGACCTTCTTCTTCATCATCATAGGCATACATTTGATTGAAAACGTAATTTAACTGAAAGGTTGCATGATTATGATGTTCTGATGTGCACTTTTGGATAAGCATGATTACATTCCCCTAACCGGTATCACAGCCCTTTTAATAAGCACCAGATATGGAAAGAAAAACAATATTTTATTTTAATTATATATTCAAACTTTTTGTTTTCTTGGGTGTTCTTGAATGCTGCCACAATACCACTAATCTGTATCCTACATTGAAATCCTTTATCAAAATGTAATTTTTTTTAAACATGACCTACTTTAGGCGGGGTAAGGAGGGTGCCCAGCAGACGAGAGCGTAGACTGGAGGAGCTGATCTTCTCCTCCTCTGTCTCAGTGTGGTGGGCATCTTTCAACAACTGGATCTCATGGAGGATGAGAGCTGGGAGGCCCTGATTTAGAAAGCAGAGAATAGAAAACATCAAATACTGTGTGTGTCAATGTGTACCCAAGCTAGGGTTTTTTATAACTGGACCAACAAGGATTCAGGTGTGCACTAGAACCGTTTTCTGCGCTTTCCTTACACTGCAATCCTTAAAGTAATAACATGTGCTGTGTAGAAAGCAACAGTACGTCTCCTGACATAAGCATATGTTAAAAGGACCATCTGTGACATACAATTTGATACGATTGTAAAGAATGCTGCCCAAGAAAACTTTAATTAGGAGGACCTTAATTACACTACAATTTTATTACAAACATTGCTGTAATTGCTGTAACAAAACATAACAACAGTATACTTCATTTTTTACTTTGTTTTTTATGTATTTAAAACATTGGTACGCTGAGATGTATGGACTGTGTCCTAGTCCATTGCAGTAAACAATGGACTGGGGCGCAGTCCGACCATCTAGGAAAATCCAACGGGAAAGGCGTAACACGTATCATCGATTTCCTAACTTACGTTCTCAATGCGTTTCTTGTTGACAGCCATGCCTCCCTTTCTAGTCTCCTCGCTAACCACAATGCACTGTATCAAGGGGTCAACCACAGACACTCCATAGGGGTCGTCAAGGGGCACGATCTCCACCTGCAGCGATGGTTTGATGTCTTCCACGAACTCCTGTAATCTCTGGGTCCGCAGAGAGTATGGCTCGACCAGCTCCTTTAGCACTTTTTCTAAAGCCGGAAAAAAAGCGATGTCAGGGGCCCCCTAGGGGTGCTGCCTTCTGATCTCACACATCATCAAAGATGATGTGATATTAGCCTCAGAGATATTACATGAATACACATACCTAAATGGAAATACCGAAAATAAACTACTCACTTTTCAGCATTGCTTGGTCACACACACCAATAAGGAACCTTCTATTGGCTAACAGGCATGAGATGTTGAGCAGCGTCTTGTGGGCCCCATGGAGCCGGTCAAATGTCCCCCCTACTACCACATCACTGTAGGTCTCCAAGGGTTCTGCCTTTTCTTCAGACTCTTTCAGCCCTTCCTCTTTCTCCTGCAGCCTCATTAGCTGTGGGTGAAGCAGCACTGACTGCAGGCTGGGGCTACAGACGTAGCAGTGGCCTGTGTACCTCTGCAGACACTGCGTAACCTGATGGGACTGACCTGGGTCCTGCAGAGGAAAGTCTGTTAGGACCACCTCCGGGGAGTGAGACAGAGATTGTGGTGTGGGGAAGGGGCAGTTTGGGATTGTGGTCCCGCTGCAGGCAGCTGACTGAGCGCGAACATTGGTCAGCAAAACACGAACGTCCAGGTGCCCGCATACATCAGCTGCATTGCTGTAAAGGCGGGTAATGAGTGCAGATAGGTCCACTACCGGTGGAATGAAAACTGGTCGAGGCTGGCTCCCACTTCCCAGGTTTAGCCCAGGGTGGAGGTGGACGTACAATGTGCGCTCTACAAGCTGAGCAGCTGAGCTGAGCACTGGAACGATGCGCAATGGGAGGGTGTGGAGAGGAGACGTCAGCACAAGGATGCCCGTGCTGAACATGGTCATGTTCCTGGCTGGGTCTGGATACCACAGGGAATTCCAGTCGTCACAATATCTGCCGAGTCACTGTTAGGGGGTGGGTAAACACTAGAAGGAGAGGAAATTGAAAGACAAGTCAAAAACAGTAGCAACTGAGGCTGGGATTTTAAAAATGTTTGGTTTTGGATTACATTAGAACCAAATTACGATTACAAATTACACACTTTCTCAAGCAGTGGTGGCCATTTCTTTGCTGTTGTGATTTTGCAACACTGCTAACATAACTACACCATTAAGAGACCGGCCAAGGACATGACATGCGAAGAGAAGATGCACAGAAACAGAATCACCGCAAATATTCAATCGACTTTGAAAATAGATACAGTAAAATATATAGTTGCAAGTTATAAGTTACATATTGTTTATTGTATGAGTAATTATTTTGCTTATAATTACACTTCCTCATTATTACTACTGACTTGCTCAGAATATTATCAGCACTTTGACAACACAAGTTGTTGTCCTGTCTTACACCCAAATCGTGTTTATTACTGTTGCATCACTATTAGCATGCCATACATTGTTTGTTGATACTGATAAACTGGGTCTAACATTGCAGTGTCTCTGAGGGCCATCTGTTGTGTTTCCCTGAAGTATTAAGGGGCGAGAATGGAATGATTTACTAGCTTCTACAATGGATCTCTTATTTAAAACCTTCCGCTGATGTTGCAACACATTCGTTACAATGTAACATGCCGAAAGTGTCTCTTTCCATTGCGTCAGATTGTGTGATGCCATTCATGAATGGCATCTCCAATGTCCACAGAGATGAGGTAGCTTCAAAATATTCATTACATTTCATAACAATACAGCAGTAGTCACCCAAGTCAGTGAATACAATAACTGCTTGTAACTGTCACACTGTTCCTTATTCAGTAATGAACCCAAAGACAGTATATAGAATGAACCTGACCACTTTTAGCCATTGCCCATTTAAATACTAACGTTTATCAATCTTGAGCCACTACTTATTGTTAGCTAGCTAGCATCCTTTAGCTGTTCATAAACTGTTGACACTAGTTGAAGCCGAGATGAACTTATCGATGTACGTCAAGCACTGATAGGTCGTAGCTAACCTAACTAGCTAGCTATGTAAGTTAGTACTACCATCAACTTGCCTGTAAAAAAACCAATACAAATCCTTTGCAAAGAGACCCTGAATGATCAAAATCCTGAAATGACGATGTTACCCTGCAATAACGGAGCTTGTTTGTATTTTGTATTTGGTGCGGGCCATATACAGAGCAATTTTAATTCGTTTTGAAGTAACAATCTGGCAGATGACGTTATGGCAACCCTTCCATGTAGCATGAGCTTACCTGTGTGGAGCAAATCTAAAGCGATGTGAAGGACGAATGAATAGTGCACTACTAGCTATACAAGTAGCCCTATCCACAAATCTACTGAATAGATCGTTGTCCTGATAATCGAGGAACTATTTTATCTAGTCGACTCCAGTACAAATCATAGGTCCAAATAGCTAAGCACTAACGTTAAGCACCCACTAGTGGAAGTCTCACATGAACCACGGGTGATAGTTTACATGCAATCTGATTGGTTGAGGAAAAAGCTGTGTGGTCTGGGACATGTAGTTATGTAACCAGCATCTGTGACGTAACTACCAGGGAGCCACGGTCAGTTAACCAGAAACACTTTAGTATTAGATGTCTCCTACAGCTCTCGCTATTGTGTCTTTATTTAATGTAATAGCATAACATTTTTTAAAACTGGCATCCTATAAACCAATAATTTTTTCTAGACATGTGTGGCAGATAAAACAGACACAGCAAAAATAATAAAATAAATGAAATATATAAATAACTAGAGGCCCTGTGGTACAAGTGTATATTAAAAGGTACTGTTTTCACTTATTTGCCCGATTGGACTTATTTTCAAGACAATACAAAACGTGCTTGATTGACAGGTCTCTCTGTTGCACCTGTTAAGGCGGGACAACTTACACTTTTATCATTCTCATTGGACCTTAACTGCCACCAGAACTCTACCCAACTCCAACCTGAGCTGGTAAGGTCCAATCAGTGAGGTTAATTAAAAAAATGTGTGACGAGCCTTTAAGAAGTAATGTCAAAAATGATACTGGACTCCTGAACCTGGCTGACTCATTCAGACAGATTGTTTCAAAGCAAAGCCTTTAGTTTTAGGAGATCTTAAAATTCCTATTTTAGGTTCTTAGGATAAATAGAGCAGCATCCTAGACCTAGACTTGTGTGTGATAATAATAACAAACTATGAAACAAATGTCGAATTACTGTTTTCCATTAAGCTCAAGGTATTTAAAGAATTTAATATGTATTAAAACATGAGAATGTATAGCAATCACAAAGACAGAGGCAAACAACTATTGCAGAAGATTTTTTTTTAAATTTTGAATTTATACTTTGAGGCCAACAATTTGTTTTTACAAAAATAATAAAAAGAAATTAAGTGTTAGCTCCATACTGTAGAAAGAGTTGCATGAAGTAGTCCCGGGGTTAGCTGGGCAGAGGCATTGCATAATTAGCAAAAACAGACATCAACACAAGTAAAAACAACAGATTCAAGTAAAAAGTCATGTAGTCACAATAACATCACATTAAAGCCTGGGGGCAATTCTTGGAAATTAAGACTCTTGCTGGGTTTAACTTTTGGTCAGAGGAGTCAAACTGAACCCATGGAACCAGTCCCTCTAGTGAACTTTGTAGTCCTCTTCAAGACATTATTTGACAGCAAGGTGCTCAGTAAGACTTAGTGAACTATGTTACCTTTTAAAAAATTCAAGTTGGTATTGAAATATGTGAGACATTTTAATCAAAGTATGAAATTCTTGATAGTGAGACTGCAGCATCAGGCATGACATCTTCAGTGAGTGCACGTTTATGAACCTGGACAGACACCTTTTGTTCAGTTTAACTCCCCTGCTCTACATTAAGCCTGTTCAAATATATTAATTTACTTTCTTATCGCTGGTGCTATCGCTGGCAGCTGTGTCGTAATGGCACTTCTCCACACATCGCCTTGGAAACCATCCCCTTACACGCTCTCCCACTTAGAGCCAAAACAGAAAGAGAGGACACTGTTGTTGCAGTTAAGTGAAAAAAAAAATAAGAAAAAATATAAAAACTTAATTCAAACCACAGCCCATCTCATCTCACCTCTCATATGCTCCTCGTTCAGAATTTTGTCTCCATACATCCACCATCTAAAGAGAAAAACATTTATTAGGAGAATTCAATGCTGGTCCATTAATCATGCATTCAAAATAAATCCTTAATGGGATGCCTAACCATCCAGACTTCCAGACAAACCACGATGATTGTAGGTTTTGTTTGGCATGACCGAACTTACTTGGTGCCACGTGTGGCCAGGATGGTGTCTCCCTTGTTGAGGGGGATCCTGGGCTCCTCGGTGCAGGGGGTTCTAAAAAAGGTTTGAAGACCTTTGCTTAGAGGGCAGCAAGCTCCATTATAGTCCTCCACTGCCCGGTACTGGACCTGCTGGCCGAGTGATACAAGATATCTGGTTATTCTACAGCTCTGACCACGACCTAAATTCAGACAAGTTACAGGCGTGTGTTTTTTGAAGTCATGGTCCTTAATCTTAATGCATTAAAACGTCTGACAACATTTCTGACTATCTGCATTACCTAATAGTGTTTTTGCTGAAAGTAAAGCCAATAGCTGTTATTAACATGTTTTGATGTGTGAAGCAAAATGTATTAAATCTCACAAACATTTCTCTGAAGTCACGCACATCCTAGCCTGTCCAGCCAAAAACCTACTTGTGTCTGTGCTACATGCAAATCAACACCACCTATTTACAGTACGTCACAATACAGATTTGACAGGTACTTACACTTCTCACTCGTTTATCAGCTTTCTGCTTCAGTTGCTCAATCTGTTTAAACAGGAACAAGACAATTTACGTCACTATTTTTCGACAATGTAACTTTTATCTCACTGTTTAACAGGACATGTATCAGTAGTAGGACTTATTACAATACCCACTGCCTAAACTGCAGACAGAACAGTACCAGACAAAACAAACACAGCACTGCACGCATTATCCAACTGGACCTACAGTTAAGGTGTGCTGGTGACACTTGGGATGGACTGGCCATTCAATGCCATCACCCTTGGGCATCCCTGACCACGTGAAGACTTGTTTGAAGTTCAGCCAGCGGGTTCCGAGGTCGTAAGGGAAGGTAAATTCCTCTCCTGTTTGGTAGTGCTGTATTCTGTCTTTGGCCTAATGGAAGATACGGAGAATGGTTGTGTGCATAAATGTGTCCATGGGATTGCGTAGGTGGAGTTTCTGTAATCAGCATGCTATATTGTACTGACAGCTGATCCTGGAACGTGTGTGAATTAGTCATAAAAGCGACATTTTTAATTTAATGAACTTTGACAAATGAAATGTTGAAAACATGTTGTTAATCCTTTAACATATTAAATCCGAGATTATTCTTTATTCTTTATTTGGATATCCTTTGTAGATCAAACAATACAAAAAATACAAAAAGTCATCCAACTTAAGTAACACTAAAATCTAAAAATATCATCACAAAACAAGAGGCATCCTGACCTTTTCCTCGATCAAAAAAACAAGAGTCATCCTGACCTTTTCCTCGATCCAGGACTCGATCGAGGTCTTATTTCGAAGGATGACTTTCATCTGAAAAGGACAGACTACTTCAATATTGGAGTCAACTTGTATTTTCCTTAATAAATAGCTGAATTTGCAAGGTTAATGAAATGATCGTGTTAAAAATCACATTCCATAGCCAACAGCTTGTGAACATTGTAAACCCCGATGAAAAACGTACCTGTATGAAGAAAAGCATGCCAACGGCAATAGTGGTGCCCAGTG
Source organism: Gymnocephalus cernua (assembly GCA_023631565.1). NCBI lineage: Eukaryota > Metazoa > Chordata > Actinopteri > Perciformes > Percidae > Gymnocephalus > Gymnocephalus cernua. The sequence continues at coordinate 11,232,565 of CM042443.1, forward strand.
CCAAGCCTAAGGCAAATAGTGTGGCAGCAAAGGCGGGTACACTGAATGGCATGAGTGGCTGGAACTGACGCACAGCACTCATATCAATCTTGACAGTGCTCCAACCAAATGATATCTGCAGTGAGGAAAAAGAAAACAGCTTGATGTGGTATCATCAGTATTAAATGATAAAAGGAATGAGGCAACTCTGCCAAGAGAAAAGCTGTGGTGGTAATAGGCCATCAAGCAAATGGTGTAGTGGGGTAAAGAGACTACTGACCCTCTCATACAGCTGTGTGTACATGGTCATAATGAAGATGATGGCAGCGTGAGAGCAGCCAAGTGGAGCCAGCAGCAAGAAGCTGGTGAAGTAGGCGTGGTTCAGGTGGCCGCAGCAGTTGTTGATCCAGGGGCAGTGGTGGTCCATCTTCATCACGCACCTGGGAGAAGAGAGGCAGAGGAGGAGAGGAGTGCTGGGGGAATTGACTGCTTGTTTTGGAGGACATAGAGTGACAAGTCCATCAGCAAGTCACACTGAATCTTTTCTTTCTTTCAAATAAATACACATCACAAGCATTAGATGTTAATCTATTTAACATCACATATATCACATAATAGATTATGTGATGTGTCTCTGTGCGGCCTTTGAAGTGCTGAACAGAGACCTTACAGCACTGAATGGGCGCAAATAAAATGGAGAAGCCACGCACAAGCCAGCTCTAGTTTGGTGTGCAGGAAATAACTCCGTGATTTTCCAGCTGAAGCAGTGCCCTCTTTGTCAGGGTTTTTCCTACATTTTTGACGCCCCCCAAAGAGGTTTTAGCCAGCCCAAAGGAAAACCAACAGCACCAAAATGACAAGAATAGCGATTCAAATCCTCTCTAAATGTGTTTAAGAGCAATTTACCAAACAAGCGTTGAACAAGGAGAACATAAACTTGAAAATGAGAGCTAATCTCAGTTTTATCTCCACAGTCAGGCTGTACTGGACCCTTCCAGTGATTTATTTAAATATTTATATTATTAATATAGTAAATTGGAGTTTTATTTACTCAAGCATAATATACATTTTTGTTTATCAAATTGTCTGAAAAACAGGAAAATGCTTAGATTCCTGTCAAATATGGTAACACACTCATTGCCTTTACTGTACGTGGACCGATCATGCTTACTGCCATGTGAAAAACCCTGCTTTGTGCCTTTTCTTCAAGTCCATCTCACACAGGTGAGAGAAAATCTACTCTTACTTTTGTAATAAATACCTGTTACACTTGCGACAATGGTGGGATCTTGGGGCCTTGTACCCTTGGCACACTCTGCAGTACTGTAGGTACTGGGTATCCTGTTGATTCTCCTGTTTCGGGATAAACAAATATGTTAAAGGTCTGATGTAACATCTTTCCTATGATTAAATGGTTTCACTCTACATTACATCTTTATATGGTAATTTTGCAGACTTGGTCCCAACCTGTTCTTTACACTATCTACATGAACAAACAACAATGATGTGTTGAATGATATGATGGAATGTCATAAGCCTTTATCCTTATTGAGGATCCTTACTGGTTTCCAGCCATGAGGGATGTATCCAGGTCCAACAAACATAGCATTGAAGTAGTTGTAGAGGATGAGGACTGTCCAGTTGAGGAGCATGATAAAGTTAATGCTGCCCCCTGTAGTGTCTAGCGGCCAGTACCAGATAATAGAGTCCAGAATTGCCATGGTGGAGCATATAGCAATGACAGACAGGGCTATGACTGGACCCCAGTGACACAATCTTCGAACCTCATGGAGGTTCTGAAATGTCACAAATGTTGACAGGAAATTCATGTTTTCGGCGCAAGGTTAGTACTAGTATTTTGGTTGAGTTCCTGAACTGTATTGACCAAGCTTCAATGTGTTACTTTTTTCCTCTGCTATCTTGCAAAGTCATCGGTGCAGGTGATGCACATATTTTTTCTCGTCTTCTGAGTACCCAGCAACTGGCCTGGTCTTGGGTCACTGGGGCTATCTGTGTCCCATTGTTCCTTGCCCTGGCAAAGAGCAGCATCCTCTCTGGCCAGTCTTCGGAGCACACTATCCTTGTGACAGATTGAAATCCCCCATCTAAGAGAAAGAGAGCAAGAGAGAGACATTTTAAAACTTCAGATGTAGTGATTTACTGACCAAATTTGTTGATTTTTTGGATCCAAATTTAGTCATTTTGGAGACTGTACTTTGTGGTGCTGTTGAACTGTATTGCGATTTCCAATATTTACTCTAACGTTAATCTCATTGACATAAATAAGCTGAAGGTATGTTTTACAGTAATACACTATTTTAATAATACGCTTGCATGAAACTTTATTATTATTTTTAGCGTTCACACCTTGGTCGTCACTCCTATCAGAGATAACTAACTTTAACAAGTAGCTTCTTATTCTTATAGCTTTAAAGCAAGCACACTAAACGTGAACATATAACACCAGAGTGGGTAACGTTAACGTTCGTGCTGCAATTCTAGACAAGCGACTGTTGCACTGTTGGGTGCACAGCCATTGCATTTGCCCAACAGCGCCAGCTAATTCGCATCAAGAATAACAAACTACATGGCAACATTATATGCAAGCGTACGCTTTGTCCATCGTATTCAAAAGCCAGATAAGTGAGACCACTCTGGTAAAAACAAAAAATTAAACTACATAGCTAGCTAGCTAGCTAATGAATTGATTTGGGTTTTGCACCAGGGCTAACGTAACAGCAGTTAGCTTGTTAGCCAACTTGACAAGACTAACGTTACCTGCTTGATTATTGCCACTAGGTGCAAAGAGGAAACACGGATAATAGTGCACCATAATGATATAACAAATGCTTACAGGTATACGTAAATGCACATTTTGTATGGATGGGGGAAAAATCACTTTAAATTACCAACCTGGCCACTTCCTTGTTTTATTCCCTTCAATTTCTTCTGTGTACAGAAAGGAACCTTCCTCATGGTGTCTCAGAAACTATTACCCTCAACCCCTTGTGGACACTTTTAAATCTAAGAAATGTATCACACAACCATCAAATAACTTAAAATAATCAATTTCTTCGCGTTCGTAAAAAATAAACGTGACTAATATTTTCTATTCCCTAGCTGAACCATTTTCAGTGTCGGAAAAATAAAATACAAATAACGTTCCTTGCCGAGCACATTATACTGCGACTCAAGGAAGGGAATCCATTCGAGACTGTTGTTATTATCCTGAGCTAACTGTCAACCAGAAAACCACCTGTTTTAAACCTAAACGTCAAAATGTCTTCAGACTTTGAATCATACGAGCAGGACTTTGGAACCATTACAGCAGAAGTAACCAACAAAATTGGCAGGATTCCCAAACTTAGTGGAGGTAAGACTTTAAGACTATATTAACTGGAATCGCAGAGCTGGAGCTAGCTAGCTATCAGCTAGCTGGAATTTCTCAGCTGAGGAGGCTAGCTAACGGTAGCAGACAGTGCTCGTGTTATTTCATCGATTTACCATATTATCTTCTAGTAAAATATTTACTGCACTAAATGGTGAAACGCAGGTGGAGTGTGTTCTTGAATCTTATGTAAAAGTATGAATCCCATGTTGCTTGCTGGCTTAATCGCTTGGTATGTCTTTAATGATGTGTATTAAGTGGAAAATAAATAACATGTTATGTTTTTCGGCAGTTAACGTACTGTATGCTTTTCTAGACTACTACCGCTATAAAGGTAACGTCAGTGTCAAGAGGACAGAAGCCATTGGTCACTTTTAATATAGTTGGTAAATATTTGAATAGAAATTAATAGATAGAAAGTAAATTGTCACTGGTATCACCTGTGGTAAGGTTACATCAAACACAGCGTCATTCCATAGAGTTTTGATGATCAGGTTTTGATGATGAAAACAGTTTTTTTTTCATGAATGGGACTTTTGAGATCACCATGACAACACATCAGCTTTCTGTGTTCCGTGCACCAAAATGAATCTGAAATCCACAACACCTTTAATAAACAGCGCGTCATCTTGGTCAGACCTTGGTTTGGATGTTGGTTTCTTTCAACATTGTTTATCTGTGTGTTATTTTTTTATACAATGGACTGCCTTCTATTCAATAGATGCTAGAATAGGTTACACCCATGGTTAGAGCCCGTATGACTGGAATGTAATAAGTGTGTATAGAAAATAGATAGAAAGGTGGATGGATGGCTGCATGACATTATCAAACACACTCTGTTAGCCAAATTACCATCCATGTGTTCAAATAAGATTCAAGTCCATAGACTGTTGGATTTGCTTTAATACAATTTTAATATAATTTTTTTGCATTCTCCACATGGATTACACATGCAGCCAATTTAGGTTCTGTGAGTCGCATGGCTGGGCCTGATGTACAGCAACGTCAGCATACTCTGCAAAGGCTCAAAAACAGAATATTCACACTGTAAATTATTTTTCTTAGTGGCTGTCACAAATGTTTCAGGTTGTATATTATTTCACTGATTAAATTGATACATGCTCATTACCAAACACTAGCAGTAACTTTTTTTTTTTTTTCTTTTTTTTTTTAAAGATTATTTTTTGGGGATTTTCCCTTTATTTGAAAGTGGACAGATATGAAAGGGGGAGAGAGATGGGGGATGACACGCAGCAAAGGGCAGCAGGTCGGATTCGAACTCTGCGCCACTGCAGGACTCAGCCAACATGGGGCGCACGCTCTTACTGGGTGAGCTAGAGGTCGCCCCGCTAGCAGTAACTTTTATCGACAACTTTTTGTTTAGTCATACACAGTGGATTAAGACAATACTTAGTGGAGAGAAGTGGGGATGACATGCAGCAGAGATGATTTATCTGATTTGAACTTTCAACCTGGTGACAGGAATTCCTTTTTTTTGTCAAATAGTAAATTCATTTGTTTGAACATGTTTTGACCAAAGCCCATAGTGAGGCTCAGCGTGTTAATAAAAAATAAGCACAATGGTGTACCCATATCCACAATCCACAAACAGATTTCTAAATGGGTGCAACAAGCACAGCCTTTTGTATACAGGGTAGCCTTATTATGGTGGGATAGATCATACACTTATGTAGTACTGCTAAACACAGAGGTAGGAGCCTAATGGCTCAAGCTTCAATCTGTCACAGGACAAAAAGGCTTTAGGGCTCTTTTTTTTATAAAGCATAATCTTTAGTCCTTAAATATACATTTCATTTTATTTAGGTCACAAATTAAAGTGTTACAGACAAGCAGTTGATTGTACATCATACAGACTTCAAATTATAACTTACCCCAATTAAAGAGGAGAAGTGTGGAGCAGATCCACCTGTTTTACCCGTTAGTAAAACACGACTCTTTTTACCTGCTACATCTATAGAGCCGTTAAAAACAGACATCATCTCTGAGCCATCATTGTGCAGCCTATTTGTTCTTGTAAGTGTGTAGACACAGATCAAACTCTGCTTTTGCAATGCACATACTACCTTACAAGTTTGAGTTTGTATATGTCAGTGATCACAGTTGGAAGTGGAGGTAAAATAGTTTGCATTTTTCTGAAAAAGAGAGCCAGCATCTTAATTTAACAGCAAGTGTGAATTACACTGCATGTTTTTGAATTAAGATCAACTGCAAAAAGCCAAGATGTTATGATAAATATCAAGCATAGCATATATTTTATATAATGAACTACTAGAGATGCAGTGACTCTGACTACAGCTAGCAGTTTGTTTTCAGTTTTAACTGCTAAAAAGAAAGGGCACACTGCCTCTCACAAAACCTCGCCTGACTGAATATTTTTGGTTTGGAATTAGCATCTTTGAAGATTCATGGCAGGCCATTCCACAGTGTAATTCCACATTGCTTCCTCTCGCCATCTGTTGAGACTGTGTCAGAGTAAGCCCATATGAATATGCACAAAGCCAGGAAACACATTACAACCAGAAGTAGTTGTTCAATGTCTTCTGTCACCAACAGAATAGTTTACAGTTGAATTTCAACCCCTTTCCTTCTCATTGTTTCCTTTCTTAAGTCCCTCTGGCTCTTCTTCCTGAAGTGGCTGAATTTTTCCCGTGGTTTGGCAGCCCTCTATTTAATACATTAATATAGCTCCAGACAAAGGGCTTTTGTCAATGCTGTTGTTGTATCTCTCCATTTCACATGTGCACAATTGCTGATAATGGCTAGGGAGTGTGGAAAAAAAATGTCCTTGACCGTCTTCATTCATGCAACAATCCAATGAATGTGTGTTTATATATTTACCATCCCCCACAACCTTAGATTCAAAGAATATTTGATTAAGTAGGCTATACAATGAAATGTTAGGCCTTGTTCCTTGAAACATGAATGCCATTTTTTTCACATTTGAGTCTTTATGGCAAATGATTGCCTGTCAATCATTGCAACTCAAATACGGAAAGAAAAATGTAAGTAAAAAAAACATTTGCCAATGCCTACTTCTTCTTTGTTTGCCTTACCTCTGTGTACAAAACATCCGTCCGTCAGCAGGTTGTAGTCTTGGTAAATATCCATACATATTTCACAGCCCTCAAGCCGACTTGAAGTTTTGTTTATTTCAATTATTTAAAATGTCAAATATGTATCAGTTTAAAGGTTCTACTTATGATTTATGTCATTACAAATTAAATAAAAATTTCAGTTAATTGATTACGTTTTTGGGCGGCTTTTATGGCCTTTATTGAAAGGACAGCTTGAAGACAGGAAAGGGGAGAGAGTGGGGGTACGACATGCATCAAAAGGCTGTGGGTCGGATTCCAACCTGCGGCTGCTGCTTTGGACTCAGTCTACATGGGGCGCATGCTCTACTGGGCGAGCTAGAGGTCTGATCACTTGATCACTTTTTTAGAATATATCTGAAATGGAGTCCATTTAAATTGAACATTTGAATTGAATACAGGGTTTTGATTTTCTGACTAAGTGAGAAAATTGAGATTGGTCCTACTCTGTGCAATACTGCCATGCTGATACTTACAGTGTCCTCTCAAAAAGATGCCAAAAGTGAATTACTAAGATTGCTGTCTTTTCAAAGACGTTAAGTGCTTTTTATAGTTCTCTTTTCTCCTCATCATCATTTTTTAAATAGTTTTGTTTTGGCAGACAGTAGTAACTTCTTGGGCTATATCATCTTCTAAAATTTGCTTTTTTAGGTATGCTTTAAAAACAGTTTTGTTTCAATTTGCCAGACTTTAAGGACAATAAAAAGTAGGGCTTAAAAGAAAACATGAAGGCCGCCGATACTATTTGCTCATAAGGCTGATTTCTGTTTTTCATGTAATATAAGTTGTGTTTATTTGGCCTGAACCTCAGTTTGTGACTAATACCCAAAAGGCATTTTGACTTGATTTTGATTGTCACATTAGGAAAAGCATAGGTGTAAATGATAAAATGAATCACGTAACTGCTTTTGGTTTGTGGATCCTCCTGGTGTTATCCATGCTGTCACACTTTGCATGTCTCAAATCCATACTACATACTAAGTCTAAGCAGGCTTTCAGTATCTGTTAAGTATACTTAAACCACACAGTAAAGATATAAATTTATGTGTGCTGCCGATGGTCGCTGTTCTCCCACAATGCAATGGACATAAGAAATGGAGGAGCTGCTCACTGCTTTTTGTTAGAATAAAATGGTTTGTTGATATTGTTACTACTACATCAATTTAATATGCTCATTAGTTTGTTTTATATTGTATAGAATTATTATACCGTATTGTATGAATTTGGGACGCGCCGACAGTCGTGTCTTACTATGATTATTAGGATTATTATATGTTATTAGTAATACATGCACTTTTCTCACTACAAGTCAAAATGTCTGTTGTAAAAAGGCTTATTCATGTGATTCGAAGCAAGCACATTCAAACATTTGTATGTAACCAGTAAACATTGTTTTCTTGATAAATGGCTTTGACAATGACGTGGTTATTAATCTGTGACTGTACCTAAAATGGAGGCATTCAGACACATTTTGTCATGTATTTCAATATTTTGGTCAATCGTCCCTCCTTTTTTCTCTCCGTTAAAATGTTAGGCTATGTGTGTTAAACTTTTAACGATGCTTGATAGGGGTGTACGATTCAGAAAATGTCATGATTCGATTCAATATCGATTTTCAATTCAAATATATATAATAATATATATATAATATATAATAATAATATAATATATGAATCGATTTTTGGAATTCTATGAATCGATTTTGAGGCGGTAGAGCTTGAATCGGGATTAGAATACGAATCGTTTTTTTGTTGTTTTTTTTGCACACCCCTAATGCTTAATCACTAAACTACCAGACCCAACTTCAACATTTAATGTGGTTCACTTTCAGGGCAAAGTGCTAATTTCAGAAAAAAGACCAGTTCTTATATGTGCAGAAATGAAGTGGTAGTGTTATAGCTATGGGATATGCTGTAGTTTACATGCTTCTTTGGAACAAGTCGTAATGAATTTCAATGGGTAAAATGGGAGAGCAGCTACGGGGTCAGGTGCAGAACGGTGCGTTAGTCATTCTGAGTGGGACTCATACTTCTGGCAAGTGAGCAAAGCTGACACCTCCCTTCCCTTTGAGTTGGCACGGGGTGTCTCACTGCTCCTCAACAGAAACCAACAAAGGCCTCATAGACGCCAATAACTAAGAGACATCAAATGTTTGCTCATCGTGTAGAGAGAATGTGTAAATATATCTTCAAATGTGTCCTCGTGTGTTGTTTTCTCCCAGTCTTTCTTTCGCTCTCCCCCTCTCTTCCCCCGTTGCGGGGGAGTTAGGTCGTTGTCATGAAGCGCTGTTCCTCGTGTCGGCTGATCAATATGTTGCTGTTTTTTTCTCTTTCAGAGGAGAAGACACAGCTGGTTCTAAATGTCGACAAACAGCTTGAAGAAGTCAGAGAGTTGGTATGTCTTTGATCAGTAATTTTCTCCTCTTCCCATTTCCTAAATAATGAATTTGTGGAAAGAGGGAGGGGACAATATTCACTGGCACCAGACAACAGCACCTGTATTATCCTGGTGGTGACATGACACACAGACACACACATGCACACGCACACGCACACACAGCACATGGCGGAAATGAGGCATCCTCCTCACATGATTACTTTCCAGTAATCTGCTTTTAAGTGACACCCTTATGACACATTTCAACCCATTATCTCGAGGTGGGAGTCTTCATGTTGCTGTGTAAAAAAATGAGCAAAGTCACCTGACAGAGACAAATTGTTGTTGCAGTTGTCTTGTTATGTCACAGTGATTAGTTTCCTCCAAATCCACCACAGAGAGACCTGTCTAGCCATACATCAAATGTACTTTTACTTCATTCACTTTGACATTGTTGGGCCTGTGAATGTCGCTGCAATGAAGGGGCGCTCATGTTTGGTTGTGTATTTATTTACAGAACAGCCTTTGTGTCACAACTTTTATCACAGCTGAGTGACGTGAGCGGGAGGCATTTTCTTTTCACAATCAACATTGGAACATATTAAAGTTAATGCCGCTGAAGTTACACATTTCAGAAAGTTTAATATTGTCACAATTTCTATCTTTAGCAGCTTTTTTTTGTCATAGATGCTATCCTTTTGTGAGACCTAGATTTTTTTTAAAGCATCTGTTCAACAGTGCTATAAAAAGTACTATCAATTAAAAAGTACCTTTTTATCATGATGTAAATTTAGATCAAAATGAGGGATGGGCATTCGATTAAATTTTCTTCGTCGATTGTCGGGAGAATTAATGATCAATTATCGATTAATCATTAATATTTTTATATTAAAATTCATTATTTATTTAACTTTTTATAAATTAAAAACGCAATGAAAATACAAAAATACAGCATGTTTTTACCTCAATGAGATCTTAATTACAAGAACAACAACTTGTGGCAGTTAAACTGGAGGTTTGGCTAAACTTAAAGATATATGCGCTGCAGTGTTTAATTTAGCAGCGGAACCGTTGCTGCGAGCCGGCCTTCTTAAACAGAGACCCTCATTTGTTCCAAATGTTCAATAATAACAACTTAACCATAACTTAACCAAAAACATAATACTACTTAGATCTGACAGGTTTTGTCAAAATGTAACTCAAAACTATCCAAGGCACGGACAAAGCCTAATACAAAATAACCAGTTACTCGCATAGAACTTCTGCACCAGTCTACTGGTTTTTGTTGAGAAAAATAAGTAGGTTGACATGATCTGGGGTCTGAGGTTCCCTTAATATATCCATGGGTCAGACGCGACCGCTACCTGGTGATCGTCAGTCCAGCCGCCGAACACACCCGCCAGCCCGGGACGCAGGTAGCTACCTCCACGCTAACTTGGCCAGCCCGGCCCAGGGAACCTCATTCCGTTCTTCGTTTTGTAGTGAGTTTCGAAATTCTTAATGATCAATCGTCGATCGTCGATTAATCATGCCCATCCCTACTCTAAACCACTCGATTTTGTAATGTTTTATATTCCAAGTTATGTTTTAGTTTTAGAAATGTAGTGTTAGCCAAGAAAATGTGTTGTTAAATTAACTGGGCGAACTGCTGGTTTTAGCTGGAGCAGATGGACCTGGAGGTGCGGGAGATCCCCATCCAGAGCCGTGCCATGTACAACGGCAGACTGAAGAGCTACAAGCAAGAGATAGAGAAGCTCGAGAAAGACTTTGTAAGTACTTAAACACCTTCTTAATTCTTTTTTTGATGGTTATTTGAATATTACAAATATAATGTACATCATCAACATTGAGAAAATCCTCTTTTAAAGTGTGACTTTCAAAATGAGCATATGTATAGCAATATACTATTTATGTACACTATATGACTTTCTGTAGTTATAAGCCATCACCGTCTCAAATCCTTTGTGGTTAAACTCCCTCCCTCACACACTAACACACACACAAACAGTCCTACGCTGAAACTCGGTGGTACGTCCACCAAGTTTAATTCAGAGTTCGTATTTGAACTTGCATGCAATGCCTATTGAGAACAGGTTGTGTTTGTGTTGTTGCTGCAGAATCTGGCCTTGTTTAGTAATTCATAAATCACTGGATGTCTGGACTTGATCTCCAGCCTCTATCAAAGCTTAATGAACAGCCCAGTCTTGATAATCGATAATGTGATAGAAATGGGCTATTATTTAATGTAATTCCAATGCTTGCTTATTTTCTTCTTACCTTTTGTATCTTTTCCTATTACCCTAAGTTAAAAAGTATCGTCTGTATTAAAATCTTTACGTTGCAAAAATATGTATCTTCAATGATATCTTTTTTGTTTTCTGTTGTCTGTTTTGTTGTGCCAGTGCTCACAACACGATAGTAAACCCGTAGTATAAATGCAACCATGTTGCACTCGAGACGAGTCCTTGCACGAATCAGATGTGATGTGAAATAAATCCACAACATTAGAATGGGTTGGAAAAAGAAATACTGAATTTAAGAACGTTTAAGAACTTTTCAGATTAATTAAAAAAAGGCTCACCTGGGATAGTTGCTGCATTTAACCTTGTCAGAATCAATTTTTTAATAGAATGAGAAACTAGATATTTTGAATGCTAGTCTTGTAAATGAAAAATAATGCAGTAAATTATGACATAATTCTTACCTATATGCATCTACCTACCACTGACCAACCAAAATTATCTGAATTAAAGCCTGCTTATATTGTCTTATGTCTTTGTAAATTATAGAGTGTGGTCTAGACCTACTCCATCTGTAAAGTGTCCTGAGATAACTCCTGTTATGATTTGATACTATAAATAAAATTGAATTGAAGTGAATTGAATTATATTTCACCTTAATCGTCTCAAACATCTGCTCAATACCTCATATCAGTCACCCCAAAAATCTGTATTGAATTAAATTTGGGAATATAACAAAGAACAACGTCCGCCCCCAATCCATCACTGTTCCTACTGCAGAACAAACAAGTAAACATGCATAAACAACCCATTTGGATGGAGATATCATGTGCTAGTGATCTACGAAAACACCACAGAGATGTGCTAACTGAGATCACAGGAGGAGATCTCTGTGCCAAGACAGTTTGCTTTCCTCGCCATGGGCATTTAATTGGCTGATGATTAATCTTTAACTTTTCGTCTCCCCGCACTTACCGTGCTTAATCATCAAGCAGTTAACACCTGCAGTGACTGATATTGTTGCAAATTCTTCATTACATGCATTTGTGTGTCTGCCTGTGGGAAAATGTGTTTATTTAACCTGGAAAAAGCTTGAATTTCCTCCATCTACTTTATAAAACACAATGCTGCATGCACAGAACATGATTACTTCTAAAATCTTACTTCCATATCACTGCATTCTTACATATATATGTGTCAAGGCCCACAATACTGAAATGCAAAGCAGAAGGTTGCAGTAGGATAGTCCTCGTGGATAGAGAATACAAGAATATTTCCCTGCTTGTAACTGTGACTGCCCAGTTTAAGTCATTTTCATTTGTACACCTCTGTGTGTGGTGTGGTCAGATCGGTGTGCATTTAAACCAGGATCACCCACCTTTGCACAGTAACATCTAGGATATCTGATCTCCTGTAAATCTGATGCAAGTGTTCAGGCAAGAACTTCAGCCCCCTCAGATGTGCCTCAGATGTGCCAAATGCTATAGCCGAGCTCAGCCTCTCACTTCCTGCAGGCCTTGGGAGGACATGACACTCGGCTCAAAAAGCGCCTAGTGGAAAAAAGGCAATCTCCTTTCTTTTTAATGTAAAAAGCTCAAGCTTTGTTGTGCTTTCCGTGGATATCAAGGCCTTTCCACTCTCTCACTACCCAATCTCCCCACAACCCTACCCCCTACTGGCCTCCCACGGGTGTCTACCCCCCTTAACCTGCTCTCTCATCCTGCCGTTCACCCGTGGTTTGAAGTCTTCCTACCACCGGTGTGCCAGCTTGAGACTTCATTCCTGCTCCTTTCCAGACAGGGCCCGAGTCGACCTTAGTAACCCAGCCATTTCATCCAGGAAGACAACTTATCAAACGGGCATCCCAAAGGTGTATATTTGAGATGTAGCTTTGTTGGCTTGGCTGACAGATTCATTGTGATAATAGAGGGGACAGTGGGGGTCGTAAAGGTGCTGGGTCGTGACAAATAGGCATTGCAGCACCTAAGGGGATGCCAGTCTGACAAAAAAAGACTAAGTCAGAGTGAACAAAAATTAAAAAAAGAGTAATGAAAATCCTATTTGATGAAGTGGGATTGTCCTGGTCAGGGGAATCAGAATGGCATGGCTCTTAGCAGTGGCTTTGATCAGGCAAAGAAGAGGCCCAATGTAAGCTTAATTTAATGAAATCTATCGGGTAAACAGAGCCACCATCCTCAAAGAGCCACGCTTGGTCCGTCCCAGCAGGGAAGGTGGGGGCCTGCAGATGTCTGCTGTGTCTCACAAAACACTATCCACTTTTGAGGATGTGACTCAAATGATGTACCATGCTTGTTGTAAATGTGTGATGTCTCTGACATGGGCATAATGAGGTGTCAGCCATAAGCTGTCATAAAGCAACATTGGCTCAGAGATTTAGAGATACTTTGTCAGTCCTGGAAACTCTGTTTTTTTTTTTTTTATATCAAAGCCCTTCCTTTCTTGCCTTTTTTTTAAAAGGTGTACTATGTCGTATTGTTGTTCTGTGGTTGGATATGTTTAGTAAATAGCAAATATCTTCAGTCCAATGCGGAGTTCAGTGAACCGTGTGTCTTAAGTTATTTTAAATATTATGACGCCGCTGGTAAAACAGGATTGAAACAACTGTCTAACCTTCCAGCTTAGTTAAATGTTGCTTCTCTATATTTGTTTCATGTATTACTCCACATTAGCAAGTTGGAGCCATCTTGAATACTTCTTTAAGTTTAATTTTTCAGATCAATAAATCTGCATAATATTTTTTCTCTACCTATTTTCGGTGCAGTGTTTGGAAGGGCCTTTTTTTTATAATGTGTTACTTGTACTTGTGAGACATCAGTACACCTCCCACTCAGCTAGCTGCTGTTGATCTTATTTTGCAGCAGATGGCGGTATTGCTCTAAGAATTCTCTTCGACTTAAGGTACAGGACAAGGACAATGTTGGGAACATTTAGCAATTACTTTGCCTTTCTGATGTATGAGTGGACTTGCTATGATAAATCCTTCCACTTATTACTAAGCCTGACCCTTACCCTTTGTGCTTTGTATAATAGAGATTGAAAATAATGTTACCAAAAATGTCCTTGTGGTAAAAACCCATTTAATACAAAGTGCCTTATAGTAGTCGGGCTTCCAACTTTATGTATTTTCTGTAGTTTGTCTCTGGCCAGTCACGCTCTGAAAGTTAATTAAGGAAACAAAACAAAATATGAACAAAATAGTGCCTCCTTAGGAAAGTTAAATGTCTTTTAAAAACAATATTGTAAACATTTCCTACTGTAACTCTCCTATCTTCTCTCTCAATTAATCTTTCTGACATGTTGCTGCTAATATTTCACCTACTTATGTATTCTTTGTTGATGTTGTCTTTTCAATAGCAAAAACACTTCTGTTCCAGATGTGAGAGGCTTTGTGTTCGAGGCTCCTTGACTCTGATAAAGGTTAATTGGTAGTCATTAAATATCAAGCTCTGACAAATGTTATTGTTGAATACTTCACATTTTTCTGCCATTAAGTGGGAATGGGTGCCAGTGATGGTCAAGGCAGTTTTGTTAATGGCACTCTGTAATTCTTTGGTACAATGTATCAGATTTAATTTAGTTGGATAAACCCCATTTCTGACTGAATGGAAAGCTATTGACCAGTCATACGTGATCTGCTGTATACTATTTCATCAAGTACCTTGAATTCATTCATTTCCAAGCACCAGTGCTCCTTTTGAAATGCATATCATTACCCAGTCAAAATGTGAGGTCAACTTTTGAGTCACTTTTGAAAAGGAAGGTTGAAATTACGATGGAACATTCCTATCTTCATTTATTCCATTATGGATATTGCAATAGTTGTTTGTGTTTTCTGATATTGAATCATTAAGCCAACTCCCACAGGGATAGAACTAGTACTTCCTAATATCTGATTTTCTATTGGGGGTATTGTTTGGAGTAACAGTCCCAGTCCAAGTGCAATGTCTGGACTGCCTTTTCCTTTTAATAAAACTCTTTCAGATGGAATGCCATCTAGTGTCCGCCCAGGGAGATAATTAATGCATTTCCAAAGAATCAACTAACCTTGAAATATTGAACAGTTTATTTCCCAGGTACACATGGTAACAGGTGAATGGAATGAAAAAGCTGTTGGTGCTGATTCCATTTCTTTTATTTTTAGTTTTACCTGGATATGAGTTTCATAAGTGGCTTTCAGTTGGGGCAAAACATTGAGTGATGTTTTTAATGAATTGGCACATTGGACCTTTTCTAAGAACAGCTTGTAAATAAGGAGTTAATGGTTTGATTAAAATGAAGTCATACAAATATGATGCGTTAATGATTAAATTGGATGTGTATCAAATGTGGACATACCTCAGATGAGGCCAAAACAAACTACTGTAACTCGTGATTTGTATTTGGTCCCCTGTTATCAGAATACATTGACTTGTTGTAGAAGAACTAATGAATGACTCTTGACTTCACCACACACAGATCAAGCTGCATGTTTCAGTTGCCAGTAAGAATGCTATCAGAAGTTTTCCATAAGCCTCTTTTCCCTGTTTCCAAACCCCAGAGCTGTTTGTTGCCTCTGCATCTGAAGGTCATCCACGATCGGTTCATCATTAGCAATCAATTAACATTTTTCCAGAGGTTTTTGAAATGCCATATAAAGTATGGGGTATTGTCTCTGTGTGCATGCTTTCTGTTCTAGGTTGGACTTTAGTGTGTAAACTGGTATTTACTCTTCATTCGAAGCATACCAATACCCTGGAATGTATCCCCCCCAAATATAACCAAAACATAGATTAAGATGAGGCTGCAGTATGTTTATGTAGATATATTTTGTTTAGTGGTCATGGACAATTCAAGGTTATGAAGACTATCCAACTTTAGCCATAAACTGATTATGTCTGGCACAATTAACAACCTAAATGGCGAAAGAAGAGTTTGCAAAGTCATTTATCAGAAAGTTGTGTATTTGTCTTTTTTTCTTTTCTTTTTCTTTTGTTAAGCCAGATGCTGATAATCATGTTGAGATTTAGGTTTTGATGGGAGATTTTAGGACCACTGTACTTCCTATACTTGAACCACACTAGTAATGATAAATAAATTAGCATTGTTGTAATCCATCTTGAAGGGTTGTTGTTGTTGTTTGCCCCCTGTCCTCGTTATGGTGACTCCCGAAAGCCGACAACATGACAGACCGACATTAGTTGAATGTTAGACACTTTAAATCGCCTTAGGTTGCCTTGGCTTACTTGTTCTTATTAAACACAGAAGAGTGAAGGCAGATTTACTCTTTTCATGGTTTGTTGGTTAACAACCCATCAATGACACCAAAGTCTAATCATTCATAACCAGTTTTAAAAGGACTCAGTTGACAGGGATTTTTCCCAGTGCAGATTTAAGATGTAAACAAATAGATCTTCTTCTCTACTTATGAATTATGTCTTTTATTTGGAAGTTGTTGTGCACAGTATGTCTTCCTCAAGCCCTTTGCGGATTTGGGGTGTTGGAGGCTTTTCCATGTCCTCTTTATGGCCACAAAGATGGGATTCATTTGCGGATTAGCCTTTTTTCACTCATGTTGAAACCATTTTTTCATGGGTTTGATGGTGTAATGGCAGCAGTGGGTCAAATCTGGGTGGAAGGACAGTATCTCAAGGACAAAAGGATGTGTTGTCCAGAAGTGCCGTGTATCATATTTGATTATCAGAAAAAATGTGGTGAGACCCAACCAGGATATCATTAATGTGCAATAGTTACTTTGTTTGTGATTAAAATGCACGTATCATGTTTTACGTGTTTAAATTATAGGAGACACGGATACCTTATCAGCCACACTGAAACTTGTAACTGAAGCTGGTTGTTTTGTTCTTTCCAACATGGTGAATAGGTAATTATAGTTATAATTTTGTTTCCAAATGAAAGTTTTATCGATGGTTGATTCATATATTTCTCAAGCTGAAAATGCCCCTTTTGGCAAAGTACTGGTGGTCACTTCATGACTTTGAATAGCATGACAATGCTGTCAATCAGATGTGACGGCAGTTAAGTATCAATAGAGGATCCTTAAACAGTCTTCAACTCCACTTTCCACTGCTACTATAAAAGTGTCTTCTCAAGTTAAGAATTTCAAGTAGTTTTATTGCTGTGAATGGCCACGAGAAGAATGATAGAGATGAGACTAAAACCATGCTGGAAAAGCAGCAAGCCTTTACACTAGTGTTACCCCTATTTTGACCAGACCTGATTTTGGAGTTAAAAGAAGTACAAAAAGGGCAAAAAATGATCACAAATAAAACATGTTTGCCAACCATTTTTATTACTATAAGTGTCCCAGACAGAGAAGTGGGAATACATTTTGGGGAAATTTGCTTTACTGTCATCCTTTTTTGAGTTTTATGGTCATTAACAAGATGAGTTCTTGTCAGTAGTCGCCTCGCAGAAATTGCATAGCCTATAATTTGTAAGCAGATCACCTCCTACTCCCTCTCCATCTCTTTATGTTAACACTTGTCTGTATGGATGGGGTATCTGCATTATGCCTGGAGCACAGGTTTTGTTTGGTAGTGTGCAAATTTGGCCGTTATCCTTCCACGCGATCGTTTCCTCTCTCGCTTATCTCTCCTGGCCCCTCCAAAGTCGCTGTACTTCCACACACACTGACAGCGATCAGTATAGCTTTCAGACGCTTGTCTGGCTGAGTCTGCCATGAAGCGAAGGCCCTCCCAGGTCCCCTCGCTGTCCTCAGGGCTTGTGTGATTGAGTGACTGGAGTGAGTGGGGGCCAAAGATAATAAGGGGGAAAATATAAAGACATGGGGCGATGATATGATAACACCCCTCTTCCTCCTCCTTCCTCTGCTCCCTCTTTTTACTCCCCTTTCCACCTCCCCTTCACTTTTCCTTCTGTTCTTCTTTCTGTCCTACCCCCGACTTCCTTGCACCGAGCCTGTCCCACGCAGTGGTATAAACCAGAAGTGACATGTGACACCCACTCCCCAGTGATGTGCTGACAAGCGGGTACTAGAATAGGTGACAATGTTTTCTTTTTTTGCCAGACTGGCTTAAGTACGGTGAAGGGATTCATGAAGTATTAATGAAATATATTATGAATCATTGGGTCTGTGTTTTTCCTCTGTATTTTAGGCAGTGGTATTTTCTTTTTAATAAGTAAGCCCTCAGAGAAGGCGAGAGTGAGGAAAGGCATACATAGAGAAAGAATACTTTACGTTGCATCTCTACTGCCGTTTTTTTTTTTTATATAGTTAAAGCTCCATGTTTACAAATGTTGTAACCCCTGCTCACACCCCCTTCACACAAACACACATGCAGACACACAATTAAACTTCGTTTCTTCCTCTCATCCTAAGTGTTTCTAATGAGGGAGTGTGGCAGAAAGAAAGGGAAAGGGTTTTTGCTCACAGCGACCAACAATTTTGCCTTTTCTCTGGTGTTTTTGAAGCCTGCAGTAGAATCTGGCTGTGGCCTTGATCAGAATTACATTGGGGAAGATGAATTAGGGTTTCTTTTTCAATTATCCCAGAGGTTGGCCACCATTAGAGCATCAGCCTGCGCCTGCAGTGAGACTAAACTCTATAGTTTTGTTCCCATCATTACCATAGCACTTGTTTGTTCTGCATTGTCAAACTTTTTGTACATTTTTATTGACATGATCTGTTTCCCAAAGCACATTCTCTGCTATAAGTGCTTGTATCAAATGGCCCATCATTTATTATTATAAAATAGGTAAAATATTTTTTGACTTTGCATTGGTTCTTTTTTATTATCTGCTACTTTTTTTTGAAGAATGAACTGCAGATGATTGTTTTTGTGAATTATTCAGCTCCAATCTTCATTCCACGGTTGAATATACCATGTTCTTTTCTGTATAATTTAGTTTTTTTAAATCAGCTTAAGAGGTGTAAAGTGTGTCTTCTATGTAGCCTTCAGTTAGCTGTTTCTCATACTTTTTTGAACTACTGTTGTAAATTCCAGTACAAAACCTGCAGACTCCCAGGAAACTGGTGAGTGTATTGGGAAGTTCAGAAGGGCACATGTTGGAAGGGCTTTGGAAGGGGGCCTTACTGGCCTCATCAGCATTTGAATGTGTTCTGGCTACTGAAATAACAAAGTATACATAAATATATAGAGATAATGATCTGGCTAAGTCCCTATATGTGCTGCTGTATTCTTATGCTAATGAGGGAGCTATTCAGCACCAACAATGGTCACATTACAAGAAAAGGCAAAGCACTGAAGGAGATAGTCTTCTGTGCGTGTCCACTGATGGATGCGCACACGCACATGCTCAGCAGGCCCGACTCCTCTCCCTTTGTGTCTAGGTTTTTTTTTTTTTTTTTATTACATTTTTCAATTTTAGATAACACTCCAAGAATAGACATCAAACAAAAATGAATCATAAATCGAGGTCAGGTGTGAACCTCTTTCCAAAGCAGAGAAAGGGTTAAAAGTGAAGGTATTTCTTTCTTTAAAAAAGATGGGAAGGCTGATAGGAGAGGAGCTCTTCTCAGCAGAGGGTTCAGTGAACCATATGTAGGTAGCCACAGGCTAATGGGCCGGTTGGTCCCTGGCTTGCCAGGTATCCTGCATTGCACATCTCCTAACACCCCCCTCCCCTCCTCCACACACACTTTCTCTCTCCTCGTCATCCTCCAACACCCACCTTTCCCACCCCTCCCACCTTCACTCTGTGAAAATCCCTCCTCCACTTTCCTCTAATCTCACCTTTTTCTCTGGTGCTGACCCAGGGAGGCCCACTTTATTCCCCACTGCACGCCAGAAGCCAGCGTTGTGATCAGAGCCCGAGCCCCTGTGCTGGTTCCCCCTCTCCTTTCCTCTCCTCTCTCCTTGCCCTGGCTGCCCGCCTCCCCGACGGCTCTGCTCTATTGATTTACTCCTCCAACCAATGCTGTCTGTCTCTGTTTTGCACCACCAGCACCTAGGTCCCTCATCTCTATAACCCTCCCTCTTTCCCCATTTTCTCTCTTTTGCTCTCTTCTTTCTTTCTTTCTTTCTTTCTTCTCTTACTTTCTTTCTATTTTTCTTTCTGTCCCCTCCTACACAACCATGGGCTAAAGGATAAAACCTGACAGAACATGAGAGAAGGAGGGAAAGAGAGATGGAAGGATGGAGGTGTGGGAGGGGAAACAGGGCCTTTGATTTTTCATTAGAAGCGCCTCCATATTTTAATATTGGGTTTAATCGGGCCCTCATGCCTTTAAGAAATAACCATTGAGAGATGATCCCTCGGCCTTCAAAAAGTATATGGCGCTTCTTCAATCAAAGCCCTCCTTGAATTTGCTCTTTTGTTTGGAGTTCACTTGCAATCTCCCCCCCCCCCCCCACTCTCTTGCCGCCTCTCGGCCTCTCGCTTTGTGGGTACAGTCGTTAGGCTTATTGACTGATCTCGGCTGTACTTAGCAATAGAAATGACTTTGACAGGGAAATACACCACCGGTATCACAGATGTACAAGCATGAAAGGCCCCTATCCGAATAGTGTTGTCTTTCACCAGCAAACGGCGAGGTATTATCCCCCTAGAGATAAAATCCTGTTTACTAGTGGTCTAATATAATTCTTTTTGATAGATTCAATGATACAATGTAAAAATAACAATTAACATTTCATTTTTTTATTGAATTTTCTTTTTTACAGTTGTCCCTGACCGTGTCAGGTTTTCTTTAGTCACAAGCTCTTTTTAAAGCTGATACCCTCCGTCACCCTAAAAAAAAAAGTCTCCTCACCTCATACCTGTTTAGATATGTCGCAGGCTCATTTATTACCTCGCCTCAGTTGATCATTCACCTTTTATTTGTGTTGTCGGTAACGGCTTCTCTGAGACTCCTTCAGGTTTTTCATGGAAGTGGAACACAATGCCTTGTGCGTAGAAGCCACCAAAGCACCAACCTGTGAGCTAATGAGAGGCCCCATGCTGTTATCTAAGGCTCTGGCTTCTCTACCACTGCTGCACTTCTATTAGGGGAGAGAACACACACCAGGCTACCGTTCACATATGTTGCGTGTGTACGTTCTCTAAAGGAGGTTTCCCTGGGATGCAAAGGCTCCCTCGTTCATACAGTCCTACACACACACACACACACACACACACACACACACACACACACACACACACACACACACACACACACACACACACACACACACACACACACACACACACACACACACACACACACACAGAAGTGGAGGATTCGATGGCACCAAAGACCACAGTTAAACACAGGCACAAATGACACCCTCCTGTAACAAGTCCCAGTTGTAGCTACTGGCCTTTGTCTCATAATAAATCAAATGCAATAAAAAAAAAGAGCACTTAATTGAACAACCAATTTGCGTTAAAGAATAGTAGAAGATACTAGACAACAATTTGCATGTGTGTGTTTTCCTTTGTGCCGTGTATGTGTGTGATAAACCCCTGCCAAGCAGAGATGCATTATTTAAGATGCTGTTGTGATACTTGTGCCTGCTTAAAGGTCTCAGCTTCCTTTTAACGCCATGCCGCATCAGTTCACCTCTGCCCCCACTTGTGGGGGGGAACCAGAGTGGGACCTGCTGGTACTGGTCCACACATCACCTGGGAAAATATCACAGCAGGGAGAGGAAAGGAAGTGATATAGATAACCTTTGAGTTTAGCACACATTCTTGTGTCCATAAAGAAGTCTATTACCCCACTTTATTGTAATTTCATTGCTGTCTTAAGACTTTTGTATTTTTCAGTTTTTACATGATGTTTAAAGATATTAAACTCATAAAAAAATATTTGCATTGGTGTGCATTTCATGCTCACTTTATTATTTTAATGATGGTTTTGATATGTTTCCATGTTCATAGAGCAGCTCTAACAGTTAAATAAAAACAGGAAAATTAAAGGTTGAATACCAGTTTCAGAAAAGCACATGGAGCTGGACATAAGTGTTATTGGGTCTAAATTTGGAAATGGCCAGCCGCTCTCCTACTCGTGAAAAAGACTGTAATGGAACATAGTATTGTAAATTGAAAATGGTTAATTACTCTTCATGCTATGCCACCAGCCGTGTGTGCAGGGCGAAAAGGAAAAGCTTGGGAAAGTGGAGGGAAAAAGCGTCTGCAGAGGAACTTCGGGGCCCCTCATTACACTCTGCCCCTGGGTATTTTTACGCCTTTTATTTCCCATCTAATGAACTGTTTTCATTTTTCAGCTTTCCAGGCGCCACAATTATTTGCGTTTGTCCTTGTGGCACTCGTTCCACTGGGCAAAAAGCAAGAAGGGGAGTTGGAGGGCATTGAAATGTGTATATGAATCTCAGTTTATTTGATTATAGTTTGATTTCTTTAGTTTTTTTTGTAGATAGGGAACTTTGCTTTTACATTACACAACACTGTGATTGTTGACTGCTTGAAATTAAGAATGGTCATTGTTTTAAAATCATCAATACATCTTTTGAAAACGGATGTTTTTTTAAAGATTTACTTTCTTCTTTCTGGTGTATGTGGGAACTTACAAATCATGTTAATTTAGGCAATATAGACCAATGCATGCTCATGCACTAAAAAGAAATTGAACACAAAGGAAAGATCCATATATTTGCTATAATTAAATAAATATAATTTGCTGCTCAGAGGATTATGCCAAGCTGATTAGCATATCTGATATGAATTGTTATGCATGCATATGTAATTACATTTTGATGGGTAAAGAAGCTTATTTTTTTCCCGTCTGCTGTCCATGTCAACAGAGGTAAAACGTGTGTTTTTGACAGGACACCAGCACCTCCATCGCTGCATTTGACGGGATGTGTAGTGTTTTAAAGGCAGGCCACTTTGCATAAAGTTAAGATGTACCTTTGTACTTTTCTTGTGTGCTTCCGGGAATAGAAGCAAATTCTCACCCAAGATTAAAAAAGTGACAAAAGACAGACCTTTCAAAAGGATTTAAAAAAAGCTCTTTTTTTCTTTTCAGAGCAATAAGGAATCTTCTGAAAGCGCTCATTCTTTTTTAGATTACAAAGCCTGATTAGTTGGTTTTGTCTTAAGATGCAGAGTGCAGTCTTTACATTCTGTAACTAGAATGAGAAAGTTTCAGTTTTTTTTTTGTATAGAATTGAAGATTTTTACTATGGAGCAGGTATCTGATGTCTGTTTCCCTGACCTCAAGAGTGATCCTGTCAAACACTAAGCAGTTCTTTACTTAACACCCAAACTTATAATCAAAATCTGTTCCTGTATTAAGCTGTCAATATTGCACAGCTGTTTATGTTTTACATCAAATGGGAAGACAGTAATCACTCAGGAATTTGTTGTTTTCCTGAGAGGGAATCCAAAAACTGAAGTGTATATTGTAGGTACAGGGGAAGTAGCAGCACACTTTCATTTCAATGACATTTTCCATTCTTCGTACTTCCCTTTGTTATCTACACTGTTCTCATTGCAGAAATGCTTCATACATTCATCTGTAACAGACAGCTATTTAGAAATACCCAAAAATTCCCTGCATATGGTTTGAAGGCAACGTAAGCCTTAACATTCAAATCAATGCTTCTCCCAGGCTTCCTCGTCTCAATTACTGCTGAAGTCGTCTTTCCCCCTAAGTTGCACTGCAGCTCTTTAAGATGAAACTCGACTTAAATGGAATATGTGGGCGTTTTTCTGGCAACAAATGTGTGTGTGTGTGTGTGTGTGTGTGTGTGTGTGTGTGTGTGTGTGTGTGTGTGTGTGTGTGTGTGTGTGTGTGTGTGTGTGTGTGTGTGTGTGCCTTGTTTACAAGTGTACATGCTGACTTCAAATTGATGCTCATTGTCTTTCTGGTTTTACTCAAATCTGAAATTCCTTTTAATGTCCAGGCAGCAGCACAGCGGCCACTTATTGACTTCTGCACCGAAGATGGAGCTGACAAAAAATAGAATTGAAATTTCAAATCAGCATACAAGTTAGTTACATTTTTAGATTATCACATTTTAGAGGGATGGAATATGATCACTTTAATTATTTTTTAATATACCTATACATTGTCTGCAGACATTTCAACAAATGAGGGGGTTCAGAAGAAAGGGGAAAACATCTAATTATTGTATTATGTATGTTTATATATATGTATGTTATTGATTTTAATGAAAAGAGTGTCGAGGAAGCAGATGGAAAAAAATCAAGTATGATAAATTCATTGATGACACGTTTTACCTGTTTTTTTTCTAGATATTTTGGAATTTGTTGTTGCAACAATTATCACAAACCTAAAAGTTAATAATTTAGCTAAAGTGTCGTATGGCACAATTTCAAAACATTTGCAAAAGCATCTTCAAAACAGCACATTTTGACATATTGCTCCTGTGTAATGTGGGTTGGGGGGGGGGCAATGCTGTATTTTATTTGAGTCCGTGCTGCCGATCTTCTCTTTTCCCCACAGTGGGCATTCTGTGGTTAGCTTAGGTCCCTGCGGTTGAGTATTGTTTGGGTGCACTCTTTATCTAATGGGTTTTGTGGTCTGGGTCAATCAGGCCCTGCGTCTAGTCAGTAATTACTCCAGAGCACTGTGGCCCTCACCATCACGATAATAACAGCCAAATCACATCAGCCATGACTTTCCACTCAGTGCTCCAGATTATGAGGAGACACACACAAAAAAAGAGAGAAAAAAACTGGCTCTGCTTGTGATGGTTCCAAAGTTATTTCAATCAGGGAACTTTATATCATCACTCATGAGGTTAGAATTGGCTTATCCAAGTTTGATTTGTGCTCCTCTTACGGAAGGCAGCATCAAAGTAATTCATGCAATAGCTTCTTCAAACTTTTACTGATAATAGAAAGATACGGGGAAGCATATTTGAGGAAAAAAAATGTCCCCACCAGGTAATTGGTGTCCCTTCACTGATTCTCTCACTTTGTTTTATTTATTAAGAGTCGAGAACTAAGAAAATATTGAAAATGGAAAGAATTTGTGTTGAGAAAAAGTGATATTTGTCTTTGATTTTGCCCACCTCCTGCAGCCCACCTAGAAACCCTGTCAAGGCAGGGAGAGAAAGCAAAGGAGGCTTAGTAAACACTTTGTGTCTGCTGCTGCTGGTGTGTATTTAGTTTAGAGGGCATGCCAAGAGTTTTTCCATGGGTCGGGCGTCTGTAAACAAGCGGTACAACGGCAGCCCAGTCTTCGACAGTCGGAGGTGGCACACTCTGAAGTGTGTGTCTGAGTGTTTGTCTTTTTGGGTTTCTTTATTTATTTATTTTTTTGGACATGGCATTCCCTCTTATTCTAGCCTATCTGGAGGCAGAGAAAGAGAGAGAGTGAGAGAGGGTTTGTTTGTGTGTTAGAGAGAGGCAACCCCAAATCCGATGGGCCAATGGGTGATGAATTATTCCCTGTCTGAGTCTCAGCATTGGTGTTATCACAGAGCCTGCCACTGCACTAGGATGACAGCGGTGACAACCCCCAGAAAAGATTTAGCGCTGACAAGTGATACTTCCTCATAATACATGGCCCTCTCCCCTGCCCCCCCTGTTCCACAATCTCTCCATGCACACAAGATGAGGTTTTTCATCCCTCAACTTATATTTGTTTAAGTGGGCAAGGTGGAGGGTGGAGGGGGGGGGGGCTCTTTGCCATCACTTCTGTGGCACAAGTGCACTAGGTACAGTAGATCATCTTGGAAGAGGCATGGGCACAAACCCAGACATGCTTGTTTTCAGTGTTGTGTACACACACACACACACACACACACACACACACACACACACACACACACACACACACACACACACACACACACACACACACACACACACACACACACACACACACACACACACACACACACAACCTGCATGTGTATGACTCAGTTTGTCACCAAGTTCCATTAGGGGGCTCTCGTGCTTAAGGAACTGCCTGTTGTGTTTTTGCATCAACAACAGTACTAAGCCATATTTCCCCACTTGTTTTCTCTTTTTCCTCTCCCCTGTTTCTCCCTTCTCTTCTTTTTGTCTTTCTTCCTTATCCTCCTCCCCCCTGCAGAAAAGGTCACGTATTGCCTACAGTGATGAGGTGCGCAACGAACTCCTGGGGGATGACGCCGGCTCCTCGGAGAACCAGGTGAGGTGCTAATCAGGGGCCCAAATGACACCAGTGTGGGTGGCTGACTGGCCCCAAGGGTGAGGAGGTGGGCCCCTCATAGGGGCCATTGAGAGCTGAAACCACAGTATTGTCACCAAGTCATGCGGAAGGAACACTGTTTAATGCAAAGCTGGGCTGCCTGTGAGTGGGCTCAGGGCATGGGACCAGTGTCTGGCCAAAGCCAGATTGCGACTGACACACAAACACACACACAGGCACGCACAAGCTTACACACGCACACATGCACACCTAAACACAAACACACCATCTAACACAAATTTCAATCCAAAAACCTGGCCTCCCCACCCCAAACGTCCCACAGCTGTTCTCCAGCCGGGTGTGGACTTAGGCCAATAATAGATCCTCCATCGAGGTCCATACACAGACGTACTAAATTTGCTAAATCTTGTTCTCCGGCCTTTCTTTTTAAACTCCAAGGGTGGCGAACCTGCACAATGCTGATGCTCAAAATTATTAACAACGCATGTTCATATTGTGGACAGCTGATTAAAAACTTTTAAAAAATCACTGAAATATTTTGGTGCAGTACTCCATTCAAAATTATCCTTTAGCCCCTAAATACTGTAATTTATTATTTAACATCAGCCCTAAATTCTATTTGACTTCTTTATGGTTTTGATCTATTATCTATCAACATATTCACAATTGGTTTGTTTATTACAAGACGATGACTGACATTTTGTTTGAAAATCAGTTCAGTGAATTTGAGGGATATAAACAAGAGATAAAGACCACATTAGCAATTCTCATTCATTGTCAGCAATGTCTACAAAAGATTCATTCACAGCGGTTACGGAAGTGGCAAGGAAGAAGAAAAACAATTATCTTGAATTGTGATCTTAATTGGCCAAAATATGCCACATGTTCTTTTATACTTAATTTGTTTTGAATTTTTTTTTGTTGGAATAAATGTAGAACTGCATCAAAACAATGATACATCAAAAGATTCAGCAAACAGCGCTTTAACATTTAAGACGCACTTACCTATTGCTCACATGCACAGCTGCCACTCATACGCAGCCGCTCTCAACTATGACCAAACGTCTTTTGACTAATTATGTATTACCTTTACAGTCACTGTCTACTTACAGGGGTTACTGCGTCTCAATGCACACACACGCGCACACACACACATGCAAACCCACTCACAATCACATGCAAATAAATACTTTGCATTTATGTGCACACTCCAAAAAGAAAGAAGACAAAGATGAATACTCCAATGCATATTTGCACATTAAGTCCCACAGTGCCTTATGTGAGTATATTTAGACGATTCACAGCTAAGCAAGGTTAAATAAAGTTGTTTTATTTTTTGAACATTTCCCTATTACCATTTCAATGATGACCCATGAACTACACATCTTAGAAACATATGTATCAAGAACCAAGATGTGTAATTGAAATGCATATTCCTGGCAAATTAGCGAGACACAAAAGTGACTGTCATTTTTTTGCAGAAGTTGGAAGGAGATTTGCTGTCAGAAATGTCACGTTTGAGACACTGTGGAGTTCTAGCAACATCCTGTCAAGGAAAAGTGGAGGAAAAAAAACCCCCACATCTTATTCCATTTTAATTTCATTTCCTTTCATTAAAAATGTATCCAAAAATATTTAAAAAGTAATATTTATAAATCTAGAATTTACACATCTCAGAAAGAAAATTGTTGGAAAAGAAATATTAATATAGAATTGATATTATTGATTCTTATACATTTATATTCAACATTTTGGAAATTGCTGTTTTATTGTTGTAATTATCATTTAATTATTCTTGACAAAAATTATCAGATTTATTTTATATTGTTTTATTACCTAATGTAAAACAATAAAATGTTTCTTGTCAGGAAAAGTAGAGGTAGCAGAATGTGACATTTAGATCTGTGAACACTATCCACAGCTTCATTCCTAATTCTCAGTTCACATCAACATAATCATGTTAATTATGAAATGTAAAATGAATTTAATTGAATTAATGTAATATGGTATAAACTATATTTACCCTAAAACATATTTATCTTTGGGAATTTAGGCAAAAATCTAAGCTAATATACTAAGTGACTTTTCATTTCTTCATTTTATTTATTTTATTTTCTTTTGCAAAAAGATGACCAGGACTCAAAACCTTAATATGTTTAAAACATACAATATCAATTTTTGAATTGTGAAGAACACAGACATAATTAGCAATAATAATGTCTGATGTGGAACTTAAAAAATTGTAATTATACATTATATCTAAAACGCACACACAAAGCCTCAGAAAAAACTAAAAAACTTCCTGCTAGGAGCAAAAACAAAATAAATAGATGGTATACTTTTCCCTTTTTACTCCCAGGTGCCGTATTTACCTAATTTTCATTTAAAAACTTG
This sequence comes from Gymnocephalus cernua, assembly GCA_023631565.1. Classification (NCBI taxonomy): domain Eukaryota; kingdom Metazoa; phylum Chordata; class Actinopteri; order Perciformes; family Percidae; genus Gymnocephalus; species Gymnocephalus cernua. The sequence goes on from CM042443.1 coordinate 11,261,167, forward strand.
TGGAGATAATACTTGTCTTGGTCTTGCTGTGAGTGGAGTACTCGGAACTTCAGAGTTTTTTATCTAACGAGACGCCGGTGATAGGAGAGGGGAAAAGATGGTGGGGGCCGGGGCAAGTCGGTCAATTTAATTCCTGACGATCTGAAAGAGGTCAGGATCATTTCATATAGCCCTGGCTGAGCAGATCATTACCAGTCACAAATCTTTTGGTTACATGGCAAGGATTTATAACTAAGTAAATAGGGAACCGTCATAAGTTCTGAAAATGGCGTATTGGCCCTGCGATAATGGCTAAAGGACGATTTAATAGAGTTCGGCATTTATTCGTTATCTGTATGCCGACAGAGACTGAATTGGCACTATCGCTCGTTTTTTTTAATAATGTGGTAGGCTACCATTGCACATTTTTTCTTTCTGTTTCCTCTGCATGCAACACACGTACAAATGTGGGTGCGACACCGCACACACACACACACACACACACACACACACACACACACACACACACACACACACACACACACACACACACACACACACACACACACACACACACACACACACACACACACACACACACACACACACACAGACAGAGAGACACCACACACAAAGCAGCAAATGCACACACATTTTCACACACGAACACTATACGGAATAGTTTCGATTTCAGTCACAGCAGAAGGCTTGGCCACAAGAGATTGTGCTGGTTTGAGCCGGCGTGGACCAGATTTTACAGGCTACAAAGAGAGCAGATTACCACTTGTATCGAATTCCGTATTGGATAAAAAAAATCTTTTGTTTGAAAAAAAATTGCTGATTATCATAACAGAAAAATTGCAGCAGTGCAATTTTGAATACTGGCTGGCATCACAAAAACACAGGGAAAGGCGCTCATGCAGGAGTAATTATAAAATTTACAATATTCTGTATTTACTGTTCTGTATCTCTTGAGCGACGCAAGCATCGTTGGCTGTACTAAAGAATGGATGCCAAAGAAAAATAAAGCTAAACAGGAAGGAACAAGAAACGCAGCTCAACATGCTCCTCGTATAGTTTAAAAAAATCCTCTGCGAGCACTTGCAATCAGTCAGGCAGCACAAATGAGCTAGAACAAGTTTTGTTTGGTACCCATTGACTGATGGCTGAGCCGGGGTGAGGGATCGCAAGATCTGCTTGGGTTTTTTCAAGCCCCAAATAAGTACATCCACAGTGTAGTTTTAAACTTTGGCCTCTTCAATAATGCATTCTTAGTGGGGAGTTGTTGCTCGAGTTAGAGAAGACATTTTCCACTCTTAAGTGGGTCTTGTTAGTGCCGACATTTTCAAGGGAAAGAGCTATTTAGAAAAACATGCAGTTATACTTGTTTACCTCCGACATTAGAGATATCGACAATATTTTCATATTTGCAAAAACATTTTTTTTATTGATGGAAAAAAACTTAAACGATACAAGAACTATTTTTGAGATGCTTCTAAAATTACAGAGGGGGAGTGCTGTGACAAATGCAAGCTTGTAATGTGTGAAGTACTTGGTATTTTAGTTTTTTTGTTTTTTATAGTATAGATTCCTCCTGAATTTATTACCATGCATTTCTGTGAGTGTGTTTACTAGTGGTGTAATATACATTGAGGAGAAAAATGTATGCAGTACAGTATTGTCTTTTGGTGTTTAGGATTTCAGTATGCTGTAATAGGTGCAGATGTTAAATGTTAGTTCTTTGATTTATTCTGGCCAGAAGAGCTGGTAAAAGCAGCTGATGTTTCATTTTCTCCTCTTTGTCAGTTAATTTTAACCTTAAAGTTAGCAATCAAGCTTGTATTTCAAGATCTAAGAACTCTCACCTTTTTATATGATACACAATTATTCCAGGCTCACAACATTTAAAAATAAACAGGACAAGTAACCTCCCTTTAGATCTGCTAATCTTTAATGTTGGCCAAGAAATGTGGATTTAAAAAAAGAAAAATTGCCTCCTATAAGGCTTACAAATCCAAACATTTGTCCTTCTCCTTTTTTTCTGCCAACCGTGTTGCATTCCCATGGTAACCCCTAGCCTTCTCTTCACTTCTCTACAGCCCTCACTTAAGAACAGACCAGGGAAGCAACCTTTTTAATTGTGATTAGGCATAATTAATGGCAATTGGGATTATTTCCCCTCCCTCAAATGTCTGATTCATTATCAGTGATGCAAGGGTTTCCAGGACAGGGAATAGGAATAGCATTTCTTATTTACTTCACTTTAAATTTGCTATGCTCTTTCATCAAAAATGTATAGCTGTGCTAAGATTCATTTTTCATGATCTGTGGCTTTCCCAATAATACGCACATTGCTTTCCATACATAATAGCAGCATGCACCTTTACTTAAATGCATAAGCTACGTGAAATATTGACAACATATCAGCATTGATAAACAGCGGTGCAAATGGAGTGGCTCAGCATTTCTCCAACTCTGTTCCAAAGGGCACATATTTCTTTTTATCCTTTTCCAGAGAATTCAGCAAAATGACAGATACAGTTTAAAATGTTGAGGAAAAATATTTAGTAACTGTGCAGACTATACTTTTTTCTTTTCTCTTGCTATTCTGCTATTCTGTCATGTGACGTCCTTGATAATGTTAGTTGATATTGCAAGTCGAGCGATCCATTCCATCTCTTTGTTTAACGTGACAGCGCCAGGACTTGATCTTTGTTTGTTCAAAAAAGTCAGCCCGAGCGGCGTGTTTAGCTTCGTTTAATGTGTTTGTCTTGTGACTTTCCAAATGCTAAACATGCAAACAGATAAATCGTCAGGTTAATTCTGTACCCAGCCACATGACTGATCTTCTTCCTGCCATGTTTCTGCTTTTTTATCGCTCCTTCACTCTCTCCATCTTTCTCTCTTTTCCCTTTTGCTCTCATGATGCAGTTGATAAAGTTACGTGAAGAGGTAAGTGCTTCTCTGCTCGCACACTTTAAATTCTGCGTTCCCACTGAAATTTCAGTTTGCCCTGCTTTCTCCTGTAGAAAATTAAAATCAGCTCATTTGGACTTTTTTTTTTTTTTTTTTTTTTTTTTTTTTTTTGCATGTCTGATTGAACGGTTTACAAGCCAAGATAATGAATTCACCAAAGGCCAGTTTCTCCAGTTACCTTAAATATCATAAAGATAAGATATTATTTCTGATATGCCTTTTTGAAGACAAATATTGAATGAGGCAGGGCTTATAGCTTCAGTTATTAGGCCCAACACAGATCAACTTCTTTTTTTCAAGAGGGATTTGCTGCTTGTAAGATTCACTCTCCCTTAATGTTCTCGCATGGAGCCACATTAGGTGCTTTCTGCCTTTTGTAATAAGTTTGATTGAGGTTATTATCAGTGATATGATATATACATAATAACGGACTGTAGGGTAGTTTCACCTCTGGTCACCACTGCATTAACATCACCACCATTGCCAAAGATTAGTGAACTCAAACCGTGCCATTTTATTTATGTGTATTTCATTGTTCATTACATTACATTACATGTCATTTAGCTGACGCTTTTATCCAAAGCGACTTACAATTGCTATATATATCAGAGGTCGCACGCCTCTGGAGCAAGTAGGGGTTAAGTGTCTTGCTCAGGGACACATTGGTTGATGGATCATGGTGGGAATTGAACCCAGGTCTCCCACACCAAAGGCATGTGTTCTAACCACTGCGCCATCTCTTAGGGTCCCCCCCATCACTGTTCATTTTCTGTAATGTGCATTGTAAGGTACCATGCACAGTATGCAATGGAATGAAATGGCTCAAGTCATTAAGTGTTTTTGTTGGTGAAAACATTGCTGGCTCGTAGATCATGTTAATATATGAACATGCAACACCTAAAGCAGATAAAGTTAGCGACGATACACAGCCAGCAGAAACAAGAATCATAGTTAGCTTTGTTACTTAGCAGATTAGCTTAGCACATACTATCGTAGGGTTTTTTGAATTCATTATGAGCAAGTAAGAAGCTAAACTAATTGACCCTTATCATTTTCAATTGATATAACCAATTTCATAAAAATGTGTTGTATTCAGTTCCATTGGCAGCTGTTGTCAGTTTTTTCCCTTTTGAGTTGGTAAACGAAGAGCACTAATCTTGGAATAAAATTGTGGTTCCTTGAACTTTTGTCGTTGCAGTATCTGCATTAGCATGTATGCATGCAGATGCGCTAATTGAGCTGCTCCGCTCATACCGCTTTTTTTTTCAGTAAAAAAAACTATGTGACGCAAATATAATATTGGACTGCCTTGACACCCCGTCCATTTATTGTGTTTCTTTTAAGACTGAAAATTCGACTCCAAATATGTGTATAAGCAATGCGGCAAGCATGCTAATTCAAGTCAGAAGAGGTGGTTTAGTTATATAGTGGTATTTCAAAAGCATGTAAACTGTAACATAGTGTATATGCAGCCTTTTAGCTTGTCCAGCAATATTACTAATATTAGCTCAAACACCATTATACTTTAACCGTAATGTATATTTTAATAACACTGTGATGCTAAGTAAATATCAAATATACAATCATAATGTTTATAATTAACACTCAGTAGTAGTCATGAGGATCATATTTTAGAGAAGGTGTATTTCCCTCTAATTTTGGCAAATGTTTGCTGTTTTTGGAGTTTACATTATATTGCTTGTCCTTTTGAAGCATGACTGAACTTGTATTTGCAGGTGTAGTTACAGTATGTTGTTAAATGTGCCTTTGACTGAGACTATGTTCAAAAGGGCCTCTGCTGAAGCACAGTAATTCGAATCCTATCAAAGGCTCACCATTCACACCTATCCATAATTTAGAGCGCCAACTTGGCCCAGATGCCATGTTATCACGTTTTATTCTTTTATTTAGTTGTACTTTTGTTTCCCCTTCTTCTTCCCACCTTTTTGTGCATTTCCTCCTAGCCTGAGGGTCAGAAGACATCTTAAGTTACCTTACCCGTCTACCCCTTTAGGAATGGCCCAATCTGTGTATTCAGGCTTGATTCTGCGCCCTCTTCGCCATTGCACTTCTCCATTGCAGACTTTTACCCTTCTGCTCTTCCTGCATTTGAATCAAAGGCGTGCACAGCTTATACACACTTAAGCCTTGCTTTTAAAAAACTATACTTTTTTTTCTTCAGCTGAAAAACATGTTTAAATATTTAGCACCCATATTCACAGCTGTTTGACACTTGTAATTCCTCGTCTTACAAGTCCCAAACAAACGCTGCAGAAGATCACACAGTCAGTCTGAATCACAGCTGTCATCATTATTCACTTTGACTCTCCCCCACCCTTATTGAAATAATAAGGAAATCATCTGAACTTTGGAAAATGGTGATAGTAACTGCCTGTGTTTGATATTGAAAAAAGGCAGGAGAGCGAAAGAAGAGGGGAGATATTTCTTTTGAGCTACAGCTGCATTGTTCTGGGGCTCCCTGTTAATAACTTACAACTGAAGAGTGTTTCTTGACGCAAGAAAGCACAACAAAAAAACACCATTTTCGTGATTCCTAAGAAGATCTTTGTTCAAAATGTAGGTGTCAGATGAAAAGGCATACATGCATAGGCAGACGTGGTGGTGGTGGGGTGCACCAGTGCAGAGATGCTATTAGATATTTATCATATATTGTATTTAAATCCTTTGCTAGAAGTCTCCATGAGACAGTCAGATATGATTGTGATGAAACCCTCAGATTGTCTTAAGTTGATTTATGGCAGATCTGAATTGTAAGACTGTATTCAAGCTTGAATAGGTGTTAGTGTATGTGTGCCCTATTCTGAGGATTTCAGGATGGTTATATCAGAACCTCAGGGGTCAAGCCTTGATATGTGACGTTGTAGCACAGTAGGGGCTGGCAGCCACTTTGCATTTCCTTCGACAAAAATGCTGACAAGGATGTCTTGGATTTTTCTTGCTACTGTAACTGCAGAATAAAACCATAGTCGACCACATTTTTGTGGTTGTTGTGTGATATTTGTATATTGGAACCAAATTGCTTTTCTGTAGAGTAAGAGTTGCCTCATTTTAGATGAAATTTCTAGACATAACCTCTATATCAGCCTCATCTGTGACTACGTAACGTAGGATGTTTAGCTTTCATTGTACATGTTCCTTGTCATTATTTTCCAGTCCTGTGTCCATGGCTGGATTGTTTCATTATTAGGGCCATCACAGTGAGCCATTACTGGATTCTTAGTGGCTGAACTCTCACCCTTTCCTTCAGTTTCTGTCACCGTCAAACTCGGGGCGCATTATTCTAATGATCACACAGACGTATACACCGCCACTGCCACCACTACCCCCCAGCACACCCCCCCTCCCACCTCGCACACCCACCCACACTCACCCTCCCCTCCCCCCAGCCCTAAAAGAAGACAGAACGAGGGAGAGCAGAGAGAGAGTGAGAGAGAAATTCAGGAGGAGAAAGCTTTGAAGTGGCTTTCCATCGCAGCAAGTCTGCCGGCCGTCTCCCCGAGACGTGTCACCTTTGCCGAGAGGGAATAGGAAAATCACGTTTCGAATGGTAATGATAACATACTAATCACTTGAGCTCTTTGAAGAACCCAGGGAGTGCGCTACTCTGTCAGTATCCCTGGCTGCCTCATGCTCCCAGGCACACACAGGCACTGCAGCAATGGTCTAGCTGTATAAGCTTAAGCATTGCATGTCAATACGTCCCCTCTGATCCATAGGGGCTCATTATAGCCCAAGCTTGGTATCCATTTTCTCCCACGAGCACACTGCCACCATCTCTGCTGATGCCACTACCACTTCCACACCCATGTAACCCCTCCCCGAAACCCTAACTACCACACCTTTCACCAAGAACACACCTTGCATCCTGCCCTAGTCACCGTCTCCTCATTGCTTTCCTCCTACCAGCAGCCCATTTTATCACACATCCACCCACCCCATCCCATATCCCTCCATCCTCCCCTGCCCTCCCTTTAACTATTGAAAAGTATCTCTGCAATTTTAAATGACATCTGTCAGCGGCGCGAAGAAAAAGGAAGCAAGAAAAAGAAGAGAGTTCAGAGGGAGTTTTCTCCTCCCTGCTCTTTTCCCATCCCTCTTATTGTCAAACTTTGAAAAGTGTGTCGTTGACTTATTGTTTCTTCCCTCCACGTTTTTTTTTTCATTTCCTCTGAGTGATTAGCTGGTACACATTTTGACAGCCTAACCAAAACTAGAGATTTCACTTCTCCCCCTGTCCCCTTCGTTCATGTGATGGGCTTACACCCTTGTCAAGAGAGGCGGATGTCATTCGTTGGGTTGTTTTTGAGTGTCAAATATGTTACATCTGATCAGTTTCTTAACACAGCATATTAGAAAGGCCATCAAAACCAACAACATTCGAGTAAACATTTAAGCCCTGCATGTTTATGCTGTTTATGATCCCCTCTTCTGAATTCAGTTTGGATTTAATGAAAGCTGGGTCGATACATTGGACAATATGGGGCTGTATAAGTTGTTTAAAGCTATGTGTGTAATGTATGTTAGATAGGTGATTGAAACTTTGCACTGAACAAACATAGATTAACAATAGACTTGAACATTACACTTTTGTCTAATAAAATAGATTGTATGATGGTGATTGATTACCTTTTTTATAAGGAACTCTTTTAAATGTATCTAAATGTTTGGGTGGACATTTATAAAAAGTTGAAAGTAGTCAGCAAAATAACAGTTTGGTCATTATTTAAAATGAGCTTGAAGCAACCTTGATGATGAAATTGAATAATTGCATTGAATTAAACAACTTCAATATAGTAGCCAGGCATTATTTGAAACAAAGAATGATCAAACAGATGCTTTCATGATTATCCCCCTTATAATACAGTACACAAGAATTTTTTAATGAGAGATGTAGTTTATTAGATCTTGGGAAACGTGTTAAAAACGTATATGGTCAAAAACAAAGAATCAATTTAATGCGGACATTTGTGAAACACCCTAAAACACTCAAGGTTTCCCTTTAGGTTTCCACATTACAGTTACAGGTTGCGGGTAACTGTATCATCCTTTAAAAAAAATTAAAATAAATAAATAATCTTATATGACTGTCCAAAACAGTGACACATGTTTGTGAAGTGGAGGGGAACCTCCATGGGAAAACTCTGGTAAATAATGATCTAATATTGTCATTTTTAGGCAGTTTATTGCAACCACAACCATAGCGTACTCATAGTTGGGAAGCCTCTTTTGTACAATGAATTAAACAATGTAATGTTGAAACCGTTAAAGTAGGTATTCCCAGCTAGATATGTTCTGCTTCCAGTACTGTTTGACAGCTTGACTAACTGTAGCTGTTAGCTGAGATAAGATTCAGGGCTCCCTAATGGTGGCAGCTGAAAGAATTATGTTTAAACCAAATAGGAAAACATTTAAGACACCAACTAATCACTCCAGAAAACTCTTTGTACAGGTAACATACATATTCCACTTAATTCCGCACAATAAAACACGTATTACATTGAACAATACAAATGGTCAGGTATAGATCAACAGCATTGTTGTCAAAATGAGCTTTTGTGTAAATGTGGCATTGGTTCCTCCTTATTAATCTTTGTCTGAATATAATAAAACTAAACTGACTGATTCAAGGTGTTAAAAAAGCGAATACAAAACCAAATAATTTATATATCTGTTAATACACGGTGCACTAATTGGAAACATGAACACAATGAAATACAAACATAATGGTAGATTCCTGCGTTTGAGAGCCCCTAGATGGAACTCGAGGCCATGAGTCAACAGATCAGATCTCTTCTTGCCGTGCTTGTCAGACATGAATTGTATAGCTATAGAGAAGAAACCAAAACCACTGGGTCTCTTGGTATCTAAGGAACTGCTATCAACTGAAATGTGCACGCACACTATTAAAGCCCTAGCTAACACCTTGATACACACAAACATCCGCTTTGAAAAAAAAAATGATCAAATTGCTTATTTAATTATTTATGAAACACATCTTTTCTTGATGTGCTCTCTTAGCTCCATGCTTTCAATGAGCAGCCTTGTCAATTGTTGATAGCTGTGAGTACACTAAGGGGGGGATGCAGTAACTCATACATCATGAATGACAAACATCATTATATAGGTGTGAAATGTAATAATCTATCCTAAACAAAACCAATGCATGTCTTTTCTACTTATTTATCCATGTGGATAAACAAGTAGAAAAGACATGTATTAGTTTTGTTTAGGATAGATTATTACATTTCACACCTATATAATGATGTTCAATTTATTTACATTCATAACAGTGATTGCCAGATTGTTATTATTTTTCAAGAAATCTTACACTTTATAGGTTGCATTACTATCTACACTAGAGGGAGTAAATGTTGATTTAGTCTTACATTTGTCTTTCAGTTGGAAGCCCTCACCTGGACAGGATTTTCCTTTTAACTGGAAAGCTTTAAATTAAATTGCTGTGTGTGCAGCGGAAAACTGTGCTGTGAAACAATACCAGGAGGCAACACACCTCAAAGTAGTTCTTGTTTTTTTATGTCCAAGATGAGGCAGCAGCACCTCTTACATTGTCAGCCTCAACACGCATATGCTTGATATTCCATCAGCATATAACACATTGTCATCCATGAAGGTTATTGCCAACCTGGCTGTATTATGTTGTTGCTGTGGATGTGGTCTGTCTGTTTAGGTGACAGTGTTGATGTGTTTCTTTGAAATAGGTCCCAGCACTCTCAATCCATTTTTTTTGTTTTGTTTCTCTGGCTCTATTTTTTTCTTCTCTTATTTGTTGCAGAGAGCGCATCTGCTGGACAACACAGAGAAGCTGGAAAGGTCATCACGGAGACTGGAGGCCGGCTACCAGATAGCAGTAGAAACTGGTATGTATTCTGTTTTGGATTGGGTTGGGAAGGGGTGGGGTGGTGTTGGAAGGGGGGGTTCAAGATTGTGGTGAGGATGAGTGAGCGACAGCAAATTGTCTTGCTCATATGCGAGGTGGGTGGATATGTGTGTTTGTGTGTGTTTGGGGGGGTGGAGGGGATGGGGGGGGGGGGGGGGGGGGGGAGGGTCGAAAAAAACCTCTTTCCTTGACGCCTGATGACATTTTCGGGAGCACATCAAAGGCGAGCCAGGGAGGGAGAGAGATGTGTACAGGCAAGAGATTGAGCGCCGCTTCTCCTTGCTCTGCTCCCGAAGAAAATTCGTGCATCGATACGGCTGTGTGTGTCTGTGTGTGTTCTGCATCTGTGTTTTTTTTTTTTTTTTTTTTTTACTCAAACAGACAGGGGGTCCATGAAAATAAACAACGTCAGCGGTTCCTCCTGAAGTTCTTAATTCAGGAGTGCGGAAGGAATAAAAAAAACATAATATCACTTTCTAAATAAACCACCCGAAAAAAACACAAACTCCTTTTTTCCCTCATTATCAAGGGTGGTTTTTATCTTAAAATAGGAAAAAAGCTCATTGGGATCTTAAATAGATTTAACCAGTTAGCATATTTTTTTTTCCTTCCTGTCTTCCTTCCTGACAGTCACCACATTATTGAGGCACAGTGTATTCCTCAGAGATGTATCAAAGCTCATTCTTGAAGTATCAACTAGCTTTCTGTGGCTTCCGTTGTAGTTTTGAAAAAGTTTGTCAATTTACACTATAATCGCGGGGTGGCTGGCGTGTGCGACATCGACAGATTTAATAATTCAAGTCAAGGAAGGTTCACACGCAGACCACCGGCTTTTGATGTTCTCTGTAACTGGCATTCATAAATACAATCTGCATTCTCTGCTTAAAAAATGTTGATTCAAATGCCTCAGATGATCCTGCCGTTATTCGAGTTTCTTGACTGTGTCAAATTCTGCGACAGCCGACAGATTTCTAATTCTACCAACAAATACGTCGTATTTTTCACTAGAGTGGCTCATTTTTTTTTATGTTTTGCCCCCCCGCTTGGTTGGTGTTAAAGAAGTGGGCCATGGTTTAACAGTGTTCAGTACCTCCTGGGCCCGGTGGTTTCTCCTGCCGTAGTCGGCCACATGCCCCTTGACCCTGTGTCACCGGTGGCCCTCTCATCCGCTGTGTGTGTGTGGTTAGCTAAGAACAATGCTCGTTTATCCTGCCTTGGTCCCACACACTTGGCTTGGTCCACACCAGCTGGGGGTGTGTTTGTGGTTTGGGGAAGCTTCGCTCCACGTCTTTAATCCATGACCCCTTCCTTTACTCTGCTGTCGATACCAACCCTCTGCTCAGATGCACAACCTGAAATGGCAATGTCTCCGGGTCAAACATGGAATACATCTGCACAAAGAACATTGATATACAGGGAATGTGCACCCGTTCACCAGACTAATTACTATATGTGCCAGTCTCTCAAATTCAACACACACACACTGGGCACAAACATCAGGTAGCCATATTTATCCATTGGTTTATAAGATTTGACATGGTTTGCCATGTGATCCAAAATTTAGTTTGGTCTTTAATTTAATGTTGTTCACCCATCTCAAGCTACATATTTACTCTTGTGGTTCCACAAAGGCAAATCACAACACTTGCCAGATATCTTCATGAAATCCTGCACTATTTTAGATCATAGTACTGCCACAGTTCTTAGAGTATTGAGACACAGTACACTAAGGATTGGGATTTGTTATTTGGCAAACACTACACTGTTTATTTTTACAATCCAACAAAAGCTCAATGTATTGTAGTTCTTTCTCTTTCACATCAACAAATACAAAATAATGAAATAAAAAGAAGTGCACTACACTTTATTCATGCACATTATGACAATGACATTGGCAATAGTTGAAGGAATAAGCTTTGAGTTTTGAAATACAGAGGCGTGGCATCCATCCGCTAATAATTAGAGCGTTAAGTGTTTTCCCCCCAACAGACGCACTCTAGTCATATTGTAAATACTTTTCTTGCCACAAACCTCAACTCTCCTCATATATCCAAGCTGTACTTTTCACGAAGAACAGTTTAGCATCGTTATTTTGCAGTAATTCAAAGTTGCATTCTCCATCCACAATGACATAGTAGCCCTTAAGAACTGTCATTGACCAATGGTAGGAGTGGAACTAAAAGACATTTTATTTCAAAGAAATAGATCCTGAACAAAGAAATGGCGTAGAAACTCGGCTTTGCCCCCTTTTCTCTTCAGCGTCGACAATATATCTCTTAATGACCAGGAACAAAAAAGCCAGGATGCTTCTAGGTCACATTTAAGGGAAAAAGGAAGTCTCTTAGTTCTAAGAAAAGATACATCTTCAAACAGTACCATTTTTACCAAGATTTCAGCTTTTTTTTTTCCTACCATTCGCAATGTCTCCAGTGTATTTAGCGAAAAACAAAGGCCTGCCAAAAGCAGTGAGAGCCCTCAGAGGGATATAGAAGAGACTCTTTGGACATGCAAAGCTATTTACCACACGCACCCTCAAGAACCAGGGTCCTCTGTTTGTCTCATAAATAAAGTATAGAACTTCATTAGTGAAGAGCACTGACTTAAAAGCCCAGGCATAGCAACAAGCAGACATGGGGGCTAGCCCAGTTAAAGAGGGCCCTAAATAAAGAGGGAGGGCATGCAGTTAGCCAATTTACAGACATTTGAGTCAGGGGCATTTGAAATGCCCAAATGTGGAGGCTTGACTGAAGTTAAATCAAAGACATGCCAGATTTTAGTCCTTCCCTCCACAGTTGAAAAGATTTTGAATGATTTATGATTGCTTGTTTAGAAATAGATACCATGTCCGATAAGACATCTGCATCTGCAAGTTGCAATGATTAGCTGTTCCACCTTTTTTGATTATTATTCATCGAAGAGGAGAGAATTACATACTGTACTGATTGACAGTTCATACAAGACATTGCTAAAATAAATGCTCCATCAAACTCCTGCTGAATTTTCCAGTTATATTGATATAAATCCACTGCTTTGTGTACCGGCATCACTCTCATAATTGAATTGCTTCAAATGACATTTGCCAGCCTTTGCTGATGGTGCTGTAAATGTGCAATCGTTTTAGGACATGACTGGTAATTGTAAACTTAAAGGTACACTTTAAACTTGAATTATGGGCTCATTGTAGCAGCGATAGTTTTATGTGTGCTTGAAACTTCTGTTGTTTGCTTGCATAGACATGACTAATGTCAATTTATTGCAATTCTACATTTTTAGATCTCATTTTTAACATGAAATGTAAAGGCTTTTACTTTTTACAGTTATGAATGAATGAATGCAACCCAGAGGCAACATTTTAAAAATTGAACGACTCAGTAAATCAACCAGCAAATGTGGAGTGAATTTACTTTGAAAAGCCATCCCCTTTATACTTGTTCAGTTGACACAAATAACTTAGCAATGGCAGCAAAATGAGCTGCTGAAACAAAGACAGACACAGACAAAAGCGTTGCTGCTCTGCATTTTAAAGGTGGCCACCAAGAGGCTGAGAACACTTCTTAGGCGAGTGTTCTCGGTGTTTAGGGGCCTGTAATCAATCCTGCCAAATGAAAACAGCTCATTAGGGATTGATTTCAGTCCCGTTTAGATAAGCAGAGAGGGCCAGGGCCCGGCCCCCAGGGGCCCCAGCCTAGCCCAAAGTTCACGCCATGCCAGGTAGAGAGCAGCACCGCAGGCTATCAACTTTATTAGGATGGAGATAAGCTGATTAGACCTTGTCAATCAAAGGTGCCAGTGACTCAATCATGATCCAGGGGTCTTTTCTTTCTGTCTCTCCCTTTTTCTCTCTCTTCCCACTCTCACAATCTCCCTCTCTTTTTTGTGATAAATCATTGAAGCGACCAACAAAGTGGCAGCCATCGCTGGGCTAAGCTAAGCAGCCCTGCAGTTGTCACCAAGGCAGACGCGTGGGGACCCTGTGATGATGTGACGACTATATTAAAGAGTACATCAATTTGTTTTAGAGCAGTTTGATTTTCAACTGCCGTGGTATTAAAAGAGAGGGGGGGGGGAGGGTGAGCGTGTCGGCGTCATCGAACATGACTCCAGTGGCAGAGCAAGGGGTGCTGGGACAGCAAGAAATAAATAGATAAATGACAGAGTGACAAGAAATAAATAAATATGTTTTTGTAAACATAAAAAAAAAAATCTTCATGGCTCCTTTTGAAGCGGAGTGTGGCTTTGAGTCTTGCTGAGAGTCCACGGGCGCTGGAGTGGCCCAGTAAAACAGCGCACGTTTGTCCCAACTCTCTATCGCTCCCCCTCCATCTTCGTCTCGTTCTCTGTTTCTCTCCCACTTGCTTTATTTCTCCCTGTTCCCTCTAAAGATCAGACTCGATGATTCTTTTGGTGCTGGGCCACCAAAGTGGTGCTCTCTTCTCAAATCCATAAGCAAACACTTAGCAAATGACATAATCGGTTACATTTATGAAGCGCGAGTGATATTTTAAGCAGAGGCTATAATTAGCTCTTGACAAATTTGATATAATTCTTTAATATTTATAATATTTGGTTAATCCAGAAGAATATATATTTTATAGATTACTTAATCGTATTAATAGAACTTTTTTTTTAAATCCTTAGACATTTCTTTTGGGAATGGACATTTTTGGAAAAAAATGAGTAAATATTGTTGCCAATACTTAAGCAAAGTGTTTCCCTATTTTTGTTTATTCCCATACTTTTAAATGGGTCCATTTAAGTTTACATTATTATTTTAAGTTTTGTGATGATTAGAATTACATACAGTATATATGCAATGTAAATCTTTTTCTTCTCAACATGTAGCTGAATCATTTCTCACGTCTATTTTTAGTTCCTTCTCTCTGTTCTACAATGTAGTTTTAATATTTTAAGAATCAGTTTGCTAAAGTGGATTTCCTTTAGGTATAGCCTAATAAATCACTTTATTTGTTGGCTGATTCAATCAGCATGTTGTATTGTTCAAAATGAATATGAAGTTATTTATTAATTGTTTGATTAATGAAGCTGAGAGCTAGGACTTAAATATTTCACAGCTAGGGTTAGCAGTTGAGGAAAAAAAGAGGCCTTTTGTAAAATATGTTTTAAAGGGAAAGTATGTTTTTTTTTTTTTTAAATAAAATGATTATTAAAAAAAAAAAGCTCACAAAATTTCACTTGAAACCACATTTCCTAAACATATATGCTTTAACGTATAACATCTTGCTCTCAGAAAATCTAGCCGCGGGTGAGCTGTTTATCGGTAAACCCCCGGTGGATGAAAGGCATAGCAATAATGATTTTTTTCTCTCCTAATCGGACCTTGTCAGCAAGGCGTCTTATCGTGGAGAGGAAAATGACACCGATCCTATCGAAGAGCCTGGAGTCCGAGTCGGCGGCGTGTGTCCCCCCCAATCATGGCCGGCCGTGGCCCAGCCATATCTAGCGCCGCCACAAACGGCGAGCGGCGCTTTTTTCATGTGGACTTCAAAAACGTTGCGAGTCATTAAAATTGCACCCGCGTTCGGCAGCGGGGATCAGCCGCTCTGGAGCGAAAATGGGATGTGGGAAGAGGAGACTCGCTAAATGTGTTAATTCCATCCTCACATGTTTAAGGCTTAATTTTAATCTGTTTGAGGAAGGGGGAGGGGTGGGGGGGACGATTGGAAAGGGGGGCGGGAGGGGCAACGAGAAAGCCTCGCACTGCAATAAATCGCTATTATCTTTGACACCCTAGGACTCAGCTGTTCCGGGGATTTAGGGGTCCACTGGCAACAGTGAATATGGTAGGGCATGAAAACACTGTTTACGCTTGAACTGCGGTAGCTAAGGTGCAATCACCAGTTTCAGGCTGCACAGACAAAAGGCCTAACGCGCACAATGGCCAGCTAGCATACGTACCCTCAATGGAAGAGCTGAACCAACAGACTTGAGTGTGTTTGTGTGTGCGCGTCTGTTTCCCTGTGTGTGAGTGGGTACGTCTGTATTTCCCTGCGCATCCCTGTGTTGTCGAGGTGTTGTCGCAAACATCCAAATGTTAGCTTAAGTTAAGTGGCACTACAAAGATGGCAATAAGTGACATGTTTGTGTAAAATTAAAAGAACCTTACACCAAAGAGTGAATAATCCCCCAACTACTGCAGAAACTACTTGCCTCCTTGTGTCACTGTTGGGGCTGCACAAAGTGTCAGCTAGCATTAATACAATTAGGGGAAAATCTAATAATTAGACCTTTAGTCGGTTATTAGCTTCAACAAGGCTCGCAACATAATGAGACTATTGGCAGTAATGATCCTACTAGAGAGCTCATTGGAGCTTTCAGACTCAGTAGAACATGAGGCAACATTGCTAAGAAAGTTGTTGGTTTCCCATTTTGAAATGTACATACATCGTTAAATAAAATCTAAACTTTGTGAGATTGATTTTTAATTCAAGCAAGAATTTGGCACAGATTTAATCAAACATTTAAATATGTAAGATGGGTCTTAAATCCATAAGTCTGCACATTTACATTATTCACATCATTTGGATTGGTATACAGTAAGAAATGTAATATTAACTCAAATATACTATTTACTAAAGTATTGAGCCAGCGACATTAGCATTGTTAACTGAACACATGCGACCCAACAAGCAGACCATGAAGGATGTCCCAAACCAAGGTTCATGCAGTATTTTTTGTTTCATCTCACTCCACTACACCATAGATGAATAGAGTAATAATATACTAAATAAAAAAAACAACACATTGCTGATTTCAGCTTTTAATAATGCACAGTGTCAGTTAGGTAATACCCTTAAAAATTAAGTCATTTCGGAACAGTTTGTAAATTGGTCCATATTCTCGATCAAACCTCATCCAAATCATTTATTGATATAATCAAATCCTTATCTCCAGATACGAAACACCGTCCAATTGCTAGATAGTGGTTTGCCACTATATCTTAAAAGACACCTTCGTCCCAACCTTAAATCAGATTTTCTTTTCTATTTATAGGTTACAATAACTAAAAAGATACCCCCTGCCTTCTTGCATGCAGAAGAAAAAAGTGTAGAATTGACCTCTGGTTGACACGTAGAAAACTGAATGAGGGAGGGGGAAAGCAGCAGAAAGCGCGACAGAGAGGAGAGAGCTAAGACAACAACTGTGAAGAGCCGCATAGGGTTAAAGAAAAACTGTTTCAGAAGGAAATGGGAGACAAAAGCGAGGACTTGGAGCCCCCATGGACACTTTAAAGAGCCGCTACATCTGAGGCGCTGAAATATTAAAAACGGAAAGGGAGAACCACATTTTTTTTTTTTTTTTTTAATAAAGCAAAGGAGTGGCAGTGAGAGAATTGTGCCACCTTGTCACACAAGGACGTATATCAGAAATATTAATTTGGTGATGCGAATGACGCACTGGATGAAAAGATGATTGATGTCAGTTAAAACTCTATAAGGAGTAAAAAAAAAAAAAAAACGAGGAGACATTTATCAGAGTAAGTGTGGATAGGCTGCTGTATAGGAACAAGAGATAGATGTTGGGAAGTAGATGACCGTATATTTACATAAAATGGTTGCACATGTTTTGTTATATTTACAATAACAAAAGGCTTTTATTTGACCAGCAACCTTCCTTACATGTGTTCTGATTTACAATGAAGTAAAGTGAAAACAATATCTTTATTTACAAAGAAGCAAGCTGCTACAAAGCACTTGAGTAATGTCAATGTCAGACAACTGAGTCAAACTACCATTAACAGTGCGTCTTCACAGTGAGTCTTCTGTCAGGCCGGCAGACTTAAATGGGCATATTTTTGATACAGATTCTACAGAGTTTTAAGCAAGAAAATTGTTAAGGGGAATATAGTGCTATTACTGCTTTTCAACATTTTCATTTTTCTTTGCTTGTAGTTATGTAAAATGTAATTTAACAACTATCAATTTTAGCTACATACCTGTGATGGCATCTGTAGTAATACCTTTTTCTCTGTACATATGTTTTAAATAGATCCTTATCACTACAACGGTGTTTATTGTATTTAATTAATTACTGAAAACATATTTATCACAGATTGTTGTTTGGAACTAATATGTAATTCATCTGACTGTCAGCCAATATAAACTTTTTCACATAAGGAGTACCTACCTAATACTGACCCTAATAGCACAAGAATGAACTCAAACATCTTAATCACATTCGCAGTGAAATTGTTTCAAATTTAGCAATAGTAAGCAGACAGTCTAAAGTTACTAATAGTAGCTTGCTACCTAGCTGACTGCTGATGCCATTTTAATGTAAGTAAAAAATTATTTTCTGAACTTAAAAAATCATATATATTCTGGCTTTTCAGTTTTCTCTTAATGGTTGTCACTTTTGACAGTAAATATAACTTTTGTTCATACAGTTCCACCAAATCCAGTGCACAGTTTGTGAAGCTGTAACTGTATTGTTTTTCCAAAATTTGTTTTTATTTTGTCCCCTCAAAAAGTAATTAATGACTTTTGCATTTGCAGCAATTAGCTTATCATAAACAAAATTCATTGATATGCCAGTGTTGACAAAGTCTTTTTCTAATTTTTTTCTCATATTCCCATCACTCTCATACCAGTCTTTCAAATGCTGACTGGAGAGATATGAATGATATTATGTAATAAAAGTTACATCAAATTTATTATGAAAGGTTCCTGGAACTATTTAATACTTATAATACTTGGACAATTTGTTTGTTAAATTTTAGATACAAGTTTTACAACTGTGGACATTTAGTGGATTACTGCCATCGATGATAGCAGTAACAATAGCCACATCACGTCTGTTAATGTGTTTTGATAGAAGTGCCAATATGTTTTATGTGATAAGATGACTGGTCTTGAGTAATCTAGAGCATTTAAATGCTTATTAATGTTTTAAACAAGTTATTAGTAGATTGTATTGAATGTAACTTCCGTAGCTGGGGGCCGCATCCAAAGGTCTGTGAGGGAACAACCCAACAACAATGACTCCTTTTTAGCTTAAGATGGTGTAGCTGTTGCTTTGTTGTCAGAGTCTTTTAGTGAATGCACTGTGTGTCACTTCTCGTATAGTAACACAGATGTTTTTTTTTCAGTAGCACAGATAGAGACCCTGTAGCCTCACGTCTGCAGTCTGCTATGTGGCACCTTTTGTGTTACAATAAGCAAGGTTTGTACTCTTAGATTTAAATTACTTGGTTCCGAAAACTAAAAGAAAAAGTATGATCGTTGCAACAGTAAGTGTTGGCTCTAGCCTTGGGGAATATATTTGATCCTGTGTTAGAAAACCATATAGGGCTAAATGCAGTCATTAGCTCTTTATTAATCTGCATCTTCTGTAGACGTTCCCTGAGCCTCCCACCCTGCAAGACACACAATTATACTGTACAAACACACTGAAGCACATTAGCCATCTCCGTCTGTCCTTGCTCCTCTTTTCCTCAATGGTAGCCCCAAGGAGCACCCCCCCCCCCCCCCCCCCCCCCCCCTCTGTCAAAGGAGCTTCCTCCTTGGCTGTCCTGTGCCCATCAGACAGGGTGCCCGCCCGTTTAAGACACCCAGGGAACATGAAACAGAGCCGGGCCGAGATGTCAGCTGGTTGCCCCATCTGCCAGTCAGTGGGATGGTAAAGCTTTTGTCCTGGGGGGGTAACCTTAGGAGTGCTCTGTGTGCTGCTCAAGTGTGTTGGTGTGCATGGATGTGTGCACATTGCTTTGGGACAGGATATTCTGAATCACAGTCTTGAGCAAAGCTAGCCACAAACAACATGCTGATATTGTCCTTTTAATTTTTGTGTGCACATATAGGACTTTCCCCATTTGGACCAAATTGACCAACATTTCAATTTGGATTCTCTGTTGTCAGATCAGGGTGAAATAACTGCTGTGTTTATCACAACATTTTTGAATGGCAGAGATTTCAAGGGAATAAAATGTGTAGGTCTCAAAGAATTGTCCTCGGTTGGATTGAAGTTAAATGGTCTCATTTAAGATCTGCTTACTTCTTATGGATGCACTCATCAGAATCTTAAATTGCCTAGAACTTGTCTCTATCCTTTCCCTGTTCCCCTGTTAAATAACATAACCTTGACAGTACAAACACTTCCATATAAATTAACCAAGGCACTGACTGGATGGAGGCTGGCTGGCTGGTTGAAATAGAGCACAATTCCACTCATGCATTCTATCGTTCAGTAGATAGGCCGCGCCCTTGAGCTGCTTTAGAAGGGAGGAGCTGCTTGTTTTCACTCTGTAAGAAGGTGCTGAAAGGGGGCCTCTGTGCATGCACGAATGCACGCACATAATCCTTTGGACGGGTCTATGTGAGCCCAAGATGTCCTAAAAAGAAAATGCACGCAGACAGCATGAACTTATTTCTTTACCACTGAGTTATGCTTTTGTAGTTGTGCCTGTCAAGGATATCAGCACAAGTTAATATGTATATATATGTGTGTGTGTGTGTGTGTGTGTGTGTGTGTGTGTGTGTGTGTGTGTGTGTGTGTGTGTGTGTGTGTGTGTGTGTGTGCATATCTGGATGTGTTTGTCTCCTAGTAATATGTGGATTTTGCACATGCTTTGCACCTCAGTTGTTTCAGGCTCCATTACAATGTTATTCATAATAACAAAGTCATCCCTTTCCTGAGCTGTAATCATTTTTAGTCAACTTTGACTGTTGACTGCCATGTAGAAAGCTTCCCTTAAGTGGTCTACATAGTCCCCATGCTCACATCAGTCAGTCTCACCGCATGATGTATGTACTGTAGTGGTAGTCCTGAAGGGCTGATGTATGCACAGCTCTGCACCGGCAAGTCCTCCCTGAGCACATCTATGATCTTGGGTTATTCAATCATCAATCAAGGCCAACTGCAGCGTACTGTACTGTCGCCCATCTTTTAAAGCTCAGTTGTGAAGGACTGGCTAAGATGGCCTAAGGGACACTTTCCTTGGTCTGGCCCATCTCAGGTTTGATGTGAATATGTGCGTAGTTATGACTACACACAGAACAGAGTCGACACATTGATGTAGACTTGTTTAATGTTTGGTGAAAGCCACCTGATAGTAGGAATGCGATTTTTTAGTGTTTTCTTCTTAGAATTTTGCAGTATTTTTGGCAAACATTTTTCAATCTATAATACATTTTCATCCTATAATTCTGGTCATTTTCAACTTCCAACCGCATAATCCAGGAATGGAAAATAACCAGAAGATGAAGAGGAAATAGTACAAACTTTCATTTTTATATCTAACATTTTAGATGTATTATTTTATTGCTACATTGTGAATTATTTAATAGGGCTGTTGAAATAACGCGTTCATTTTGATTAATTAATCTGAGAAAAATGAGTGCGTTAAAAAAATTAATCGCAATTAATTCATTCCATATTGACCTTTCACCCGGAGCCGTTCTGAGACCATGGATGTAGCCTATTAAGAGAACAGAGTGCGCAGAACAGAAACATTGCTGGCTAGTTAACAGCTTAACAACTCAACAGCAGGTAACGTTAGCCTTCTGCTAGCTAGTAGTAACTAGTAAAAAGCTGACAGCTAACATGCTAATAGTTTTTTTTAACTTTAATGTCACTAATTATGATTATTCATTTGAATTGAAATATTTAAAATACTTTCACAGCAAAAATTATGTATGCGATTAATTTAGATTAATTAATCACAGAGTCTGTAATTAATTTGATTACATTTTTTAATCGATTGACAGCCCTATTATTTAAATAAACATTTAAGTCAAATTAGATACAAGTATGACATATTACGCTCTTTGTTACCTCATAGCAGTCATACAAATGTCTTCATTACTATAAGAATATGTAGTTGTCTGTTTAGAGAAGTAAACTTTGTCTGCAAAATTTTGCATTTTTTTGCATTGCACAATGCATTGATCAAATGTTATTGCCAAATTTACCTCATCTAGAAAGCTTACTTGAAAAATGCAAAGCCTCAGTTTCAGACAATATGGACAGAGGGAACAGACAAAGAAGGCAGTGCAAGAAAAACAGTGCCAGAAAATCAAAAAGAAATATACAGTACATTCACTCTCTCCACAAAGCTACTTAGCTATTCATTATATTATCCAGAATGGACATTCAGAACCATACGATGTTGCATTGATAGTTTCATGCCAATTTTCCTGTGTGCTTGAAGTGAGCTATTGTGCTATTTTAATGAGCTGTTTAGGCTAGTGGCCGGTTGCATTTGGGCTGTAACAACCACCTCAATGAATAATTGTTATTGCCTCTTAAAGGCCAGATGTATGGAATTCATGCAAATTCAGAGCAAAGGGAAAATATGTGTGTGTGAGTGTGTCTTGGAATAATTGTATTCCAGATGTCCTTTTATGTGAACCACACACACACACACACACACACACACACACACACACACACACACACACACACACACACACACACACATGCACACGCACACACACACACACACACACAAAGGACAGAACAGATGATGGTGATGATGATTAAGATCTTAAGCATATGGAGATACTGTGTTGGTGTGTGTGTGGTTGTGGCATTTTTTTTTAACATTTCTGCTCCCTCAGTCTTCTGTGACAGGTTCACCCATGTCTCCTGGGGTAGCCTTCACTCCCAATTTAGACGCAAGCGTCGTCAAGTGACAGCAATGGCTCCGGCACCCTACCTTTGCAATATGACTACAGTTAACTTAACAAGTCTCGATATGTGAGCTCCATCTTTGATGTAACTGATTTGAGTGGTTTGAGCATTGCACAGAAGTTGAAATGTTTGGTACATCTGTCAAGATGATCTTCAGAGGAATGCAGGTCATTTCTGTCACATTTTAAACAAAAAGACGTCATTATATTTTATCATATTTCTCATAATCTGCACTGTGTTGGTTGTGCTTCAATGTCAATCATAAAAATGTGCTTCCTCTGCCTCTGTATGTCTGCTACAGTTTGACCCTTCAGAAAAGCCCTAGTCATCAGGATGGACATGTGTGGCCACAGTGTACTCAGGTCTCTAAACAGGAGCAGAGCAACAGCACAGTAACACAATCCATCTGCTCAAGCCTGCTTGTACAGTGATCGTAAATATCAACAGCAGAAAAGAAATCAAAGAGCCCTCTGATATAAAACTGTTGGGTAGTCACTGTACAAGCAAGTCTTGCATTTAAATATGTTTAATGTCTACATTAGCCCTTTCGTGGGCCGGGCTTTAGTGTAAATGTGGGCATTTTTGTTGGGGCTTTTGTTGATAAGATTCAAGTGCAGTGTATCTATTGTTTGTTCTCATCTTTGATCCTTTTACTGCTTCTGCAACACCTTAAGCTTGGATGTTGCATCTGTTTTAGAAAAGAAAGTGAAGAACCACTTAACTGCGGTGAAATGAGAACATTATGTGCAGTATAAAAAAACAAAGGAATTGCATTAAACTGGTTTATAATGTAAAGAAAACAAATAGATAATTTAGGTCAAAAAGTATTTTTCAGTGACGTAAACTGAAATAAATGAAACGAGAATGAATCAGTATTGTTTTATTAATTGAACGTTTACTTGATTCGTCTTAAATTCTCCAATGCCAAAACAGATATTGTTCCCCTGTCAGTCATGCACACAAAGCCCTTTAAACATCAAATTTCAGTGAACTCCAAGTGCATGAGTGTTTTTGCGTGTGTGTGTATGTCATCATGTGGGCCTGTGTTTGTGTGTGTTTGTGGGGGGTGAAGTTGTGTTGAGTGACAAGGGCATGCGTCTTGAGCCACCTGGATTTATTTGGGCCAAACAAGAGGGGCCCATGTCTGTCTGGGCAATGGGGCCTCACAGAGCCATGAACAGAAGGTGCCTCCTCACAACTTGCACCTGAGCTCCTCCCAGCCTGGGACCAACCTCTCTCTCTCTATCGCTCTCTCCATCCATACTGCCGCTTCTCTCTCTTTCTTTCACTACCCTCTGTATCCTCTCCACTTCTCTCCCAGGCCATGGCCTGGCCTACTTTTACCTCTCCCACTCTGGACCCTTTGATGTTGACTATGTTGGCCCTTTTCACAGATCATGTGTATGTTTGGAAATGGGCCCTTTGCTCAATCCTCAGTCTGTTTATGAATATACATTTCACAAACAGGATATGTAGTTAATGGTCTACAAAGAGAAGCATTCTCTCATATGTATGAGCTGTGCTTATCACAGTAAATGATGCTAAGGTTCGCAGTGAGAACCACTCTTCCATTTACTTGATTCTCTTATTTCTTTTTGAGTCACTGCTGAGTTTGTTTCCCTTTGTTGTTGATTTTTTTCCAATCTCCCAACTCAGTTCCTGGAAAAAAAAAAAAGCTTTATTCAGGGAGGAAATGTGTGTTTGCTTGTCTGTTAGAATCCTTTTCATTTAGTCTTGAAGTGACAGGGTGTGAAGCTGGGTAGGCGGGTGCATCTCAGAAGTCAAAAGCACAAACACTAACAATACACCAAGATGGCTGCTTTATTTTTGAAGGTAAAATCAACCAAAGTCAACAGAATTCATGTGTCTCTGGTCAGTTTGGCTTTGGTTCTGTGTTTTGACCATTTATCAGCTGTAGTTATAACATACTCTGGCCTCTAAATCACAAGGCCAATTTTACAATAAAAATAAATTTACACAGAATTTTTGTCAACCTTTTATGATGATCACTTTGCACACAACAACTGTTGACCCTATGAGGTAAAAGGCTGCAATCTACAGAATACCAAAGAACTAATCAGTGTCCCTATTACCAACTCCTCTGGACAAAAGCATAGATAAAGCACTTGTTGCCTTGGTTTCCTACTGGAAGGTTTAAACTGGCTTGGCGTCTTTAGTGGTCAACACTAACACCTAATTGATCCAAACTGGTCTTAGTAGGCGAGGCAGGAAGTAGCCTGCTATTGTGGATGTCATAGATTTAGGTGGATGTCATAGATTTAGTGGTGTCAATAGAAAGTTCCCCCCTCACACTGCAGAATTGGGGTAATTAAGCCATCGGGCTCCTTGGGCTCTTACAGGTGTAGAGGTTGAAACCTAAATCCAAATGTTAAAATTGATTTGATGATATTGGTAAAGCGACATTTATGTACAACTTACAGGTCATCATTCAATTATTGTCCGCCTCCCATATTAATGATCTGTAATGAATATCGGTACAGTCAATTGAGACAAACTATGTTCTTAAAGGTCCAATATGTAATACTGACAGCTAGTGTTTAAAATAGTTACTGCAGTACAAATTCAAAATACTGGAGAGAGTTGTCTCCCCCGCCCCCTCCTCCCCAGACTCGAAGTTCACGTTGGTTGCCAGGCTGAGACCGCAGCATCCAACAATGTTGCTAGACGCTTGTCTCACATAGCCAGACATTACTCCACAGCACAGCGGAGTAGCTAATGTTAGATGCTGGCTCTATTGACAGTCATAAAAGCCTGTGCTCACACGGAGCTCTGTACCCAACTGACACACACACTTCTTTGGCTTAGAATTACGGTAGGAACCGCTAAAAACACCACTACCTTGCATTCCTTTTCCACCCGACTGAAATACACACTTTATTGGCCTTAGAATTACGGCAAAAATCGCTAAACACACTGCAAACTTAAGTTACTCTCTTTGCATCTTCAATTTTTACCCAGGTTTTTAACGTCTCTGGTCATGCAACTGTTAGAAACCTGCTGTTTTTTAATGTTGGGTAGAATCCATCTCCGTTGATCCCGTTCGTTCATTTGCTGCTTTCATGGTTGTACTAACGTTACAGATGTAGCGCGCTGGGTTTACGTTTTACAGGTATATCTGGCAACCCGGCCTGGCTGTCAAACTGGGCAGTTGATAGCAATTAGCATTGTTGTCAGAAAAGATAGTATTTCAGCTTAACATGTTTCCTTAATATCTGATGAGGCATTGGGGTCATTTTTGGATTTATTACAGTACATATATTACATATTGGACCTTTAAACGTCAGGCACAGTGCTGAGAGAGAGAGAGAGAGAGAGAGAGAGAGAGAGAGAGAGAGAGAGAGAGAGAGAGAGAGAGAGAGAGAGAGAGAGAGAGAGAGAGAGAGAGAGAGAGAGAGAGAGAGAGAGAGAGAGAGAGAGAGAGAGAGAGAGAGAGAGAGAGAGAGTCTTTGCTCTATCAGACTAATAGTGTGTTAGTCCATTCTTCAAGATGTCTGAGACTGTAATTAGTGGATTGCTTTGAGTCAGGCCAGACCAGGGCAATGTGAGGGACTGCGGAAAGTGAAGGGAGCAACAACATGAGGGAGGCTAGAAAAGAAAAGGGCCGTCCGATTTATAGTCCTGATGGAGGTTATATTTTCTGTGACAACTGGACCAGAGTAATCAAAATGTGTTAATAATCCCTTCAAAGGGCCTGGCGGCACATCAGTGAGAAGCCTCAGTGAACGCCAATCCCCCAATAGACCCCCCCCACCCTCATTGACCCGCCGTCACTCTCTTTCTCCCTTTCCTGCTCTGTCTTCACGTCTTTTGCTCCTGATCCTATCAGTCATGTTCAACCAATGTTTCAATTGTGTTTAAACAAACTTGCACCAAAGTTACATATCAACAAATGAGCCAAGCCTATGTGCCACAATCCTCAAATGTTGAGCCCAGGCTTCAGTAGGGGGCATTGGTCTGAGTTTTAGAGTGTGTTTTGGCACCCCACTGCTTGAGTATAACCCCCTGGGACGATTCCAGGTCAGACTGTATAGGTTCCAATTTTGTTTTGAGGATTAACACAAAGGTCAAAGTTCACAAAGATGACCAGATGGGGTCTGCAGTGATAAATATCCATACCTTCCTTTCCTAAAAGGAGGTTGAGCGCCAGGATCAATGGACTCAATCGATGGGCATAGTGGTGGAGGTAATGTTGGCAAAACTTTGATTGCATGCATATTGATTAGAGTGAGGCTAAGAAGCTGTAAGGCTATTGATTTTTGTTTGTTTGAGATTTGCACTGTTTTAGCTCATTTCATTTTTCTACATGTTTGGATTACACACACACACACACACACACACACACACACACACACACACACACACACACACACACACACACACACACACACACACACACACACACACACACACACACACACACAGAATTACATATACATTAAAACACAAATACATACATGCAATTTTAGGTTCCGTGAGCAATGACTTATATTGGTATCAATATGAATGTGTTTTTACGTTCATGTAACTTTTCTTTAAATTCAGTCTTTGCCAATTAGAGAAACACTCCCTCATTTAGTAGTCTAGTCTGATGCTGCGTGTCAAGATCAGTTTGAGGCATTTAAAAATGCATGGGGTCCAGGTGAGTTGCCCGAACCTCAATGTGACCTGGGAGCTGTTTGTGTGGCATCTCAGGAGAGGCTGTGTCCAGTATAGGGCAGGAGAAGGGACTGCGCCACAGCATCAAAGGCTGTAGACTGCTGCTGGCTGACATGGCATACATCATGAAAACTGTGTGTGTGTGTGTGTGTGTGTGTGTGTGTGTGTGTGTGTGTGTGTGTGTGTGTGTGTGTGTGTGTGTGTGTGTGTGTGTGTGTGTGTGTGTGTGTGTGTGTGTGTGTGTGTGTGTGTGTGTGTGTGTGTGTGTGTGTGTGTGTGTGTGTGTGTGTGTGTGTGTGTGTGTGTGAAGTTTTTTTCTTTAATTCTGTGATTATTACATTGAGCTCACATTGAGTTTTCTGGCACATGTATCATGTCGGTCCAGTTATGTGTACCTACAATAGTTGTGTGAACTCCTTTGTATCAATGAGTGGCATGTATGCAGGATATATAGCATATATAGTGTGTGTATGTGTGTACATTATGTGTTCAAAATAGGGCCCTCACTAGGTGGTGTGGCTCCCTGGGAAGGCTAGCGTAGCTGCAAGCGCTAGAGGACTCATTGACTTTCTAATGATTAGTGGTCAGGCCCCCAGCCCATGCTAGTACCAGAGATTTGGCCTAGCCGCTGCTGCTAGCCTCTGGCCACCGCTGTGCACCACTATCGACTCACCCCCAGCCCCCTCTCTCTATGGCCTGCTGGCGATGTGTCAAAACCCATTAACACGGAGTTCCGCAACAATATAGAGGGATCATTTTAGGTTTGTCTTTCTTGCTCTCCTCCTACTGCTCCACAGTCGTATCGTCTCTCTCCCCTCT
Organism: Gymnocephalus cernua; assembly: GCA_023631565.1. Lineage (NCBI taxonomy): Eukaryota > Metazoa > Chordata > Actinopteri > Perciformes > Percidae > Gymnocephalus > Gymnocephalus cernua. Next base: position 11,289,185 of record CM042443.1, read on the forward strand.
CATTCATTCTCTTACCATCTCCTCATCCTCCTCCGCCCTGCTAAAGTGAAGAGAGAAACAAAGAGAAAAAGGAGTAACCTTTGACAGGAGTTGTTCCAGTTGTGGTATGTATGGCTGTGTATTGATCTGCATTGGCTTTAGGAAGTATAGAGAAGAGAGTCAGCAAGTTGCCGCTGCTTTCAAGTCCCACACATTTTTTTCTTTCTGGGGAAAGACAAGGAAGTTTCAGATGCATATTGACCTCCTTAGGTCCCATAAGCTATGGAGATTGGTTTAGAGAAAGGGATGGGGTGTTGTAACATGTACAGTATATGTGTAAGAAAGAAGTTCAGCAGTGTATAATCCCATATGTAATCTTCTATCATGTTAATTTCTGTTTGTGTGTGTGTGTGTATCTTTGTGTGTGTGTATTTTGAGAGAAAAAGGGATAAAGTGTGTGTTGCTGTACTCCGTTGTATTGTGTATTATGTATAATGTATCTTTCGACTCTTCTAGTTGAGTTGACCTCTTGACACACTTGTTTGTTTCTTTCAAGTTATTGACCGACCCAGCCAGTTTATCCAGACAACTATTTTAGTGAGTGAAACTTCTTTATTTTTTAAAAAGCTAAGCCATGGTTTAAATGAAAATAGATCTACACACACACACACACACACACACACACACACACTCACTCACTCACTCACTCACTCACTCACTCACTCACTCACTCACTCACTCACTCACTCACTCACTCACTCACACACACACACACTCTTTCTCTCTCTCTCTCTCTCTCTCTCACTCACTCACTCACTCACTCACTCTCTCACACACACACACACACACACACACACACACACACACACACACACACACACACACACACACACACACACACACACACACACAGCTCAGTGAGACAGCATCCTTCTAACCCAGCACTTCTTTTTCCGATAAGCTCGATCTCCCAAGAGACAAATACCTGTCAAAGCCTTGTCCAAACTATGAGAAATCTGTGGAAAACCAAAAAACAACAACCAAATACTTCTCCATCACTGTTCATCAATCCATCTAGTTGTGAAATCATTATTTATTTATGGAACTTTAAAGCGCGTTATTTGAATAATGCGGGGTATGACGAAGGGGGAGCTGTACGGAGACAACAAAATGACAACCACACCAAAACCACCCGAGGGCACATGCCAACACATCGCATCAGTGTCATCCTTCCTCGCTTTGCCCCCGTGGGCTTACTGCTCAGCAGGTAGCCACACACACACACACACACACACACACACACACACACACACACACACACACACACACACACACACACACACACACACACACACACACACACACACACACACACACACACACACACACACACACACACACACACACACACTCTCTAACACTTACCATATCATTTTCTAAAACATAACTTTGCTTTCTTGCACAGGCACACTAAAACACACAGCCAATAGTTTTTTGGTAACAAATATAGACTCTATACACACACACACACACACACACACACACACACACACACACACACACACACACACACACACACACACACACCACACCCTCAGGCCCTGGAGACGGCAGTAGTAGCATCAGCGGTCTGATAGATGGATCCTGTCTCCTTGTGATCTCCACTTGTCAGACAAGTGTCACAAAAAGCCCAAACACAAATGAAAAACACAGGTATGGGGCACATGTCAGCCTGATAGGACCTTGCAGATGCCTCCCCATCCATCAGCAGCTAAGATGATCATCCATTGACTTGGAATGAGGGTGTAAACGTGTGCCTGTCAGAGTGTGTTTGGGCTATTGATGTATCTGGTTTGCAGACTCATGGGTTGAACAGTTGTGTTTGGTTTATAGTGCTGTTATCATGAGCTTGGTTGTAAGTGAGAAACATGTAGCAAGGGCATTAATAGTGGTTTTGGAATGGCCAGACGTTGAAGGCGTTAGAAAAGTGTAGATCAGTGGCGAAGCAACCATCCACCACCACCATCCCCTACAACCTGACACGCACATACACTGTTGTGCACATAAATTCCTTACTCACGCATGATCCGACAATAACTTTTGCTTCTGGTTGTGGATCCTTCCACCACACATGGCAACTAAACACCTGAATGTCACAGACAAACCACAAAAACAGCCAACAATACAATACAGCACCTTACCCCCCCCTCGTACTCGCCAGACAGGAACAGCCCAAACCAGACCACAACAAAAACGAGGTAGAACCCGTTGTTGTTTACTATTCTCAAAGGTGGATCATGGGCCAGGCCTGGTAAGGGATTGTGACAGAGGTGATGTCTAAATTAATCATTCATGCTCTTTCACATGGGCTACAGTAACAGCCTTGAAATATTAATGACAGCTGCAGAATAAATTTGACTCCCTTTTCTCTATGATTATAATCCACAGGCGCGCTCACACACACATGTTTATTTATGCCCTGGAGATGAGGTACAGGGTCACTACCAGGAGTTAGTCCACACACACACACACACACACACACACACACACACACACACACACACACACACACACACACACACACACACACACACACACACCTTCCCTCTTGCCACTTGCACTTGTGTACCACCTCATTGTTTTGGAATATGTACATATTTTTCACGTGTGGTGGGTGAGTGGGCTATACATTATACATTATATACTTGTACAAGTCTAGGTATGATTTACTATATGAATACGGTGCAGCTGGCAGTCAGGGGTTTTTGTTTGTTATTTTAATTAGGTGAGGGTTTTTTCAGTGCTTTTTCACCTGAGTGAAGAAAAAAGGGTGTAGGATGTGTTGCGGTGTTCCTACCTCTAGGTGGAAATTCAATTTACTGTCTTGAGATAATCTGACTTGCAAACTGAGACGCGCCTCTGTTCAGGTCATGCCGCTTTTGGATTTAGAAAGTCCACTATTTTGGTCTTTTTGGAACATTGTCAGTTTCACAGTAGCAAAACAACTCTCCACAAATGCTTTAAGCAGTTTAAGCTGCCTTGTCAAATCATAAACGTCACTGAATATTCACTATATGTGACACATCCCTAGAATTAAGTTTTCTGCGTAGAGTAGCTAAAAGTCAGCAATCAAATTGACCCATTCCTTGGCTGTGGCCACTTGACAACTCTGCAGCAGAGTGACGGTTGTCTTGTCATAAAATGTTTTCAGATTTTGTTTTTCCCCATCTCAGACATCATCGCTTTAAGCCTAACTCGCAGCAACATAACCTGGGCTTGGTGCACAGATAACTATCAGCTGTTTATGTCTCAACATGTCAGTGGAGATCTCCGTCTTTCTCTGTCACCGCCTTGTATTCCTCCTTCCCTCTGTTCGCCCCTTGCTTCCTCTTCTGTAATGAGGAATACAGAACAAGCCAACAGCATAAGAACCCAAGCTATCTCTCAAAAAAAGCGTATACACAAAATCCAAGTTTCTCACAGTTTCTGGCAAAAATAAAAACACTGACTGCACAAAAAAATATTTTAGACCGAATATTTCTGGTGCCCGTTAGGTCAGTTTGTCTCATATAGCTCATATGAAGCAGTTGAGCTTTCCTTTAGTTTTACTGGTCGATCTTGCAGTACATTTCTCTTATCACTGACTTTGTAGAAGCATTTATTTAAATACTTTCCTAGGTTTGCTTTTATCCCGGTTGTTGTTGTATACTCAGCCCTTGTTTGGACAATTGAACAAGTGATGGGCCTAATTGCTCATCATTCAGTTGTCATCTCCTCTCAGGAGACGGGGTCTTGTGAGCAAAACTCGTCTGTCATCTCCCAAAGTTTGCTCATTTAAATTCATCCCGACGAGCTAATGCTGTTGTCAGGCCAGTCTTCTCACACGCTGTCCATGTATCAAAGATTATTTTCTGCTATTTAGAGTTTTAAAAAAAGGCCATTTTTTAGGCCAAGAACTGATTTGATGTATTTGGCATCAGTCCCTGTGGGTTAATTTTCCATTTCTCTCTTTAGTTCGAGACACCAAAGGTATTCAAACTGACTTGAACTGGTTTCTAACCCACTGCAGGTGCTTCTCTTTATGACACCATATGGACATTGATTTTTAGCTTGCAAGACTGTCAGGTAATTTCAGGCTAATCCATTTTAAGAAAATGTTCTGGCATTGATGTGCGTATTATATTATGTCATGTGTGTTTATGTTTATGTTAAGGCTGTGTATAACTAAGATATATAATCAGTTTCCTGTCTGTTTTGGTTGTGTTTAGCCTCGTCTGGCTCTGCCACAGTGTGCTTGCCACTGTGACATGACAGCGGCCACAACTTCATGCTCTGTTTGAGGTAGAAAATATCAGTCAAGAGATGTTTTCTTTCTTTTTTTTCTGTGCAAGCAGGCATGCACACATTTTCCCATGTCAGATGGAGTGTACGCGAGTATTCTGCACATGAATATTTGTGCGTTGATGTTGTGTGTATTTGTACATTGTGTGTGTGATCCTAATGATGCCTTCCTCCTCTACTCTATTGGGCTGTCAGCACGGTGCTGGTGACTGTCACACACACCGGCCCCCCTCCAAATCGTGCTAAGATAGGTCATTTTTCAGTGTCAGGACAGACGATTCACGTTGGCACCAGATAGATCCGGGACACGCTGGACTCATTATTCTCTGTTTGCATATGACTGCTTCGTGCCGAAATGCAAGTCGACGTGTACAGGAGGCTTGAGCTGAAAACCTATAGCACTTCTCAGTGCTTTGTTACTATTAGCCTAATCAAACTGCATTGCTACGCATCTTGAGTGCGGTACAAGTGTGAAAGAACCACACAGCGCTTCACACAAATCATTAGCTGCATGTTGTTGATTTTCTTTTTCTGTTATGCTGTTTTATGGAGTCTTAACACAGAAATCTGACAGGAATTTAAAAAAAGGAAGTATACCCTGTAAACAAATACAACTGTCTTAGTTTTTAACAGTGTGGGAGAGACATGGGAAGGATAAATGAATAAGGGGGCCCAGCAGATCAAGCAGGATTTTAACCCAGATTTCAGTGTGTCATTCTTCAACTTATATATACTTTATATATTTCTGTCTTCCTCCATTCTCTCTTCTCATCTATTATGTTGTATTTAGGTCAGTTTATGTGTTCCTTTCCAAAATACCATTACTCTTAATCATTTCTCTCTTCTAACATCACTCACTTTTGCAGGCCTTCCTCACTCTTTCTCTCCTCCCTCTCTTTCGACAGGGTGGGTAACTGTGTGGGTAGACATGTGGCAATGTGGGGTAGGTGGAGGTCAAGGCCTGTGCCCCAGGAGTGTGGTATTTTAATCTGGGCTATTTGTAATGACAGGCCTCCTATAAGCACAGAGGAGTGGCAGGTTGAGAGGCTCTGACAGGTTCTAATCGCTGTCAGGAGAAGTAGCTGAAGAATGTGCCAGCTACACCCCCTCCCATTCCTGTCCTCTCCCATAGCTGCTGTTCTCTGCTCTGCTCTCTCTCTCTCTCTCTCTCTCTCTGTTCCTTTTGACTTATACCTCTTTAAGGTAAGTGAAGGATTTTTGCCGCCCCCTATTTTGTTTTCTCTTCCGCCTTTTTCTTTTTTTTGGATGGCATCCAGAAGCCACTACCTGCTAGTGTAATTCCTTTCTCTTTCCTCTCCGTTCCCCCTCCACCTCCTCTTTTCCACTGCTATGGACAGTTATTGACATTCCTTGGGCATAAAGACTCGGCCTGTCTCAGTGTGTCCCATGGTCATTGGCAACTGGCTGGTTTAGTGTCTCTGCCACATTGGCCAATAGATGATAAATATAAGGAAAAGTTGTATTACTGTGAAAATATGACGCTAGTAACTATACATCTTTATATCTTTAATTTAGATTTTTTTTCTTACACAACTCTAAGCCCATACTATTCTTAAACTAGTATGTCCTATAAAGCCAAAAAAAGCAATAAAGTATATTCATTTTCATTTCATTTTCATTTCATTTTCATTTCATTTTCATTTCATTTTCATTTCATTTTCATTTCATTTTCATATTATTTTCATTTCATTTTCAAAAAAAAATACAATACAATCAATACAGCTCTACAAAAATGAAAGCAAACTTGAAAGAGAATATCTGACAAATCTAACCAGACAATAATGTTGAAAACCTCTCAAAGTTGGTTAAGAAACTTAAGGAACAACTTGATTGTAACTCGGTGAGGGTCTGTCCTCTGTACTGCTCTATTGTTAATGGCTCCATGTTGTATTTGACCTATTTGACTCACCACTCTGTGGAGCCATTTTCAATGAGAGTGCTATTGTAGATATTTATTTTGAAGATCCCAACTCTCTCTCTTTTTCTTCTTTTTTCCACTTTCCTGCTTTTGCGTTTGTTAATATTGTTGCTAAAGAAAGGGCTACATATGCTGTATATAGTCTGACACGCAATAAAACCCCACAATTTTCATTTACCTACTCAAGGACTCAAAAGACAGAAAAGAAAAAGAAGTGAAAAAAAGGAAAAACAAGATGGCCAAAAGAACTATTCAGGTTCAACACAAACTTTCTGCTCTGCCTCTCTTTTCCTTTGGCACAGGACAAGGGTGGCCAGGCTTTGCCCAGGTGCCGTCTGTGCCATTGGCGCTAAAGCGAGAAGAAGCTGGCACACTTTGGGCATGGCTGCGGCCCCTTCTTCCTCAAAGGCTTGCCTCGTCTCCCTTCTTTCCCCTCACAGTCCCTGCTGCTCCATAGCCCAGGGAGCTCATTAGGCCAGACTTCCTCTTCATTTAATCCATTTTTCATAGCCTAAAAAACAGTCCCTGATCTTAAAAATCCTGGCTAATTTAAGCCTGGATGTTGGGGAAAAGAGTAAAAATATCATGAAAAAAGCAGGCCCGTGCATGCTTTTTTGTATTTCTGATGTCAGAATTAAATGTATTTATAGAGCTATAACGCTATGGCCAGAATGGCATGACGCAGGACCAGCACTAATTTGAACAGTTCTTGAACAGAGTTTTAGAACCCAATAGGCAGCATCCTATTCCATCCACTTCCTTGCCTGTTATCTGTGGGTCTTGGGAGAGACCAATGTGTTAACTTGGCCTAATGAAAACATTGGTAATAACATGCTCCCTCTCCGTGTTCCTTTAATTATGTATCGCCGACTGGATACCAGAAGGCCCGTGTAGGCGTCCAGCCCCACTTGTTGTGGAAGTGAAGTTTCATTTGTAACTTTGATCCTGGTGGGGAGGATCTGTACAGAGAAACAAATGCATTCTGTACAGAGAAACCAACATTCTCTGCCTTAAACTCCCTTGCTCTCTCTCCAACATCATGGTATTTCTATCGTTCTCAGTTACTTATTGATGAAGAGAAACTTTATATAAATATAGCTTCTTTTTCCTTCTTTTAAAAAAAAAATAACAACACATGACCAAGTATTATTATTGACCAGTGTTTTTGGAGATACTACTACGGTATACATAAGATAATTTTCAGTCTCTGCTTTTGCCACGTGCTTTCATACCTTTCACATTATATCCACATAAACACCAGCAAAGTTAACATCCTCAAAAGTTGTCCAAGGCTTGTCCTTTATCTCTTTCTACTAGGACAAAGCTTTTTTTTTTCTTCCCTCTTCCAGGAAACCATCACAGCATTAATATACCTCCCAGGTATAAAGTGTTGATGAGTGCCTGTCTCCTCAGGCTGACACTTATTTCACCAAAGGTCTTGGAGCGGGGGGGACACTGAGGGAAGAGAGGAAAAAAGAGCTGCTTGCATACCAAGCCAACGGATGTGGTGGAATTGTTAAGCAGTCTCTGCTGCCCTCTCGTTAGCCTCCAAGATGCCTGGTGCAAAGGTGAGGCAGCGAAAGTTGCGGTGGGTTGAGAGGGGGAGGGTCAGTGCCCCTAAGGGTACCATGCCATGGCCGTGCCAGGCCAGGATCCTGTGCCACTGTCTCCGGTGCCTCCTCTGTCAGCAAGCCCTATGCCCCAGGCCACTGCACTGAGGGCACATGGGGGGCTGTCACGCGTCGGCCTCAATTACAATCAGGGGATGGAGCAAGGCTGCCCACTGTCACGGCTCATATTGCAGTTATTGCACTGTATCACATCCTACCTCCCATGCAGATGATGTTTGCTGGAGATGTACTGCCAATGGAATCTCTCTTTTGTTTGCAGTTATTTTATCATTGACAAACCTACGGAACCTTACAAAGCTATTGATTTGTGGAAGGTATTCAAAATTGACATTTTTATTCAAAATGCACTTTTAAAATACCCACTGTTTTTAATTACTAAATCCAAAAAATATTTTCCACTTAACCCTAATGACTGCTTGCCGTTGCCATTTGCATTTAATCAGTCAAAGGACACACATTTATTGTACTTGCAGTTTAATCTCATGTCCTTCAATTGTTTGCTCTTGTTAAAGTTATCAAAGAAAAGTTTTTTTTGCCTGCTTGGGTCTGGCTCCTTTATCATGCTATATGTGTTCCACATAAAACCTTGAGACATAACTTCAAATTAGAGCTGTCTTATTTACAATGTGCTAATTTCCAATGAATGTCATAACTAACACAATAGTAGGCCCATACTGTTGTTGTCAATGCACTCTCCAAAAAGAAACAGTTTTGTAAAGTTGGGTCTATTTAGGTTAATGGTGACCTGTGGTATTTTCTTGTAAAGAAAAGTTATGTTAGTAGTCTTACCTAATATTCTTAAAGCTCATGTGATGTTGGTTAGGGTTACAGTATGTACTTTATATACAAGTACTCTGAAATATTAAGAAAGCATTAGAGTTGTTGGTTAATTTTTTCTTTTGGTTGCCTGGCTGTGTTGAACATGCGCTGATTTACATAGAGGATCCACATACCTACATGAGGAATCAGCATATTAATATTAGTTTCTCACTATTGGGTGTTGTAGGCATGCCTGGCTGCCGCTGCTCCTGTCAGTCATAACAGGGTCGCATACCATCATCCTACCCCTGAAGAGAAAATGACACCTAACTAAAAGAACCACTGTGTATAAGAAAAAAAAATGGCCCCACTTCCTCATGGCCAACCTGTCTAAGCAACATTATGGCTAGATTAGCTTTACCAGATGGCATACATTATTCATGAAGGTAAAATAAAATGTATCTAAGTTTGTGTTATTACTCACTTGATGACTCTCTGTGCGTCTTTCTTTTTTCTCGGTGGTGAAGCTGGCCCCATCAGGATACTGTAAAACCCACATGGAGCCACACCAATTGTAGAAACTCGCCCCTACCGCATTGTCACCTTTATCAGCAAACTTAAAAAAAAACAAAAAAAGGAAATCATTTTTCAGCAGCTTCAATGACAGTGAGTATTGCTCAGTTATATAGCAAAGGACTGGCTTTAAAAGAAAGAGAGTGGAAGACAAAAGAGAGCGACAGGCAGGGGGAGGTTAAAGAAAGGGCCAGCTACTGAGATGACAATTGAGTTATAATATCATGTCCTTTATGAATAATTAATTTGATGGTGCTAAGGCCCCTTAGAAGGTAGATTAAATTAGTTCTGCCATGTCTTAAAACTTAGATATGCTTCATTAGTTTGGAAGATGGTGGCAAACGTGTTGGGTATTCACTTAAGCCTGTTTTTAGCTAATGATGAGGAACAGGAGACACCTTATCACCCAGCAGTGATGCACAGTGTTTTATTACATTAATGAGTGTTAACAGACAAACTCAATTCATTGTTCCCTCTATGTCTGCTGGCCAGGAGATTCTGGACATATTATAGTCCTGTTTTGCCCTGTTTCCACTCTATAATACGGTTTGAATTGACTCACTGGTTTGGTACCAGTGCTTTTCCCTTTTCAATGTCCACTGCAGCTAGTGTAGGTGGGATTCTCAGCTGATTGCCATAGTGACCCGACGTGAAACTGCCATGACATCATCTTAAACGCGACACTTGCTGAATCCTTTCATCCGCAACCAAACAGAGGATTTTCTGTACTTTGTCAATTGTACGGCCTAGTTTTATGGGCTGCACAGGATGTCCTGTCTCGCTCTAGTGACGGTTCTCTCTGACCAGTCAGTGGTCTGCAGTGTTTTAACTCCACCTTCTAGTATCGGCTCCGCTTGCTTAGAACCTCGACTGAAGTGATAACAAAAACATGTCCAGGTACTTTCCGCAGCCTTTTGCTAATGGAAAACCATAGTGGAAAACCAAAAAAGAGCGAGTAGTCGAGGTGAGCCGCACCGTGCAGTGGAAAAAAGGCATTTGTGTATAAGCTTCTGGAGTTCAAGTAATGCAATGTGCAGGCTTATGTGCTTTGCCAGCATTTAAGCTATGACCTGAAGCTGCCTTTAGCCTAAACTGTTTAATAAAGAAATGTTGCATATTAGTTCTGTCAAAATAAGTGATTGTGCTTGTTTAGGTTTGTAGTTAAAGATCTTTCTTTTTTAGCAGTGTCCCATTGCCATCCTCACTGGGAATTACTGAAGTCACATTTGTTGTACTTCACTTGTATATTGTAAGTAAAACTTTGTATTTGACTTCATTTCCATCAACCTTGTAAGACCAGGCTTTCATTGAGAATGCCATAAGGATTGAACTGCTTGGAAATTACTGTATGTTGTAAAGGAACAATATAAAGTAAGCACAAATAAACAATGTACACTGTACGCAAGAACTTTGACATGCCCTCACATGTCATGCCATCTTGTGTGTATTCACAGTGGAAGCTGACAATAAACTGCCTTCAACTCTGTGGCCCCAGTCATTGTTAAATGAGGCGCATGATGTGTCTCTCTTTTGTGAGTTCCCTCTGTGCTTCGTATTCTCCCTATAATGGGAGTATTATTTTCCCTTTACCAGACCAGGGAAGTGCGATGGTATTACCCTGAAGTAAAACACAAACTTCTGTTTGTGCTGTCTGTCAGAGCAAACACTGACGCAGTGTTCTGATAACAGGCTCCACTGTTGCCCTTTTAAATGAAATTGTCAGAGCACCTTAGATTTGAGAAGAAAAGAATTTGATGTATTGTCTGCGCATAACAGGGCAACTATTTAATGCACGCAACCAATACAAACATACAATGTTGAAGTGATGCTGTAATACAAGAAAGGAACGTTTTATATTCAGTTCTCCAATACACGACAAAAAGAGGATGAGCTTTTATATCTCAGTGACCATGAAAGTTGAACAAGCTTTATTTCCTTTAAGTTTATGGAAAATTATAGTTGTTCTTTGATGTGTGCTTTTGGCCATCATTCTCTCAACTCAACATCTTCATTCTTGACACAATGCATGTCCTTTAGAGTGATCAGAAACATTTTACACAATTTCTCAATATAAAACTATTATTTGAACCACATAGAATTAAGGGAAATGCAGCCAAAATTTCATTGGGAATGATACATTTACATACAGCAGGGTAGGTCAAATTTGGTCAAAAACATATTCCTAATGTAATATTGACACTTACAAAAAAACTAAAGCAGGGTTGTGTTAAATTAACTGAAGACAAATAACTGATGAAATCAAGGAAATGTATTGCAAGCTAGACAGCTAAGATGTGTACATTGTTAGCTGTCATTAGTCCTGCTGCCACCCTGGGAATATTTAGGAGTGTTTGACTCTGACATGGAATGTCACAAATTTGCGTCCCATCAGAGGCTCTGATTGGCTGGTCTGACAGGTGGGCTTTAAGGTTGAGACACACGGACCAGACGACCAACCGTTGGCAGAAAAGGCAGTTGGACTGATCAGTTGGATCCCTGAGGTCCAAAAAGTGCCTCGTAACGCACCGAAGCGACGCTGTTATGGAGACGTAATACATCTCCATAACAGCAGGCGGCACTACTCTGTATTGTCGCCCAAAAAATTTAAACCGGCAGCTGATTGGACGAACGCGGCACGTGGGTCTGGCTGCTGCTTCTGGATTTTGGATTTTTCAATGGCGGTTCATTCAGAATACGGTCTCATATTTTACGAAGATAGTTCACCGAAACGTGTTTCTGAAAATATTTTAAGCGAGAAATAGGCCATGCAGTCATTTCAGATCGACAAAGGTCAGTTTAAAAGACTCTCGTCAGATTTTGAGAGGCTACCCGCTCGCCATTTCCGGGTGAGTCCGGACTGCCCTGTCTCCAACTGAGCACGTTGGGTTGGCCAAAATGAAGGCTGACAGCTCCTCCAACGGACGACGGCACGGAACACACCGAACAGACTGGAGTCACTGACCTCGCCAGACTGTCCGACAGCTGATTATCGGCTCCGTGTGTGCGGACCTTTAGAGGGCTCAACCCAGGTTGGCATTAATCTAGGCATTTTGATATGTATGTGAGCATTGCTTTAACAAGGCTGTATTGTTAAATTAGCGTAGTCTACATTAAGTTGTGTGACTCTTAAGAAAATCACCAGCCATTATTATGCTTTTACAAAGTAATTTAATTGATCTTATACTGAACCTTTAAGGAAAATAGCTTTAGCAAACTAGGCTTTATGTTCCAAAATCAAATTTCATTGAGAAGAGATGAAGCAGAACAGAAGATATAACAAACAAACTAGTTGCAATACTAATTGGTACCAAGAAAATCAGCTCCATTCGCTGAGATTGAACTGGCCTCTGTGGTGCAACCTGTCACTCTACAGACAGCTTCAACACTTAGCCCAGCTCTCTCCCTTTTCTGCTGTGTTTGCGGAGCTCTTCCTCAGCTCATGAGTATTAATAAATTCAAAGTTTGAAGAAAATAATCTTTAAGTGTTTCCAACTGTCAGATCCTGTCAGTGCAACCACTTCTAATAGCCTGCGCCTTCCATTCAGGCTAATGTTTGATGTCTCGCTTTCATGCCCTCCTTTTTCTCCTTTGCTAAATTGCCGCCAACAGTCCTGTGTCCCCACAGATTGTTTGTTTTCGACCATGCTTGTTTTACATATCATCGCGTAACGAGGATTCATTTAGTGAGCTGTTAATGGGGGAAGGGAGTAAGTGGTCCATTGCTTTCTTATATTCAAATAGGATGTGATCATGAGTCAGGTAGCAATCTGTCGTAGGAACATTTGCTAGGGAACATGTAGGACTTTTGAGAACCTCCAAAGCGATGCCAAATCTTTTCTAAAAGTAGTGCAGATGTTTCATGTCCAAACCACTTGACAGGGAACAGCTGGACAGGACAGCCGAGGACAGTTGGGCTCCGTAAGGCGTCACACCCTCATCAGTTTGAACAGGAGTGGCGATCAAGCATTAATCAAGACTAGACTCTAGAGGCTCCTTTGTGTTTACTTCACTCAGTGTTTGCATCAGTTCTGACTTTTAACTCACAAACAGTGGGTGAATCCAACAAAGCTCATTTAACGAGAAAAAAAAAAGAAGCTATCATCAGTTGGTGTTAAGATGTGCTAAATACTCCTAGCACTCTAAAGAAAAATAGAGGGAGGATCCCAACAGGCCTTGTCAAAACATGCAAATGAGCTTGACGCCACATCCGATTTTGACAAACATAATTAAGGAGTTCCAATTTGGGACATGTTAATAAAGAAGACTGCAGGCCTCCCCCAGGTCTTCACTAATCATAAAGCCTTAAAGCTGCTGCACTCCTGTCTGTCTGTGTGTGTGTGTGTGTGTGTGTGTGTGTGTGTGTGTGTGTGTGTGTGTGTGTGTGTGTGTGTGTGTGTGTGTGTTTCCCTCCCCAATCTCCCGTTTTATTGGATAATGAACTGCCGTAGAGTGTTAGATCTCTTTTCGCTGAGTTTGAGGAGATAGGCAGGGAAGCGCTGCCCGAGGTGTGGTGTTGTACAGATAATTAAAAGGCAAGAAATTTGTGTTTCGCTCTTTGATCTGCCTGTCAACTTTCTGATTAGAGACGTGATAGCCTTTAATCAACAGTAATGTGATGATTAACGCTCCTAAACTGTTGAAAATGAACCAGAGGAGCGTCAAGTTTTCGCTTTCTTCTTCCCTTCTCCTCCATACAGCTCTCCCTGAGTCCATTTCTCAAAACTGGCAAACTTTTCTCCTCCAGCGGTTGTTAAATCAGATGTTGTGTTTGATTAGCACCAACTGACATGTTTTTTTCTTCAACCTTTCAGTCTCTCTAGTCTTGGGATCATTGGTAGAACTGAAATCTCTCAATGTGTTTGTCTTCCAAATCTAACAAAATGTGCTTTTATTAAATTTTTCCTTTCCTTTGGTCTTTATTTTATTATTTTTTTACACAACTTTGACCTTCAGCTTAGATATCATCATTATGGTATTACAATGCTTATATTGCTGATGATGGCACCATCATTTAAATAGCTACTCAGCTGAAAAAGTCATAATTTAAATTGCCAGCTAAAGCACTTAACATCTGTTTTTATTATTTAGGGTGACTGTGGTTGAATAAAGGTTGACATACTAGTGTTTTAGTTTTTTTGTTTGTTTTTTCATGTACTATACATTTTTTTATATTTTAGTTGTAATAGGGCTAGCACAATTGTGTGACACAAATGTCACCACTATGAATAATGCATACACAAATTAGAAATTAGTTTTAATTCTACACTTCATACATTTTTTTTTTTACAATTTAGACCAAGTTTAATCAACACATAAAAAATGATTTTCCCAGCACTGGAAATGGAATTAATAAGTCCGCTCTGTTTGAGCTTCACAATTGACCAATCGGAATACGTGGAGAATAGGTTTATAGGCTGACCAGCCGTCTGTAGAAATTTCCTGTTTTTTTTAATTGAAGACCTCAGAAAGAAATGCCTGTACATTGTTGCATGTGGGGCAATCACAGCAAGCAACCAAGTCCATTAGTTTTCATTTGGATGGTTCAGTAAGACTGGTTGATTAAGTTCAGGCAATTTGCTTTTAGAAACCCTCATTCTCCACTCAACCCCTCCCGCTTCTCAGCCCTCTGCCACCAGCAGGGTTGTCGTTCAGGTTAATTTAATCTGGTTTGTTGGAAATGTTAACACAATTGCTTTGTGGCTGTCTATACCTTGGCATGGCGTACAGTTTTCAGTAGTTTATTATGGAAAAACTCTGCATTGAAATGCTCTTAGACATCTGACTATTGGTAATTACACTAACAGTCAATATCCTTTAGTTCACATTGTTACTCACCCATGATAAGCAATGCAATATGTGAGTGGCTGTGTCAGAGTATCTGCAGCTGTGTCCACAGGGACGTGTAGGTATGGGTAATTTCATGAATGTAAAGCAAGCTATTCCTTTCCAAGCCTCATCAGTTCTTATTGAATTAGGGTGAAGGGGACTTTGCTGTTTAAAAAAAATTAAGATCTAAGAATTTGAGGCTGAAGTGAAGGAAAAAGAGGAGGGGGAGCTCAAATAGAATAAAAATACAGCTTTTAGTTCTCTCCACCCCTGTTTCGCTTTAAACAAATGGTTCTATTACCAGCTGCTCTCCTGATCATTTATACCCATTAAACTTGCGTCTTATCACCCATAAGACGCCCTTGCGTCTCTCCATCCACCAATTGTCTATAATCAGCCATTTAAAACGGCAGCGGAAATTTCTTTTGCGCCTTGCTTCGGTCTGACGGACAGGCAAACGAGCCGGGAGGAGGAGGGACAGGGGAGGAGAGAGGGATATTTTCTATGGAATGATGAATAGGCCAAGTTGAGTGGCTGACTAACTGAGATCTGTCTTAATCAGAAGTGATTTGTCAGAACAGGAGCTCTGCGGGGTCAGGGCACAGGCGATGAATAAAACAGAGCCTGGCGAGGTGAAGAAAGGCCCCAGAAATCCACCCTGACTGCCCACCACCACTCATACACATGCAAGGGGAAGGGCCTATGCATGGGCTAAGTCAGAATGGACTGGCTCTGCTTCTACCTGCTCAGAATATTACTTGTTTTAAGTGTTCAGACTCTTGCAAGAACAAGCCAGTGTCTTACCTACATAAAAACTACCTATACAGTGTGCTGTTAAAATGGAATCAATGTCAAACACATGGGGTGGAAAAATCCCAATTTTGAGGACAATACACTTCCCCCAAGAATCCATTTTATTCTTTATTTAATCCTTTATTGTCCATCCTTCGAAGTTGATGATTAACATGATGCGATAGAGTTTGTTATTATTATAAGCAACCTGTCACAACATCGCTGAGCCCCCAGATGCTTCATGCCCCCCCCTGTGACCTAGCACTTGGCACCTCTTTATTCTGAGCTATAGCTCAGTGCCAAGGTGCTAGCCTCATGGCCCGTGGGCGCAGCATTACAAATACATCCCAATGTGGGTACAACTTTGATGGAGGTGATGAAAGTATGTCACCAGGCAGTTGTAGACTTGAGAAGTCCTTAAAAAAAAGCTTTTCTGAAAGTGTACAAAGACAGGTAACTTTATTCACCTGGGAGTCACAGGCACATAAATTGACTGCTGCACTCCTGTGTGTGTGTGTGTGTGTGTGTGTGTGTGTGTGTGTGTGTGTGTGCGCGTGTGTGCGCGTGCATGCATGCAGCGAGCTTGAGAGAGACAAAAATGTATGGTCTTAACATTTACCAGACTCCTCCTTGCTTCCCCTCAACCCTCCCATGGGTTTCCATACCCCGTTTGTTGGAGTGTGTGGCTTGTGTCCTGATATGAGTGTGTGTGGTAACCTTCAAAAAATGGTCTTAACTGCTTAATGAAAAGGAGCTGTGCTGAGCCTCAGAGCACACCACTGTCAGGTCTTGTACCCTTTCAGGTCTGGGGACGGAGGGAGCAAGGCAAAAAAAAAAAGCAACACAGAAAGAGAGACAGAGCCCTTTTAGACAGTGTGTAACTGCTCTGAAACAGCTCCTGTAAAATAGATGATGCCTCCAATTAAATGTGTCCATGGACTGGAGAAAGTTTAAGGCTGTGGAGGTTTGGATGGTACCAGAATTGTTGGCTTTCTGAGCTGTATTGTCCTGAGCCAGGCTGGGTGGACAGGGGCAGTTTATGATATTCACATTTCACGTTTCTTATAACAATAATAAATGATTAGTTGATCTTTTTCTTTACAGCACCTGACAATAAGAGAAAATAAGTGAGCCGTGCTCTTATCACAGTAGACGAAGAAAAGCAGCAAATCAAAATAGTTGATTATTTTTCTGTTGATCGACTTATTGTTGCAGCTCTATTAAGAGTCGGAGCAGACAGAAATGTTTCTCTCCAACTGCGTTTGGCTTATTTTATGGTGCTTGTTCTCCACTAGTAAAGTTAATTGTCCAGTAAATATATAATCATCATATGATTATTAGCAAACTGGTTAAAGTGTTGAGCTTAGATAAAACACAGCTAGACTGTGCTATGTCAATAGTGTGTCTAATTCCTGCTCAAGCCATTACTTCCCCATATATCTAATTTGTGCCTTCAACTTTTCTATACTAATTCTTTTCTACAGTTACATTAGAGATTATGAGTAGAATTAAGGCTCGCTGGTGTGAGTGTAATGTAATGGAATAATGGGCTTGTTAAATGGACCTTTGGGGATGGGGATCTTGAACAAGTGAGCCAGAGCAAGGCCTCCGGGCCGGGGTTATTTAAATTGTTAATAGCTGTTTAAACAGGAGGGGGAATATTTTAAAAACTAACGAGCAACAAGTCGTGGGCATTAACACTCCCCCCCCCTCTCTTGCTTTGTTTTTATCAACTGTACAATACCCCACATTTTTGTCATGGTCATACATTCTATATATTTTTTTGGGATTTTGTGCAGTTAAATGTGCTGTTTAAACTTGAAAATGTAATATCTTAACGTTGCAGAATCTTACGCACCAACGTGCAATTTAAGGTCAGTGACTACCAAAATCTTCCCACATCAACATGAGCTGAGATATTATTACTGGAGGGACCGGTTCATTGTATTTAACTCAGGTGTTGAAGCCTTGTCTACATCTATGAGTATGATGTAACATAATGTTGCATCTGGGGATGATGATGATGATAAAATTATATCACGTAAGTTATATAAGAGAGTAGTTTTTTGAAGAACCTTCCATTATTCTTTTTCCCGTAACTAATTGCATTTTACACAGAGCAATGGACAGCAGGACTTAAATAAGATGAATGGAAATGTAGATACATGCCAGAGAAGAGTGATAAACGCCATACATTCCCTTGGGAGGCATTGTGTACACCCTCTAACCTGAATCCACCGTGGTTCCAATCTCGTCCTCTGAACCGCTCTGCTAGCCCTATTACAACTAAAATATAAAAAAATGTATAGTACATGAAAAAACAAACAAAAAAACTAAAACACTAGTATGTCAACCTTTATTCAACCACAGTCACCCTAAATAATAAAAACAGATGTTAATGTTGACAGAGCTTTAGTTGGCAATTTAAAGGAAGGCTATTCATCATTTTGCTTTCTTTTTTTGTTTTAACAGTTTTTTTGTTACCTAAACATTCACAAAAACATTATTGTCTTTTAAAACATACCTTAACAGAATGTGTGTAAGGATTGCTCAGTGCTCAGGCTAAGCTATCATCGGAGGCCTTTTCTCTTGCTACCTCATCCATCTTTTTACACATTGCAAACCTTTCTAATAATGCACTTGCCATCAAAAACAACTCGGCTGCAGTCCTTGTCACACACATTTATTTAAAAAGAAAGCCACAGCCTTGACAGAGATGGATAGATGTGCTTATTTGTCTCTTTAACAGAAGATTTCTGCAACAACTCCCGCACTGGTTGTCCCTTGTTCTTCTCCAATGGGGACGGGGGAGGGCTTGTATTTTATGGTTATTAATACCTGCACTCAGTCTTTTAATCTGCCCTATTTGTCACATGTGACTGTCTGACTGCACTGTTTAATCTGGGTATCCTTCAATCTGTCTCATCCCAGATTAGAAATTAATGAAGGCAGGAAGAGACACATTTGAGTCACTTACAGTGTAGGGGGGGGTAAAAGGGATGGGATGAATGGGAGTCGAACGTCGTTCATTTGACAGTGCTCTCTCTTTTTTCTACTTTTCCCTGATCCCCTTTCTCTGTCTCTCTCCCTCTCTCTATCTTTCTCTCTAGTTTTCTCTCTCTCTTCTCTTGTTTAGCTGCCAGATGTAGCCAATTTTTGCACTGCTCCCCCCAAACAGGCGCTCAGCACGTGGGCCCTTTGGTGTGCGGCACCTGTGTAGTGTAATACAGTCAGCAACTGCGTTGTTTATTCCGGATTTGTTTGGTGCGCTTGAAAGCCTGTCTTTGATCCATGCAAAGATTCTTCACTTCTTTTCCTTTTTTTCCCTGATTCATCCTCAGCCTCCGTCATTTTTTAAACGCTAATGCCATAGCAGTATGGTTACATTGATGGCAGTAGTGTCTTTTTTTTAGTTTATCTTTTTTTTTTTTTGCTTTCTTTCCTTGTCCCCAACCCAAGGGACAGGAAAATGACAGTGACCACTGACAAGCTTGTCAGGTGCCTTGTCGGAGATGTTTTATAACTGTGCGTTAATGTGTTTACATCTACAACTGACGAGAGGCATTTAAAAAAGAATGGCCTAATGAATATTGCATTAGTTGAGTGGACCCCACTGGCAGGCTGGATGCTGGGGTATTGTTGCCTAGAATGTGTTGTCTATTTACTTCAGCACTTTAAGAAGGTTAGAAAAACACTTGTACTAACCCATAGCTGCAATATTCTTCTACCGTATCTGACACTCACATTTTTCTTTTTTTGACGTTTTATTTTGCAAATGTCAGACACACACTCTTTTGACATTGCACCTGCTTCTCTTACAGAACAAGTGGGTCAGGAGATTCTTTCCAACCTGCACAGTGACCGTGAGAAGATCCAAAGAGCCAGAGAAAGGGTGAGTACGCACACGCCACCTGCACACACTCATCCGTCTATTCTAACAAGTGTTTGTGAGACCGTAGAGGTGTTACAGCTGGTTAGCAACATTGACAACATTCACCACCCTCTGCATGGTTTGCCAAGTAAACACACACAAACATGGCACACACACTGGTCCTGGGTTTGCTTACACGTGTGCACACACTCAGTCAGCAGAATTGTATTGACAAGGTACTTAATGTGCTTATTTATTGATAGCACTGTGTTGCATTCAAGTATATATTTTTAGTCAGTATCACCTAACAATTTGAATCTTTTTCTTTAGTTAGATGAGATCAAATGTTGACCATATCTTGCCACAAAACATGTGGCTACATACTGTTGGTACCTGTGCACCTTTCTCCAAGATCTTGCCGCTTTTCTTCTTCTCACCTGAATGGGGATAACTTTGCCAGCTGCCATCCTTCCTCACTTACCCTCCTAAACTTCTCAGCACTCTTCTCCAGTTTCCCTCTCTCCTTCCTACCCCCCCCGCCCCACACTCACACACACACACACACACACACACACACACACACACACACACCCACCACCACCACCCCAATCCTGAGCACTGCCCGTCCTTACATTCAGCCAGCCAAACAGACAGGTAGGCAGAGACAGACAGACCAAACACAGGAAGGGGGCCCAGCACTGACGGCACCCTAAACGCAGAATGCTTAAAGACCACAACATGGCAGTGGGTCTTGCACAGGCAATTTCAAAGGAAATCAGACATCTCCTTTCAAAATGATCCAAAGTGTCTACTGAGAGTACCTGCTTTCTGTTTCTTTTTGCTTTCTCTCTATCTCTTGCTCTCTCTCTCTCCCTCCGTCCCATGAGTCTTCTTCTCCGAACCCCCCTCCCAACCACAGGTACACACACACTCATAGGGCTTTAAAGGCAGTTTGTGGGGCAAAAGTAAAAAGAAATCAAGATGTAAAGACATAGGATGTAAGGGCTGGTTAACATATCTTTTGCAATAAAGAGATGGTGAAGGAGGTATAGTTTAGTATAGTGCCAACACATGAACAATCCAACACACGCGCGCGCACACACACACACACACACACACACACACACACACACACACACACACACACACACACACACACACACACACACACACACACACACACACACACACACACACACACACACACACACACACACACAACACAAACCCCTATGCTCAGCAGGGGGGTGGCCTTTTGTCTTGCTTTTATGGTACAAATAGAAGTCAATGGAAGGTTTCAACACTGGGTCAAAGCAGTGCACTCACAAATCTGAACCACTGAGTGGATTGGAAAATGTGATTTAAGACAGGTAGCAAGGGGGGAATGTTTTAATATTTATTGCCAAAAAAAATTATTTATATCCTTTAATCAATAATTAAACGTTATAAAATGATTAATTTGAGGATATGAATTACTAATGTCAATGAACAAAATAAGCAATTTGTGTGCACAAATTATTAATTTGTTCCCCCAAATGATTTATTCTTGGCCTTAATGACTAAATCGGGTTACAACATTTGTCCTCTCCCTTCTCTGTTAATGGGATGAACATATTTCCCCCTTTGTTTGTTTGTTCATTTATCTGTAATCACAAATCAGGCACCATGAATCAAATCATTTGAAGGGAAACTGTAACCTAGCTGCTAGTCTGCTGCCTAGCCTCTTTTCCCGAACTGACCAGAACAGCCACAAGCTATAACTTCAGTGTCAATAAAAATAGGTATTTTTTTTATGGGTAGGATTTAGTCATTTAAAATTTTATAATTTGAGAGCTCAGATTATTATTATAATAAAAGGATTAATTGTGTCATTTGAGAAAACACATTTCTGATTTATTTTCCATTATCCTGCTTAGTAAACTTAGAAACTTTAATACTCAAATAAGAATCTCTTCATTTTACACATTTTCATCTTAAAGCTGAACCTTTTCCCTTTATTTTACTAAATGCCCTCTTTTGTTTGGCACTATAGATTAAATTGATATTGATCAGACACTGTTTTCAGTTTTATAATAATGGTAACAGAATTTGTACAGATTTTAATCTTCGAAGGTGACCTTGGGTGTCTTTGCTGCAAAGTTCTATAGCTAACTGTACATTAAAAATGAATCCTCTCGTTCCATATAGGCAACCACAGTTAATTTTAGAAAAAAATTCAGTGGGTTTCCATTTCAGGTTAAGGAGGAAAACATTACATTTGTTGAGAGGCTGTGGAGAGAGAGAGGAATGGAAAGAAGGAATGATTCAGAGAGATGTATTTTGGGAGAAAGTGTGGAGTATCTAGGGGACAGATCTGTGGGTAGAGGCAGACATCAGGCAACTGCAGGACTTGTTGTCTTTGCCAGAGGGCCCATACCCCAGGTCCCCCACCTTCTACCCTGTACCACATGTATCCTTGGCTCTCGCAACCTACATCACACCAACCCAGGCTGCCAGAGGGTAGGAAGGAAGGATGGAAGAAGAAGAAAAAAAGTAGCAGTAAAG
Source organism: Gymnocephalus cernua (assembly GCA_023631565.1). Taxonomy (NCBI): domain Eukaryota; kingdom Metazoa; phylum Chordata; class Actinopteri; order Perciformes; family Percidae; genus Gymnocephalus; species Gymnocephalus cernua. The sequence goes on from CM042443.1 coordinate 11,311,440, forward strand.
GAGGGGTGGGAAGAGAGGGCGAATTGCAGGCAAGATAGATAACTGCAAGAGGAGCCAGAACAAACAGGAAATAGAGTAATGCTGGAACCATTGTAGAGAAGAGGAAGGTTGGAAGAAGATATGGTAAAGTAAGGAATTAAAAATAGAATAGAATTCAGTATGATACACTGATGAAAACGTACTGTGTGAAATTGGCTTTATTGGGAAAGCAGTTATTCTCTCAGAGAGATGAAGATGAATGACTCCCTGCTGACTCCAGAGAGAGCCTCTCTGCAAAAATTCTTCCCCACACTCCCTCATCATCCTCCAGAAGTGCAACAACAGGTAGACGTTAGTGGCAGCTCACTCAGTGCGGTGTCAGCCTTTTTTTGTTTCTTTTTTTTTATTTTATTTTTTTTACAGTCACACTTGCACCTTGTTGGCAACATCTCTGCCAATTCCTTTTCCTACTGAAAGTCTCTACACCTGATAAGTGGAGGGGAAAAAGGCAGAGAGAAAGAAGAGAGAGGAAAATTTACATCAACAGTAAAGGGCCCTTCTCACTATTTTTCCTACACCATTCTTTTTTCTTTCTTTTTTCATTTTTTTATTGAGATTAACAACATTACACATCACAGATTTAGCCCTTTCTTTCTTTTCTTTTTTTCCAACCCCTGCCCCCCTATCCCTTAACATACATACATACAATGTAAAACATTCCAAAACTAAAACCAATCAGTGTATACCTCCCCCCTCCCCCATGGTGACCGACCATGGAAGTCGGAGAGAGTATAATCCTAACTTTAAGTATGTCAATTAAAGTGAGAGATATCATCTTCCAGAACCCAACCACTTCGGGGCATTCTTCTAGCCTTCTAGGGGTAAGGTACGTTCTATGAGCAAATGTGTAATGCATTAGTTGATGATCTGGATTCTTAGATGTTCCACACAAATTTTTCCACACTGTGTGCCAACAGATATCTTCAACATTTAAAGCAGCTAAGTCCCTGTGACATGTGGCTTCTATTGGTAATCGTTTGCCAGGATCAGACATACATTTGTAAAGTTTAGAGACCCTCCCTGGTGTTGGTCCCACTGAGGCTAATATTATATGAAGAGGATGTATGGGGAGTGCTGATCCCCATGGGACACCATATGCCCTCATGGCTGACCTTTACTGCAGGTAGAAGAAAAAAGATGATCCCGGAAGATCATACTCAGCCTGTAAATCATTAAAGGCTCTTAAGACATGGTCACAATACAGGTCTTTTAAAACATAAACTCCCCTGTTCTTCCAATGTGGGAATGAAAAAGGTATATTGCCCTTAAGAAGTGAAAATGTATTGAAAATTGGGGAGTGATTGTGCCATTTACGATCTGTGTGCACATGTTTCATAACAACAGTATGGAAAGTTGTGAGTAGAAATGAAATTATAGGGCCTAAAGGTAATTTGGCTTTTTTCAATGGTATGTTGGATTACACTAGGTCCTGCAGTCTGTGAGGCAGCGACACATTTTCCTCAATTGGTCTCCAAGAGACTGAAGAACCAGGATTGAAACAAATAGAGGGCGTAACACAAAGGACCAGAAGTACGTTTTAAAATCTGGGAGAGCCATTTCTACACCATTCTGTTTTCTTTGCAGCAAGATGAGCAGAAGGCTATTAAAATGACATGTCCTTCTAAGTGGGAATCTGCTGTTGACTAGTTTAAAGTTACATAGATTTTCTACCTATAAAAAGCAGCTAATAATGTCCTAGTTTATATACTAAATGTAATGTTTGGATAAATATCGCAGCTTTTTAGAGGGGGTCTAAAAGTATGTTCAGTTGGGGGTTGTGTTTAGACAAGTGAACCAGTAACCTAAAGGTAAAAAAGCAAGTTTACTGTCAAAGGATCTCTGATTCATCTCTCTAGCTTGCAACTGACAACTTTGGGTGGAAAGAAAAACTTTAGAGGTGCCTTCTTCTTGCCCTTGAGCAAGGGACTTTGCTGTGAGGCCAGTAGTACAAGCAACAGTAAAACCTACAAGCTTACAGTACTACTGTAATAAGTATATTGACTTTAATGTTGTAACACATTTTCAGCAATTATGTTTTCGGTGAGATATGTGTGTAAATGCTAAGCTTGTCCCGTCGCCATTAATCCATCAATCTGTTGCTACTATAAGGTGTGTTCAGTCCCAATATCCTCAGTTATGTAACAAGAAGTGACCTTTCCTTCTCTCACTGTCTTTTAATTTTGCAAAGAAGTGGCCAATTGTTGAAACATTTTAAAAGCAGTGAATTTTGTAGTCAGAGGACATTTCTATACTTAATAATATAATATATATTATTATCTTGTAGATAAGACGTAGATTGTGCTTAATAGCCTCAAGTGTTGTTGGATCAGAATGGAAACTAAAACCTGTCTTTCCCCGGTTCTGTCCCCTCAGCTGAGAGAAACGGACGCCAACCTGGGCAAGAGTTCTCGCATCCTTACCGGCATGCTGAGAAGGTAAGAGGCAGGTACGGACCTTGTTTCTGCACCTCTCTGTATATAACTGTGCTGTGAGCTTGCTCCAAGTCATTACCACCTAATTAGGTTTATAATTAGATCAATGTTTCCTTTCCATTATGATTAGTCTTAAACACTGTGTTGTGTGTGACCACATTGCTTAGCATTACATTGCTTTTGCAGACAACACTGGTGGGGATTGATAAACAAACAAATGGACATGTCAATAAATGGATGATGGAATACAGAACGAAATATTATAGTGGATAATGCAATTCTTCACCAGTAGTCACTAGTTGAATTGTAACCAGTTGATTTTGTTCACTTAAGTGGAATTTTATTTGGATGACAATTATCAAACAACTCAACAAGGTATAACTGAAATATATAAATGCAATATTTGGTAGTTATCTACAGTATAGTCATATTTTTTAGGGTCATGTTTTCTTTAATTCTGATTTGTTTTATTTATATGACACATACTGTATGTTTGAACTAGCAAACAAACTAAACTAACGAACTGTGTGAATGGCTGTTCTGTTACATGCAATTGTATTAGTGTTAAGTGCCTTGGTAGACTGATAAAGGAGTAGCCCAGCATAGTATCCTTCAGAAACAGGCTGAAAAAGACAAATGTGCCCACTGTACATGTCTCCATTCTTTTTTTCTCTTTGCCTTTGTTTTTCACAAAATGCACTTACAACCCATATCCAACTTGCAGTCTTTGTCTCTCTTGCCTGCTAGTTCATGCACAAGGCAGCCCCCAACAATCACACAAACACAAGCATTCACACGCAAATATTTCAATAGTCCTTGCATTATCTTACACACACACACACACACACACACACACACACACACACACACACACACACACACACACACACACACACACACACACACACACACACACACACACACACACACACACACACACACACACACACCGTAATGTCTTGTCACATCTCCATTTTATAAAGGGCCTGTGTGCCTACCCCTGAACCGTGACTCCATGGTTTTGTTTCTCGCTCCCTCTTTCTTGTTTTTTTTTTTTCCCCTCCCTGTCGCCCGCTGTGGATTTTGATTAAGAGTAATATGTAAATGACACCGACTAAATGTAAAATCCTGGGGCCAGGAAGGAAGTGCCAATTGAAATAGATGCTTCAGTGCCCGTAGACAATTTGGAGGGCGACTCACAGGGCGGCCGGCAGTTACTAGAGAGGGAAGGCCTGAGAAGGGCTGTGACGCCGACTGTAACCAATATTTCTGCATATGTCTCCATTTTGTCAAGTCTGATTATGGGAAGAGGAGGAGGATCGTGGGGGGGTCAGCTCGCCTGGCATGTCATCCAAAGCTGTCCAGAAATCATTCATCATTCCCTCCTCCTTCCCTCTTTTCTGCCCTCCTCCCCCCTCTGGTGCTGAAGTAAATAACACACTCATTTCAATATTATCATATTAATGTTAAAGTTCAGCTGTCACCTAATGGGAAGACTTAATCAGACGTAGCATTTTAAGAGGCAAGCTGCCACCCCCCTCCTACTCTCCAGCCTCCTCTGTTGACGTGACTTTCCTCTTCTGGTTAGCGCCCCGCTCAAATCAGGATTTATGAGGGCCTTCTAAAGTGCAGCCCGTCTGCGAGCCTTCTCGACTACCGCCCGCGTTTCTGCTTGATGGGAGCTGCACAAATACCCCCCACTTCCCCCGCCCAACGCTGCCGCCGCCGTAACTCTTTAACAAAAAGTCTTTTCTTGTTTCCGTTGCTTTGCATTTTGAATAATAGAAAGTGTGTTTTGTTGTACGTTTGTGGGCTGGAAACGTCAAATCTGAAGTCATTTATAACCAGAGATGGAGAACTGAGAGCGAAAGTTCAGGATGGTTCAATGATATCTCACCCCCAACCCCCTTTTAGGCAATCTGTCCTCATTTCCCCATTCATTTCTTTATTTGCTCCTCGGTTTTCTGTCTTTTGATTGATTATGTATTTGTGTGCGATGTCAAAGCAATTGTTGTTGGGGTTGGTGGGTGGTTGCCTTGTCATTCTCCAGTTGTTTGTCTTGGCTAGAGCAGTAGTGTGTATCACTTTAGGTCTACCGGGAGTATGTAAAGGACTTTACAAATAGGTGAGTGAGTGAAGTAAACCTTTGCTGTTGTATTATAACCTCTGCACTTATGACAAAAAACTCAAAAACTTGAGATGGACACAGATCATCACCCATGCACAGGATGATAAATATTCCATCTTTTTCATTGTTTTTTTTCCTTTACGTTGTAATGCAGCAATTGGCTCAATTTAAAAGCCAATGTAATATTTTTGTCCAAGCCAAGAGCTTTGAACAGTTGTTTTACATAAATAACAAGGAGATGTGTTAAATTGAGCATTTGCCACTAAGCTGTGGTAGTTAGCAGATACATAAATACTTGATTATGAACAGATAAATTGTGTTCTTTTTCATTGTTGGTGTAGTTTCTTTTAAATTCAAACCTCTTTTTGGGGTTTCACCCCAGCTGAGAAACAATTAGACACTCATTAAGCTAGCTGTCAGAGTTCAAGAAAGCCAATTAACTTAAAGACTGTGAATATCACGTATTGTAAGAAACATTCAGAGACACACATCTTCAATAGCTGTTGCATGGTTTGAAAATTAACCTTCACACATTTCTGACTGTGAAACTCATCACTGCCAATGAGGGTAATTGGAATAAAACACGGTGTATAGGTGCTGTTGATTGGCTGGGTCGTTGTTGATGACTAGTCTCACAAACTGTCTCATGTGAGCTGTCCTCATTTGCTTAGTGGTTGTCAGTGGTCTAGTGGTGGGCATCCACTCTTAGTTAATTTTTAATACAATTTTCTAAAATTCTTGGGTTTTAATTATACCGTGACAGACACAGTGATCCCAATGAGACAGAAAGGCAATCCTGATATTATATGAATATCTATGATCATTAAATATTCTATCATCATTTCATTTAGTTCCTGTTTAGCACCAGTATCAGTCCCTTTGTACCACAAAGTAAATATTTTGGCTACGGCATTGCCTTTTTAGTGTAGATATATAGTGCTCATCTCCCAGCAAAATGTGCCATCCGGCGGAGTTTCTCTGGCTCGAGTGCTGTTGCTCAATGTACAGATTTTACTCCCGCATACGGACACAAAGATTATTGAAGCGGATCAGGAGAGAGAGCCACCCCCCTTCTTTCTCTCTCAAACTCAGTCTAAACTTACATTAAACTGTAAAACTAGACAGTGCTGATCAAATATAAACCTAGATTCTGTTACTGTATTGCCTACTTCTCGCCTGAAATGTTTTAGGAACATATTTTACAGTAGCTTACCCTTTAACTGTGATACGAGATTGTTTATTTTACCAGCTGGCCGCCATATTGATTCTGTGATATGCTTGCATTACTTTATCCACTGTTTATTGGTCCGGTGCGACGCAGTGCATTCTGGTAGTTGTACGGTAGTCTACTACGTCTACTGCATAAACATGGTTTAATTCAGGTATGTGTTTTATTTTGAAAATTAACCAGATGTTTTATTTTGTTTCTGTGCTCGACTTCCTGTCCCGCACTATCTGCCGTGTGCTGAATTGCTGCGTATCTACTCCGGAGGGCTGTGCCGGAGTCACACATTGACTTTAATGGAAACGGATTGACTTCGGCAACATTCTGGAGCCGTTCCGCAGCCGTTACGCAACTGTTACGCAGCCGTTACGCAACCGGTATAAATTGGGGGTTAGGGGGTTAGGCTCACAGATATAAGCTGAACTGTCTCATGTAGAGGGATTTTTATGTGTACACTTTGATAAGTGGATTTTCATTTCAATGAATTGGTCTTCATTAACCACCAATTTGATCAACTCTGATAGGTGTATAGGTGTGGTACAGTCTGCATTAAGAAAGGTTACAACCAACAGTGTGGAGCACTGTCCCTGATAAGAGAGCCACAGACTGTTTGATAAGGCGTCTGTTGTTTCCATGGCAAACTGACACTATGGCTTCTCATAAATACAAAATGGCCCTGTGACTGTAGCGTGAGCCTTCCTATTGCTATACTGAACATCTCAAGCATCTCATCCACCACGGTCAGATCAGTTGGGAATGCGGCTCCAGACCCAGTTAGGACCACTGGGGCTTCTGGCAGCTTCACGGAAGGAGGGGGCACAGTGAAGCGCAATGAAGCTGGGAGGACGTGGGGGGGTAATGTATATTTTGAAGCAGAGGGGTTGTCTGCTCTCGCTGGCAGCTGATCCCACATGCAGGTGGTCGACTCAGTCGCCAGGCAGATCAAAAAGTCAAGCCCCCGGGTGGACCTCGCTTTGAAATGGGAATGGGGCCTAGATATCAGACAGAAAACATAAGCAAGCTCCCAGCCACAGAACAGCTCCATATTCATGGCTGGGACTGGCAGCAGTGACGGGCAGGCAAGATGGACAGAGCCTCTGCTTCAGAAGAGGACTCATGCACACTCTGGACACTGATTAAGAGATCAGCCCATGAGCTGGGGTGAGGATGATGCAGTAGCTCACAAGCTGATGCAGCCACAATTTTACCAAAACACCAAGTTCCTTTCTTGAAATGTTTCTTGACAAGCTGTCTTAATGTGCGGCCCAGTTAATTTCTCTGATTTTACACTGTAGGTAGGTACACGTGACAAGTTCAGTGCAAACATAAATTAATAATTAATTAAACTAAGAACATCCCTCTCAGTCATGTTAAACTGTTGATCATTTTCGGAAATGGAAAAATAAACCTTTTATTATGACTAATTGGCAAAATAGGAAAATCCTATTTCTAATTCCTCACTTGGCCCCACATGTCAATAATAAAGAGACCACAGTGCATGGCCCCAGAAAAGCATCTGGAGAAGGGAACTTTTGATTCCTTAAGATCTGTAAGTTTTGCCTCTATCCTGTATTATTGGCAAATATATACTCACTCTCTGTCTCTCTCTTCGTCTGTCTGGAATATTAACTACTGGGATATGTAGGTCACATCATTAATGGAATTCAACTCTACCAGTGAGCTGTGGTGGGATCGGAGTCTTGGGGCCCTCTTGATGTCTTGTTATGAAGTTGAACAAAAAGATTAGATTTTTTTTAATTGAAGCTGAAAGATGGAGCAGATTGCAGTTCAGATGTTCTCTTCCTACCCTTTTCCTCTTTTCATTTATTTATTTGTGTTGCCCTGTTTTTAAAACTGCGAAGAGCAAAGGAAAAACATTACAATATGGTGGGGTCAGGAGAGTCAGCCCAGTGAACACTGTGGCTTTCTGGCACTTTGCTCTACCTTTTATACATACCATCACATGCATTTACAATCCTACACACTCATATATTTTCTCTTCTTCTGTGTTTCACATTCATCCGAATATTGGAGTATACCCCATGTATATGCCATTGTGGAAGACATGTTTGCCCTATTTTACATTCTATTTTACTTTTGTATTACAGCTGAACTCATCACAGTAGCCATAGCCGAGCTTCGTGTTTTCTGTCCCAAGAGTGGCAGATCACTCCCAGTGGATCCAACTCTCTCTGATCTCCTCTCCATGTTGCTGCCACGATAATTCCATGTACTACATTTAAACACATTCCCTTTGCTTTGCAATTTGTTCAGCCTGGCATCATTACCACCCCACTCAACCCCCCACCCCCGTATTGCTGCATCCCTCTGGGTCAGTCCTATCCCTGGCCTTTTCTGCCCCCTCCAGGGAAGCATTCTGTGCTTTTTATGTCCAGTCTGTTTTTATTCTGGCAAAGGAGCAAAGTGCCAAAGCATGAATCGTATCTGCCCTCACTGCAACCCCTAGTTAAACTTTATACATGTCAAGATGAGCGCAGCTGTGGTGTGTATGTGCATGCATGCATATTATGGGTATGTTGAGTGGATTAAGAATGTTAGCCTGTAAAGGTATTTGGTGTTGATATGGGTAGTTGTTACTGTTGGCAGACAAGCAAGTAGTACTGTAAGACCTTGCTGGTCTTTGAGGCCCATCAGGACTCTTCCTTTCACTCTCTACTCATGCTTTGTAGAAGGGATGAATTTATCTACAATGGGTTCAATCTTATATTGACAGGGTTCATTTATAGAGAAAATAATAAACACATTTTGATATTTTATTTGTATCTTTTATTTTTTAAATTATTTTACGTTTTTGCTTTTCGAATGTCAGGTAAGTGTCTTGTTTGGACATAGAAGATACTTTTTGATGTTCGTGTGTGTGTGTGTGTGTGTGTGTGTGTGTGTGTGTGTGTGTGTGTGTGTGTGTGTGTGTGTGTGTGTGTGTGTGTGTGTGCGTGTCTGTGGCTATAGGCTGCTGCTGGGACAATGACAGGGTGCGCCTCAGCCTCATTACTCACTGCTCCTGAGCCAAACAAGCACCACTGCCACTTCTCTCTCTCACTCTCGCTCCTGCTTTATCTCTGTCTTTTTCTCTCCACCTCACCCATTAGAGAGTGCTGATGGGACATTTTTTGCAGAAGGGAAAAGATACACACACAAGCCTGTGCTGTAGAAGAAGGTTTTTTTGACAAGGGCAAAGACGTGTTGTTGTTTTATATAAGGGATGCATTTGTCTGTTGAGGATTGACTCGCTTAACTGGCTGCCAAAGCCCCCTTTTTCTCCCTACATATCTCCCTTTCTCTATTTTCTAAACCATAGTGGGTCTCTACTTTTTGATACGTCAGGGCAAAGTTGAATTGTAATTATTCCAAATGTTGTGGTAAAAAAAAGAAATAAAATCAGAGTTGAAGACAGACAACTAGTTTCAAAGATGGTAAATAGTGAATGCGTTGGAATTCATTTCATCGTAGAAGGCATTTGCAATCAAAGCACAACAAACTAAAACTAGTCATATCTTGAGTGAGACTGCTTCATCAGCAACATTAGCTATCACCTAGTCCCTGAACTGGGCATCAAGGCTGAACTTTAGCATTCCAACAAAAAGCCCTCTTTGCACCATCACTTCTCCAAATGCTGAGGGTCAGCCATCCACATTAAAGGTGATGCTTCGTTCGACCTCGCTCATACCATCCGAGTTGATAGAACTTCTTTTTCCCCCTCCTTTAACCCTGACAGACTGTCGTTCTGACGAGATGACTGGAGATCAGTGGCGCTCTCATCCCTTGAAGTGGCTCCAGGTGTCACTCCAAGGGTACCCGCCCTGTTTGATCTGCCGTCGAGCGCCTGTCGGGCCACGGCACCCTCTGATTTCCCGGTCAGAGGGGAAAGAGGCTCTCCTGTCCAAAAGTTCCACTGCTACTTTTGAATGACAGCAAGGGAGAGGGATTGGCAGTTGTGGAGCAAACCACAGCCTTAACCATTTGGGAATGGCTGTGGTTTCCTGTTGTCATTATTTCCTAGCTCCCATTTAGCAGCTATAGGGACCCCTCTCACGCACACCCTCATTGGAGCATTGTATAGAGGTGATCTTTATTTGATATGCTATGCCCTGGCAGTCCACACAACAGAAAAGGAAACAAAATAAACATCACAGATGAAACCAAACCAATTTCAATGGTCATGCTGTGGGCCTTGTCTTAAGAAGAACAAAAAAACCATCATTTCAAACATCTTCAGATGCTGTCCAAAGGAGGTCCCCGTCTTCACTGAGGAGCTACACAAACAAAAAGGACAGATGAAACAAAATGGAGGAATGGAGGTATATATCGCTTCAGCAAACATAGATGCCTGTATCCTTCCTCCCTTTCATTTTATTACATCCGTTAGGTTTTTTCTCCCCACCTACTGTGAGCTTCTGTAGAAATTACAGGTGAGATATCAGTCTGTGGCAGGGGCCTGCCTTTCGTCTAGAGGGAACAAGGGGGGGGGGGGCTGAGAAGGAGAGGAAAAAGATTCATGCTTTGCAGTACTGCTGTGTTGTTTGTGGCACTCTTCCCTTTGTGTGACTGCCGATAACTTATTCAGCACAGGGCCATTCATCCAGGGGTTGAGCGCGGGCGTCCGTCAAGACGGAAAATAATGAGGCGACAGCAGCGCAGAGGATAGCTTTCTCCCTCTGCCTAGGTCGCCCCCTCCTACTCCCCTTTTCCTCCTCCTCCTAGCCTCCCATTACCAGCTGATTTAAATAGATAATAGGGGGTCTTCTTCAGGACATTTTGAAGCAATTAGAAACAAAACATTGTTTCTTATTTGACTGTTGTTCCCTTCCAGCATGCCATTGTGCATACTTCTGGGCACACTATGCAACAGCTGCCTGGAATATTGTGGAATGCCACAGCATTACTGGATGCCAGCATTTGTGTCAAGGAAAAAATAGGGCTTTTTTATTTTCTGTATCTTTGTAATAGACTCTGCATCCATATGCGCATGCCGGGCACTATTCCATCTTGAGAAATGCCAGGATATGGGATCCCTTTGCCATGATAAGTTGCTCTTCAGCTGCACTGCTTGCCAGGATAAAGTGGCTCCTTCCCAAACACTTGCACTTTACATACCTTCCCTGCACTTTCAGTCAGCTCTCATTTAATTCTTTCTCTCACCATCTTTGTACAGTAAAAACATACAGATGCATACCGTGTAAAGGGAAGACCTCAGCCCCATGTGCTGTTGAACTACATTTATATAATTATTACAGCTGGTCAAAAGGAATCCATCATTAATAAAGGTGTTTCTTATTTGTTGTCCAATGGAGCTTGAGGTTCTAGATTGCTATTGTGTATAGTTTTATTCCCAACAAAGATATCTAAGTACTTTTTGGAAACCATGATAGTCTCAACAAAATAAGGCAGCTGTCTAAGTTGTGTTGGCATCAGAATAGATGGTTAAGTGTAGTTTTTGCTGTTATAGTTGTTGCCCCTCAGATATTTCTTTGGCAGGGTGCAAGAGCTTGAAATATTTACAAATGCTGAATTTTGACTTGTTTTCTTTTTTTTCTTTTTAATATTTTCTTCTAACCCATCAATCATTCACTGCGCCTCTGTATGTCTGTATCTTATCCATACAGACCCCCAGGATGGTGCAATGAAACCAAGTCAGAACATTGTTGCCATGTTGTTGATGGCATAAAAGATCCCCTTTATCACAACGGGCAAACCAATAAAAGAGAGTACCACTTCTTTTTTTTTTAAGGAATTGAAAAGGTTGTAAGGCAAGGCATTTGTAGGCATCAGGATTCAAGAGGAGCTCTTGTCAAAATACTTAGCAACACATTGGTCTCTTTTCTAAGCAAGCTTTTGTACTAAACACAAAAATGGATTTATATTTTCTTTCTATCCCAAAGGCTGGAAGGCAAAAGGACAGACCCCATTACCCCACCCATCCCTTTACCTTGGTTTGGTGGTGCTTGCTGTGAAGGACGTTCTATGATGTGTCAATCACAAAGCAGTTTACTATTGAAAAATGTAATCACATTTTCTTCTAATTCACTCTATTATCATGTGAAAATTCTTGGGGAAAAAAGAAGAGGACACATTGCAAAGTAAAATTGTGCCTTTTTGTTCATGGTTTGGTTCTTGTTCTAGTCATATTTAATTTTAATAGTTTCAATAGCAGTAAAAATTGTGAAATTCATTTTCACTTTTTGAAGCTTTATACTTATTTTCATTGGATCAAATATCCGACCAAAATAGAACAATACCTAATAATCCCTTGTAATCTCGTTAGTATTTTGTCAATTAATAATATATAATACCATGGATAAGATTTAGATTCTTCGTCTCAAAGAATCTTAAGTGATACAATAGCCTCAGTTTTGACATATTAGTATAACAGAACTAAATCACTTCAAACTGACCCCTTAGAAAATGACTGATGTTCATACAAAGATCATTCATCATCAAACATAATTTTAAATTTCCACTGCAGCAGCCTATAGACTGAATGTCAGCCTTGCAACACTAGATGCCCAAGGCCTTAGTTTTAAATTGTTGTAAAAGTGCTGTTATAGTAGCTTATATCATGGTAAATGGATATATGCAGCTGTTTGTTATCCATAGCCTCACTTAAGCACTTCTTCTTACTAGATTCAGTAGAGCTGATTGCTGCTGGGTGATGCTGTATGTGAAATAATGGTTCTTGGACCATGCAACAACAATACTATTTTGGTGGAATGACCATCCATATTCAATGTGATAAAAAACGCCCAAAGGCTTAAATTATATCATTAGAACAATTACTGTAAATTAAACAAGACCAAAAACAAGTATCATTGATCTTCTAAGACCAATTTTTTTATTTTTAGAGCTTGCTCTGTGGGTTGCTGTGGGCCAAATGTGATGTCACTTGAAAAGGTTTGAGTGCCCAGTATTTTAGAAAAACCCTCTGCCTCAGCCTGCTTAGGCATTTAGCCAATCTTAGCCACTACCTGTCTTTGTTGTTTGGCATCAGCATTGTTTGAAAAATGAAATGCTGCAACAGAATGTCAGGGATGTTTTTTTATACTGCATGTGACAAATAAACAAAACAGACAGAGTCACATCCATAGTTATTTGAATTGGCAAGCTCTGACAATGACTCGGGCATGACCACTGAGATGTGTTGAATGCTTTTGGGTGGATGTAGACGATTGAATTATCACAAAATCCACTAAAACACTATTTCTCATTCAATGTGAAACACAGGTTGTTTTGTTTGTTACTCCAAGTCTCTCCAGAGATGCCTTTGTCCCAGTGGTGCATTCTAGTGAAAGCATGGTTGTGCGTTGAATCCCAACAGTCCTTCTTCTGACTGATTCATATTTAGTGATGTTGAAAAGGCCTTGTTTCGTAATGGATGCCTCAAATCATCATCTGTTGTAGCCAAAATTGTAAGGACAAAGCGGAGTTATGCCACAAAAGCCTGTAGAACCTTGATCAGTGGAGAAAACCCCATTGAGGTCCAATGCCCATAGAGTCCATTTTTAGCCCAGGGACCATTGGAAGTTTTCGAGATGTTGTATAATTAGACGGTATGCAGTTAATCCTAAGAGACTGTTTGGCAGGCGCTGTCTTTCCACTCTGAAGTTTTTCACTCGTATGTAATTGTCTTGAACATGTCAGTCATGGCTTTAGAATTCTTCTTATTGCTTCAAACAGTGTTGACAATTATAGTCAACATTATTGGTAAAGGGGTAAATAGAGACATATACCTTGAATGCTGATGATCTAGCATAATTCTGAAAAGGGATTCTCTCATGACATACCCTGGCTGAGAAATTTTAGTCAAGTGCAGTACACGTTCAAACCCTTGGCATGGCTTGGATTTTGGGGAGTGAACCAGTCATGCACGGCTGGTAATGACAGGTTCCATGTTGCCGTGGCTTGTGGCCCACTGCACTGTTTGTTTGGAGAGTGGTGCTCGGCCGTGAAGTGCTGGCCCAGCTGGCAGAAGTTTCGTTGCCCCTTTGGCCCGATGGCTGGGGCTTGTTTAGCCCACACCAGCCAGGCAGACTGGCATCCAGGAGGCAGAGGTGGGGGGGGTCTGACAGAGGAGAGGAGCTGTTGGCTGAGCACCCTGGTGCTAGGCCAGGCCTGCTGCCAACTGGAGAGAAGACTTACCCTCTCACACCTCGATCTTCACGTCTCTGTGGCGACAGGCATCTTTGTTTGCACCTCTAGGGTCAACACCATCTCATCGTGATCTGTCTCAGCTTGAACAACCTTACTCACAGAACAGCACTTAAAACTTTGCAAATATAAGTTACACTAGATCAAGATTAATGTACATACAGCTGATTTGAGTAGCAAGCATCACAACTACTCAACATGGGCTGTATCTTAGCCTGGTAGCCACAAAGAGCACCCCTACAAAAATATCCAATTCTTTCTAAACCATCATTTAAAGCCCTGAAAACCATTACCTCTCAAAATTTCAAGCCGCTTTGTTTATTTTCTGAGTGTTTGCTAGGTCGCATGGACATCCTGTCAGCCATTGTGTAAACTTTAAACCCCAACACATATGCTGATGGCGCCAGGGCTAACATTGCTTCAGTGTTAAAGGGAAGTTGTGAGGACATTGATGTCTTGGCCTAGCATCCTAGTGTCACTTTCCCAGCCTGTTTGTGGAGCCCGCCAATCTCCTCATTCTCCTCAGCTGACCTGAATGCATAACTGAGTATCACACACATGTGAGGAGCCTGATATTCCAGCTGAAATCAAATGTTTTCCTACCATTACCGTTGCATTACAATTGTACACAGCATTCGTCTTTTGACCTGGCTCGCACAGAGGCTTTGTCGGTTAGATGTTTTGCCTGACTCTACAGGCCAAGACTGTATTTTATTTAACAAGACGTCGATGCACACCCATTCCATCTAAAAGTTTCCCTGTGGTATAGCATTTCAGAACAGACTTGACATAAACCATTTCTAAACACTAGTTTCATTTCACCAATCTTTAATTACATCGTTTGGTAGAGACCGAGGTACAGAGTTGAAGCAAAGCACCATGTTAGCAAAGCGTATAATAGTGAGGGATACCACACTATGAGGATAGTGGGCCGAGAAGAGGGAAAAATATCGCACACAAACAAATGCTGTAAGAAAGCTTAAGGTGTTAAGGGTTCACAGACTTTTACATTTTTTTAATGAATTGCTAATTGCCCAGAAGATGGGTTGGTTGACTTTTAGCAATTTAAAACTATTCAGTTTGTGATGGAACATCTTATATTTTATCATAGTAGAGGAGAGGGAAAGTTATCAATTAATACATTTGTCGTCATTTTCAGAGTATGTTGAGCTGCTGTTAATTCATGTAACTGTGCATACAGTACTAAATATTACTACAAACATAGAAGTAGTTTCATAGTTCCTCTGCCATGACCTTTGAATGAACTTCAATACGTCAAGACAACAGTCCACATTCCCTATTCAGGTATTAATTGTTCATTAAGTATGTATTGCAGGATTCACGACTGATGCCAGCACTATTACAACATTGTTACTAATTAAATTGGTATAGTTATTTTGTGCCCATCTTTCATTTCTTTTTCACTGTTACCTAATTTCACAACATATTTAAGCTTAGTGTCAAGAGGCCAGCCATGGTCAGTCAATTAATTGTAGGTATACAAACCATTGGGTTGCATTCCAGTTGCACAGTGTTTCAGTGTATTATGGTGCCATGAAAAGTATCATTGTAGCCCAGAGCGATGGTTAAGCCTTCCTCCAGCTCTGTGACAAAGGCGGCTGTGAGGTCGTGCCTGAGGCCAGGACTATCAGAGCTATCAGTCCAGCAGAGAAGGAGCATAACAACAAGCCCTGTCAAATAATGGTGTCAACACTGGGATTGTTTAGCTTCATTTGTGCAAAGAATGTCCATGGTTTAATGGTGACATGTCGCTGTCTATTGACTCAATGGGTCGGATTTTGTTCCTTGTCGAATCTGTTTCTCTGTCTGAGCATGTTTTGCTGTAGAATGGTATATTGTAGTGTATGCTCTACATTGATTTGAAAAATTATCTTTCCTCAAACTTTAAGATGTCAGAAAGGTCATTTGTCAAGGATAGTTGGCCTAAAGACATACATGTGAGAGGTGACATAATAACTCATGTTTCACTGAACTTTTCTTTTCTCCCACTGAGACCTTTCTGATCAGTCTTGTATAAGACTGATCAGAAATTCCCAGTTATTTATTTCTTAAGTTTGGTTGTCATTCAGTCATTTATATTTAGACTTATGGATAATCCTGAAGGTTTGACAGTGAGCATGTAAGGTTTATTGTCCCTGAGCTGAACTTATAAATTGACTTTTCAATCGTTTCTTAGTGATCTTGTGTCTGCAGTTCATGATGGGCAGACACCTCAGCATTTGTGGAAACGTTTGCTTATTAAATGTGGCTTTTTTCACATGCACTTCATGGTTTTGAGCGATAAGATCTATGTTAAAATAAAAGACAGTTTTCAGTGTTAAATGTGGGCATGCTGTTATGAAGGAGTCTTTCCGGATTGCTAGTTGCCTTCTGAACTGTCAGAATGTCCGTTATTGTTGAGCCCCCTCTGCCATCTCTCACCCTCTGAGTTTCAGAACTTCCTTTACCTGACTGGCTGGATAAAATGATTTCTTTTCTCCCCTTCTTCTTTTCTAGTCAGAATATTGCTTCCCTCCACTGCCACGCCACATCCCCCTCCCTCTCTCCTAACGGTAAACGTTAAGATCCAGGAGTGGATCAATGGCTGTTATCCTTTGATGTGCTAGGACACATTACGAGCGGTGAGTTCTAATTGGAGCAGAGAGCTGAGGATCAATGTTGGCTGTAATTGACTGACACAGGGATGGGTGTGAGACTTTATTATCATTAATATTTAGACATGATGTGGGAGGAACCAGCCAAGGCTAAATGTACAACGGCGGTGCAAGCCTTTGATCTCTGGAGATAAGCAGATCGATTCGGGGTTTGTGGGGGGTGGCTGAAGGAAAAGAGGTCGCCAAAGTGTGGCGAGCTGGATGAACGAATTAGCGAGGCCTGCACCCTGCATTTTATCGGATTTCTTGGGGAAGTTTCCCTTTGGCTCAGGAAGAGGTCATGCTAGGCCTCAGTCCTCCCCATTGCTAAAATAACAGCCTGGCGTCTGGTAAGCATCAAGGGAATAAAGAGGGCAAGTAGGTTTAATTTTGTTTGGTCACAAATTGGAGACAGCTATTGTATTAACAGAAATTACACCAGTATGCATTCATTAATTCAGGAGTTACTGAAAGAGCAACAAAAAAAAATCCCAAATAACCATGCCCAATGCCCAGGTTTAGGCGTTTTTGTAACCTCACATGGTTTATTTTTCTCCATGAATCTTACTAGTTTTGCGATGGATTTACATTTACTAGTGAGAGGAAGGAGTGATGAAGAGACATTTTGTGTTTGTCTTTTTGACAGGGTTCATTGTTTGGGAGACGTAACACAATATGAAGGAAAAAGAGGCCCTACGGGTCTCGGGGCTGCTTCCTTGGTGTCAGCATACACATCATGATGTTACCTAATCTTATGGGTAAAGGAGGGGGTTAGACTGTCTGATGGAACACTCCCTGTCTCGCAGCGCGACTAGAGGGGGCAGGAACTATCCACTGTGTCTGTGGTGGCTAAGGGCATGCTGAAACTGTGAGGCTGTGATGTATACACTCAGTTCTGTCGCCTTTGTTTTTGTCACCGGGATCCCCAGGGACTGATACCGTAATCATTGTACTTAGCAGGACAAAGATGGGTAACAGGTCGCACAATAACAGGTGTGTTGGTTTTCTGTGACATGCTGCCTGATTTCGGACAGAATGAGAAACTCAGCAGGATCCACGTCAGCAAGGATAATGATCCTGAAAAGAGATTGAGTGAGAGGTGCTGTGTTGTAAAATGACAGTGGCTTTATTTTGACACCCACGTTTTCCAAAAGTCCATCAATCAATTATTTAAAAAAATATGTCTTTATGTCGCCCCTTTTATACAAAAAGTGTTGATCAAAGTGCTTTATAGTTGCAAACAGACAATTACAGGTGAAGAGATAAAAGAGAGCAACAGAGGTTCCTCTGTGTTCATCCAGTGCATATTGGTGATTGAAAACATGTCCCACTGCAATATGAACCATTGTGGTTGAATGTGCTTTTTTGGGTTTAACTGTATGCAATTAGGGCACTGTTTATTGTTTATTTGGATCACCATTAGTTGTTGCTTTGTCAGCAACCATTGTTGACATCAGCTCCTCTTCTTAGGGTTCATATTCATATTAAAAAAAATTGACAATTTCTCAGTCCCTCTCCCCTTTCTGCTAAAACCCAAAACCCACAAGGGAGAATGAATGCGTGTGCATGAGCAGTGATTGACACGCAGTTAGACACCCTCCCTGGCCCTGATTGGTGCATCTGAACAGGGAGCTGTGGATTTTTGCAAATTACACTACAGGCTGTAGGTGGTGCCAGAGGAGCTGGATTTTGTTTTTTAAATTGCCTGCTTCATGTAGTTCTACTCGAACATAGGGTCAGTTTCAGCAACAACAAAAAAATAAATAAAAAAAATAAATAAATAAATAGAAAAAAAATAGAACTTTTGTAAACCGTATTGACGATAGGTCTGCTTTTGTCTTTGTATTAATGGCTTTCCATTCATGTGTACATCCCTAACCGTACATTGTGCAGAGGCTAGTACCATTGTGGAAACAACCATTGTGCAACAAATGGTCCATTGTGTGACAGCTTCAGCAGTGTTAACACATATATGTATCTATTGTGTTTGGTTCGGCAAATGTGTACAAAGCATGCACTGTCCATGAACCTTCAGTACCAATCAAAGATAAGGACGTTTTCTCAATTATAACTTCAAAATTTATGATTATTATTATATATATTTATGAGTGAAGTGTCACTCATAAATAATAAACATGGTAAGATGAACACAGATATCTTGGCAGAAAGAGCTGGTATTTGCCATGTAGAACTTTGCTTTTCATCAATAGTGAAAGCCAGTGTCCTTTTCAGTTCAGTTCAGTGTTTTCAATGTGCCCACATTTTCAAAGTTCTTGTTTAGCCTCTTGTAAGAGGCTCGTCTTTCGACAGTACTTGATATGCTCTGTTGTGTGCCCGGATGTGTGCGTGAATATTTCTGAAGTGTGTTTATGTGTGGATACCGGACTTTGTGTATTTGTCTTTATTTCTGTTGTGTGACTCTGGTTGTGTGTGTACATGCCTGTGTGCATGTGAATGAGGAAAGAGATAAGAGATAAGAAAGAGAAGAGTCGTGCAGAGGAGCTTTCTCATTCAGAGGCGTCCCCATCTGTTCGCCTGGGCCTAATTGTTCCTGGGTGCGAAGACATGGAAGAAAAGGGAGGAAAGCAACTGTACTCGTCCCCTGTCCCAGAGTTATTTCTGTAACATTAAAAGAGCGCCACCAGCACGCTCCAGATTATTGCCATGTAAATAATGGCACTTGGCTCGATTCCCCGCTAATGAATGTCATTTACTTTTCCAAACGAGGATTAATTATCGACTGAAGACCCCTCTCTCCTCCCACAGGGAGCACGTCGCAATTAGCTGCCAAAAGATGGCTGCTAATATTTGTGTTTTTTTTAAATACATCTATATGTACGTAAGTGTGCATATGTTCCTGTGACATGGTGAATAACCTCCTAATTAACTGTCTGCTTAATTCTGTGCCGTAACTGAGAGAGACCCACGAGAGGAGAAGAGCAGCTTAATGTCTTTGCAATCAGTTGAATAAGGTTTTTGGTTGGATTTTGGTATTGGACATTGTTGTTGTGAAACTATGGAAAAAGGAGAGCTGTGCTGCTTTGGAGCCAGCCTCCTGGTTGCAAAATAAGGCCAGGAAAACAAACACAGGCCTCAAATTAGATTTCCCAAAACATTGCATTCCCTCTCATTTTACACACCACTGTGGCCTGCAGACGAGAATAGAATAACCCGTGAAATCCGCTTCAGATTCAGAATGACACAGTCACTGGAACACTTGACAAAGGGATGCCCTTTGGATCTATCTAATGACCCCATCTCCTTTTGAAAAAAAAAAAATCTGAAAGTCTTACATCTTTTACCTACTGTACTTTAGGTATGTTGTGAAACTGCCCAGCTTATGTGGATTTGCTCTCACTGATACAGTCAGGCTATTGAAAATGTGTCCTCCTTACTCTCGCTCTTTAACTCTCATGTCAAATCTACCTCTCTTTCCTCACTCCATCCCTCACATCACTCTCCTCCTTTTTTCACCTCTGTCGAAGTGCCTTTCCTTGCGTGGGCTATGTGAGCTGTTGCACTTAACCCAAATGAAGGAGAAGATGTGAATGAGGGTTATTTCTGTCGCCAGTGGCACCGTTTGAGGTGTGGACCCCCTCCTGAGAACCTGAGACTTTGATAATGCTGCAGAGCTGAAGGGGTTAAAATTTTAAAAAAGGCCCTGACTTCTGAAGGAGAAATATGAAGAGATCTGTGCTGCCAGGTTTAAACCCAAAGCAATTTTCAGTTTTTGTTTTGTTGCAGTGTTTTCTTGCAACTTTCAAGTTGTCAAGTAGCCTTCGACCAGCTGACCAAGGAAGTAACAATAACAATGTTTGTTAAAGAAGACATTTTTATATTGAAAGAAATCACAATGTTTATTCAGTGGAGGTCGAGGTGGGAGCAGCCACGCAAAAAAAGGGGGCTTGTGTGTCAGACATGTCCACAGAGACAGGGGTTATGATAATAGATAACTATGAGAGAAGCCTCGAGGGAGGGGCTCTCGAAGAGGCGGCAGTTGGACACGTACTATACCACGGGCTATAGTCATCCACCCTCCTCCTTTTCCACCATGTTTTATGGCTAGATTCTGTAACTGCTCCCTGGCTCACCTCGCAGTGTGAAATGAGCAAGTCTCGACTATGCTCCCCACCCCACCCCACCCCACCAGCTCACAGACACACGTGAGCGCAGCCAAGAATGGTGTTTCTGTTTGGGTCTAAACATGTGGAGGTTTATGATCTGCTGAGTGTTTCATTTGAAATGCAGTCGTGCAGTTTGTCACATTGCTTGAGGAAATGTTTGTGTGTGTGCATTCAAGCGTGTGTTTATAATTTTCTTAAGAGAGACGGACTTCTTGTTTGTGCGTACTTAGTGTACTGTTGACATTACATTTACATTAGCAGGTAAACGATCGAAGGGCCTCATCTTTGCTCAGTGGAAATTTACAGTCCCAAATAAAATGAAATATTCTAGCATTCCTACATCACCCTCTAATCCTTTTCTACCTTGTTTTAACTAGTGTCTCAGGCCCTTTCCTTACTTACTTACTTTCTCTCTGTCTCTCTGGGAGAGGGTGGGGGGCATGCTCCAGGCTGCAGCAGGTTTTGCAGGTTCTGAGAAGTGCGAGAATAATTTTGGATCTGCTCTGTTTCATCATCTCCCGCTGTCAGAAGTTTGTTTCTGAAGCAGGAGCCTTAACACTTGCTTCCTTGGATGATGTGTCACAAGTGGCACTTTGTTGAGCAGTTGTATTCGTCTCTGGCAGCTTTTACATAGTGGAAATGAACAGGGATTGTGCAGTGAACAAGTTGTGATCTCTGTTTAGTGTAAACCAGGGCTTTGTCAGAACTTGTATTCTTGTTGTGTCGTGTTTGTGTTCTTTTCTGTGTTAGATTTGTTTATGGGTGTGGGAGTTCCCACAGTCTCACCCAGACACTATTCTATACCCCTGACATTAAATGTAACATTACATTTTATTTAGTTCCCGGATATTCACAACTACTTTATCTTATGTACCATGACCAGGAACCTTTTGCGTATTTGTAATGTGAATATATGTTGATCCAAAAACACTTGGAAAACCTTTAGTCAGTTGAGTTATTCCACAAGTGCAGAGAAATATTACTTATTACATTAGTCATTTTGCAGTGTCATTCACATTGTTGCTGAAATACAGGCATATAAGAGGTGTTATCAAGTGATGCAGCCTTTGGAAGATGTGGATAAAATAAAGATAAACCTTTCTATAGGTGAGTAGAACATACGGTGGATGATTTAACACAGCAGTCATTCAGTTCCTGTTTTCATGCAGGCCGTCTTTGACATATAACTGTGTGTTACTAACTCAAACCCCTTGAAACTACCTGTGTAGTTCAAAGGAGGATGTTGTCAGAACCTGTGGATGTGAAGGAGTTGAAATGTTTTTTTTTTTTTTAAGTGCCCGTGTGCATGAGGTTTAAGTGAATAAACAGATAAATAACCACCAGCCCTTGTAGAACGAGTCCTTTTGGCCATGGGCCAAACAGGTAATTCCTCCGGCATAGTTTTTGAAGGACCACAGCAAGCCAAGCCTGCCTCAGCAGTCAGACTGTCTGCACATTTCTGCCGCTGATGGCATACCAGGGGCGCCATTTTCCTCTCTGAGACAGACAAGCCGGAGGATCTGATTGGCCTTCCGCCAAAGCGCACTCACAAAGACTCCTTTGACAGCAGGTCAGTCGGTTAACCAAGCAGTAGGCAGAGGGAGAGAGGGATGAGCCAGGAAAAAAACACTTCTTCACCTCTTCACCCTAAAGCTTCATTAAAGGGTTCTTCATACTAAAAAAAAGATGCACTCTCCCGTTTGTCAAAACATTGAATTTGTTTTTTGAGAGCAAGTTACATTAGTGGCTCGCACTAGGACGACTAGATGCTGGTTACACATCCGCAGACATAGTCTTAGTGTGTGCAATATAATTAATGGGTACATTTGACCTATGCTTGTATTTATGTTGTATGTGTTTGTCTACATATTCTGGGACATCCAATGCTGACAAAAGCATGCCTTAGGTATGTAATCATCTGCTAAAACTGACAATAAGTTTAATTAATATTGCCTACCTGAAATAATATAAAGCAGCCCCAGTATATAAGATGAAGGTAAAATGTGTGTATTCTATGGCAGTATTTAATGCAAACTTATAATTAATTTCTGAAGTATTTTTGTTGGAATTGGTAGATGTTTTGATTTACAGAGCGAATGGAAATGTTTGAGGGTAACATTAACATTGAGTCTGCATTTTGACCAAGATAAATATGCGCTCATCCATTAGCTCATCCTTGTTATGATGCTGATGGAGCCTTACATCTTATATTTTCATCGTAAAGCTGTGTAGGAGCTGACACGGTAGCGCTAAATAGCTGCTGATGTTCTCCTGTGTGCTCCTGCGCTCATTATCTCTCCAGTCCAGGCCTTGCTTCTCTGCTTTCTCCTGCCGCCCATCTCCTCCCCTGTGTACCAGCCGCTTTGCATACGACTGATGTTTAAATGCTGCATTGTTAACTGACGTGGGGTAGCCCTTTGCTGACCCGGGAGGTATTTGCTCGTTTGATCATGGGGCAGCAGTTTTAATGTATTGAAGCAGTGCCGCTCCGTAAAGCCCCTAGTATAAGTGGAGATGGAGGGCGAAGGCAGGACGAGGGATCCATTGGTTGCAGGCCTGACAGTACAGAAGGAAGGTGATTGTTAGAATATCTGTTGGTCAGCAAGGCCAGAGGGGACGCTGCTGACCCTGCACTTCCACTTATGCTGCGATGGTGGGTGTTAGTATTCCAGGGGGGGGGTGTTGCGAGGGTTGTGGCAAAGACAGAGAACAGAGCTCCATTGACGAGCAGTTTCGATATTTGTGTTTTTCTATTAGGGTTTGAATATTTTCATAAAAGTTTCTTTCATTCTTTGGTTTCTCTTTTTTATTGTTTGTCCTCCTGTTGTCTGATCTGCATTCTCTAAAATGGACCTCTCACCGCAGCCGTTTGCCATGAGGACTTTTATATACCCAGACAAAAGATTTGTTCATTTTCTTCTAATAAAGTAAATAAAGTAAGGCTGTCGAAATAACGCGTTAATTTTGATTAATTAATCTGAGAAAAAATAGTGCGTTAAAAAAATTAACGCAAATTAATCAATTCCATATTGACCTTTCACCTGCGCCGTTCTAGCCGCCATTCGATTGTAAAATGAAGGAGGAAGAAAAGAGAATGCGCAACAGAAGTTTCTTTAACTGTCTATGGTTAACACTCACTCAACAGCAGGTAACGTTAGCCTTCCGCTAGCTAGTAGCTGGATTAAACGGTTAAAATGCTGACAGCTAACGCTAAACGGTGTAGCTAAAGTGTGACTGTGTTTCTGCCGTTGACGGAAAAACACAGACAGAGACGGTGCGTTCAATGAAACTGGTAATCTACAGTCTCGCGGTGCATTCAGAGTTATTGTAAAATACCCTTTTGAATTTATTTCCTCAGCATATTAGGTGATATATATATATATATATATATATATATCTCATATATATATATATATATATATATCTCATATATATCTCATATATATATATATATATATATATATATCTCATATATCATATCATTATTTGAACAGTGACAATAATAATAAAAAGAGATTATTTAACTTTATTATTCATTGATTCATTTGAATTGAAATATTTAAAATATTTTCACAACAAAAATTATGTATGCGATTAATTTAGATTAATTAATCACAGAGTCTGTAATTAACTCGATTACATTTTTTACTCGATTGACAGCCCTAAAATAAAGTAAATATTTTTGCACAAAGCTTTTGCTATTGCCTTTCACATCCAGCCATCAATTCAACCTACAATCAACCCTATAGTTAAGTTCTTGGCCTTAGTTTGTCACAAAGACTGGAAGAAGTTAACCGAAAGGCCCAGTGTCAGTGAAAACCACCTTGCCTTTACATTTGTGTCACTGGGCACAATAATCCCACTTTGCCAGCTGACAACACAACTGAAAGAAGTGTTAAGGGAAAAGCAAAAACAATGACACAAACAGTGTACAGGTTTGTGTTTACACCTTGGGACCTGTGTATGAAGACCCTGCTTGCGCTGAAGCTAACCAGGCTCTGGCCCCTCAAAAGAAAATATTGAACACCCATACACCCTTCTAGCCCTTTTCCTTACCCTTCTTTGCCCTTTTTCTCTTTCTATCCTCTCATTTTCTCTTTGGTTTGTTTCTTATGGGAAGTCTCTTAGAGCGGCAGTGACCATAGATACCAGGGGAAAAAGACTTTGCTCGACTTGATCATTAATATTTGATAGACAGTTCCCCCCATGAATTTCCAATAGCATTCCATATCGGGCTTGTGATGTGCTGAAAGTAAGGCTACAGATGGACGTGTCCACGTGTTATGCTTGTAAGTTTGTCAGCCTTGGAATTGTCACAAAGTCAGATGGAGTGTCTTGTCTTTTGATGTTCACAACACTAAGCATGTCATTGTGTCATTAAGGTATATCTTTGCCTTTATATTCCCTTCTGAATAATCATGTTAACATGCTTTAGGTGAACTCTCGTTTTTATATCTATGTGAAGCACCATGGGTCCTCTTGAGATCTCACAACTGTATTCTGCAAATATGGATTGGCGCTTGCATTTACAAAAGTCCCAAAGCAGCCCATCTGCCCCTTGACTTTTGAACCACGGTTCACAGGAAAGCAGAGGTGAAGCAATAATCTGCATCTCTCATGGTGCCTCCCGCCCACGCTGCTGCTGAGAAAAAGAGTAAGAATGCCACATGAGTTTACCTCGAGCGGTGGAAGAAGAGAAAATGAATTGAAAGATTCTTGGTTGAGTAACACAGGCTGTCGTCGCTGGCCCTTAAAAGTTTGTCTTCGTCTCTTTCTGTTGCTCCCTATCTTTTCCCATTTGCTTGCTTCTTTGCTTAGTCTTCCTTTTTTCCTCCCTTTTTTTTTTTTTTTTTAACAAAAGGCTGACCCTGCATGGCTGCAGGCCCCTGATTAGCAGGGCTTCAGAGCGCAGAGTCTATTGACCGGGCCTCCAGAGCACTAAGCACATGTAGCAGGAGCAACAAGTCAATAACGCTGTTACTGTAACCATCCCCGTCACACTGGTGCCGCACCCCCCCCCCCCCCCCACCACCACACACACACACACACACACACATTCCAAGTGCTTATTTTTCATGTGTTGGGGGAGAGATTTGACGGGGAGGCAGGCAATCATGAGCAAATCAGTGTCACTCAGAGGGCCTGGTGTGCACACTTGCTCTTTTTCTTTCCTATCTGCCTTTTTCTTTTTATAAACCTCGTTTCTCCATTCAGGACATCTTGGGTTAGGCTTCAACGTTGGTTAACTGGTGATTTCCTCCATGTAATAAACTGTTGCTTGAGTTTATTCTGAACCGTTATCTAACTTCCCTTTCTCATCTCTCCCTGCTCGACTCCTCCCCTCTTTCCCCTCTCTCAGGCTCTCTCAGCTTAGACACAGGGAATTGGGAAGCTAGTCTGCAAATTTAATGGAGCAGCATGGATTATTTAGACTGACTAAAGCCTCTCTTGTAGTGTCAAATGGGGGGTTGTGGGATGACATTATACCCCTACATTCTCTCTCTCTCTCTCTCTCTCTCTCTCTCTCTCTCTCTCTCTCTCTCCACAACTTACCTGCTGGATAAACCGCTCTGTACCTGCATGTCCGAACAAGGCAGACCTGATGGTTCACATAATCCTTATTGTACTGTTTTATTTCACACCAGATTGCCAGACGCGCTCCCCTAGGTTTTCACACGTTTTACTCAACACACTGTGATGCAGACACACACACACACATGCAAAATTGCACTCGCACACACGCACGTGTACAGTAGTTTGACACTGTGACCTTTGGCTGACTTAGTCCTTCCATACCTGCAGGACAGAGCAAGGGGTGTGAGTGGCCCGACGGGCATGAGTTCAGGTTCAAGGCAAGTTCATGTCTTCTTCTCTTCGCTCACCTGTGGCCCTGATATGAAACCCTGCCTTGGTTAGTCTGCATTCTGTCCACACTGACATACAAACGTGACCTTTAACCTCTGGAGACCAACACAGGAAAGCAGCTTTAGTCGCTTTCTTTACTGGCGGACTTCCTGCTGTCCTACATATCTGATCTGAACTCCACATAAAGAGAGATCAGCCGTCCACTTTATTCCCCATTTCACTAATTATGGAAGTCTATTGCTGTCATACCTAACTATTACATTACACTAGTGCCTTCACTATACTAAAATGGCCGTCATAAAGACACCACGTTTGTGTGTTTTCAGAAGTGTTGTTAGTGACCTTATTTTGACCCAACCGAGCATTCAGTTCTCTATACTCCTCATACATTTGTCAAATGCATCATTATTTAAAATGCTGATTCTTATAATCAGCATGGAAAATACAAAAGAAAGAGAGACATTGTTTCTTTTTTATGGAAGGGTTTAACATCCATGAAAAAGAACATCTTATAATGCATACAGCTTACCACAGTCTTTTAAAGTAACTTTGAGTGCATATGGGCTGCTAATGCAGACTGTGTGTATAATCATGTAAACAGTCTGCTTATGTCACTTGTAATGGTTCTGTAAACTAGTATTTTGTTTTCTTTTGTGCATTAAACATGGATGCAGGCACAGATGCACACTTTCGAGAGACTTTGTCGTAGAAAATGTTTTATTTTTCACCTTGCATGTGGAAGGATGTTTGCAGGCAAAACATGGATTTTGACTTGGCGAGCGCAAGCTCTTTGTACATGTGTATAGGAAGAGTGTGTGTGTGTGTGTGTGTGTGTGTGTGTGTGTGTGTGTGTGTGTGTGTGTGTGTGTGCGTGTGCGTGTGCGTGCTGGTGGGCAATATTGCAACATCATCTGTATCCAGAGACGCACAGGATGCAGAACTAAAACCACACGGGACTTGAAGCAAATATTTGGAGAGTTGATTTAAAATGGCAAACAAACACCACGCGGAGGAGCTTCCTTACCAGTTAGTAAAAAAGACTCAGACATAAACACTAATATCCTCATCATCGCTTCTTTGTCGTGGAATCCTAAACAGACGTCTCTCTAGGACCAAAGAGTTGGAAGCATTTATCTGATGAATGGTTTTGTTTTGAGGGGAACACAGTTTAAGGCACGAAATGAAACTGTCGTGACAAGTTCTTGTGAAGTGCCTTGAATTTGTATATACTTGTATAAACCAATAACTATGCTAGTCAAGGCACGATAAGGAAATAGATGTCCTGTCTTTTCCTAATTACCACAACTTTAAATCATGTTTAAACGTTATGGAAGTCTTTTGTGTTGTTTTTTTACATTGCAAGTCCAAACATTTCATCAGTAAGCTTTAAGAAGTCAGGTCAAATTTCACAACAGTAGATATGGTGTTAGTTGTCAGACTGTCTGGATGTGTTACTCCCTGCTCACCCAACACAAACAGTAACAGAAAAACATCTTAGTGTTTTTCCAAAGAAGTAACAACAATAAAAGCACTCACTTTGAAAAGTTATGCTCAGAAAAAGCTGTGCAATAATTAATTTAAAAAAAACACTGTGATGCATAAGCAGTCTCTTTCCTCCCAATCTGTGTCACTATGTTGTACCAGTAACAAAGCATGCAGATGCCATTAACCATTGCCTCAGGTGTCCTATGCTCCCTAAGCATCCCAGCTCTACATCTTCTGTCTTTTTTCTTCTTTACTGAACGTGAGCAGTAGTGTGCACACATGATTTATGGCCTTTAATGAGATTTCAATACTGCAACAAACAATAAAAAATTATGGACATTATAGTTTTGGGGCTTACAGCCATTAATGGCTAATGTTACGGCCATTTTCACTGAGGCCAGTAATCGGATCTACAGCTGGCCCTCGCAGAATGTGTACAAGGGGGATTGTGCGTTTTGGGAATTCTTAGCAGAAAGTAGAAATGGTGAGGAATGTCAAGTTATCAGGGTTTAGGAATAGTTGTAGTGGAAAAAAGAAGGCGTCAGTTATAAGTTTATTGCTAATAACAATCCAGACATACTTTGAGTAAACCAAGCAACACAACACTGAGCACAAATTGGTTTGGTCACACAATTAATGGATCTGGATTTCCTTTCCATCCCAGGCAAACTTGAGAGTGACCATGACAGAGGAAACTTCATCACCCACTATAGTTTGAATCACATAACACAATCCTACTCCTTGTGTACATGGGTTTCCTCCCTGATGAGATAAACATTTACTCGAATATCATAATATAATTTCAGAGCTACAATATTATCCAATACAGAATACCTGTAGCACTTAATTATTTTTTCCACCTTGCATTGTTTAACACTGTTCAACACCTGTCTTTCTACTTGTTTTTGGACTTGGTACAATTACCGTTAATTACTGCAGTGACAACCAGCTAATTATAAGGGTCATTATTCCTAATTAGTCAAATATTCAGATCATCTAATTGTGAGCTCCTACACATTGAATCCCATAATAGTGAGTACACATGAACTGATGTGATTACAGAAGCCTTGAGTAAGGTTGTGTTCATCAGCCTACGTTGAAAATAATACAGTAAATACGGGCTGTTGACATTGCTCCTGTAGACTGTCAACCGGTGACGTGACAAGCACACAGGGTAAACATAGTTAAAAAAAAAACAGGAGTTGAGAAAAGGTGAGTGCAAAATAAGCAATATCACTGAATGAATGGACTGAATGTCCGAGAGAGGGGACGAAAGGAGGACACAGATGAGGATAGAGATAGATAGGGACGGCAGAGGAGGGCGAGGGTTCAGGCAGGTAGCCAGGCAGGGGAATTATCTGTGTATGTATTGAGCTCAGAAAGCCACCTGTACATCACACCAGAATGAGGAGAAGCTGCAGCAGCTACGGAAATTGCTGCCGGCAAAAAAAGTTCTTAAAAATTCCAATGTTGTTGCAATGTTTTATCTCTTTTTCTTTCACAGCTCTGTCCCTTTTCCATTTCCCTCTCCATCTCATTTTCTGTCATTTCTTCACTGTTTTTTTTTTATCTCTCCCATACTCTTGCATATACTCTTCTCCCATGCTGAATTTCCTACTTTTTACCTCCTTCTCTCCATCCCTCCTCTCTCTCTCTCTCAGTCTTCTTCTTCTTCCCTCATTCTCTTCCTCCTTGCAACACTTTTCTGAGATAGAACTGGGTCCCAGCCTAGGCTGCTGCTGGCCACAGTTGATAGCCGCCAAATAAAAAATGGATGAACTTGTAGAGCCCCGGTGCTGTTCTCCTGTATCAAGTTGGTAGAAAGAGGGGAAGTGAAGTAGGAGAGAGAGAGGGATGGAGAGAGAATCAGGCTGACATGAAATACCTTGCCTAGACCACGTCCTCCAAATAAAAACCTGTCCATCTTTTATGTCAGTTTTCTAAGGTTTTTTTTGTCGATACAGGTCAAAAAAAGGCCTGTCTTTTTTAGGATCAATAAACTCAACCAAATATTTTTCAACTTGGAAATAAGTTTCATATTTTGTTAAAAGAAAACAAATTGTAAGAACAATTTGTCCGATGTTGTTAGCTGTTTTCAACAACATTTCATTGTTTAATGACCCCCCCCCTCCCCCCCCCCCCCCCAGCACTTTATAGACTTGAGGTTTATTTACATACATAATTGATTTTAATGAAAAATGTAATTATGCACTAGAGCTGCAGCGACAAGTCGAGCGAGTCATTTTGCCCAGTAGAAATGGCCAGACATTTGACTGTTCCAGGCTTTCAAATGTGAGAATTTTCTTCATTTCTGTTTTATATAATTTTTAAAGATGATGGTTGGTCAGATAAAACAAGCCGTTTGAAGGCATCACCTGGGATCTTAGTAACTAATGATTTTTCACTATTTTGGGATATTTTGGGAGCAAACGATTCATCAGAAGATTAATTGATAATGAAAATAATTGATACTTGCCATCCGCAAATCATACATTTAAATACAAGCCTGTTGTTACAAATATTGCTGATGTAAACAAACCCAATCACAATGACAAATTATCAATAACCAAGAAGTCTGTCTGAGTTGACCTTTGTTCTTTACATTTAGATCACAGACGGTATCTTTATTAAAAATAGATAACATGAAGGGAAAACATGATTTGTGTGATTTGTGTTGGAAATGTATCAATACAGTATTGCATCATTGTACATGGTCACTAACGGACCAAAGTGTGAGCGTGGGAGTGTTAAGGTGTGGGCAAGTTCCTACATATAGTTTGTCTATAGGGAATTACATGATGTTGGGGACTCTAAATAATTACACCAGCTTTTACAGTGATTAGTGATTAAAGACCTTATCCAGCTGTGTGTGCGTGCGCTTCTACAATGAAACATTTATTTGTATTAGTTTGTGATAACAAGTCGATGCATTAGTTAGAGCTTACCCCCACCGGCGTTCCACCTCCATGTCCATCACTCAAATCATTTGTGAACACATTGATCCTTCCCTCCCTCCTCCCCCCTTCTCCCCCTCTCCTCTCCCATGCTGGATATTCCCAGGGTTTGGAGGGAGGAGAGCCAGAATGGCTCAGACAGCCATTGATTTTTATTTTATTGGTCTACTAGTGGAAAGAGGAGGGATAGGGGAGGGCCTGAGAGATGCAGCTCTGCAACTAAGTTTGTTCTTAGTGGAGACAGTGTGTGTGTGTGTGTGTGTGTGTGTGTGTGTGTGTGTGTGTGTGTGTGTGTGTGTGTGTGTGTGTGTGTGTGTGTGTGTGTGTGTGTGTGTGTGTGTGTGTGTGTGTGTGTGTGTGTTTTAAGGTGGGTTGGGCCTATCTGTTTATGTCTATCTGTTTTTGTTTTGGGGTGGTGTTATCTGTCGGTCTGAGAGGTGTGTGTGTGTGTGTGTGTGTGTGTGTGTGTGTGTGTGCGCGTGCGCGCACATGTGTCTGTGTGCACGTGTGTCTGTGTGCATGTGTGTCTGTGTACACAAGTATCTATGTGCGCACCCTTGTGTGTTCAGTGCGTCATTGAAGGGACTGGGGTATCTGGGGTGCTGATGGAGCTGGCGCTAGGGAACTGGACACACACACACACACACACACACACACACACGCAGCTGAGGTGTATCCCTGTGCTCATTAGAGCTGGTAATAAGGCTGTGTTGCTGGAGGAGGAGGGAAAAAACAGGCAAAGGAAGAGAGGGAGGGAGGAAGAGGATGGGAAAGGGGGGAAAAAACGGGAGATTTTAAATTTTAATAACACTGATACGATTTTGTAAATCTTTCCTGACAGAAAAGTCCTCATTATTTTCATCTGTCTCCGAGGAGCCTCTCCTCCAGCTCTGCCTCTGCGGGTAAACGGACTATCTCTCTCTCTCTCTCTCTCTCTCTCTCTCTCTCTCTCTCTCTCTCTCTCTCTCTCTCTCTCTCTCTCTCTCTCTCTCTTCACTCCATCTCTCTATGTCTATGTCTCCACTTCTTTTCTCTCTTGTTTTTTACTCTCAGCTGTTTTATTGTCCATTTCCATCCTTCCTGCTTGCTTTATTTTTTTGCTGTCCTTTGCACTCGTCATTTCAGCACACTCTCTCTCTCTCTCTCTCTCTCTCTCTCTCTCTCTCTCTCTCTTTCTAACATTAATGGTGTATTTCTGTCTAGTAAGGTGTTAGCTGACTGGCTGCCTGCGATGAAGGAACATCAGGAGCCAATAGAACAACCAGTATCATGTGCTGTTATCGGCTGCCGTCTTAGTTACAGTTACTGTTGGTCTGTCTTCATATGAGTATTTTTTTATTTTTTTCCCAAATGTGGGGTGAGACAGAGAAAGTACTTGGGGATCATAGTACGATAGTAGGGAGGGAGAGGGGTAAAGGTAAACCTTCTCAAACTTGGTGTGTCGGAGTGTGTGTATGTGTGTCAGCATGTACGTCTGCATCCTTGGACGTGCGCTGTGTGCATCACTCACACATCCCCAAACCTTCCCCTCCACACACACACACACACACACACACACACACACACACACACACACACACACACCTCACCCCCCACCTCTATGTCAAGTGTCAAAGCTGGAGGATGGATCCGGTTTGATAAGTTCTGTTCTGTCTGGCCACGTGTCAGGATGGGATCAACCATACGGCAGAGGAAAACCATGTTCTTCACTCTCCTACCTCCCAATTTTGGGGATTTTTTTTGGTGGTGGGGGATGGAAGGGGGGGGGGGGCAAGGGGGGCAGGTATTTGTGAGGTAAGTTTTATTGTAGGAGCTTCTGTTGCCTGAGGAATTAAACGGAAACTAAAATGACTTTTACTTTAGAAGCTCATTTGACTAGTGAGCTCATCGTAATGTGCTTTGCTGGATACGGAACATAAATCTGTAGATTAAATCTACAAGTGACGTCATGCAGATGAGTTGTCCAGAGGATTATGAAAATTATCTGTCCCCTGGGAATTTCTTTGTTATAGACACCAGTTTTTATGAGGAATTGGAAAATGGAAAAATAGATGAAATATACGATTGATCAAAATAACTTCATTGTTTGTTTTTTTGTACACCATGTATGATTTGATTATAATAGAACAAGACTAATTTACTGTCCAAGCTGTGATGTAACATAAGTAGTGACTTTCCAGCCTTCTCACCTGTGTGGTGGTTAAAGGAGAGTGATGATTTTAATAGCCTTGCTCCTCAAGCTGTCGGAGAAAAAGACTGTGGCTCTCTGCAGTATCACAGGCTCTATTTCTTAGATGGATTTTATCATTGGACAAGTGAATTATGACTGTACCCTCCCCTGCTACATGAAGCTCCTCCCTGTGTGTGTGTGTGTGTGTGTGTGTGTGTG
Source organism: Gymnocephalus cernua (assembly GCA_023631565.1). NCBI lineage: Eukaryota > Metazoa > Chordata > Actinopteri > Perciformes > Percidae > Gymnocephalus > Gymnocephalus cernua. Next base: position 11,344,898 of record CM042443.1, read on the forward strand.
TGTGTGTGTGTGTGTGTGTGTGTGTGTGTGTGTGTGTGTGTGTGTGTGCGTGTGTGTGCGCGTGTGTGTGTGTGCGCGTGCGTGCGCGCCTGCCTATGGGTCCTCTGGACCTTTCGTTCATAACCTTTACAAGATCTTGTAGTAGTGTAGTTTCAGTTAAATTATTGCAACATTAGGAAATAGTGAGGTTATGATTACTGGTTTAGTATGCTTTTGGTGCTCACAGTGGATTCAAACACACAGCTACTTTAGAGTTTGAGTTGTGGCTTGAGAAGATTGACTTTAACCTAAGTTTTTAGTTGGGCAGTACTACGTTTGCGTCGTATGCTTCTGTTTAAAGCCCCAGTGTGTAAGAATTGCTCCCATCTATCGGTGAAATTGTATATGACAACCAACTGAATTTCACTTCTTTCCTTTTCACAACACTTAAAAGACGTTTAGGGACTGAAGACACCATGTGATGAAGTGTTTCAGGTGTAATTTTGTCCCATTCTTGCTGCAAACCAGTCTTAAGGTGGGCAACAGTACGGGGTCTTCGTTGTCGCATTTTGCACTTCAAAATGCGCCACCTTTTTTGGAATGTGTTGCAGGTCTGAATGACAGGAAAGGATGTATATTTACAAATGAAATTAAGACAAAACATGAAATATTTTGTGTTCACATTGTCTGCAATGAAATACAAGTCAAAGTACATTTAGAAATCACTACTTTCTTTTTTTTATTTGTGTTTTCCATACTGTCCCAATTTTTTCTGATTTGGGGTTGTAGTTTGACGTTATTTTGGTACCATTTCATTGCTAACATCAGCTATCAGGTTCCCAAACATATGCAAGCTAATGTTAGTAAAGTATCAGTGCTATCGTTATTCTGTATATTGTACGAGATTAATAGTGTAAGGCGATGTTTACAGCGTAGGAGAGAAGCAACGGAGGTTTGTTTTTAATATATTTCTCTGAGCAGCATGAACAATGTCAATGAAACTGAAATGATCTCTTAGTATCGCCATTGTCTCCACGCAGCTGTTCTAGTAGCTAGTCTGTGTTACAGATCCATGACGTGACTTGTCTGCCAGTGAAATCACGGCACATATGATTACGTTTGTTACAATGTAGACAATCCTTTTTCATCATTGATGCGAGGAAAAGTATCCTAGACGTCGTTCTAGCGTTATACACAACCATGCTATATTTAGCCAAGCAACTATAAAACTTTTACACAAATAGGCAGAATTACCTGTTGAGAAGAAAGCAGGCAATGTTGACGTCCCTTTTAAAATCCTTGCTCCTCATCAGCTCTTTCCATCTTGGAAAAGCCACAACAATATTAACTTTGGTCGCGTTGCTTTGCCTGTCACATTGTCAGTTTAATTTCCTCGGCGACTCAGTTACATGTCCTCGATAATAGACGCAACAGGCTTTCAAATCTGCCGGCGGTGAGTCGCAGTCTTCTCCCCCCTCCCTCCCTGGCATACGTCACAGTCAGTGCCACTGAGTGAAAAGCGCAAAATGCGGAGCAGTATAGCCTGCATGTCCCTTACGGGCTACCGTATTTCAAGATGGCGCATGGAGCGTCTACCCCAGTTCATGTAAGCGCAAATGTAAAATTTCAAGCCAATAGGAATACTTGGAATTGATGGTTGTGGTCAATATTTATAAAAAAGGACAGGTTTGTGAAGGGCAATACAGATTTTGATAATAAACAACTACAAATGTTACACACTGGGGCTTTAAGGGTTTGAGTTGCCTTTACATTAGACTTCAAGATGTCTTATGTTAGATTGGTGTACAGAGAATCCGTTAAGGTCAAAGTAAGTATTTTTTAGAATGTCTGTCCCCTGAGAAAAAGTTCTTAAATCGCAGCACTGTCACTTTCCTTACTGCTTTGAACATTTAAGTGTTTGAAGTTATTCAGCGTTGTTTGCCACCAAATCAGACTCCTTTCTAATGAATGCCATTTTAACAGAATTGAACCCCCCCTTCTCTCCTAGCACCCGGGCTCCTCATCCACGAGGCTAAAACAAACTTCCTGTTCATTTTTCCGCCCGCAGGCCTCCAGTCGCCTTCCCCTCTTTTCCCCAGCTGAAAAATTAACAAACAACACAAAGCGATCTGGATTCTCCCAGCACACTGATACACACACATGTACACACAAGCACCTCCTCTGGGTATTTGGCTGGGATAAATAAGCATGGTAAATAATGAATGTCAATTAATAGGGGGAGACGTGGCCTTGCTAAGCATGCTTTGATTAGTGTTTCAGTAGCTTCTCCTCCCCAGCTGGCTTCAGCCAATCATCTCCGCCTCATCATAGCATCCCACTACTGCTCCGACTCTTACCACGACATAGACATGTGGGCATATGACATATGTAGTTTGATGTTTTATATTTTTTATTTTTTTTACTATCTTGTTGTTTTTTTGTGTAGGGTGAAAAAATGTATCAGTGCTTAAGACATGAGCAGGATATACAAATATACCATAACTGTGTGCACAATACATGGTTTACTGTATACAGCATGACACAACATTATAATGTATACATTTATTCAAGGATAAACTACTTATCTACTTATAAAGCAGTGCTACTTACAAACAGTAGTTGTAATGAGCTCTCTGGTGTTATCCAGTGAGAGCATTATAGTATGTCAGTGAAAAGTGTCATTTTCTTGTTCACGGTGTGTCACAAGTGATTGGTTATAGTTTTCAGGATTTTTGTATGTGGCTGAAGAGTCCTTTTTTCAACGGAGTTATGCAAAGTAGAACTTCTTTGCAAAAAGCATGCACAAAGGAAATAGAAAGACGCAAGCATGAAAGCAGTACTGTGATACCTTTTTTTGTCCTTTCTTCCATAGCTGTGGGTTTTAAACTAAGTGTTGAGGCTACTGCAGGTCCGAGCTGGTGGACTGGAGAAGGCTGTGAGTTTGACTGGTGTGTCGAGCTCAGACTTGGGCTTTAGAGGGTAGCAGGGTGACTGAGCAACCAGCCAGCCCCCCCTCCTCAGTGATAAATTGGCCAGAGCATAGGCTATTCATCTCCTGCTTAGAGAAGTGGACAGTGCCCCCCTCCTTGGCCTCTCCGCCACCCCTCCACATGTCAGCAAATGTGATAATTCTCTCATTTGTCAGGAGCAGCGGAGGGTTTGGAGTTTGTGTGTGTGTGTGTGTGTGTGTGTGTGTGTGTGTGTGTGTGTGTGTGTGTGTGTGTGTGTGTGTGTGTGTGTGTGTGTGGGGTGATGCAAACTCGGGAGAATTTAGGGAACACACACGTGAGATGCTCACACTCTTGATGCTTAGACCTGCAACCCCTCTGCACACCAGCACACACTCCTTCACTCTAGCCATCCTTTCCCAGCTTTGTGTTTTTTTGGTTCAAAGCCCTCCTCTTGTCAAGTTTGCTTAGGTCACAGTGGGAAAATTTAAATGTGCAAAAGAGTGAGCCGTTTTATGGCAAATTCCATCAGTAATTCAGTGATTTTATTACCTCCAGGAGACTACTGAGCCACTTCTTCCACTTTATTGTGCAAATAAAGTTTTAGTGCCGGTTTGTGCGTTTTGTTTTTGTGTCATTCTTGTTTATAAGTGTTTTGCTCAGTTGTGTGTGTGTGTGTGTCTGTGTGTGTGTGTGTGTGTGTGTGTGTGTGTGTGTGTGTTTGTTTGTGTTTGTGCGTGCGCACACGTCAGTATGACCTTTTCACAGAGGCTACGAGTGTGTTTGCGAGTCAGAAATAATTTGTCAGACATTTCAGCTGCACAAAAGTGTTGCAGTTTGGAAATATTTTGTGTCTGTGTGTGTTTTACACTCCCATGCCAGTGATTGTATACCAGTAAATACCATGTATGCTGACCTCATGGTAGCTATTAAACATGATAAGCCTCCAGTTGATGGCTGGTCATTTAGTTTGCACATAAACATGTGACTGTTTTACGTGTTCTCTGAGGACACAATATGACTTCTGTGAACCCGGCCTGATCTCTCTCTCTCTCTCTCTCTCTCTCTCTCTCTGTCTCTCTCTCTCTCTCTCTCTCTCTCTCTCTCTCTCTCTCTCTCTCTCTCTCTCTCTCTCTCTCTCTCTGCAGGATCATCCAGAATCGCGTCCTGGTCTTCATCCTCGGAGCCATCATCCTTCTCACCATCATCCTGGCCATCTATTTCAATGTGCGGGGCCACTGATCTCCCCTCTACACACATACACGCACACTCGCTCCTCCCCTGACACAAATACAAACACACACACACACACACACACACACACACACACGTGTGATTAATAGCGACAAAAGCGTTGTTCTGCTGTAATTAGGACAAATGGTCCCCATGAATCACTGTTTCCAAAGCCTGACAAGGAGCTTTTTTCCATCTTTCTCCTTTCCTGTTTGCTGTTTCTTTCTCTCTTTTTGTCCCTCTCTACCTTTTTTTTCCTCGCTTTGCGCTTCCCTTTCTCTTTCTTTCTTCTTATTCTTTCTTTTCTCGTCTCAGTTTTGTTCTCTCAGGCTTTGTCAGGCTCTCTCATACATCTCCAGGGACAAAAGTAGAGGGAGATGTTTTTATGATAGTTAATATTTTCATGGTGTTGTCCTCAGCGTGGTTCTGCAGCCCATCCTGTCCCGAAGGGAACAAGGCCTGTTTTCTTTTGTTTTGTTTTTTTTGTAACTCAGAGTAGATTCAGATATGTAGATTCTTATTTCCTTGTGATGGAGGTGGGTCAAGTGTTACTCAGGATGAGTGTGTGCATGCATGAGAAACAGAGACAAAGACAGGTATACTGTAAGAGTGCACACATGTATGTTCGCATGTGCATGAGTGACAGTTTGTTATTAAACACCAACAGTAGAGACACACACTGTAGTATGTATGAGTTTCTGTCACTAAATGATTCAGATGGTCTTCATGTAGCCATACAAAGCACAGAGGACAGTGCCTTCAGATGAGAGATGCTGTTCACACTCATTTCTTTAAAAAGCTCAGCACAGCCCAAAATAGACGGAGTGGCACAGCCTGGAAAAGAGAGCATGCACATAAAAAGGTTGAGGTCAGTTCAACTTCAATTCAGTCTATCAAGGTGAAAGGTTTGTTTGTTTTCGATTACTGCATTCAGGAAAGGATATGAACATTTCAACAAATAAAATAAAAAATCTACTGTTTCATTGTTTTTAATGCAAAAGGGAACTGACCCCAACCTTGACACATACAATACATAAATACAATGCAGAGAACGGTTTATTCACACATCATGACTAGCTTTAAAATCCACATTTGGTATAATTCCCCTGCACCTCCCAAACACAGATTTTAACAACTCATTCCTGCAGACTTTTTAATGTATCTATCATTGTAGAAAATTATAGGCTGTATGTACTAACATTTAAATCTACATCATGTATAGTGTTTTGCTCTCAATACAAGTGATTCTGTTACTATTTATTTATAAATGCAATTAATGTTTCTGTGTTAGAACTGTATATTTTATGAAGTTAAAAGGTATTCAGAATTAACATTAACCACATGTTTTCTTTTCATGATTTTTGGGTGGTCAGTGATTAGAATGTAAAATGCAGACTGCACACCAGGACCAACGGAAATGTGTGGATTTCAAGTTTCGTGTCTTTAAGGTTGTTTTTTTTTCTTCTGTTCTTATAAATGGATCTAACTTGTTTTAGAACTGGCACTTTTTGTTCTATATTTTCCTTGTCAAGTTCTGAAGATTGTGATGCAGTCCTTGTTTCTGTTTATCTGTACGCTGACTTATGATGTGATACATTGAAGAAAAAAAACTGTGTGTGAGTTTACTGCTGTTTAATTCTTCAGGGGAAAGCCATTCTTCAGGGGGTCTTGGAAAATCTAAATTTAAGAGCATATTTGGAGAATTTTCAGATGTCGAGATACATGAAGGTAAAGCTGTGCGCACGCACGCACGCACGCACGCACGCACGCACGCACGCACGCACGCACGCACGCACGCACGCACACACGCACACACACACACACACTGGAGCATTGGGGTGTGCGTGGGTCTCCTGTGGTTGGTGTGGTGGTTCCCAGCGTGGACATTTACTATTCTGTTTCAGGGCCACGGTCTTCATTTTCAAAGATGCGGGGGTGTCAGGGTGGTGAGCCCCCGAACACCTCCCAACAACCACCATTTCACAGGCCCTCACTAGCTGCAGCGCCGCCGTCTGCTTCAAAGCCTCAAATTAATGGCCAACAAAATAGTGTGCCTCTGACCGTCCCATGCGGGGCCAACCCACCAAGACTTATCATTAAAGTGCAGGAATAATGAAAAAAGGAAGGAAGCAAAGAGGAGGGAGAAGGAAGGAAGTGAACAAGGTAGCATGGAGGTGGGGGGGGGTGAAATCCCTGGCAGTTTGACAAACCTCATCTGGTAATGACCCTCAGTGATTGTTTTTTTTTTCACCCAGTGTGTGTGTGTGTGTGTGTGTGTGTGTGTGTGTGTGTGTGTGTGTGTGTGTGTGTGTGTGTGTCTCTGCATGTGCAGCCTACCTATGTGCCAACGTGCTCTCTTCTCCTCTTCTCTCTTTCTTTCTCTCCCTCCCCATCCCCTCTTGCTCCCCCCTTCTCTCTACCTCTCCTGCCACCTTTTCTCCTCCCCTCCCTCTCTCCCTCCCTCCCAGCCTGTCAGATGAGCGGAGCAGTAGCTAGCGAGTGAGCGGTGTAAGGCAGCGTGGCGGCGGCTTCTATTTGAAGTTGTAATGGTGTCAAAAAGTCAGGGCTGACTGACAGACGTCAGTCCCACAGGGCCTCATTAAAAACAGACCCACTTGACAAGGAAATAATTGAGTGCCGGCGACAACTCGGGGGCCCCTCCGCGTTTTTAGATGTTTTTATTTTCTTTTCATTATTAGCGCTGAGCTATTATGTTCATTAAGAAATGGCATTAAAACAAGTTTTTAAAAGCGGGGAAATGGAGGGAGGGGCGGAGGCAGGATGCATGGAGGTGGGAAATAACGATTTGTTTAGAGCCCCCGTCCTGTTTTATTATTTAAACAGGAGCACTGTCATATGACACCTTGGAAGACTTTGGCTATCATCTGCCACTCTTCTCTGCCACTTTTCTCATCCCTCGCTTCCCCCCAGCTTTTATCTTCCCCTTCTCTGGCCGTTTTTCTCCCTCTCTTCATCCCTTTCTTTCTCTCCCTCTGAGCAGCGGGTGTCGTTGGAATATGAACTAGATTATTCATCACTACCCCCCACGCCCCACTACCACTCCCCCCATTGGCTGATTTGGTTTTCGACAAGCGTCTCACCGCAGAAGGCTGAGGATGAAAACTTGTCAAAAATAGGTTATATCTTATTCCAAGGGGCAACAATAGCAGCAGGTACAGACACCTTTTAATATTTAATTTAGACGGGTGTTAACCCTCCTTAAGTGACTGGAGCACTGTCTTCCATACAGACACCAGGAGAGAAACGGGGGGGAGCGAGCAAGAGGGGAGAGCAATTAATTATTTGATGTCTGAAAAGTGATTTTGAAGCTCTCCCTGCCTTCTGTTTGCCAGAGAGAGGATCGAGTCTTTGGGTGTCCCTGTTCATTTTCTACACCAACCACGTCCTCAGCATGGCTGTCCTGGGAGAACTGAAACATTACCACTCAAATCACACAGATCCTCGCTCCACTATGCCTCACTTGATACGGTAATGATTACACGAGTGATCATATAGCAATGGTTTTGGTCTCTTGTAACATCAGCGGAAATTATTTTCCAGAGGAATTATCTTTTACACCTCCATCTTGCGTTAGTGTGTCTCGCCAACATCCCTTGTGCCCAGCTCAGCCAGTCATTCCTGTTCTCCCTGGTCCTTTCTAGGTTTACGTAAAAGTTTTTTTTTTTTTTTTTTTAAATGAAGGTTCCTCAAGGAACCTCTGTGATGCACCTCTATTACAAAAAGCCTGACGTTTGTCAGCCATTTAAGACGACAAGGGATTGTGACAAGCGTCGTTTGAGCTGTCTGTCCTCTGGCGAAGGGCGGGCCTTAAACGGGATAAACAGCTCCAGTGGTAGGATCACGATGGGAGGGTGGGCGCTTCATCTCCAGGAGTGTCCATGATGCTACCCCACACACACACACACACACACACACATACACACACACACACACAGACACACATATTAAAGGAGGCCCTGCAACAACAGACACCCAAGAAAAACCCACAATGGCACCGTTTGAGAACTACAATGAATCTTCTACTGTTTGATTTAGCACACATACAAAAGCGCACATGCGCTGCTGCACGTATGGTGGAGGCCCCCCACCCCCCTGATAAAAAGACACACGCTCTAGTGTACGGCTGTTAAAAGAGGAGCCATGTTCTCCGTTTGTACACGCCACCAGTACTAGCAGAATGGCTTTCTTTCTCTCCTCTGCCCTTTGTCGCCCCCATCAGCGCCATCGACCATTTTAATGGTGTTTGTGCTCGCAAAAAAAAATGACAATGCCCCCCCACGTTATTTGAGGAAGTTACAGGGGCTGCAGCCATACATAGCCTACATGTATGTTTGTTTGCATGTGGATGTTTCCCCCTGTGGTTAAGATGGAGCTGGAGGGCTTGGTGTAAAAGCCTATGTTGAGTTGTCTGTATGCAAGACTATCTTTTATCTGTTTGTGTCCATCCGTAATGTCCGTATCACTCATTTTTCCTGTCGACCAGGATCTTCAGTTTGTTTCGTTTCCTACAGACTCGGAGCGGTTCCTGAAACTATAAAGATGACTTGTGATCTTTTGTCAGTGTTGTTTAACATTTAACTGTCATTAAAGCAGTTGTGAATCTCAGTAACCAAGCAGCCGTTTCATAACTTGCATTTCCCTCCTCTAGCCCCCGCTTGCTGTCATTGAACAGACAAAAAAATGCTTGGGATGGAACCTGACGTCGGGAACAAGTAAGGAGGTACAGTAAAGCCAGTTCACCTTTTCAAACCTATAACAGCACTGTTGCCTTTTTATTTTAAGGGTACACCTTAGTCTGGCTATCACCAGACCAAGCCAAGCTGAATAGATTTGAGATTGAGCATTGGTCTGCGGAGTCTGCTCTGTATTTTCTACTGCACAAGTGGGGTGATCAGCGGGCATAGTTCAAATGACTCTGTATGCAATTGAATAGTCCTTCAACCAATCACACCAACGATCCGGGTGACGTAGCAGCGACAGCGGCATCAGCGGGTAGCTGCGCTTCGTGGGCCGGCTTGTTTTTTTTTATTTTTTTATTTAACCTTTATTTAACCAGGAGAGTCCCATTGAGATTAAAAACCTCTTTTGCAAGGGTGACCTGGCCAAGACAGTTGAATGTAAACAAGAAGCTGCTTGCCGTTGCTTTTCTATCGTCATCGTGTTAAATCCGCCAATAGCGCGCAAGGTGGATAAGCCAGTTTGTGATTGGTTCCCGCAAAATTGTGAACTGAAGCAGGAGAATTAAATGTGCAGGTTTCCAACCTGATCTGCAGGGTGAAATCAAATCGCCGGCAGAGTGGGTGGGGTTTACCCAGTCTAAGTACAGGTCTAGGTGCAGAAAACCCTCTAAGGCCCTGTTTACACGTACATGGTTATTTTGAAAAACTGAGACATTTCCCTTTGTCTGTGCCTTTCGTTTACACGCAAACGGAGAATTCGCCTCTGAAAACGTGACTCCGGCCAGACTGGAGATTTGTGAAATCTTTGTTTGCACGCTTGCATGTAAACTGAGACAAACAGAGGTTTAGGCAGCCGAGGAAGTGATTTGTTGCTGTTGTTGCTATTTTCGGGATTCTGATTGGCTAACGTGGGCTTGAGCTTCTCGTTACACTGCCACCTACAGGTTTGGCATGCTCTTGACGGCATTGACGCCATATGTACACGGGTATGTGTAAACGAACACTTTTCTGAAAACTGACAGCTGTGTACGATGTTATTTTTGAAACCGGAGAGGTTGAAATGTCCGTTTATGAAAATAGCCGCCCACGTGTAAACATAGTCTAATTCTAATTCTGTTTTGCCATGGAGACAATAGAAACAGAAAGAGCCAGGTCAGAGCTAGGCTGAGCCAGGCTAAACCACTCAGCACCCCCTCCTCCGCTCCCCTCCATCTCCATCTTACCCTCCATCTCTCCCTGTAGAATACTGCCACAGCCTTTGAAATGAAATTAACACTTTACCACTACAAAGACATGCAGTTGTAACCAGCAATGTCATTTGCATGATAATGGGGAGTTGGAGAAAATGGAGCTGTTTTATAGCAGAAGCGTTTGCTTTCATTTATTTATTTAATTGTCAGTATTTGTGTGCCCTTTGCCCTTTAAAAAAAAATCTTACTGTATGTAAAGTAGATGTTAAAGATAATCATTTATGAGGTTTAAAATGTTACATTCATGAATATTTGGGCCACATTTGTTAAATGGATCCCCCTGTCCTCAAGCAAAAGTAGCCAGCAAATTCATGACTGGTTTTGTTCAGTATAGTTTTTCCTGTGATGCTGTCCATTTTAAAAGTGGACGAATAGTAAGATATAAATGAGAAGAAAAGTGGGGATGAGCACAGGAGGAGGTGATGTTGCCTGTGAGGCACTCAGTGGCCTGGACGTTCAGAGAGAGCAGGGTTTACTCAGGCTCGCCCCTGTATAGTAATTTACTTTGCATACGGTGTGTTAGCAGACACGATTCTAAATTTCCAACTGGGAGGCATCAGTGGAGGAATCACTGTCTTCAAAAGACGGCCTGCCAGTCACGCTCCTCTCGTAGCCAGAGATCTGAGCGCGCGCTGATAACCCGCGACATCTTTCTGGAAAAACGGGGAGTCGATCAGCTTTGATGGAGCACATCCTCCATGACAGGCTACTGAAGAGCTCGCTAATCAACTGGGGAGGGGAGGGAGGTGGGGGCATCGCTTAGCATGACAGCACAGAGAAGGGTGGAGAAGGATGGATGGATAGATGGATGGAGAAGGTGTGCACTTGCTTGTTGGCTCCTAGACATGTAGGTGGATGGAAGGGTGGCTGGATGAGAGGGAGACAGGAATGTGTGTTTGCATTGTCTGGTAAAAAGGGCGCCCTGTCCAATACCCCCAGCAGCCTGTTACCTACTCCCCCCTCCCCCTCCCCCTCCCCCTCCCCCCTACAAAACCTCCGCCTCAGATGGTTGGTGGCAATTAAATATTCATGAGAGGGCATCCAATCCCAGAGCTTGGCGTACAGTTTTCTCCACATAGGCCAGGAAGTGGAATTGGATTCTTACGAGGGGGCCTGTTTCAGGCTGGTGCATGGGTCAATTGAATCGGGAGTCCAAAGGTTACAGAACCTGTATGATGTCCTCTCGGAATATAGTGACGCACTCGCTGCGCACACGCAGTACTGTTTTTTCGTTCTCGGTTTCTCATTAAAAGACAGATTTTTTTCTCAGACTCTTTTGACCAGTTTAGAAGATGGAACAAGCTCGGTACATACGAGTCCCATTTACTCACATAATTTCACTCAAGCTCCAAATTATGAACCAAACTTTCATGCAGCCTCTTCACTGCACATACAGCCTTGCACACACAAAGCTGCATCTCCTAAAACAGACAGGCTTACGCACACACCCACTTAGGCGTACACACACAAAACACACACCTCTCTATTGAGACGTATGGCTGTGGCAACAAAATGCACAACTTTTTGTTAATCTCAAGGACTCGTGAGGGCCCCAGTGAACTGAGAGGCCATATTGATTTTCCCTCTTTTCATGCTGTGACTCTGGGATTACCCATTTTCTCATTCATTTTTAAAGACAACTCGGTAGATTCTTCCTTCCCCTTTTCTCGCTGTTTTTTCCTTTTTTCACCGCCCCTCAACGGACGGACACACACACACACACACACACACACACACACACACACACACACACACACACACACACACACACACACACACACACACACACCAGCTCAGCAGTTGAACACACCCCTTATCCACAGCCAAGTCCCTCCTTGACCCTGAAAATTGTAATTCAGCCATAGATCACAGCTGCTGAATATTAGGGCTTACAAAAGCAGTTAAATAAAATATGTTGAAATCGTCCAATCCCAGAGGCCACGGCAGAAATTCTAATCAGGTGAGAGAAAGGGGAAGGAGTCAGCAGGGGGATTATGGGTAAAGAGAATCGTCTGGATCTACGGGCCAAGAGTGAAGAGTTGACATAGAGGTGGGATTGAACCTGAATCATAGCACTCATAACACTGTACCATGTAGGATGGAAGGTTTTTGAAACATATGAGCTGTACCATGTCTGTAATTTTACTTTACTATAAAAGAAAACACTTAAATCAAGTCACTACAACACAATCCACCAGATACATAAAACTCAGTGACAACTGGGTGAGTTATTTTTTAGGCTTGAATTCCTTTGTGTTGATTAATCATTTTTAAAATATCCACAAAAGACATGCATACAGCATACATTCTGTTTGTGTGTTTTATATTATCACAAATGATTTCAAGTAATCCATGCCATATAGTTATCTATAATTATTACCAATGGCAGTTTTCTCTAGCTAGAGGTCCTCAAAGTCGTCAGCTTCTTGTAACCTGTATACTGCCAACCAAACTATTTGCAAAATAATTGAGTCTCCAGGTATTCTTGCACTCATTTTATGCTAAACAGGCCAACAACACTTTTGGCCTATAGGCCTTTCTTTGACCAACGTAGGAGGGGGTCAAAACATATCAATGTTTCTGTTGGCATGCTTGTTAAAGTGAACCGCAAAGGTTGACCAAACTGAGGACCGTTCATGGACCAATGGCTGCTTCAGATCGTCAGATTTTATGTTATTTGAAGTGAAGAACAAATATTTCTTTCTCTGGTGCAAATCCAACACCAACAGCTCCTAAAATCTTTTTTGTGTTCCTTCTTTTCTTGAAGGTACACTAAATAAATATTCCTTTAACTCAAGTAAAACTGAATGTCATGCTACATTGATGTGATCAGAAAACCATCAACTGGGCTCGTACACGGGCATGTCACGAGTGTTCTGAAAACTTTTAACGCCTTCTTTCTTCATTGTTCCCACCAGTGAGCAGCTTGGACTCAGCCACATGTAAAACGGCCGGACAGTCCAGAGAGGGGTGATTGATCGCGCTTCAATCCCTCAGCGGTTCTCCAGACAAGGAGACGCTCCATTACGCTCTGGGATCAAAATGCTGAATTCACACAGTCAGAGAGAGAGAGAGAGTCAGAGAGTCAGAGAGTCAGAGAGAGAGAGAGAGAGAGAGAGAGAGTCAGAGAGTCAGAGAGAGAGTGTCCAGAGACCTTCACAAGGCAGATTCTGCACACCACCCAGCAGTCTGGTTGACAGGGCTTTGTGCTTTGTCTTTGGCAGCCAAATAATGCAATCACCTTCACTCTGCTGTGTCTGAGTTGGTACAGAACAACAGCAAAGCACGCAGGTCTTGTTCATTGTAACTGAAACGAATGAGCATTTACCTTCCTCAAACCATAGTTAGGTGTGTTTACAGAGATAAAGGTAGAATGGAAACACTTCCTCATCTGTGTAGGAGAGAGCAGACTTCTTGCCAATGAAGCCCAGTGTGGTAGTGTAAGGTAAACACAACTAAACTGATCAAACCAACTCTTTCTGCACATTTGGAGGTACGGAAGATTGACAGCAATCAGCTTTCTTCAGTTACTCCTTCACGAACAGGTATGCAAATACAGGCTCTGTGCACAAAAGTGATATAAATATATCTCACTTAAAAAAGTAAAAAAAAAAAAAAACTCCATTGTGTTAAACCACTGACTGTTGTTTACAGTGACAACATTAAAAAAATAAAAGGTTTGTGTGTTTGATTGGCAGTTTTTACTTTAATTTATATTTTCTCACTGGCCATGATTCTCATAAAGTGCATCACTACTCTTATTCTATCCTTTTATAGAAATAAGAAAGTATTAGTTCAATAGTATGTAAGAGGAAATTGATTCAGAGTCAGTTCAAATGGGTACTCGTACCACGCCTAAAAAATAACAGCAACAATACAACAATAATACTCTGATATGAAATAAGGAACTGATGACCATCAGTGGTCGAGGTTCTGTTTGTCATACCTGCCTTTTAAGAATGATTGAATGCTTGATTAAATATTTGGCCAGGCTTTAAAACCACATGGATTTATTTAGGATTTGCCTTTTCTTTCTTTGTTTGTGTAATGGTATTGTGAAATCAGACTGAACCACCGCAAGAACAAAAGCAATTCAAACCAAGTCAACACACTCTTTGGCAAACAAAAACACCTTTTACTTTGTCTCTTAAGAAAAGTTTCTATATGTAGACTTCATGGCTAAATAGCTGACAGTTGTTTCTTGCCAATTGATTTCTGATTTGGTTGTGGTGGCTCGATGGTGTTTTAAACCCCCAACGTCAAATTCAAGGCAGCGCTGAGACCGTTGACTTCAAGGCCCCTAACCCTAACCCTAACCTTAACCTTAACGTTAACCATAGCCTAACACCGTTGTGGTGTAGGAACATGTACTGTTTTCCATCTCCATCTCCATACAAGTCTATACAATTAATAACAATTGTTTGCATACAGCTTATACATCTTCAACCTTGGATCTATCTGGAGAGGTTTTATCAATGACTGGAGGACACAAAATGTGGAGGTAGTGTTTGCATTGTCAATAGCAACAGGGGTGTCGTGTTTTTGAAATGTTCAGCCCTTAGAAATGATGCCAATGGACAAAAAATGTATTTGATTAGTTTTATAAGTCAAAGCTGCTTATTCAACCAAGCCACTGTTTGCGCCCATTGAAATTAAATGTAATCTTGTATGCAGAGCTGACATTGGTTGAAGGATAGCTCTTTTAGCAAGGGAATGATCATTTTTCACACATCTAGTGCCATTCAATGGACACTCATACTGCTTATTAAAGTGAAAATGCTTTCTCATTCAGTGGGCTTCCTCCGATATGATGGGATGTTAAAGTAGGTACAAGTGGAAGATGGTATAATGAACATTTTATTTTGAATACCTGTAATTCCATGAAGAATGCATGCAGACCAGTAGCTGGAGCGGTCATCTCCATCGGCGTGTAGTGCTGTGTGATTGTGCTGTGGCCTCGGATTGCTATTGGTGCAGGATGGACATTTGCACCATTATGTTCATTATGTGGGACTCACTGTCAGGTAGCATCCTTGCTCCGTATCCTTTTCTATACTCTTTTAGATAAGCATGTTGTCATTTAGCCTTGTTGAGGTATCATCACAAGGGTTACTTTTATTTGCACATAACAAGTTTTTTGAGCCAAACTGTGTAGGGCTAGTTTGGCTCTCACTAAGGTTGTAGTTGAAAAATGTTTTGTTGAGATGTATTTGTAACTGCATTACAGTGTAGAAAGTCTATAAGCATGACCCTAAAAATGTTTAGTATTTGTGGCCCCATACAATGGTGTATTTACTTTCTAAAAAAAAAAATCCAGTTGATTACAACTTGGGTCTTCCTTTTGTAACTTTTGCCCTTATTTCCATTGTTTTTGCTGAGATCTGGGAACACTGTGACAAACACCAATAAAAAGTCAGACAGGTTAACAAGCAACAGTTTCGTCAGATTATCTAAACCACTTTATTTGTAAATACAATTGATAGGTGTAATCCCTTATTGGACAGTAAAACTGTGTGCACATGAACGTACACACCTAGACCTAGAAGGTCGGTCTGTAAACTGTGTTAGATCTTTACAACAGACAGTTTTGGTAATGATTTTTGCCTTTGTTTTCTCTTCCATTCCAAATTTGGCTAAACCAGGAGTTTGTTTAAAACCTTTTTAATTGTCTAGCAGTTTTTTTTCCAAATCTCACATGGTTCTTCGGGCTGCACATAACATTCACAGGGTTGTTGGCAGATGTTTGTTGTTCCTTGTATACTTCTATGTATGAGAGGTTCAAGGGCGGCTGTGGCTCAGCAGATAGAGCTGCTTGTACTTTATTGGCATGGTAGGTGGTTTGATTCCCATGTCCTCCTGTTCACATGTCTAAATGTCCTAGAGCAATACCTTAATGTTCCTGAGGTTTTTGTTAAAGTCATTAATGATTCACTGTTGTTCAGGAAGGTAAAGTTTTCATTTCATTGGGTCTTTAACATGAAATCGACTGCCATCCCTTCCTGCTGTAACCAGGCTATTAAACAATACCGTTACTGTGTATGTTTCTTAAGAATTTACCAAAGGAACTGACTCAGGTGTCAAAGAAATCATTACCTGTTTACCAAAAAACTGTGAACTCAACATGATTTTTTTTATTCTAACAGCACCTGAAGGCAGCTGCACTGAGGAAACACACAGCATCACAGGTCTGTCCTCTGTCTGCCAGGTACGAGGGGGCCACTGGAATTCAGGGAAGGGAAAGCTTAGAAGGCATCAAAATGGTGGCAGCCCCTGATAATGCACCAGCGAGAATGTGAGTTCAAGTTTCAGCGATCTAATGATAAGTAGTCTGCTATATATGTACCTTACAGAGCACTGGATGGCTTTACATTCCATGGCTGAGTAGATGGAGCTGTGCCTGTGAAACGTCCACAGGCCTTTCCAAGTGTTCATTGTACTGCTTTAATAGTTTGGCTTTTAAAATATTTAAAAAATATACTGTACTTCTACAGTAGCAGCATAATAAAAGAGCTAACCAATAAATGTAAAGCGAAATGGAAATATATGCATAGAGTGTTCTTAAATAATGAGGGATGCACCCAGTCTACACACTTTTGTGAGTAGAGACAAAAGGACACAAGGGCCCAAGTTTATTTCAGTTGTCAGGATGTCTCAGTAGGTGTCTGTCAGAGGTTTAACTCCATACAGACGGATGGACGATGGCTATCCACCAGAGAAAACACCATTCAAGGAATGCTAAACACGTGGTCAAAGACAAGCTGAACGTGAACCTGGAAGCCATGGTCTTAAAGATTTGCTTTGAGGAACAAGAAATCAACACAGAAGGAAGGATCTGAACTTGGAGGAGATGGTCAAGTTAAGTCTGTCTTTTTTAAACACAAACATTATATAAGTCCTCGAAGTGTAGTTGTAGTATAGTTGGCTTGTGTTCAAGTGAAAATGATCTGCAAGGCCATCCAATTACGTTTTGCCATTGAGAAGCCTTTATTTTCTGAACTTTATTTTGCATTTGTTGCTTGTGTAAACTTTAAATAGCTTGAGCTTACTTAATTGTGGGCAAGCCATGATTCATTTTGGTGGCTTGGCAGATCAGGTTTATACAGGATTATCAGGTCATCATCAATAATTAAAGTCCCTATAAATAAAAAATAAAAACCTGTGTAAAGTAACATAAAGAGGCAAAGTCCCTCCCCTTCTGCTTGACCCCATGGGACCTTATTTAGGAAAAAAACAATATGTAAAGTAGTGAACGAGTGAGATACAAATAATTGTTTGATCACAAATTGAGCCATGAATTACACCTATGATGTTCGTCAATTTAAAAGATACTTTTGCTAGTGAAGAAAGTCACAGTTTATCTTAGGTTTGTTGTAGTAACACTTAGTTTTGTGTGAAACCACTCAGCGAACTGAATACCTCCCGCACAATATATGTCACCTTGCTTGCTGCTCGGCTTGCTCCCTAGCTAGTTAGCTTAGCTATGTTCCACAGCACACGTAACATTATCTTACCTGATGTGTTTCCTCCAGCGTCTTTATTAACTGGGAAGCAAAAGAAGGAGCAAGACTCATTGATCAAACAAGCAGGCATCGTAACTTCAGCATGACGTCACTTATGCAACTCTGGG